>BSBM01000454.1:9388125-10041250 GCA_027924585.1 Larix kaempferi | reverse complement strand
TCCTTGTCTTAATCAATCTGTTTGGTACATGACAGGTATGTAATATTCTTGAATTTTTTGGTCAATGAGGTGTCACTCATATATTACTATTTTGGCTTAGGCAAGTCGAGCAAAGGGCCCCCAGCATCTATATATATGTGATGTAATAGAATGATAAAGGGTTGAAAAATATGGTTGAAAACTTTTATGGGAATTTTTGTGTACTATTCTGTAAGACATTTTGAGCTATATTTTGAACAAAGATTTGCAGAGCTGAGCCAATGTTTCTCAGAGATTCTTGTGTAACTTGTCTTGTAGTCTATTCTTTCTTTTTCAATGTGAATTGTGTACATCTATCATTGTTAATTCCAGTCTATAACATTCTTTCATACTTGGTGCAGTGTGATAGCTAAGTAGAATTCATTGAAATTATGCTCTACTTATCTTTTTCCAAGTATTCCACCATTACTTCTCTGTTAAAATTGATATAGGATTCATCATTGTATGCCTTATGTTAATGGGTTGTTTCTTTCTCTTCTGTTTCACCAATTAAAATCACTTTGACTACGAGCTATTTGCTATCTCACCCCTGTTAAAGATTCAATATGCTAAGACAGAAAATATCAGCATTACATTCCATTTCACAATGATAGCATATACAGGATCACTGAAGAAACAACAAGCATAGAAAAAATACAAGAGACATAGATTTATCCTGGAAAACCCTCATGGGGTAGAAAACCCAGCAAAGCTTCCTCAATATAGATGACCAGCAACATACAAAGATGAAAACCAAATACATGATCTCCTCCTCCACCATAGCAGACCTCTCTCTCACAAGTGCTCTACATTTCAAGTGAGGGAAGTGTGTGTATAATGAGGAACACACCTCCTCTATTTATACACATCTCCGACTTGTACTTTATATTAACTAGGTCGGCCCCAACTTTAACATTGGGTTAAACACCCCACTACAACTGACTGGGCCGACCCCACTAGGGTGGTCTAAGAACCCTTTGACCCACATAACACATACAGGGTCGACCCCCACTAGGGAAGTCTAATAACCCAAGTTACCACATTCCGATGGAGGAATAAACATCTCCGGATATACAAAAACATCTCCAGAATAATAAGGTACAAATATAATATTCTTTGAAGTTACAATATCTCAACACTCCCCCTTAATGAGAAGGATATTATAACAACATCTGCATGAGAAAGGAGTCATAAACATCATACATGATACATCTATAAATCATTGGAAGCTTTCTCAACATCATCAGTAACTCAAGCAGTTACTGGAACATCTTCAATACTGGAACATCAACATCTTTAGTACTGAGTCTTTATCTTATGTAGCACTTGAACAGCTATAGCAACATCAACATCTGGATCCTCACGATCATTGGCATCATCATCTAGACCATCAAAATCAGCAACATCGTCATAATATGATCATCAACATCGTCATCACACGATCATCAACATCGTCATCTCATGATCATCAACATCATCATCTAGACCATCACGATCAGCAGCATCGTCATCTAGATCATTAGTATTAGTATCCACACCAATACAAGTATACACATCATCAATACAAGTATCCTCATCAATACAAGTATACATATCATCAATACAAGTATCCTCATCAATACAAGTGTCCTCATCAATAAGTATCACCAATATCAATACAAGTATCCTCATCAATACAAGTATCCTCATCAGTCAAGCAGCATACTCTGCAATACACATGACCCTTCCTTTTGGAATTATGTGATCAATCTCATCACAATAATGTTTAAGACTATCATTCCTTTCGGAATTACGGGATTTATGGTCTAAGGATGATTAATACACAATATTCATTTAGGACTATGTCCAAGGATGATTTAATCCACACCATTCATTTAGGACTATGTCCAAGGATGATTTAATCCTCACCATTCATTTAGGACTATGTCCAAGGATGATTTAATCCACACCATTCATTTAGGACTATGTCCAAGGATGATTTAATCCCCACTGTACATTTAGGACTATGTTTAAGGATGACTTAATCCCCACTGTACATTTAGGACTATGTCCAAGGATGACTTAATCCTCACCCCGTACATTTAGGACTATGTCCAAGGATGACTTAATCCTCACCCCGTACATTTAGGACTATGTCCAAGGATGACTTAATCCTCACCCCGTACATTTAGGACTATGTCCAAGGATGACTTAATCCTCTTCCCGTACATTTAGGACTATGTCCAAGGATGACTTAATCCTCACCCCGTACATTTAGGACTATGTCCAAGGATGACTTAATCCTCACCCCGTACATTTAGGACTATGTCCAAGGATGACTTAATCCTCTTTCTATACATTTAGGACTATGTGCAAGGATGACTTAATCCTCACATGTCCACCAAGGAATTCATTCTCAAAGACATACGCCTACGGCTCTCTTTAGGACTGAAGTCCAGGGATGATCCAATCCCCACATGTCCACCAAGGACTTCATTCTCGAAGACATCTGTCTACGGATCAATTTAGAACATGTGTTCAAGGATGATGCAATCCCTCTTCTTTCTCGGAGACATATGTCTACGGCTCTCTTTAGGACTGAAGTCCAGGGATGATCAAATTCCCACATGTCCACCAAGGACTTCATTCTCGAAGACATCTGTCTATGGATCAATTTAGAACATGTGTTCAAGGATAATGCAATCCCTCTTCTTTCTTGGAGCAATATGTCTACGGATCCTTTTAGAAGATGTGTTCAAGGATGATGCAATCCCCTCGTCAACTTAGACCCTGTCTAAGGAGCATCCCCCAACCTCTCTGTCAGCATCACCAATATAGGTATCCACATCATCGACCTTACTATCGATGTAGGCAATCTCATCATAGGTGACCACATCACTCCCCCTTTCGAGGAGGGTCCTTCTGAACTACACCAAGCTTGTCTCGAAAATATTCAAGCTTTTACTTGAGGTAGAGGTTTGGTTAGTACATCGGTAACTTGTTCACTTGCAGTAGAGGTTTGTTTAGTACATCGAAAACTTGTTACAAATTCAAACTTTATAGTTCCTTTCTGCACCATATCTTGTTAGATCCCTATGTGCTTTGACTTATCATGGAACACTGGATTCTATGTCATCTTGATACAACTCTATTTGTCACATAGGGTCACAGTTGGGTCTATCTCTAAGTCAAACAATCTTGAAGCCATACTTCTTCACAACTAGCAGAGCAAGCAGCCATGTATTCCGCTTATGTTGAGAGCCACACTGGACTGCTTCCTGCTAAACCACAAGATCATGGCTGATCCTAGACAATAACATCCTCTCAATGTGCTCTACCTGTTTGATACACTTTCTGATCAATCAACATATGTGTACCATCTGAAGTCATGATCTCCAAGATAGCATAGATCGAATTCTATCGTATCCTTTAGGTACCTCATCACATGCTTTGCAACTATCAGGGGAACACATCTAGTTTCCACTAGATACTGACTCAAGGTGTTCACAGCAAAGCATATATCTGACCTAGTATTCATTAGATACATCAATGACCCAATAATTTGTCTGTACAGAGTTACTAACTATGATGAGTCATCCGCTAACATCTTCAAGTTGGAATCCATGAGAGTGGCCATTCCAACACATCAATTCCTTTTAATATTTTTCGGCATACTTTCCCTAGTTAAGAAATATTCCTTCTGAGTCTTGCCATACTTCCAGACCTAGGAAGTAATGCATCAATCTGAGATCTTTCATTTTCATTTCTGCAGTCATCAGTCTGTGCCATCTCTCGTTAGATGGGTCTACTGATATAAGCCTCAACATCATTCGAACTATGTGGTGAGTTCCTTCTTGCATCCATGTCATCTGTGTATATAAACCATATTCAACCTTGTAGCAAAGGTTGAGATCCACATCACCCATGGTGATCACTATTGATCCTAGGAACCCATACAGAACCTGATTCACACTTCTTCTTTAATTACACCATTTAAGAGAATGGTCTTATCTAGCCACTTGGAGCAAACATATCATCATGATTTTTCTTCCTCTTTCTAAGAGAATCTTCTAGCCACGATCCTTCTATAGTGTGTTTGATTTGTAAATCTTTTGTTGAACATACATCACTTGTTCAGTGTTCATCATTCGTCATGATCTTTCCTACAAATCAAAATTAAGTACATGTTTAGTAATATTTCATAATCATGAAATCATGTTGACATGATAACCTATTATGCATACAGATATCATTTACATAGTTATGCAACTATCTTGACCAATACTTTGGCACAACACTTTTCCATATCCTGTATGCATATAATGGCTATCTAGATGCCTTCCATATCTACTAGAACATACTACTGAGAGTGTGCATAGCTCTCAGCATGTCAGCAAAGAGGTTTCATTCTAGACAAGCAACAATGGAATGTTTGTCCAACTTACCGATCATATGCATATTAGTAGTATATTGTTCAATTCTCTATGAATGTTTACACTCAGCATGATATATTCTAGGAATACAAATATGCATACAACCTATTACAAGCAATATCATTTACTATTTCAAATAACAACTCAAATACTTATCTTTTATGTTTGTGTGGTTGCCTCCCGCTTGATTTTCTATATGTCTTTTGAACTTCTATTCATTTTGTACCACTGTGCATGCTCAAGTGTGCACTAGTGTCATCCTCATGATCTCATACACAAACATACATTCATTAGTATATTATAATCTTGAATATGTATAGCCATGATCATAGATAATAAACATTAGTATTCAAGGTTTTAGCGAAGTCTTCTTTTACTAATGCATATTCTTGTTTGCTTTGGTTAGTTAAATCATCAATTAGGATAAGAGACATAATATTCATAAACCCTTGATTACTAACTTTATGAATAAGCATAACCAATCATACCAAGTATACTTATATAAGGGATCCTAACACAAGGTAAGATTCTAACTTGATATAGGAAAACATACCTAGATTAGTAAACCTATTTAGTCATGTCTAACATACCTAATCAATATCTTATTTGTTCTCTTCAATGATTTAGAGATCCTGTGCTGGAACCTGCATATCTCATGGGTTAAGAACAAAGTCATACATACCTCGTAAGTAGAACTTCTATGTGATCAAATATTATGTTGTCATGGTCATGGAACTTGATTTGTCTTTTGTGATGTACTTGTATCTTGTTAGCAAACAACTTCAACCTCATACAACACCACAGTGCATTAGTACAATCATATAGCCCTAATCAATGAATGTCTTCTATCATTCATATGCATTCATACTGTTACTAGGGTGATAAGACAATTCTAACATTAATCGAGATTGTACTAACCTGAATAATATGAGGACAAACATATTATGAACTTAATCAAGAATCAGATTTCAAGACATGCCTGTATCTTCTTAAGTCATACCTGTCGAGACTTCTTGTAGTCTTCTTATGTAAGGCCTTAGCCTCATCTCCCCTGAAACTAGATCTGGATCTTGATTATGGTTTGTTAGAGAAACCCTAAAAATTAAATCTTAGACTTTCACACTTCTGAATGTATGGAAGAATGTGTCCTGCTGAGTTGATCAAACTGGCATACTTCAATTTTGAAATCTCCAAAATTTTACCCCTCAAAATTGCCTTTGAAACTTTTGGATCTTCTGGACAGGATCCCGAACTAGGGTTTGATGGAGCCCACCCTTCTGCCTAATCAAAAGGTTTGATCCAAGGCTCTAAACTGTTATTTTTCTGAGGAGCTTCCAGCCATGGTCACAGACTTCAAAAATTCCAACTTTTGCTGAAGCCCTAATTTTCCATCTTTCCGATCAAAATCCTGAACTGGGGTTTGATCAAGCCCGGTCTTCTACCCAACCAAACAATTCGATCTTGGTCTCTAAATTTTGATTTTCCTAAGTAGAATTCAGCCGTGGACTCCGATTCCAAAAATTTTAACTTTCTACGAAACCCTAAATTCCGGAAGCCACAAATAAAGGTGCTCCAAAAATAATTCTATTTTGACAGAAATATGTACCTGATTGTTTCTCCTGTAACTCTGAAGTTTTTGATCCACAGGGTCTGAAAAATGTTTTTTTGGTAGCCTAACCTGTTATCTTTCCATCCTGATAGGTCTGACCTCAATTGGATTTTCCGAGACAGATTTATGCCAAGTGTCGCAACGTGACTTGTTAATGGGATAAAAAAAGAGAGTGAAATTGTATGGAGTTCCACATGTCACTGGTTCAACTTCGGCCTCTGAAAATGTTTCCTAAGATAGTACAGTCTGTGTACTACCTTTCACTTTTTACGAAATTTCATTTGGAGCTTCCTATCCCAAGTTATGACCTTTTTTCCTAGGTCACCAGATTTTGACTGAGATTTGGAAGAGGCCGAAACCCTAACTTGTACTGAGCATAACTAACAACGTACAACGAATATGAGGGTGTCCTTTGGACACAAGGTACATGGGGATGTTATCTACGACCTGTAAAATTTTCAGATCCTGAACCTTCACCTAAAATGGATTTATAGCGAAAGTTCCACGATGACTGGGTTTTTCTATATAAAACCCAAACCTTCAAATTGTCGCAAGTGAAGCAAGTGTCATCTGTGCCATATATTTCCTTCCTTTAGGTTAGATCTGATACCATGTTAAAGATTCAATATGCTAAGACAAAAAATATCAGTATTACATTCCATTTCACAATGATAGCATAGATAGGATCACTGAAAAAACAACAAGCATAGCAAAAATACAAGAGACACAAATTTATCTTGGGAAACCCTCATGGCCTAGAAAACCCAGCAAAGCTTCCTCAATATAGATGACCAGCAATATACAAAGATGCAAAGCAAAGACATGATCTCCTCCTCCGCCATAGTAGACCTCTCTCTCACAAGTGCGCTACATTTCAAGTGAGGGAAGTGTGTGTATAATGAGGAACACACCTCCTCTATTTATACACATGTACGACTTGTACTTTATATTAACTAGGTCGGCCCCAACTTTACCACCGGGTTAAACACCCCACTACAACTGACTGGGCCGACCCCACTAGGGTGGTCTAACAACCCTTTGACCCACATAACACATACAGGGCCGACCCCCACTAGGGAAGTCTAATAACCCAAGTTACCACATTCCAACGGAGGAATAAACATCTCCGGATATACAAAAACATCTCCGGAATAATAAGGTACAAATATAATATTCTTTGAAGTTACAATATCTCAACAGCCCCTGTGTTAATGCATTTGTGAAGCATTTGTGAATGAATTTTCGGAGTTTGTTTGAATGTGACACCATTTCCCAAATAAAGATTTGTATGTTTCAGCCAAGCTACGTTTAAACCATTTTGTTTCCCACAAAAATCCGATCCTCTGTATTGTTGAAATTGAATATCTTGAATGATGAATGTTGGTGCATGTTTTCATTGTTGACAACTTTGATTATTCTAGTCTTTCATAGATCTGTAGAGAGAGCCCTCTCATACTAAGCTGGGTCAGTAGCTTAAGTCTAAAGATTGGTTAGTGGTTACCCCAGTTTTCCCTCTCCCACAGCCTAGGGGGTCATTTTGGGTGTTAACAGCATCATATAGGATTCGAATTAGCCAAATAGGGCATTCGGATATGAGCTCAAAGTCTATCTTGGATAACTATGGAGACATCATCCAGTCGGTAGTATCAGTCATAAATGGTAAGAGTCATTCAAGTGTGTCCAACTGAGTCTAATAGAACCATCTAGGCATAAATTAGGGAATGGAGACTCCAAGGGGGGTGCATGAGGCTGTCTAGCTCAAAGTCTATATTGGATAACAATGGAGACATCATCCAGTCAGTAGTATCATTCATAAATGGTAATAGTCAGTCAAGTGTGTCTAACTGAGTCTAAGAGAACCATCTAGGCATAAATCAATGAATGGAAACTCCAAGGGGGGTGCATGAGGTTGTCAAATAGTCAATTGGAACTCCAGAACTAGCTAACTAGAAACTACAAGCAGTCAACATGAGCAATCAGTGGAAGAACTACTCAATCAATGCACTAACTGAATGATAAGTCCCGGTAGGTGAGATAAGGCAGACTAATTGAGTGATAACTGGTGGTAGGTGAGCAAAGGCCCCCAAACTAGCTGTGGTAGGTGGGAAAGGTGCAATTTCCATGCAGAAAAATCAAGGAGGGTGCATTAGGTAGGTAGGAGGCCAAATGGGGGATAAATACAGGCTCTGGAGAGCTAGAAGCAAGCTCTAGGTGCTGGGGAGACAACCATGATGATGAATGGATGCATGCAGCGGCATGCAAATCATGCAGGCATGCAAAATATAAAAATGATGGTGTGAATATTCCAACACTGCTCCATCCAACCGATGTTTGACACTTTCGTGCTTCCGCTAGTTGAACCTTCAAACTTGTACAGATTTGAGACATTGAACGTTGGTGAAATGCTCAAGTCCTTCAGCAGCTCCAACACATAAGCATTGTCTGAAATATTCTTTAGAATCTTACATGGTCCAATATTCTTTAGCTTCAAATTGTTATATGTTCCTGTCAGAAATATCTCCTTCCGCAAATGTGCATATACTAAGTCTCCTTCACTGAACGACTGTAGGCTCTTCTTCCCATGGGCTCTCAACTTGTATACCACATTACTCCTTTTGATGTGCTTTCACACATCCTCATGCACTTCTTTCATATGCGTTGCAAACGATTATGCATCCGTGCTTTTCCTGATTTCTGTTAGTAACTCAACCAAATATACCACTTGATGTGGGATTCATCCTTGAAAAATATGGAATAGGTACAAACCTATTGTTGGCAGGAAAAACTACCCTATAGTAAGGAAACAGATACTATCAACTGAAAGGGGATGACAGGTAAACATATTGACTGTGTTACAGAGTTGTTTATGAATGGAAATAGGTTATAGGTCTTGAGAACATACCTTTTGAATGAAGTTCAATCCTAGCTCTTATTCAATCTTGCACTCGATCCTCATGTCAACCTCCCGTTTGATAAACCTCCAATACAAGTACCTTTCTCAGCGTATCTTGGATAATATATAATGATGAAATAGACAAAGCAATTTAAACATCAAATATTAACCAAAACAGATCCAAACAAGTACATAACTCAATGAACACTTGGTTTGGGACAAGAAAAATGCTTCAACCTTTTATTGTCAAATGCAAATTGATGATACAAAGTATACCTGACTTTGCGGCATGCTCCTGCAACCTAATCCTGGGCTCCTGCTCTTCTCTTGCTTGGAAATCTTCCAGCATAACCTCCTCCAATGCAATCTTCTCTTTAAAAGTCTCTTTATAGTTCTCATGTCTAACCCCTCTCTTCATTCCTCCTTGTACTTATATGACAAGGGAAGCAGTTTAGGTCGAGAGATGGTTATGGAAGAAGTTGGGGAAGTTGGGAAACCAACTGCAACTAATCCTCTTCATGAAATTAATTATTTTTTAATCATCTTTTGAGGTGTATGCTACTATTTCATAGTGGAGTAGCGCCCAGGGTGCTACTATAGTGTTTTATAACTAGCGCTCATCATTTTTTAAATGTTGTACGCTAGTCTATTCAAGAGGAGTAGTGCCCATGAGGGTTGAGTGCTACTATTGTACACTGGAGTAGGGTACAGGCGCTAGTCTGTTAAGGTAGAGTAGCGCTCATGTCTCAAAATGACATTTTTTTGGGTTTTGCCAGCTTGCAAGGAGGTGGAGTAGGTCAAGGTCTCATCTAAGGTCAATGTGCTCCTCCATCCAAGTTGTCCTTTTGTGCAATCAACAGCTCAAGGTGATCACGGACGGAGAGGTGCATGTTTTACCTATAATAGATGCCCCCTAATGTGTGAGGTCAGAGGAAGCGATGGCCAAAATACATTATAGTCCAAAGCCAAAGGAGCAAGGAACCATGGAAACAAGTCACAAGAACACCTGAAACAAAGAGCAAGGTCAGGGAGCAATTACATTCTTGACATCATATAGATTTGCAGTGTGATACAACATTATCTCTGATACATAACAAGGAGATGTATATATAGCATGGCCACTTAGAATACAAGCGTGGATCCATGTCAAACTGAGAGATCATAGCCATAACAACAAACTGGATCTATGTCTCATTGAGAGCCGAATATAAGTGAAGCTCAGTCATGCGCAGCTTGGGTGATAAAATAATGAGGTAATGTCATCCAAAATCCCAAGGTCTTCATCCAAAACAACTTGAGGTACAAACCCTAACCATGTGAATAGATGAGCTGATAGTCGAACATGGGGGGTATCGTTTGATTACCGGTCATTGATGTATATCGTTAACAAACGCGAGGGCTTCCATCGATAATGATGATGGGGCCCAAGGTACCAAGTACGATCCGACAAGTGTGAATAGATGGACTTGGAGTCGACAACTTGGGGATCCTGTCGAAGAAGAGACATTGATGTATTCTTGACATTCAACAGCGAGGAAAATTGCCACTGGTGACTGCAATCTCCAAGGTACTAACCGAAACACTAAACTTCATTCCTAGAGAAAAATGAGTTGATGTCGATGGGAAGAAGTCCATTGGAAGGGAGGCCTTAAGGCATCCTCCATCATCCAACTCGAGGAACACTCAATTGGTATGAGCTTATATGGAGTAATATGTAACAAGACTGACACTAGGATGGCCGACACATGAGGTCAAGGTAAATTGAAGAATGGCCGACACAGGGTATATCCTTGAACAGTGAGCACGACACAGAGTGACTCAGGTAGTTTCCAACATAATGGGGCAAATGATAAGCCTAAAATGTAGGAGACATTACCAGACCCTCCATATGGTTGGAAGAATAACCAACTGGGGGAGTAAACAACTTGTAGATCAGGTTCACCTTGAGGTCAAAAACTAAACCCAAATGACATGATAGACTCAGGTAGGTGCTGTGTTCAAGGATAGAACTGACTGAACTGCCTTTGACATTGAAGATATGACACATCTTTCCCGTCCCTTATTCTTTTTAGATAAAAGAATACCTTTCTTGTTGTTTTAATGAGTCTAAGAAAGAATGAAAACTCAATAGATACAAACATGTAAAAATTTTAACGAGCCCATGGGAGGAAGACTCAAAAGCTTCTTCATTGTTTACAGAGTTCTAAGAAGAGATAGAAGATTACTCTATATTAAAGATCTCTGTATTTTAATATTGAGCCGAGATATGTTCCTGCTCGCCGGTGTTTTCAATTTTAAGGAGTTTGAAAAACTTAAACAATAACTCCATATATTTTCTCGTGGATTTTAGTATCGAGCCCAAGCAGATTAATGCTTGCTGGTGTTTTCCTATTTATAGAGTCTAAAAAACTTAAACAATCCTCTTTACACCTATCCGTGGATTTTATATCGAGCTCGGATTGGTCTGTGCTTGGCGGTGTTTTCTTGTTTATAGAGTTGAAAAACTTAAACAGACCTCTATTTACCATCTCATGGATTTCACATCGAGCCCGAGTAGGTGAATGCTCGCTTGGTGTTTTCATGTTTAGAGAGCTTGAAAACCCTAAAGAAAGGCTCCAAAAAGTCCTTTTTCGTACAGTTAGTCTCCTCCCCTGAAAAAGTATAAAACAAAGGAAGAAGAACTCTTCTAGCGCATACAGAAGTATACCTAGAGTATACCTTTTCCGTAGTTAATCCACCTAGGCCCAGAAAAGGGGTAATTCTACACCTGAGTGGATGAGCCTTTGATTAATTTAACGAGCTTGAAGAGTACAAGCTTGCTCGGCAATCTTGTTTAGGTTTAAATAGTCCAAACAAGAGCTTAAAATGACTTAATGGTCAACTTCTGGGATCATAGCTTCATAAACTACCAAAACTAGGTCTTCAACAAAATATTAGTAATCGCGGCAAAAATCTCGAATGATATATGAATTTGAATTATTAACTAGTTAACAAGGTCTAACATCGAAAAATTTAGTCTTAGGAGATTGATCCTACAAAGTTTTAGTGAAAAAATGAGAACCGGATTAGTGAAATTACCTTTGCACTATGTGTATGTATTAATTGATTAATTAGAACATTTTAGTAAAAATTAAAACTATAGGTATTTTAACAATGGTGGGTAAAAATTAAAATCAATTTCAATATATGTAATTTCATTTTAAAACTCAAATTCCAATTTGTTTTTGTAGGGCAAGAATTTGGGGCAAACCTTGCATTTTCAAACCTCCATGGCGATCGATTCGAGCAACCAATCAGCGTTCTTCTTCCGCCAAGTAAGTTAGAATCTTCTCAACTTGCATTTCTATGGTTTAGTTTTCAATTTTTGAGCCCAAAAACACTTGCAAGGCAATGCTCACATCGTTTTATGCACGGGCGCTACTATGTAACAATAATAGTAGCGTATGAAGGGGATGGGCGCTACTATGCTCACATAGAGTAGCGTTCATACGTTACTGTCTAGTATATATAGTAGCGCTCAAGCCTAAAGGTGGAGAAACAAGCACCGAGGATTGAAAATATTGCCATTTTTGTGCAGGATGGTTCTTCTTTGGAGGGAGAGGGAACACGAGGACATGGATAGGCTGGCCATGCAAGACCTAGCCACTCTCCATGCACTCCGAAGATGCGGTTTGTTGAAGTTTTATCGAACCGTAAATATGAGGGCCCTAAATAGATTGTTTCGAAGACTTATTCAGTACTAGGATGTGGATACCAATACATTTGTCATCTGAGGGCAAACTTTGGAGATTATAGTTGATGACATTTACTTCATTACTGGACTCTCTCAGAGGGGAGATGCAATAAATTTGAAGGGGTCTTCTTGTGTGGGTATAGGATCGGTGCAAGAGTACTTGAATACATATTGTGTGGCTAGAGATAAGAAATCAGGAAGCCAAATCTTGATTTCTACCATTGAAGGTCTTCCTTTAAAGGTGATTGTGAGTATGATTAATCGGGTGGCAGGTAGTGCCTCACTACACCTAGCTTCCAGGCACTCTATGCATATTGGTGTACAATGCTTACAGGGTCATGTCTACGATTGGTGTACTAGTTTACTGGCATCCATGAAAGCTCAACTCACGGGTTGTAAATCCGGGAGTATGAAGAATTTTGGGTATGGTAGCATCTTATGTACCTTCTTCTTTAAGAGGGTACCTACTATTAGCTTGGGGATGCCTCTACCTCAGGTTAACCCCCGTTAGCCCAGACTAGGCCATTGGGGTGACATATTCCTCTGCCAGGGTGGTGGGGAAAGTCACTATTGTTATCATACTGATGATTTCTGGGGGTGGTGGGAGAGGCAAGTGCCCGCCTTCGAGCAGTTTCCATATGCTGGATTGGATTTACACCATGATCCAGAGCTGGTGCTTCCTCCAGGTGGAGCGTGGGGCTATTGGTATGTTTAATTTTGAGATTTATTTAATTTTTTGAACTTTTTCAAGTATTTGATTTTTATGAATGAATTTTGAAGTATTAAACAAGTGTCATATGCAGAAATTGGTCCTGTCCGTCCCGAGGGACATCCTACCATCTTCATGAGGCCAACTGATGTGGTTGCAGCAGATGCTATGTTGGGAACCATAGAGAGAAAAGTGAGTCAGTTGACTCACGATGTTCCTGCATGCCGTATTGATTAGATACCTATTGATATGCAGGACGATGTAGTTGGGGTGCCCCCAGCATGGCTTAGAGTGTTGCGGAAGATAGCTAGGCTAGTCATATGTTATCGGAATGCAGTCGATGATGACAATGTCCCTCCTTCTCCATAGGAGATGGATACATTATATGTATATTTTTGAGGCTACAGAGCCCAGTATTGTACTATTTTGATATGACTTGTATTAGACTTGTGATCCAAAACTCATATATTTTTTGATACAGTATCAGCTATATACAATATCGGTTATTTACATGTGTATGTGTTTGAATTTTATGTGTGCAATGATGTTTATGAAAGTGTATGATACAAATGCCAGTCTAGAACATAGTTTGCAAATGAATCAGCTAATGTGTTTAAATTTCTTGGAATGTGTTCATATATAATAGAATCAAACTGTCTTTCCAAAAGTCTAACTCGCAGAAACTGACGTAGCAATCCTAGATCTCTAATCTGGTAGACACCCGTTAACTGAAATACAATTAGTTGTGAGTCAAGTATTACCTCCAAATGTGAAATTCCCTGACTGAGAGCATCTCAGAGAAGTTCTATAACTGCACTATATTCAACCATATTATTCGTAGTGGGACCCAAACAAACCCCCCCCAAAGAGACTAGTTGACCAGCAGGTGAGTAAATGACCAAAGCTGCTGAAGCCAACTGACGGGTGTGGCGACTAGCGCCATCAGTAAATCCTAAGAAGTGTTCGGTCGAAATATGGTACACGAAACGAAAACACACATAATATTAACTAACAAGCATAAACGAAAACTAGCTCTACAAAAAAATATACAGCTATGTTACAAGAAAAAGCACGACAGCCTAAGCGTAGTACTTCTTTAGGTAGAGCCCATTTCTAGGCTCGGCCAACTTATTACCTTCGTAATCTACCAGCTTGTAGGCACCCTTCTTCAGTACTTTGGAAATTATAGAAGGCCCGAGCCACATGGACTTGAACTTGCTAGGTCCTAGAGGTTCTTTGTCTTAATCCCAAAGTAGGACCAAATCTCCTTCAAGGAAAACCCTAGGTCTGAAGGACTTGTCATATTGTCCTTTGACTCATTTTTTGTGGACTTCGTTTGTTGTGAGCGCGTCGCGGCACTGCTCATCTAGGTGTTCTAAGTGTAACAAACATTCTTCTAGTACTAAAGTATCTGGTAATAACTGAACGGCTAGTTTCAGCGAAGGAATCTCGCATTCAATCGAGACGACTGCTTCTATCCCATGCACAAGTTGGAAGGGAGAGAACCCGGTAGTAGTCTTAACATTATCTCGGTAAGCCCAAAGAGTCAGGTAGAGCATGATGTGCCAGTTATTTCGACTGGCATTAACAGTTCTTTGCAGTATAACCTTTAAAGTTTTTTTCACTGCTTCGACTTGTCCATTCGCATGTGGATAGTATGAAGACGAATGTTCTTGTTGAAAAGCAAGCATTGTACACAACTTGTTCATCATGCTATTCTGGAAATGACTACCATGATCAGTCACTATCTCTTTAGGTATGCCGAACCGTGCAATAATCTGATTAAACACGAAATAAGCGGCAGTTTATCCATCTACCTTGATAGTAGGCATTGCCTCTGCCCACTTGGTAAAGTAGTTAACGGCAACGATGATGTAATGATGACCTCCAGCTGAGACTGGATTGGAATTCATGTAATCAACCCCCCATTTTGTGAAGGGACCTGCTGTAATCACAGGATGAAGAGGAGCTGGGTGTGCCCTCATTTTCTTGGTGAAAAACTGACATGGGCGACAGCGTTTCACAGCTTCCACACAATATTTAAAGATCGTGGGCCAAAAATATACGGCACGCAGTATCTTCTGAGTTGTTGCAAACCCAAAAAGATGTCCCCCACAAGCTCCACTGTGGGCATCATTTACTACTGCTTCAGCTTCTTCTAGAGTTAAGCAACGTCGTAAGATGGAATCTACCCCACATCGATACAAAGTATCTGAGATGATGAGATAGTTCTTCGCATGGATTTTCAACTTGCGTCTCTTTTCTCGAGAAAAAGTAGTAGGACACCTCAAGGTCTAGAGATATACTAAGATATCCCCGTACCATGGGTCAGAGGAAGTAATGAGGAAGATATGTTCATCCAGGAATGATGATTCTTCCTCGACATGCTCTAGGTCACTCGGAAACTCTGTGATTAACTCAGCGAACACTAGTGATTTCTTCGACTTGGCCAATTGAAAGACCAAATTGAACTCCTGTAGGATTACAATCCATTTATTATATTTTCCCCCCATGATTCGTTGAGTGAGAACATACTGAAAAGGATTGACTTCTACTATCACAATAGTTGTTCGTAAAAGTATATAGTGATGAAGCCTCTGTACCGCATAGACCGCGGCAAGTGCTAACTTCTCAATGTGCAAATATTTAACCTTAGGGGCTATCAAGTAGACAACATTATCTTGGAGCGTATAGTCCTCCTGAACTAATACTATGCCAATTGTATTAAGAGACGCTATCAGATATAAGAGAAAGTCTTTTGCGTAGTCCGGCAGGCTCAACAAGGGTGTTGAAAGTAGTGCCTTTTTCAAGGCCTCAAAGGATGCTTGAGTAGCCTCATCCTACACAAAGTAGGAGTCTTGTTTAAGTAATCTCATAAAAAATTTGGTGATCTTAGCATAGTTTATGATGAATCGTCGTGAGAAATTAGACATGCCTTGCAAACTTTGAAGTTGTCACAAGGTGCGAGGAGGAGGTAGATTTACAATTGCCTCTACTTTCAGCGGGTCAACCATTATGCCACGCCTAGAGACAATGAAGCCCAGTAAACATCCCAATTCGACACATAACACGCACTTATTAGGATTCAAACGAATCTTATATTGTCTGCATCTTTCAAACACCAGTTTGAGATGAGTTGGATGATCTCGTCTCTTTCGAGATCGCGTCGGGAGGTCATCCAAGTACGGTTCAACTATGTGTTTGATATCATGAAAAGTGAAATTCATCGCTCGCTGGAAGGTTGCTCCAGCGTTCTTCAAGCCAAATGGCATCTTCTGATAAGCGAAGGTTCCCCACGGGAAAATGAAAGTTGTTTTGTGTTGATCTTCGGGTTTGATTTGTATTTGATTATATCCCAAAAATCCATCCATGAAAGATAACATCTCATGTCCCGCACAGGCATCTATGATTTGATCAATAAACGGTGTAGAATAGTTATCTTTTGGACAAGCTTTGTTCAAATCCCGGAAGTTAGTACAGACTCGAATGGTACCTTGCTTCTTATCAACTGGAATAGGATTTGAAACCCATTCCGTCATGTCAATTGGATAGATGAAACCGACCTTAAGCAACTTTTCAACCTCCGCCTTAATGGCGGCCGCTTTTCATGGATTCACAGGACGAAGATTTTGTCTCACAGGTTTTACATTAGGGTATGTTGTGATAACATGTTCAACGATGGCTGGGTCGATGCCTGGCATCTCCTCATATGACCAGGCAAAAATGTTGTGGAATTCTTTGAAGAGCTTGGTATACAGAGCTATCTCTTTCGGAGAACAACCTGCTCCAATGTAAATGTTTTCCACGACCCCGGGTTTGGTGGAAATGTTAATTGGAATTGTTCTCGATATATTAGCCATATTCCCTTCAGCATAAATGGTTCTCGAAGTAGAAGGAAAAGATGACAAATCAACAAATCCACCGGGTCTCAAAGAGAATTCTCCTCTCTCTATCCTATCTAAGTTTGGAAGTAGATAGGACCTATGATGCATATGTTCCCATGGCTGGTCTAGGCCCATCATGACTTCCAAGATGGCTTCATCATAAGGTAAGATCGTATCTAAACAATCGAAAGAGTGGGTAGAATTCAGTGACCATGCCGGATCATAGTCCATATCTAACTCAGCAAAGATAGGTGGAGTCACTATATGTTCCATTGCAGCATGTTGTGCTTCCATGTAGGCTACTTCTACAATGGATAGAGGCACTGAAGGTTCTAATGTAGTGGGAAGGATCCACGGATCAGTTCTTAAACCAACCGTGAATGTTTCAGTAGAAGTACCCACATCAGAACGCATAAAAAGAACAGGGGAGGGAAGGTCAAGAGTGCCTATTAACGACTCGTAAAGCCCTACTCCTAAAATCTCATTAACCAGGGCAGTTTGATCAACTAAGGGAATCGTGGTTTCTGAAGACGTCTAGTTGTTTCTCTGAGTGAAAGAAAGTTGATCGAATGTAACGACCTTACCTTCAAACAGGAACATAACAACTCAAAAAATTGTCGATGCAATAGCTCACATGGCATACGTCCAACTCCTGCCTAATAACATGTTGTAATCAAGCGAAGCGTCCAGAACTTCTACTTCTACAACAACTGTCTTACCGGCCAAAGTGACATCAAATGATGGAAAAACCTCGTGTGGATGGAAAGTTCTGCCATCAAATGCAGTAAGTAGTGTGTTAGAAGGGGCTAACTCGGGGGAACCTAAGGCTTTCCAACAGGAAATTGACATTACGCATGTCGACGTGCCCTCATCTACAACAGCTCATCTAATGGTCATTGGGCCATGGACGACTTCAATTTGAAGGGCCATGTGGTACGGCAACCGGTATTTGATATCAGCCATATCAAATCGCGTAGACATGTTAGAGGATTCCATACTTCCAATAGCTGCCAGAAGTGCACTTCGTTGTAAAGGACAACTTTGCAAGACTTCTAAGGTAGACATGGCACAAGGGGTCTGGGCTAAATCCTCAACCACATTGTAGTTGGAGGCATCCCAAGTGTTGGGATTGTGTGATGCTCGTTTCAAGACACCTTTCGAGATCTTGGGAATTCGGTCCATAGGTATGTGGAGTGGAAGATTTTGGAATCTCCTTATCCTTCTTCTGTGCATCCGGGGAGTAATTCCTGGCTCTCGTTTGTAAGAGTGCATCCGAGCTAACCATGTTAATAAAAGTTTGATCAACTGAAGCATGTGTGGTGCCCCCAGTATTGGAGGTGCCAGAAGTTGAACCCTGCCCTTTAGGGAATGGATCTTTCAGTACGACAGGTTTCTTCTCTTGAAGCAGCTTCTGGGCTTCTTCGAGTAGAGGGCATTGATGAGTGAGGTGATCCCACTTGCAAAGCTTACAAGGGAACTTAACCTTCTTCTTCTCTTTGTTACCTTCCTCGACATTCTCTTTTTTGGGCTTTTGATGGTTCCCCTCTCCTTTCTTTCCTTTCTTTTTGTTATTGGGCTGCTGAGGGCCCTTTTGATTGTTCTGAACCTGGTTGACAAATTCAGAAGTAGAAGGAGAGGTTGTGACAGAAGTAAGTTCTAGAGTCGATTGTTTCACAGATAAGGCATGAACCTATTTGGTCAATGCTTCGAAAGCTGCAAAGTCAACTAAACCTACTATGCCATCAGCATGCGGTCCAGGTTTAGGTTTGCTTAGATCAGAATTTGATCGCGGTGCATTAGGTATGATTTCATAAAGTAACCCAGATTGTGCGTAAACAAGGTCTAACTGATGGGTCCGTAAGATGGCTTCTTCCTCTGTAGACACTTTGGAAGTAGCTACTTCCTTAGAAATATAAGGAAGGAGTGATTTCAAATACCACTCAAGAAGGAATTCTAGAGGTATGTTGGCTTTAATGAGCCTCTTCCATCTTCACCACTCCTAACTGTGATCAGATAAGTGAGTGGCTTTATTTTGTCTAAATGTAGACAAAAGGTCTGTTCTGACATCATACCGAACAGGAACCTGGAAGTGGTTTTGAAAAACAGTCGCGAGATCCCCAAAGTTAAAGAATGTAGCTGCAAGTAACTCAATGTACCATTTGGTTGCAGTGTCGGTTAAGGTTCTTTGGAACAGTCTCAACCTGATGGAATCTTCATTTAATGAGTTCGAGGAACACCATAAATGGAAAGTAGTGACATGGTCACTAGGGTCCTCGCTCGTTTTTCCTTCAACTTTTGGAATGTCCGAAGGTAACTTGGTAGGGACAGGTGGCCATGTGGCGTTGTGATACACCGGATCATTTGTTAACTTGGAAAGGTCTATCAAATTTAGAGTTGCCAGAAATGGTAAGCAAGGTCTATAAGACGGCATTTGATAAGCTGGGGTCATAAAGGGGGAACCACCCATAGTTTGACCCATGAATTGCTAGTAGGGGTTGCCCCCAACCATCTGCTGGTAGGGGTTTCCCCCAACCATCTGCTGGTAGGGGTTTCCGCTAGCCATCTGCTGGTAGGGGTTGCCCCCGACCATTTGTTGGTAGGGGTTGCCTCCAACCATTTGTTGGTAGGGGTCGCCCCGTGCCATTTGTTGTTGCATGAAAGTATTATTGAAATTCCCCCATCCATATGAAAGTGGGTTAGTGCTTTGTGGGTTCGTCCACTGTGGCTGGGTGTTAGCCCCGCCATATTGTTGGTTAAAAATGTTACCCCCTCCTCCTGAAAATAAGGAAAAAGGGACATTTCCTACATGTATATTACCTTGATTCGTGTTGGGACCTGCAAAGGTATTAAAACTAGTAGTAGCTGACATAGACGGTGTTGTCATGGTACTCATGACAGGAACAGCTGCAGAAGCACTTGGCCCTATAGCGGGTGTGGAAATCCAAGCACTAGGTATGTGATATGATGGTTGAGTCACAGGAGGTGGAATTAAATTAGATGTACTGCTAGGTCCAAAAGTAGGTGTAGAGGCAGATTCCATAGTTGTTGAACTCGACATGCCTAATGTACCAGTATTAAAGCCGATGGACGGAGTGGACATAGAGGTTGTCTGTGCCAAACTAGGTGTAGTAGTAAGAGAAGGATTTACCGTATTTGTGTTCATCCCGATGGTGGGAGTCTGTGGAACTCCCAGTTTGGCTGCTGGATTAATCATAAAATTCTCAGGTGTGAAATTATATGCACTATAATCTGGTTGCTGGAAACCAACGGGTAACATAAGCAGATTTCTAAGATTAGTCAAAGGAGGATTAAAAGGAGTACTGTACTCAGCAGTAGTGAGATATTCAATCTCAACTGAACTAAAATGTTGCTGATCTAGAGTCCCCGGTTGTGGTTCCTCAGGAACCTCTATTTCAGGGCTTTCTGTTGTAGTTTGTAGTTCTTCAGGAAACTATATTTCAGGTGGTAGTTCCTCAGGAATTTCTATTTCAGGATTTTCCATTGTAAAAAGTTCCTCAGGAAGTTCTATTTCACCAGTGGTTTGCAAAGGAACATTGGGGTCTACCCGCTGTCGTCTAGCTGGTGGTAGTGGTTCTGTTCTACGTGGAGGAAGGTTTTGCAACCTTCTCAACCTACGAAGTTCTTGGGTTTCCACGATTATATATATAAAAAAAAACTAGAAAACCTAATGGCCACTAAGACTAGGGGGAAAACAGCACACCACTAAAAAGTCCTAAGTATGCAAACCAAGCAAACAGGATGCCTTCCGGAGAAGAGTTTGGGATGATGAGGGCCTAGAACAAATCAACAAAGGATGAAGAACAGTTACTCGAGGTCCACAATACAATGACTAAGGGTGCAAGTGCTAGAATCAGCCAACCGCCCTCCCAAAGACTTGCAAGGGATTTCCTCCCACGTATGTCCTAGGTACAACAGATATACCCTCCGTTGTCACCTGTGTATGAACCTATGGTCAAATACTAAGGATACCACAACACCGAAAACTCCTGGGGGAATAGTCTCTGGTCGAATCAGAAGGCATGGGCAGGGTAACTGCGCCCGAAACTCAAAAGAGTCCCCAAACGCGATCCAATCCTGGTATATGCTCGAAACAGAAAGTAGGAGGAGTATTCCCAACAATCTGATCTCACAAGACCTACTACATAGATCCCAGGCAAGCTTTGAATGAAGTGGGTTTACCTGTGATAGTTGAACTACGATTTTTGCGTAATGTGTGACCTTGGGTGGTTTAAGGTGATTTAAACCCAAGATCCTAACCAAGACTAGTTGGTGTAGTGTATCCCTAAAAAAGAAAATTGTTGCCATTTAATTTTATTAAAGATTTTTAGGGATGTTATTACTCAAAAGGTAGTGCGTTTGTGTGGCGTGGTTGCAACAGGAAAGCAAAGTGCATAAATTATAACTTTCAACAACAAAACTTTTTATTTTTTCATTTAATGTTCTTTCCAAATTAAAAAACTGAGCAAATCTAAGCAAATATCTTTTTTGTTTTCTTTTGAAATTCTAAACAAAATAAGCTATGTTATCTTGCAAAAAAAATATAAGCCTCACTAACCTTAAGCTACTAAATTTTTGCTTTTTCTGTTATTATAAATGAAAAAGAACTATAAACATGGAAAACAAATAAGACTTATGCACGATGTGAAAGTATGGCTAAAAATGGCTCCTAAGCTTACAATTGTCAAAACAATGGTTCGACAAAGGCTTGTCCTACAAGTTTTTTCAAGAGACAAAACCCTCACACTTGGAAGCAATAGTGGAGAGAAAACAAAGGAGAAGGATACTCAAAACTGGGAATCAAACACAAGAGGACTGACCCAAAGCATCAAACCCTAACAAGACCACTATGCCAAGCAAACGGTAGGCAAGCAAGCTAACAACCACCGTACTAACACAAGGACTGAGAAATGAAAACAAACTAAAGCACTCTAAACACACTTGATACCAGAAAAGACAAAAGGTCAAGGAAAGTTGGAACTGAACAAGTTTGGAAGACACCCCACAGGCTCCAAAATGGACCAAACCCTAAAACAAAGGATAAGATAGGTAAAGAGCAAACAAGTGTTGACACAAACAACAAATGCAAAGGATGCAGGTTTGTAGGTCAGCAATACATCATTAGGGCATAGGTAAGTAGGAGTGTTCACTAAGGAACAAAGCCTAGTCTCCAAAAAGAGTTATAAATGGACCAAACATTCCCCAAGTAAGCAAGTGACCTAAAGATGGCAAAAAGACTCAAAGAAAGATTCTAAGACTCAAAGAAGAGTTACAAACCTCAAGTACCAGTCAAGGAGACCTAAAACAAAGTCAGAAGACCACCCAAAAAGGTAGAAAACTCAACCAAACAACCAACAGAAGGCTACAGGCATGTACCCTACTGTGTAGTAGGGAAACTAGCACTCCCAAAGAGATGGGTGCTATTGTATGTATAACAGAGTAGCATATGGGTGCTACTGTATGTATAACAAAGTAGTGCTCAGGTCTTAAAGAGTTAAAAAATGACTTTGAAAAGATGCAAAAAGACTGAGTGAAGCAAAGAGAAGCAAGCAGGGGATACCTACAGGGTCTCTCAGCAGATTAAAGGAGTTAAAATGGTTTTGGGAAGACAACCAAGAAAGGTTTCCTAGAGCAGAAAAACAACTTTCCACAGTGGAGTCGCCAGTCTATTGGCGGGAAAAACTACCCTATAGTAAGGAAACAAATACTATCAACTGAAAGGGGATGACAGGTAAACATACTAACTGTGTTACAGAGATGTTTATGAATGGAAATAGATTGTAGGTCTTGAGAACATACCTTTTGAACGAAGTTCGATCCTAGCTCTTATTCAATCTTGTGCTCGATCCTCAAGTCAACCTCCCATTCGATAAACCTGCAATACAAGTACCTTTCTCAACGTATCTTGGATAATATATAATGATGAAATGGACAAAGCAATTTAAAAATCAAATATTAACCAAAACAGATCCAAACAAGTACATAACTAAATGAACACTTGGTTTGGGACAAGAAAAATGCTTCAACCTTTTATTGTCAAATGCAAATTGATGATACAAAGTATACCTGACTTTGCAACATGCTCCTGCAACCTGATCCTGGGCTCCTGCTCTTCTCTGGCTTGGAAATCTTCTAGCATAACCTCCTCCAATGCAAGCTTCTCTTTAAAAGTCTCTCTATAGTTCTCATGTCTAACCTCTCTCTTCATTCCTCCTTGTATTTATAGGACAAGGGAAGCAGTTCAGGTCGAGAGATGGTTATGGAGGAAGTTGGGGAAGTTGGGAAACCAACTGCAACTAATCCTCTTCATGAAATTAATTATTTTTTAATCATCTTTTGAGGTGTATGCTACGCGCCCAGGGCGCTACTATAGTGTTTTATAACTAGCGCTCATCATTTTTTAAATGTTGTACGCTACTCTATTGAAGAGGAGTCGTGCCCATGAGGGTTGAGTGCTACTATTGTACACTGGAGTAGGGTACAGTTGCTAGTCTGTTAAGGTAGAGTAGCGCTCATGTCTCAAAATGACATTTTTTGGGGTTTTTCCAGCTTGCAAGGAGGTGGAGTAGGTCAAGTTCTCATCTAAGGTCAATATGCTCCTCCATCCAAGTTGTCCTTTTGTGTGATCAACAACTCAAGGTGATCATGGACGAAGAGGTGTAGGTTTGACCTATAACACCTGTTGACCGATTCATAGAATTGTTATACGCGAAATTTGCTTCCGCCAACACGTTCTCCCACTGCTTGGGTCTGTCTGTCGTCAAACAGCTAAGAAGGTTTCCCAAAATTTTGTTCACCACCTTAGTCTATCCATCTGTCTGTGGATGGTATGCCGAGCTAAACTGCAACTTCATGTCTAGTTTCTTCCATAGGGTTCTCCAGAAATGTCCCATAAACTTGGTATCTCTGTCTAACGTTATACTCTTCGGAAACCCATGCAATCTGACTATATCCTTGAAGAATAGTACAACAATTCTTGTGGCGTGACTTTTCTTCTGGCATGGAATAAAGTGTGCCATATTAAAAAATCTGTCGACTACAACAAAGACTGAGTCACTTCCCTGTTGTGTTTTCGACAATCCTAGCACAAAATCCATTTTGAGGTGCTCCCATGGGGTATTCGGCACTAGTAATGGCGTATACAACCCCGTATTCTGACTTCTTCCTTTTTCCAACTGGAAAAATCGACACTGTTGTACCCAATTACTAACATTTGTCATCATTCCTGGATAATAATATTTTTTTCGACCAATTCCTTGGTCTTGTCGATGCCAAAATGACCTGCTAATCCACTACTATGCAACTCTCGGATTAGTTTCTCTCTTATGGATCCTTTGGGAATACACAACTATTGTCCCCTGAACAAGTATCCTTCTTGGATGAAATAATCCAAGTATGGATTTCTGTCGGCACTCCATGTTTCGCTACTCTCCTTCCATGCTACTCTACGGAATGAAATGTCGGACACCCATGACTTGGGACAGTCGAGTAGACCGACTTATGTTAGGATCCGACCTACTAAAAGACTTGGAACAACTAGTCTCCAAGGTAAAACTTAACTTGAAAGAAGCACAAGACCGCTAAAAGAGTAATGCGGACAAGAAAAGAAAAGATAAAGACTACCAAGTCGGTGAACATGTGTTTCTAAAAATAAAGGCGAAATGAATCTCGTTGAGCTTAGGACATTGCGGGAAACTAGCCCGAATATTTTGTGGACCTTTTGAAATACTGGCCAAGAAGGGCCCAGTGGCTTATGAGTTCGCCTTACCAGCTCATATAAAAGTTCATAATGTTTTTCATGCTTCATTATTAAAGAAATATGTATATGATACTAAACATGATATTGATTGGTCCTTATTACAGGTGGAGACCAAAGGGGAGTTCACGTCAGAACCACTCCACATTCTGGACAAGAGATAGGTGCAGCTTAGGAGCAGGACCATTACTCAGCTAAAATTGCAATGGAGGCACTTTGGACCATATGAGGCTACTTGGGAGAATGAGACCACCATGAAATAAGCATACCTCTCCTTGTTTCATGATGTCATTCCTAGTCCTTAGAAACACCGGGACGGTGTTGTTTCTAAGTGGGGAGGGATGTAATATCCTGAATTTTCGACTAACTATTTTTGTTGTTATATTGGGCCACGGCCCCAGAACATATACTTTATTTTGAGTATTGGGCATGAGCCCTAGCACCTATGATTTATTCTTTTATATATTGACATATCGGGCATGGACCCTGACTGACTTCTTTATTTGAGTGTATACTGGGATATAAGGCCCCAATGTTGTTTATGTACTAGAAGTAAGCCCTGAGGTACATTGAGTGTTGGGCCTAATCCCTAGAGCACTCCAATATTGATAAACGAATACCGGATCCAAGGAAACTTAAATATTCTAGATGTGCCTCACAACCACATTCTAGCACTAGTGTTGAGCAGAGGCTCTGGAATTGCACTAGCATAATGCCCATGTGAGAGTGTTGAGTTAAAAGGCTCTCAAGAGCACTCGAGTTTACTGGATCTCAAAGTGTTGAGTCAGAAAGACTTTGAATAGCACTTTTACTTTCATCACCTTTATTTAATTTGATTAAATGATTCATTTTTTATCTATCATCAAGTACTGCGGGAACTACCTTGTAAATGAGGGAATCCAACATGCAAAGAGACAGACTAGAGGCGCCAACCCAAGCTTACCCAGACCGTCCAAAGAATTGGACCTTGTCCTTAAAAGTTAAAAGAAGTATCATGTGAAGATACATAATTAAATAAAAGAGAATTACCACCACTTAAAGCATAGGATGACTAATAGTAGTCTTCTATGATTAACATGCATAAAAGCCTCAAGGATAATATTATTATTAAATAGCTGTAATAATAATGTTGTTATTATTTCTTTATGAAATATATTTATTATATATAGTTTATGCATCATTTAATATTATTCATGATGTATTAATACTTAAGATGAAATATAAATATTGTTATCAGAAATTATTGTGATGAGCTTAAATAAAAAATCACTTACAGTTAGAACATTTTAAAAAGTCCTCGGTCAAAGGACTAGATGTTTATCAAATAAAATATTTTAAATATTAATTATTTAATTTAAAGAAACTAATTATTTCAACAGTCCTAATTCAAGACTCCCCTACATAAAGAGGGAAGATCCCAAGTTTGGGGCTCATCTATCTTTTTCATTATCATTCACCTATGATAATTAGAGAGAAGTATTCTGCTCCAATAAACTGAAGCAACCTTATCTAATTTCAGAAATGAACCAGCAGAAACCCTAGGACCTCTATCTCTTTTGCATGTTGGGATCAATCTCGGGAGGATTCATATAGAACCAAGAATGGTTGTAGGATCAAGGTTGGGAGGAACATGGTAACCCCAAAGTTATCCAGCTAAGACAAAATTTTTTCTCACAAGTCAGCTAAAGTATAAAAGGTTCTGCAATAATTATTGTTTGCATGTGCAGATTGCTACAAGAAAGGATCAAGTGCCAAAGCAGGCAAGCTCCTATAGGAAAGGATCAAGTACCAAAACAACGAGGTACATAGTATTAATTTTTCCCATTTTCAGTCATAATAAACATAGGCATTTAGACTAGAATGGATACCTCAACATTGTTTAAATCCTTAATATAAACATTATCAACTTAGAGGTTTCACCCGGAAGCCAATGCAGGGTCTAGCAGGTCTAGCCAAGCTAGCCTGTGCTAGACATTTCACAATAAAAAAACGTAGGATTATTCTCATTACTAATTGAAAGATTTCTTTTATAACAGTGCATTTCCACTTGTGATTACTTATTGATAAGCTAGGGTATTATTCCTTTAGCCATATTTATGTTTTTAGCTTAGAATCGTTTTACCCTTTCATAGTATAGGTTCAACGACTGCCTACATGATTTCTTATTTAAGACCTAGTCTAGTAAGGGTCTGGTTTAAGTTTTGAAACCCTCACGGCTCTTAAAGCATGGAAAATCAATTTCTCCAGATTTATAATTATACTATAGTACCTATCGAGATCCTTTGTCCTTTCCCATTCTACCCATTGTAGGAAAATGATCCCATTTAAGCAGTAATATGATTGTCAGAGTTAGGGACTTACATGTATTTATTTACTTATTATTCTTTTTGAACTACCAAATAGGAATAGTATCACAGTAAGCCAGCCATCGAGTTTTCTTAAACAAACACTTCATACTTAGAATCGCAGGCTCACTTTAAACAAATAATTATTTCCACCTCAGGAATCATTCCTTCTTTCAAAATTTTTTGGCTAAACAAGAAATTAGAATTCATAGGTAGAAGTGAGAGTTCCATGATTTAAAACATTCAAGAACCAACGTTGAAACATTACACAGTGGCCATGACTTGTATTTGCTCCAGCAAGCCATAACAATTATCCAGTAGAAAAACAAGGGTTACTACTTCATACATCAATAGTTACAGGCTTGCAATGTTACATTTAAACCTTAAAACCTTGACAGATTCAAGGATCGAATCCCACAATTAAAATGATAGGCATCGCATACTATTTGAATGAAAAGGTCCAGGTCAGGTATCGAACCTCGAGATCATTTCAAAGAACCAAGTCCCATTTAAAAATCTAGACAAGAGACAACAGTATCAATGACAACTACAATTAATCAAATGATCCATACAGAAGGGAAAAATGATTATCTTCAGGTTGGAAGCACTATCAGCATTTTACACATATATAAATTCTTGTATGCTACAGGAAAATGCAGAATAGAGAAATGGAAAATTGTTATCCTAGCATGGACCCCATTATTTTAGTTAAACAACCTTCACCAAGATTTTGAACTGATAAAACACTAAATGAAAAACCTAGTGACTCGATTGATTCACACATCTGTTTGAGTCTCATATCAAAACGCATCAGTCTATTCCACATTACCAACAACAAAATGAGATCCACAAATAATTACAAATGAGTTTATAATCTTTCAAAAAAACCCATATTTACACCGGCATGGATACATTGAAAACAACCAAGACCAACTCACTAAACCCTATGGCAACATGGAAAACATCAGAAGCTTCACCCATCGTTATAGTATTAAAACGATTTCTCGAAACACCTGGTCAAGCCAAAGGCAACCACTCTGGAGACTCCAAAAATCGAGTGAGCCAAAGGCATCATGAGTCTCTCCAGTGCAACCTTATCAAAGCCTTCTCCAACCACCGAGACAGTCAGGTGTGAAGGGATGAAACAAACAAGGACTTACCAGTCCAAACACCTTGTTCAATTTAGATTGGTTCCCTTCTAGTCCACGTGAAGAGCCCCTCCATACCTGTCAGGGAAGGAAGCGAAAAGCAGTTAGGGCCTGGAAAATTAATTTATAAATGGAAATAAAACTGGGAAGTTTCAGTGTTAAATATGAACATAGTTACTTGTAGGATGTTCTTCTACATCACCTTCGTATTCAGCCAGGCATTACCTTGGCCATGAGCATAGCTTAGGCCAGGCACAACCACCTCACCAATAGAGCTAAAATCCTCTCAGCCAAAAGACCAAGCAAGCCCACGACGTGACAACTTTTGTGTAACCCTCGCTAAGGCCTTAGGCCAGCTGGCCAAAAGCCATGTGACTACTACGTGTGACACTCAAACATCCAACTACCATGATAGGACCCTTTTACGAATTACAAAACTATACAGTATGGTCGTTTAGGTTCAACATTATTGGTTAATTACCATTAAAACAAAGACCTCAACCTTTACAAGTTTAGCACAAGGGGTGCCTTCACCTTGAGAGTTTTTACATGTTGGATTTATTCAAATGATGGCCATAGAAGAATGCCTGCAATAAGATGACCAATAGATATGCATTAGCGAAATATTTAATTAAGTCCATAGGTTTCAAACATTCACACCTTACCTCTCGGCGAATCCTCCAGGAGTGATTAGATCAACCCCAAAATTTTCAGGGTATTTCAATTGTTGAGATATTGTAACTTCAAAGAATATTATATTTGTACTTTATTATTCTGGAGATGTTTCATTCCTCCGTGAAGATCTTATTGTATATCCGGAGATGTTTATTCCTCCGTCGGAATGTGGTAACTTGGGTTATTAGACTTCCCTAGTGGGGGTCGGCCCTGTATGTGTTATATGGGTCAAAGGGTTATTAGACCCACCATGTGAGGGTCGGCCCAGTCAGTTATAATGGGGTATTTAACCTAATGGTTAAATACGAGCCTACATGTACTTGTGTAAAATACATATCAGAGTAGTGTATAAATAGAGGAGGTGTGTTCCTCATTATACACACACACTCACTTGAGGATAGCGCACTTGTGGAGGAGAGGTCTACTATTGTGGAGGAGGAGATTATGTCTCAGGGTTTCATCTTTGTATATTGCTGGTCATCTATATTGAGGAAGCTTTGCTGGGTTTTCTACCCCATGAGGGTTTCCCAGGATAAATCTGTGTCTCTTGTGTTTATGCTATGCTTGTTGTTTCTTCAGTGATCCTGTATATGCTATTATTGTGAAATGGAATGTAATGCTACTATTTTCTGTCTTAGCATATTAAATATTAACATGGGATCAGAGCTAACCTGAAGGAAGGCAAGGTATGGCACTTACGACACTTGCTTTACTTACGACAATTTGAAGGTTAGGGTTTTACATAGCAAAAACCAGTCATCGTGGAACTTTCGCTATAAATCCATTTCTGTGAAGTTTCAGGGTCTGAAAAGTTTACAGGTCGAATATAGCATCCCCAGGTACCTTGTGTCGAAAGGGTACCCTCAGATTCGTTGTACTTTCTAAGTTATGATCAGTACAAGTTAGGGTTTCTGCCTCTTCTAGATCTCAGTCAAAATCAGGTGACCTAGGAAAAAAGGTCATAACTTGGGCTAGGAAGCTCCAAATGAAATTTCATAAAAAGAGACAGGTAGTACATAGACTGTACTATATCAGGAAATGTTTTCAGAGGCCGAAGCCGAACCAGTGACACGTGGCACGCCTTACAAGTTCGCTCTCCTGTTTTATCCCATAAACAGGTCATGTTACGACACTTGGCATAAATCTCTCTCAGAGAGTCCAATTGAGGTCAGACCTGTCAGGATGGAAATATAACAGGGCTAGCTATCTTAGAAAAGGTTTTCAAAGGCCTAAGTTCAAACAGTGAAACGTGGCACGCCGTACAAGTTTGCTCTCATGTATTATGCCAAAACAGGTCACGTTGCGACATTTGGCATAACTCTCTCTCAGAAAATCCAATTGAGGTCAGACCTATCAGGATGGAAAGATGACAGGTCAGGCTACTGCAAAAAAAGTTTTCAGACCCTGTGGAGTGAAAATTTCAGAGTTATAGCAGAAACAATTAGGTACATATTTCTGTCAAAACAGAATTATTTTTGGAGCACCTTTATTCATGGCTTCCGGAATTTAGGGTTTCGGAGAAAGTTAGAATTCTTGGAATCGGAATCCACGGATGAATGCTACTCAGAAAAATTGAAATTTAGATACCAAGATTGAATTTTTTGGTTGGGTAGAAGACCGGGCTTGATTAAACCCTAGCTCGGGATTTTGATCGGAAAGATGGAAAATTAGGGCTTCAACAAAAGTTGGAATTTTTGAAGTCTGTAACCACGGCTAGAAGCTCCTCAGAAAAATAAGAGTTTAGAGCCCTTGGATCAAACCTTTTCAATGAGCAGAAGGGTGGGATTCATCAAACCCTAGTTCAGGATCCTGTCCAGAAGATCCAGAAGTTTCAAAGGCAATTTTGAGGGGTCAAATTTTGGAGATTTCAAAATTGAAGTATGCTAGTTTGATCAGCCCAGCAAGACACATCCTTCCATTCATTCGGAAGTGTGAAAGTCAAAGATTGAATTTTTAGGGTTTCTCCAGCAAACTCTAATCAAGCTCTAGATCAAGTTTCAGGGGGAGTTGAGGCTAAGAAGAAGTCTCGACAGGTATGACTTAAAAAGGTTCAGGTATGTCTTGAAATCTGATTCTTGATTAAGTTCATAATGTGTTTTGTCTTCATGTTATTTATTAGTACAATCTTGATTAATGTTAGAATTGTCTTATCACCCTAGTAACAGTATGAATGCATGTGAATGATCGAAGACATTCATTGATTAGGGCTATATGATTGTACTAATGCATTATGGTGTTGTGTGAGGTTGATGTTGTCTGCTAACAAGATACAGGTACATCACAAAAGACAAATCAAGTTCCATGACCATGACATCATGAAGACAAAGAGTCATCCATAATCTTTGTTCTACTTACGAGGTATGTATGACTTTGTTATATTATGCTTAACCTATGAGACATGCAGGTTCTAGCTCAGGATCTCTAAATCATTGAAGAGATTGTTTAGGTATGTTGTACATAACTAAGCAGGTATACTAATCCAGGTATGTTCTCCTATGTCATGTTAGAATCTTACCTTGTATTGGGATCCCTTATATAAGTATACTTGGCATGATTATATATTCTTATTCATAAAGTTAGTAATCAAGGGATTATGCATATTATGTCTTTTATCTTGATTGATGATATGCATGAGTACAAGAAGTCTTCCCTGAAATCTTGAATACTAATGTTTATTATTTATGATCGTGACTATACATATTCAAGACTATTTAGATGTTTTGATAATGTTTATAATATACTAATGAATGTATGTTTGTGTATGAGATCATGAGGATGACACCAGTGCACACTTGAGCATGCACAGTGGTATAGAATGAATACAAGTTCAAAAGACATATAGAAGATCAAGCGGGAGGCAACCACAAAAACATAAAAGATAAGTATTTGAGTTGTTATTTGAAATAGTAAATGATATTGCTTGTATGCATATTTGTATTCCTAGAATATATCATGCTGAGTGTAAACATTCATAGAGCATTGAACAGTATACTACTAATATGCATATGATTGGTAAGTTGGACAAACATTCCGTTGTTGCTTGTCTAGAATGAAACCTCTTTGCTGACATGCTGAGAGCTGTGCACACTCTCGATAGTATGTTCTGGTAGAGATGGAAGGCATCTAGATAGCCACTGTATGCATACAGGATATGGGAAAGTGTTGTGCCAAAGTATTGGTCAAAATAGTTGCATAACTATGTAAATGATATATGTATGCATAATAGGTTATCATGTCAATATGATTTGATGATTATGAAGTATTACTAATCATGTACTTAATTTTGATTTGTAGGAAAGATCATGATGAATGATGAACACTGAACAAGCGATGGATGTTAAACAAACAAAAAAAGATTTTAAAATCAAACACACTATAGAAGGCTTGTGGCTAGAAGATTCTCTTAGAAAGAAGAAGAGAATCATGATGAGATGTTTGCTCCAAGTGGCTAGATAAGACCATTCTCTTAATGGTGTAATTAAAGAAGAGGTGTGAATCAGGTTCAGTATGGGTTCCCAGGATCGATAGTAATTGATGAGAATACATGTGAGGATTGCATCATCCTTGAACACAAGTTCTAAAGTGAGTCGTAGACAAGTGTCTCCGAGAAAGAAGAGGGATTGTATCATCCTTGAACACTTTTTCTAAAGAGATCCGTAGATGTATGTCTTCGAAAATGAAGTCCTTGGTGAACATGAGAGGATTGGATCATCCCTGGACTTCAGAAGAGCCGTAGACGTATGTCTTCGAGAATGAAGTTCTTGGTGAACATGTGAGGGGATTAGATCATCCCTGGACTTCAGTCCGAAAGAAGAGCCGTAGACGTATTTCTTCGAGAATGAAGTTCTTGGTGAACATGTGAGGGGATTGGATCATCCCTGGACTTCAGTCCGAAAGAAGAGCCGTAGACGTATGTCTTCGAGAATGAAGTTCTTGGTGAACATGTGAGGGGATTGGATCATCCCTGGACTTCAGTCCGAAAGAAGAGCCGTAGACGTATGTCTTCGAGAATGAAGTTCTTGGTGAACATGTGAGGGGATTGGATCATCCCTGGACTTCAGTCCGAAAGAAGAGCCGTAGACGTATGTCTTCGTGAATGAAGTTCTTGGTGAACATGTGAGGGGATTGGATCATCCCTGGACTTCAGTCCGAAAGAAGAGCCGTAGACGTATGTCTTCGTGAATGAAGTTCTTGGTGAACATGTGAGGGGATTGGATCATCCTTGGACTTCAGTCCGAAAGAAGAGCCGTAGACGTATGTCTTCGAGAATGAAGTCCTTGGTGGACGGTTGAGGATTAAGTCATCCTTGGACGTGGTCCTAAATGTACGGTGGAGGATTAAGTCATCCTTGGACGTGGTCCTAAATGTACAGTTGAGGATTAAGTCATCCTTGGACGTGGTCCTAAATGTACGGTGGAGGATTAAGTCATCCTTGGACATGGTCCTAAATGTACGGTTGAGGATTGAGTCATCCTTGGACAGTAAATCCAGTAATTCCGAAAGGAAGGATAGTCCTAAATGAATTGAGTGGATTAAATCATCCTTGGACAGTAAATCCAGTAATTCTGAAAGGAAGGATAGTCCTAAATGAATTGAGTGGATGAAATCATCCTTGGACAGTAAATCCAGTAATTTCGAAAGGAAGGATAGTCCTAAATGAATTGAGTGGATTAAATCATCCTTGGACAGTAAATCCAGAAATTCCGAAAGGAAGGATAGTCCTAAATGAATTGAGTGGATTAAATCATCCTTGGACAGTAAATCCAGTAATTCCAAAAGGAAGGATAGTCCTAAATGAATTGAGTGGATTAAATCATCCTTGGACAGTAAATCCAGTAATTCCGAAAGGAAGTATAGTCCTAAATGAATTGAGTGGATTAAATCATCCTTGGACAGTAAATCCAGTAATTCTGAAAGGAAGGATAGTCCTAAATGAATTGAGTGGATTAAATCATCCTTGGACAGTAAATCCAGTAATTCGAAAGGAAGGATAGTCCTAAATGAGATTGAGTGGACTAATCATCCTGTAAATAGATTGGGATTTCCTCGTCCCTAGACATGGTGAGATGTCTTAAAGTGATAAGGAGTAATCATCCTGTAAATAGATTGGGATTGCCTTGTCCCTAGATATGGTGAGATGTCTTAAAGTGATAAGGACTAATCATCCTGTAAATAGATTGGGATTGCCTCGTCCCTAGACATGGTGAGATGTATTAAAGTGATAAGGACTAATCATGCTGTAAATAGATTGGGATTGCCTCATCCATATACATGGTGAGATGTCTTAAAGTGATAAGGACTAATCATCCTGTCAATAGATTGGGATTGCCTCGTCCCTAGACATGGTGAGGTGTCTTAAAGTGATAAGGATTGATCATCCTGTAAGTTGATCTGGATTGCATCATCCATAGACATGAGAGTTGTCTTAAACTGAGAGGGACTGATCATCCCGTAAGCGGATCAGGATTGTATCATCCTTGGACCTATGTCCTAAAGTGAGAGGGATTGATCATCCCGTAATTGGATCTTGTGTGTTGCAGGGTATGCTGCTATTCTGTATACTTGTATTGATGAGGATACTTGTATTGATGATATGTATACTTGTATTGATGAGGATACTTGTATTGATGATATGTATACTTGTATTGATGAGGATACTTGTATTGATGACGTTGTTGATCGTGATGATCTAGATGACGATGTTGTTGATCGTGATGATCTAGATGACGATGATGTTGATCGTGATGATCTAGATGACGATGTTGCTGATCGTGATGATCTAGATGACAATGCTACTGATCGTGTGATGACAATGCTGATGATCATGTGATGACGATGCTGATGATTATGTGATGATGATGCTGATGATCGTGTGATGACGATGTTGATGATCATGTGATGATGATGCTGATGATCGTGTGATGATGATGATGATGATCATGATGCTAATGACGATGCTGATGATCGTGTGATGATGATGCTGATGATCGTGAGGATCCAGATGTTGATGTTGCTGTAGTTGTTCGAGTGCTGCAGAAGATAAAGACTCAGTACTGAAGATGTTGATGCTCCAGTATTGAAGATGTTCCAGTAACTGCTTGAGTTACTGATGATGTTGAGAAAGCTTCCAATGATTTATAGATGTATCATGTATGATGTTGATGACTCCTTGCTCGTGCAGATGCTGTTATAATATCCTTCTCGTTAAGGGGGAGTGTTGAGATATTGTAACTTCAAAGAATATTATATTTGTACTTTATTATTTCGGAGATGTTTCATTCCTCCGTGAAGATCTTATTGTATATCTGGAGATGTTTATTCCTCCGTTGGAATGTGGTAACTTGGGTTATTAGACTTCCCTAGTGGGGGTCGGCCCTCTATGTGTTATATGGGTCAAAGGGTTATTAGACCCACCATGTGGGGGTCGGCCCAGTCAGTTATAATGGGGTATTTAACCTAATGGTTAAATACGAGCCTACATGTACTTGTGTAAAATACATATCAGAGTAGTGTATAAATAGAGGAGGTGTGTTCCTCATTATACACACACACTCACTTGAGGATAGTGCACTTGTGGAGGAGAGGTCTGCTATTGTGGAGGAGGAGATTATGTCTCAGGGTTTCATCTTTGTATATTGCTAGTCATCTATATTGAGGAAGCTTTGCTGGGTTTTCTACCCCATGAGGGCTTCCCAGGATAAATCTGTGTCTCTTGTGTTTATGCTATGCTTGTTGTTTCTTCAGTGATCCTGTATATGCTATTATTGTGAAATGGAATGTAATGCTGCTATTTTCTGTCTTAGCATATTAAATATTAACATCAAACTCTCTCATCAAGTTCATCACGTCTGAGAATTGACATTTAGACGATTGAGATTTAAAACGTACATTTAGATAATATAAGAGGGAAAGGGACTGTTAGTATTATTTCATGGCTAAACTTTACACAATCATATTCATCATAATTACTTCTGCAACAAAGGCAAGACCGATAAAAACTACCGTGTTAGAATTTTCCTAAACACTTAGATACTGTATGCAAGAACCGATACTCTTCACATTGCTGAACATTAATTCTATAAATATATAGTCTATGTTAGGAAAAATTTCAAGAAGAAGAAATCTTTTTTTTTTCCATTAATTTAGGGACATTACAAGTGGTATCAGAGCCCAGCTACAAAACTAAGTGACCTATTGGGCTCATTACAAATAGTACAACCATTGCAGATACACAGAAAACAGAAATGTACATTCATAAATTTTATTTTGTTTATGTGAAAGAGAACTAACGGATTTTCTATTCTTGGCGCTTATATAACATTGCAGGTACAATCATTTTCTGAAAATGAATGAAGAAGGGGGAAACAACATACATGGAAATCCGAACTCTCCACCACGAGAGCAAGAAATTGTGGTGGAACTCAACTCGTATTTAATGAAATCCATGCAAGATCTATAGGAAGAATTTCAATGTTTTAGAGATGAGAACATGCAAGAAAGACGAGAACAACAAGCTATAAATGAATCTGTGCTTCAGACTTTAACAAGGGAAAAACCCCATGGACATCCCTCACTCTCAGTCAACACTTGTAAAAAGGGAAATAGTCACACAAAGAGGACTGCCAACCCTAAGGAAGAAGAGCAGGGTGAACACGTACCCGAATCAATGGGAGAGGATTGTAGGAACTCTTCCAACGATGAAGGTTCACCACCTCCTTGCAAGAAAAGGAGGAAAGGTGATGACAGTTTACAAGAAGAATTCAGAAAGATAAAAGCCCCAACTTATGATGGAGAGATTAACTCTGGAGAGAAGGCTGAGGAGTGGCTGCTAGGAATGAATAAGTACTTCAAAGTTCATAATTACTCCAGTGAAATGCAAGCCCGACTAGCCATATACAACCTGAATGGTAAAGCTGCCAGATGGTGGTGGGATTTGAAACACACCAAAGGAAAAGAACTGAGAGACATAACATGGGACACTTTCAGCATAATATTTCAGGACAAATATATGTCTGAAAGATTCTTTGACAAGAAAATTAAAGAATTCCATGAGCTGAAGATGGGCTCCCTAACTATGGAGGATTTCATAAACAGATTCTTAGACCTGCGTCATTATGTTCATTACATCAAAGATGAAAAGGTTAAGATACAATATTTCTTGGGAGGGCTTCCACCAAAATTTAGAGAAAAGATAGAGTTTGACATGCCCAAAACCCTTGATGTGACCTTACATAAAGGAAGGCTATTTATGAACACAGACAACCAAGGAATGATAACATCAACAGAAACAGAGAGAGGTTTAGAACCTTCACAGACAACCGCAGACTAGGCTTTAGACCTTCACCTTAACGGAAACATAATAACATTTTTTTTCCCAATAGAGGCTTCAACCGACCTCGAGCCCGACCAAGTGCACCCCCACCACCTGTCAACAGGCCAGCTTTCAACAAAGGGACAAAAGCTGTCCCACCAACCGTTTCTTGTTGGAAATGCCAAGGACCTCACTACTACAGAGACTGCCACAGCAAAATGGATGGAGTTTTACACAACGTCCATGTAGAACCTACCATAGGAGATATGGCAAAGACACCTAGGATTTATGCTGCTCTTGATGGCCGACAGGAAGATCAACAGGCCACCATGGTTGAAATTGAGGGTAAGATTTCTAACACAACCATTTCCATTTTAATAGATCTTGGCGCATGCCGAAGTTATTACTCCCCTAAGATAGTAGACACTTGTAAGTTGAACCGAGAGCATCATAAGAAACGATGGCTGGTACAACTAGCCATTAGCACCAAACAAAAGGTCTCTGAGTTAGTTAAAACTTGTGAGATAGACCTAAACGGTTTTCCAACTAGGTTAGAATTAAATATTATACCCCTAGGGTCATACGATGTACTTATCAACATGGATTGGTTAGAAGAACACCATGTCCTACTAGACTGCTTAAACAAGTCCTTACTCTACAGGGATGACCAAGGGAATCAGAAGACGATTCAGGGTATCCCTAAGAAAGTGTCGGTACGACATATCTCCACCTTGCAAGCAAAGAAATGTATCATAAAAGGTTGCAAACTCTTTGCCATCAATATCCAAAACATAGAAACTGATATGGATCAAAAGATCGAAGACTTTCCAGTCCTCGTAGAGTTCAAAGATGTATTTCCGGAAGAAATACTGGGATTACCACCCAAACGAGACTTAGAATTTTCCATCAAACTAACACACGGGTCAGTACCAGCTTCCAAAGCCCCGTACCGCATGAGCACACTAGAATTGGTAGAGCTCAAGCTTCAGTTACAAGAGTTAATAGACAAAGGGTACATTCAACCAAGTGTGTCCCCTTTGGGCACACCGATACTCTTCGTCAAGTAGAAAGACGGAACGATACGGATGTGCATTGATTACCACCAATTCAACAAGATGACCATTAAGAACCGCTACCCACTACCTAGAATTGACGACTTGTTTGACCAAGTTGGAGGAGCGAAGATCTTCTTAGAGATCGACTTACGATCCAAATATCACCAGGTGAGAATCCGTGATGAGGATATCAACAAAACCACTGTTCGGACCCGTTTCGTCCACTACAAGTTCGTAGTGATGCCCTTTGGGTTGACGAATGCACTGGCCAACTTCATGTGCATGATGAACAACATCTTTAGTAAATACCTCGATAAGTTCGTTCTAGTCTTTATTGATGACATTTTGATCTACTCCAAGAACGAAGTAGAACATGAGGAATACCTCCAAATTGTTTTACATATACTACGGGAACACCAACTGTATGCCATGTTAAGTAAGTGCGATTTCTACAAACCCCAGATTCAATACTTAGGACATATCATTTCCGAGAAGGGAATAGCCGTCGACCTTGAAAAGGTCAAAGGTATCGAAGAATGGCCCACACCTACGTTCGTATTTGACATAAGATCATTTTTAGGTTTAGCCAGCTACTATCGAGAGTTCATTGAGAAATTTTCATGGATTGCATGTCCCATGACCGCCTTGTAGAAGAAGGAAAACAAGTTTATCTGGATGGATAATTGCGAAGAAATCTTTCAAAAGCTTAAGCAACTATTGATTAGTGCACCAATTTTGCGTATTGCGGATCCCAATGGGGACTTCGTTGTTTGCACGGACGCAAGAAAGGAAGGACTTGGGGGAGTCCTTATGTAAGACAATTTTTCCATATGCTATGAATCGAGGAAACTAAAAGAACATGAGCATAACTACCCTATGCATGGCCTCGAACTAGCCTCCATCATCCATGCTCTAAAGATGTGGCGACATTATCTCATGGGAAAGAAATTCCTATTGATGACTGATAACATGAGTTTGAAATACCTTTTCGACCAACCCGACCTAAATGTCAGGCAGGCCAGGTGGTAAATGTCAGGCAGGCCAGGTGGTTAGCCTTCCTTAGTGAATACAATTTCATACTAAATCATATAAAAGGAAAGGGAAACAAGATTGCGGATGTCTTGAGCCATCAAGCACATATGATTTATGAAGTCACGGTGAGTCAAACCGACTCAGACGTACACCACAAGATTTGAATGGCATGTAAGAATGACCGTTACTACACTAAAATCCTTGCAAAGATCCAGGAAGATAGATTATTCCAGCAACAAAAGGAATATAAGATAGACGATTCAGGACTACTGTGGTCGAAAGAAAGACTCTACGTCCCAAAGAGTGGAGACATTAGATCAAACATTCTCACCAAGTTTCACCAGAAACCCTATTCAAGGCATCCCGGATATCAAAAGATGATATTGGCAGTCAAGAAACATTACTTTTGGCCTAAGTTGAAAGCTAACATCGCCATGTTCATCGTGAAACATTAGGAGTGCCAACTAGTCAAAGCAGAACACCAACACCCCTCCAGATTACTTCAACCTCTACCCATTCCAGAATGGAAATGGGAGGTAATAAGTATGGACCTCATTACAGGCTTACCCAAGAGTAAGAAACTGAATGACTCCATCTTTGTAGTGGTAGACAAGCTATCTAAAGCAGCTCACTTCATACCAGTAAAATCTACCTACAAGGCAGTTCACATCGCGTAAATATTCTTAAAGGAGATCTTTCGATTGCAAGGGATACCCAAGGAAATCATTTTCGATCGAGACACAAAGTTCACTAGCAACTTCTGGAGAGCATTGTTCTCTGGGTTGGAAACCCAATTAAAATTCAGTACCACATACAATCTCCAAACCGATGGATAGACGGAACGAGTAAACCAAATTCTCGAGGACATGTTGAGAATGTATGTCATGAACAACCCCACAAAGTGGGAAGATTATTTGCACCTCGCAGAGTTTGCATACAACAACGGTTATCAAACCTTGGCTAAAATGAGTCCTTTTGAGGTACTCTACAAAAGGAAATGTGGGACACTCGTGACTTGGGATAGTCCAGTAGATGGACTTATGTTAGGACCCTACCTACTAAAAGACTTGGAACAACTAGTCTCCAAGGTACAACTGAACTTGAAAGAAGCACAAGACCACCAAAAGAGTTACGCGGACAAGAAAAGAAAAGATAAAGACTACCAAGTTGGTGAACATGTGTTTCTAAAAATAAAGGCGAAACGAAGCTTGTAGAGCTTAGGATGTTACAGGAAACTAGCCCCAAGATTTTGTGGACCTTTTGAAATACTGGCCAAGAAGGGCCTAGTGGCTTATGAGTTATCCTTACCAACTCATATAAAAGTTCATAATGTTTTTCATGCTTCATTATTAAAGAAATATGTATACGATACTAAACATGTTATTGATTGGTCCTTATTACAGGTGGAGCTCGAAGGGGAGTTCACGCTAGAACCACTCCATATTCTGGACAAGAGAGAGGTGCAACTTAGGAGGAGGACCATTACTCAGCTAAAAGTGCAATGGATGCACTTTGGACCATATGAGGCTACTTGGGAGAATGAGACCACCATGAAAGAGGCATACCTCACCTTGTTTCATGACCTTATTCCTAGTCCCTAGAAACATTGGGACGGTGTTGTTTCTAAGCGAGGAGGGATGTAATATACCGAATTTTGGACTAACTATTTTTGTTCTTATATTGGGCCACGGCCCCAGAAAATATGTTTTATTTTGAGTATTGGGCATGAGCCCTAGCACCTATGATTTATTCTTTTATATATTGACATATAGGGCATGGACCCTGACTGACTTCTTTATTTGAGTGTATACTGGGTGAGAAGGCCCCAATGTTTTAATGATGTTCTTCAGTTTTGATATGGGTATAAACCCTAATATACTGAGATGATGTTTTGTTACTTACTGTGCAGAGCTGTGATTTTACAATATTTGACTTATGAGTGTGTTGAGCATGGACTCAGAAACACACATATAACCTACATACTGGGCATAAGCCCTGATGTACCTAGAAGAATGTTTATGTATTGGGAGTAATCCCTGAGGTACATTGAGTGTTGGGCCTAATCCCTGGAGCACTCCAAACTTGATAAAAGAATACTGGATCCGAGGCAACTTAAATATTCTAGATGTGCCTCACAACCACATTCTAGCACTAGTTTTGAGCAGAGGATCTGAAATTGCACTAGCGTAATGCCCATGTGAGAGTGTTGAGTTAAGAGGCTCTAAAGAGCACTCGGGGTTACTGGATCTCAAAGAGTTGAGTCAGAAAGACTGTGAATAGCACTTTTATTTTCATCACCTTTATTTAATTTGATTAAATGATTCATCTTTTATCTATCATCAAGTACTGCGGGAACTACCATGTTAAACGAGGGAATCCAACATGCAAAGAGAGAGACTAGAGGCACCTATCCAAGCTTACCAAGACTGTCCAAAGAATTGGACCTTGTCCTTAAAAGTTAAAACAAGTATCATGTGAAGATACATAATTAAATAAAAGAGAATTACCACCACTTAAAGCATATGATGACTAATAGTAGTATTCTATGATTAACATGCATAAAATCCTCAAGGCTAATATTATTATTAAATAGCTATAATAATAATGTTGTTATTATTTATTTATGAAATATATTTATTATATATAGTTTATGCATCATTTAATATTCTTAATGATGTATTAATAGTTAAGCTGAAATATAAATATTGTTATCATAAATTATTGTGATGAGCTTAAATAAAAAATCACTTATAGTTAGAACATTTGAAAAAGTCCTCGTTCAAAGGACTAGATGTTTTATCAAATAAAATATTTTAAATATTAATTATTTAATTTAAAGAAACTAATTATTTCAACAGTCCTAATTCAAGACTCCCCTACATAAAGAGGGCAAATCCCAAGTTTGGGGATCATCTATCTTTTTCATTATCATTCACCTATGATAATCAGAGAGAAGTCTTATGCTCCAAGAAATAGAAGCAACCTTATATACTTTCACAACTGAACCAGAAGAAACCCTAGGACCTCTATCTCTTTTGCATGTTGGGATCCAACTCGGGGGGATCCATACAGAACTAGGAATGGTTGTAGGATCATGGTTGGGAGGAACATGGTAGCCCCAAAGTTATCCAACTAAGACAAAAATATTTCTCACAAGTTAGCTCAAGTGTAAAAGGTTCTGCAATAATTATTGTTTGAGTGTGCAGGATGCTATAGGAAAGGATCAAGTGCCAAAGTAGCCAAGCTCCTACAAGAAAGGATCAAGTGCCAAAACAGCCAGGTACGCAGTATTAATTGTTTCCATTTTCAGTTATAATAGACATAGGTCTTTAGACTAGAATGGATACCTCAGCATTGGTTAAATCCTTAATATAAACATTATCAACTTAGAGGTTTGGCCCAAAAACTAGTGGAGGGTCTAGTAGGTCTAGCCAAGCTAGCCTGTGCTAGACATTTCACAATCAGAAAATGTAGAACTATTCTCATTACTAATCGAAAGATTTCTTTTATAACGGTGCATTGCCCCTTTGTCTTTACTTATTGATAAGATAGGGTATTATTTCTTTAGCCATATTTATGTTTTCAGTTTAGAATCGTTTTACCCTTTCATAGTATAGGTTCAACGACTGCCTACAGGATTTCTTATTTAAGACCTAGTCTAGTAAGGGTTTGGTCTAAGTTTCGAAAACCTCAAGGCTCTTAAAGCATGGAAATCGAATTTCTCCATATTTATAATTATACTGTAGTGCCTATCGAGATCCTCTATCCTTTCCCATTCTACCCATTATAGGAAAACGATCCCATTCAAGCAGTAATACGATTGTCAGAGTTAGGGTCTTACATATATTTATTTATTTATTATTCTTTTTGAACTACCAAATAGGAACAGTATCACAGTAAACCAGCGATCAAGTTTTCTTAAACAAACACTTCATACTTAGAATCGTAGGCTCACTTTAAACAAATAATTATTTCCACCTTAGGTATCGTTCCTTCTTTCAATTTTTTTGGGTAAACAAGAAATTAGAATTCGTAGGTAGAAGTGAGAGTTCTATCATTTAAAACATTAAAGAACCAATGTTGAAACATTACACAATGGCCACGACTTGTATTTGCTCCAGGAAGCCATAACGATTATGCAGTAGAAAAACAAGGGTTACTACTTCATACATCAACAGTTACAGGCTCACAATGTTACATTTAAACCTTAAAACCCTAATGGATTCAAGGATCGAATCCCACAATTAAAATGACAGGCATCTCATACTATTCGAATGAAAAGGTCCAGGTCAGGTATCGAATCCCGAGAGCATTTCAAAGACCCAAGTCCCATTTAAAAATCTAGACAAGAGACAATACTATCAACGACAACTACGATTAATCAAATGATCCATACATAAGGGAAAAACGATTATCTTCAGGTTGGAAGCACTATCAACATTTTACACATATATAAATTCTTTTATGTTGCAGGAAAATGCAGAATAGAGAAATGGAAAATTGCTTATGCTAGCATGGACCTCATTATTTTTGTCAAACAACCTTCACCAAGATTTTGAACTGATAGAACACTAAATGAAAAACCCAGTGACTCGATTCATTCACGCATCTATTTGAGTCTCATATCAAAACACAACAGTCTATTCCACATTAACAACAACAAAATGAGATCCACAAATAATTAAAGAAGAGTTTATAATCTTTCAAAAAAACCCATATTTAACTGGCATGAATACATTGAAAACAACCAAGACCAACTCACTAAACCCTACAGCAACATGGAAAACCTTAGAAGCTTCACCCATCGTTATAGTATTACAACGATCTCTTGAAACACCTGGTCAAGCCAAAGGAAACCAGTCTGGAGACTCCAAAAATTGAGTGAGCCCAAGTCATCATGAGTCTCTCCAGTGAAACCTTATCAAAACCTTCTCCAACCACCGAGACAGTTAGGTGTGAAGGGATGACAGAGCCAAGGACTTACCAGTCCAAATGCCTTGTTCAATTCGGATTGGTTCCCTTCTAGTCCACGCAGAGAGCCCCTCCATACCTATCAGGGAAGGAAGCGAAAAGTAGTTAGGGCCTGGACAATTTATTTAAAAATGGAAATAAAACTGGTAAGTTTTAGTGTTAAATATGAACATAGTTACCTGTAGGATGTTCTTCTACATCGCCTTCATATTCAGCCAGGCATTTCCCTGGCCATGAGCATAGCTCAGGCCAGGCGCAGCCACCTCACCAAGAGAGCTAAAACCCTCTTAGCCAAAAGACCAAGCAAGCCCATGACGTGGAAACTTTTGTGAATCCCTCGCTAAGGCCTTAGGCCAGCTAGCCAAAAGCCATGTGAATACCACGTGCGACATTCAAACATCCAACTACCACGATAGGACCATTTTGCGAATTACAAAACATATAGTATGGTCATGTAGGTTCAACATTCTTGGCTAATTACCATTAAAACAAAGACCTCAACCTTTACAAGTTTAGCAAAAGGGGTGCCTTCACCTTGAGAGTTTTTACATGTTGGATTTATTCAAATGATGGCCATAGAAGAACACCTACAATAAGATGAACAATAGAGATGCATTAGCAAAATCACTAAGTAAGTCCATAGGTTTCAAACTTTCACACCTTACCTCTCGGCGACTCCACCAGGAGTGATTAGATCAACCCCAAAAGTTTTAGGGTATTTCAACCTCTCTCATCAAGTTCATCACGCTTGAGAATCGACATTTAGACGATTGAGATTTAAAAACTACATTTAGATCATATAAGAGGGAAAGTGACTGTTAGTATTATTTCATGGTTGAATTTACACAATCATATTCATCATGATTACTTTCGCAACAAAGGCAAGACCGATAAAAACTACCTTGTTATAATTTTACTAAACACTTAGATACTATATGCAAGAACCGATACTCTTCACATTGCTGAACATTAATTCTATAAATATATAGTCTATGTCAGGAAAACTTGCAAGAAGAATATTTTTTTTCTTTTCACTAATATAGGGACATTACAAACTTCCTATAGAAACTGGAAAGTCCATGGAAAATTTGCACTCCAGTCATGTTTGTTAGTTCTGGCCACTCCAATAAAGACTTCACCTTTTATGGGTCCATCACTAACCCTTTACTAGAGATTAAAAATCCCAAGTATACTAGTTGTTCGCTCATGAAGAAGCATTTCTATAGGTTCACCATCAGCTTCTCTTCCTGCATCTCTCGCAATACTTGTTGAATGTGCTCCAAGTGTTCAACCTTGGTTCGATTGAAAATCAGAATGTCGTCTAGGTACACTACGACAAAATTCCCCAAGAATGGCTTCAGTACCTCATTCATCAACCGCAAAATGTATTGGGTGCATTAGACAATCCAAATGGCATGACTAACCACGCATATAGTCCTTTCTTCGTCTTAAAGGTTATTTTCCATTCATCTCCTTCTCTAACCTGAATTTGGTGATAAATGCTCTTCGGGTTGATCTTTATGAAGTATCTTGCTCCACTCAAGCAATCCATCAAGTCATCCATTCTCGAAAATGGAAACCAATACTTGATCGTGATCTTGTTGATGGTTCTGGAGTCTGTATGCATCCTCCATTCTCCACCGTTATTCGGCCCTAATACTGCTGGTGCCGCACAAGGGCTCAGACTCTCTCTGATCAATCCTCTATCCGACAACTCCTAGACCTATCGATTGATTTCCTCACTCTCTGTTGGAGTCATTTTTTGGGGTTCCTTGTTTGGAAAACTCGATCCTGGAATCAAGTCTATCTGATGGGATATGCTTCTCGTCAGTGGCAATCCCGTCGTCGCTTCGTCGAATACTATGCTCCTGAAATCATCGAGCATCTCTTCGACTTCGATGGAAATCCTCTCCATTTTTTACCTCTCGACACATGGCCCCTTCAGAATGATGGTGAAAAATCCTGACTGCTTCTCCACCTCTGTAAGGAATTCCTTTGTTGAGCACATCAGCACTCATTTCTCCCAATAGTTTCTCTCACCCTGCTTGCAGTCGGCTTGGTCCTCCTACTTCAGCTTCTGAGTCCTCCGTGTGCCATTTTTCCACACTATGACTGTGTTGGCTTGACCATTATAGATCATATTTACATGGTCTCCTTAGCAACAAATGACATGCGTCCATTGGGATTACGGCGCACAGTACACTATCTTTAAGTTTCCCAACCTTAAATTTTATTAGAAACTATTTGGTTACTTTGACATGATGTCCTTTCTACAACCACGATATCTGTTATGGGTGTGGGTGTTCCCGACATATCAAACCCAACTTGTCGATGACCTCTATTGACACAAGATTCTCTGTACTACCACCATCAACTATGGTCTTGCAATACCACTAATCAACACTCTGGTTCGAAAGATAGCCTTTCATTGTGTCGGCTCTTTCTCATCGCGTCAATCATTCTGAACCAACGTCCTCCTGGATGTCATGGTTTGACCTTTTATTTTACCATCTTCACTACTATCGGATGTTGACTCCACCCTCTCGTCAACTTGCTCATCTCTTTGACGTCTAGATTTTGACTCCTCTGTAGCGTGTAGGTTCTCTGGGCACTCATATTCCTTGTGTCTGAATCCATGACACTTGTAATAGACTATAGCTGCTATGTCAACTCCTTTTCTTTCTACTGGGCCACTTCGACCATGCACACCTCGACCGCGGTTCTCTTGACCATCGCGTCAGTTTTCCTGCGCTTTCTCTCTAGTCGATGTCCCTTCTGCACTACAGTTTTTTTCAACAGATTCTCTCTTGGTTCTGCTAATTTGGCCTGTCGCTGAAATAGTATTTACAACCCAACTAGTCATCCTTCCTCTGGTCGATGCAGATTTCCTTGATAGTTTCTCTTCTTCCTTCATATCTAACTTGTAGGCTTCACCAACCGCTCTGAACCTCGACAGGCTCAACTAGTCCTGTATGGCATACTTCAATCCATTCACATATCTAGCAACAACTTCTTCTCCTTGGTTTGTTTGTCCTGAATGAATCAATAGTCTGTAGAACTCTTCTATGTACTCCTTCATGGTCATCTCCTTCTGTCAAAAATTTTGCAACTTCCGGAACAAGGAAATCACATAGTCACCTAGAAAGAACTTCCTTTTCAGCTTGGCGACCATCCTGTCCCAAGACTTAATATTTTCCTTTCCTTTCTTGACTCTGTCAGCCTGTACATCGTCCCACCAAAATGAGGCGTGACCCTTCAACCTCAGACATGCAGTTTTAACCCATTTAGGATCCTCATTCTGCTCTATGTCGAGGTATTTCTCAATTTCTCTGAACCAATCGTTCAAGTTTGTTGGATCCAGAATTTTTGAGTAGGTACATACATCTATCTTTGTTCGACCTCTCATCTCCGTTAGAAGCTTGATGAATCTATCTTCTGGCTCTTCGACTTCCTCTTCCTGTGCTCCCACTTCTTCGACTTCCTCGTCTCTTTGGTCTAATGCATCGGGAATGCATCCCCGCCTTTGGATTTCCTTTATCACTGCAACTTCACTAGTCAAACTTCGCATTGTTCACATGCACTCGTCAAACATTTCACGATCAGCTATGACTGCAATGCCACGCACTCTTTGTCCTATACCTCTTACATTAATGCCTCTATGATCCATTTTCAACGGCAGTTGAAACTCACACTTCGTCCAATCGCAATCATAATTTCCCAAGTCGTGCACAACTCTACCCAACTGCAGTTAGAGTTGTCTACTCACTCAACACTGGATTCTCAACCGGATGTTGGTCCGGTTTCTCATATCGTTATCCTTTTGCTCACAGGATACTTATGCTCTGATACCAACTGGCGCAAGTGCGATCAGGAAGACCTTATTGTTTAACAAAAACAAACGACAGACGATGCTCACACAAACTTGGTGTAAATAGGATTCTAGAAGCTGGCTTCTATTACTTCAAATCAATTACAATGCGAATTACAAAGCAAATTAACTAATCTAGTTGGCCTTAGCCTGATACAATATACATAAGTAAAATGTGTGTTCTCTGTGTGTACGATATTCGTCCTTCTCATGGCCTCTGCTGAATGCAAGCACTTGTTGAGCTATGGATGAACAATATTTTCTCTCCTCGATCCTATGTTGATCAAACTAAACTCCCCCTCTCTATTCCTGCACACTGGTCTTCTACTCCGCTCTACTGCTTCTCATCTCGAGGTACACTCTGTTCCCTGAGACACTCTTCCTCTGTCCACCAAATCCTCTAGATCCTATAGTCCTATAGTTGTCAGTGCCCTCTAGTCGTGCTGCACAATCTCTTCCCGTGGTGACCTCTGTCATGATCTCGACCACCTTCAACTTCTCATAAATTCCTTAGGAACCTCGAACGGATACCAAGTACTTTTCCTTGATGCATAAGATTCTCTAACTCTACTGCATTAGTCAGTCCCATCACTAACCTCAACCATACTTCCTTCTGTCATCCTTCGACTTCACTTTGCTTCTAGGGCTTCGCCAGTCCGCCCCTTCCTCCACGCTTGGATTCCGCCTCAAAACTTGTCGGTTTCGTGATTCGACAACATGTTGACCTTCGACGCCTTTGCTGCAACCCTGTCATCTGTCAATCTCCAACATGTCGACTCTCGACCTTCCGCTCCTTCTGTCGACTATGTATCGACAGATTCCTGCTCAACTACTTGGCTTTGACAACCAATCTTCCTTCGCACTAGTAGTCATTGGCAATCCCCCTAGTTGACTCCTCATATCGATCATCTTATACTGTTTCACCTAGGCCCCGATGCTCCTGCATCAATAGCATTGAATTGATGAGATATGGACCAAGACATAGCACGATGATAACGAGGCCACTCTTCAGATGAGATGAAAGAGTATAATGACTCATAGGATTGGTATAACTCATAAAAAGTTAGATTACCTAGCTAAAAGTCAATATGCAAACACATTCCATGTTCAAGGAAAACAACAAAGAACTGCCATAGTGCTTTCCAAAAACTTACCCATTTCCCCCAATTGTTTCCTTAAACATGATTGTCGAGTACCTCTTTCTTCTTTAACGAGCTCGAGGAGGACAAAAAATGCTCAGTATAACTCATCTTCAATGAGTCCATCATAAAATATTTAATAAACCTATATAAGGAGGGGTTTGATCCTATATGAGTTCCTTAATATATAATTTATGAGTCTAGAGAATAAAAAATCGATGCTCTTTTCTGTTGACATGGGTTCACTTTGCACTGCTATCAACAATCATCGACAAAAAATCCCTTAAACATCAGTCCAGAAAGGTTTAACCCTTTCCCGCAACACCTGTAGTGCGAGTGAAGTCTCACCCACTAGCATTTTTGAACCCAAAATCCAACGCCATAGATGTCCAATTTTTGACATCATGCTATCGACCATCCGACAAGAATATTCTATTTTAAACGTCGGTGGCCCTTTAGCAGATATCCCACAATAAAATGAGCTCATCGGATATCCGACATCGTCCGGTCAGATATCCGACAACATTTCTTTTAACATTTCCATCGCATATCCGACAAATCTTACCATCGCTCGGTCGGATATCCGACAATGTTTCTTTTCACATTTTCGTCGCATATCCAACAAATCTTACTTTATAGGCGGTCAGATATTTGACACCTCTAACTTTATAGGAGGTAGGATATCCGACAACACTTACTTTATAGGAGGTAGGATATTTGGTATGATTGACATCAAACACCGACGCCTTTAGCCATTGGTTGTATGGCGACGACAACGTATTCTTTGGAAGTGACCGTTGGATATCCAACAGTATTTGAATTGTAAGAAGCTTGAAATCTGACGCCTTAAACCATCGGTGGGATGGCAATGGCGTCGGATTCTTTAGAAGTGGCCATCGGATATCTGATGGTATTTGAATTTTAAGAAGTCCGAAATTCGATGCCTTTAACAGTCGGTGGTATGGCTACAATGTCAGATTCTTTAGAAGTGGCAGTCAGATATCCGACGGTTATGTGGACTTTAAAAAAAAAATACAGATATCCCGTGAAAAAATATATGAGCTTCATATGTTTAGCATGTCCAATGTACCTCATACTCAACAGGTTCTCTGCTACACCTATGATCATTCATCAAATTCCAAACAAATGGCTTGTCCTCTTTTAAAAACCAGTGTATTTTCTTAGTTGCAATTTTGCTAAAAATCCCACACAAATTTTGATGGTGAAACAAAATACTTGAACAACATTCTTATCGCCCACATAGAAATTTAAATCTTGGGTACTTTATTCAATCAAGTGAAGAAAATCGAACTGTGGATTTTCTTCATTTTTGAACTATATTTTATTGCACATATCTAGAAAAGTATCACTTGATGTCTTCCTTATTCATGTCTCACTGAGCATTGAAGATAATACAAAAACAATGTATTGGATCTCTTTGTATCTTCTTCCTTTGGTAGTTCCTATCGAATCAAACAAGTTCTAAAAATTCATCCCTTCATCATGGTCAAAGCACACACACTCAAATACCAACATGATCCCTTCTTCTTGAGTATGCATCATCTGACTACTAAACTATCGAATTCAAACTTAATCTTCTTTGATATCTTGGTGACAAGCTCATATATTTTTTCGTCATTGTCTTCTTAAGTTGACTATTTGAAACTTCCCTTTGATATTTTTAACATATTTCATATATTTTAACCATCTTGGGATGATATACATTCATGCTTGGATTTTCATGATTAATAGATGAGTTTTTTTCAAAATAAGAACATTGCATGAATTCAACTGCCAATTATTATTATAGTTGTGCAATCATTTGATACACCTTTCCTCTTATTGATTATCCAATTGATTCACCATCTTTCCCAACTACATTAGATGAATTGTACACAATTCCTAGCTCACCATAACATTGGTAATGGATTTTTGGTGTCTCACTAACTATTTCCTCACAAAAGTAATTAAATATTTCAATGTCTAGAGTTCTAAAAGTTTGAAAATCTTCTCTCATTGTCGTAGCTTCTCCCTTAGTTGTATATTTTGATCTTGAATATGCTCATTTGAAATAATATCCTTACCCATAGATGAACTACTTAAACTTATAATGACTAAGGATACATTGTTTTGATATGAATATGATTCATAATAGCTTAGCATATTTATTATATGCTTAATCAACATAGATGCCATTAAATTATTAAATGGGGAAATTCATGGTTGTCTCACTCCCCAAAATCTATTGATGTTTCAGGAACTATGTTTCCATTGGTATAATCTGGACCAAATGTAATTGAATGTTGAGCCATGGTTATTCAAGGACATAAAATATACAAGAAGCTTGATATTCTAAGTTAAGAACCTACAAGTGAGGAAAATGGCATTAAAATGTTGGGAATTTATGTAGAGGTGTTGGAAGATTTATCAATGAAAAGTATTGATGACTTAGGCCATCTCCTCCAGAATGAAGACAAATTACAACAAGGGAAAGAGATAACATGAAGATCTTAGAGATGACACAGGTTATAAACTTGATAGTCCATTCAAGTGCCAAATTAGTTATTACTTGTAGAAAAATGACACAGAGGAGGTTGAGAAAGCTAAACATGAGTAAAGTCCATCAGAAAATATAGATGGAATATAAAAAAGGTGAGGTAAAGTGGACGAAAATTAAATAACTTGAAAGGGTTATGGAGAACATAGAAGACAAAACTGATGATTGCTCGAAAGAACTGTAGTAAATTATAGATGTGAAAAAGGTGGCCAGACAAGGTGGAAAGGATGAGTTAAACTGTATGGTGGAAACTACAAAAGATTTGTAAGATGCTACTAATTGCACATGACATTGTCTTCTCCTTGACTTAAGTATGGATTATGCATAACTTCTTTGTGTGCTTATAACAAGTTTGAGTTTCCAAAGTTCCTTGTGGCCTTATAGAATGCACACAAAATACCATCCTATCTCAAAGACTTAGACTTGACCATATCCATTAGAGTAGTTGTCAACTCATCCAAAGTGATTGCTTACACAACCTTAATGTATGGGATTCATATATTCTATGTAGGCCCGCATTGAGACAACTCTGCATGGCCATTCTATATCTCTAATGCATGAGAATTTAGGACTAATACCTTGAACTGTAGTGGTAGACAAAATTTTTCTCAATCTCCTGCTTCATTAGTCTCTCTTATGTGGTGTTTTCTTCATTGGTCAATATCTATTGCATAACTAGTGGAGTTGATTTTTGAGTTGGGATCATGGGAGAACTGGAGGAGATGAAATTTGAGTTGTGACCAAATGATAATGCCGTTAAACATCAATCTCTTGTCTTAATCCCAAGGTTAAAGAACAATTGAAAAAGGAGGTTAAGGGAAAGATGGTTATAGGTCTGATATTTCCTACAAAATAGTCTATTTGGATTAATCACATTGTCATTTAGAGAAAGAAAGATATGGATGGTATCAAGGTCTGTTTGTATTTTAGAAGTTAGTTATTCATATATGTGGGAAATCAAGCATGCTCTTATACATATTTATTCTTTGAATACCATCAAGTCAAGATGGAAAAAGAGGACAACCAAAATACCTCCTTTACCATTGAATGTAGTTTTTTTGCTTACAATGTTATGCTTTTTGGACTCAATAATTCACTAGTAGTCTTCTCTATAATCATGTACAAAAAATGTGCATAGTTTTGAAAGAACTATGAAAATGGATGGCTATAAATAAAAATGTTTTAAAGCAGCTAGAATTTAAAAGTATGTCATATTGCATCATTGCTCTTACCCGTGTCCTGTAAATACGCATATGTTGCCAATACTTATAATTTATTGGAACAACTTCCCTTGATTTGTGGATCTTGACAATGTCTACATTTGCTTTACCTTTCAAAACATCTTTCAACACACTACAAATATTTTCTTATTCCAATAATTTCATGTTAGGACCCCTCAAATTAATATTTTCTTGTTTATGAAAATACCAAAATGAACCTAAAAAAAATACAGTCTCAATGAAGAAAAATAACATTAATAATGAACATTTTACGTTTGATGAACATTTTAATTTAATAATGTAAATTACAATAATATTCAAGTAAAATAATTTGTAATAAGAGTTCACCTGAGGAAACATGGACAACACCAAATCAAAGTATATAATATCACCGATCACATCAAAACACCAATTTTTCTTCTGAAATTTCAAAATGTTTCCCAGGGCTATCTGTAACAAGTTCCAAGATATGAGTGAAATAGCCATAGTAAAATTTCAACACTACAATTATACACTAGAAGAAATTTTATAAGTCATGGAATACATGCTATGAAAATAATGCTTCAAATAAATAACTATGGGAAATGGATAATTCCTTACCTTTCCAGAAACTTGGAAAGTAGGATAAGATGCTTTAGTTTCATAACAAGCCCCAAGAAATTGTCAAAATTTACATGACATGCGAGTGGGTTGTAGAAAGGAAGCACTGATGTAGCCATTCATTGATATCCTCTCTATTTCGAGAATAATTTAATATTCTCTACTGAACAGGGCTAACCACAAGAAGGTTGAAGCTCTTATGGACCCTCCCCCCCCTCACATCACTCTCAATTCCCCATACCCAATGCATATACTTGAAAAAAAATTTACGTGCAAATTCATGCATATTTCATCATAAACAAACATTTACCATTCATTCAATAAAATCTAGCATTCATTAAACCATTCAGTCATTTCGTCATCACATTCATTCAATAGAAGCTAACATTCATTAAATTGTTCATTCATTCATTAGGCCAAAAATCATGCAGCACATAATATTATAAAAAATAATTACACAATATTTTTTGAGTCACTTCTTTCTAATTTTTCTTCTCCTTACAAAATCAACAAGAAGCTCATCTTCTGGAACTTGTCCTTCAGTTTTGGGTGCTTCATCAACTTGTCGTGATGTCTTCCTCGTAGAGTGATCGCGACGTGGATTTTGTGGCAAGGTGTTTGAATTTGCTGCAATAATGTGAAAATGTTACATCGATATATTTTTTTATTATAATGACAAGCATTTCATTTAAAAAACATTACAAAGGTGTTTTTTTACCTATTATGGTCACATCATGTTCTTCATATTCCTGTCCAGGATCAACCTGTACAGTGTGACCCTCTACATGCTCTGCAATTGAAATATGAAGTACAATTAATGTTCACCATCTGCAATGCTATATATAAAATTGTAGCATATGAATAAATTCATTACCAGGATTCGAAGAATGATCTTTGATTTGTTGTTGTCCCTCCTCGACATTAAGGGGATCATTGCTTTCCTACTCAAAATAGAGTCAATATTTATGTCATTTATTTATAACGAATATATTGCACAAGTAATAAATCTTCATTAAACTATATATATTGTATATACCTGTGCACTAGATGGATCAGTACCAGAAGACTTTGTTTTCCCAGACAAGATTTTTTGGCATTCAACAACAACTCCAAAGCTATGCTGGAATCCAAGCTTCAAGTCTTCCTTAGTGGGCACTTCTTTGAATCGGTCCTCCTGCATATTTGCATAACATCATTAATTTACATTTTGCGGTGCAATAAAATGAAAATAATTTGCAATTTATTATTTGGATGCATTATTGATTTTTCGATACTTACAATTCATGCCGCCAAATTCGAATAACCACTAGGCCCAAGCTTGTGCTAACCAATTTTTTTCTAGTGTTTCCTTTGTGGCCTTTGATGCATCTGAAAGCCTATCCAAGTGTTGAAATACGTTATATGTTCCAAATTCGATATAAAAATCAATAATAATAATAATGTTTAGAATTACATTGTGGAAAGTATTGCATACCTCCCTGTGCCTGGTGTTAGCTTTCCTTCTTTTCTCAGAGCACTCTCCTTTCCATCTTCCACTAGATCTTTCCACTTTCTTGCTGCAATCATTGGAGGGCGCTCATATCTAGGGTTCCTTTCTAGGTGAACCCTATATTGGTCTTAGACAATATTCATATGTTGTCCAACCTTTTTCAGGACCGTAGCTCAATCGAAGGTATGGTTTCTGAACAGGCCAACCAACCAATTAGTGAGCTCATCTTTTAAATTTATTCGTTTGTCTATCCCACCTTGTGCGGATGGTGGGACCGAATATCTCCAAGGACAAATCATTCTTATGTTTATAAAAAAATATCATTTCCTGCAAAACGATCATGCCATGATAATAATTAGTTGAAAAAAATGTTTTATCGGTATATTATAATCAAATTATAAACACTAACTTGATCAATGTATAATTACCTTGGATCTTCTCTATCTTTATTGGAACGAGATCTTCGTCCACCAAAAATGTTATCTCGATTGTACCCGTGCTAGTGACACGGGAAGATCCAGGAAATGTTTCTTCAACAATATCAATACTAGGAGGCTTGGTGTCAACCCCTTCTTCTGCACGATCTGGTATGCATCAGTCACTAGTGGTCGGTGCACTCACAGTTGGCATCAGGGGTGTCATGGAATGTGTTGCCAACTGTTTAGTTGACAACAATGGAAAATGAGTCGATGCACGTGGAGTCATTTGCTCATGATGTGACGTCTCTCCACGAGCATCACTAGGGCCAACACTTCCTTTACCAATAGTGTGTGGTAATAGAAAATCCTGTAAATACAAACCACATTTTATAAGTTCACTATCATATAAAATTAAAAATTAAAAAATTCTAAATTAATTTATTTTATGATTCAAGATTCCACAACTTACTTGCAAGGCATGATATCTCTTTACCAAAACATCAACCTTGGATTTAATCTCGTCTGTCTGTGGAAAATGAATAGAAGATGAAGGATATATGCATTATTTTTTTTCAAGGTCTTCTCTATCAAATTCACTGGGTCTAGAGCAGAACCAATGTCAGCATCAACCAACAACTCATCCACTTCAAAAGCTATTGATTGATGTGATGTTGTTTCATACACCGAATCATTGGTCTGCAACAAAAATATATAAAACATTACTGACATGAACGCAATAGACTAAGGAAAACAGTATATTAACAAAACATATCTAACATGATAAATTCCTAAGATTACAACTAGGTTTACGTGATGCCTAGATGATGGTGTGGTTTGAAACATTATCATAATGAAACCAGTACACACATGAAAAATATATAACAAAATAAACATTATGCTACATATTATATTGGTACAATTCCAATGAATTATACCTGTTGCCTCAAGGATCGTGATCTACTCATTAGATCAATGGTCATAGGTGACCTGCCCTGATCTACTAAAATGGAGGTGCCCCTTACAGAACCCTGAATAAAAAACATAGAAAAAATTACCTAAACAAAACAAAAATACTCAATGAAACAATATACTAACAAAACATTTCAACGTATTTAAATTGTACAATTACAATCTGTTGATGTATTTGAAACTTCAGAAGATATTCTTCTATGTATTACATTTGTACTTTATTGTATCCCCAATGAAGATGTATTACTCCTCCGATTGGAAGTGTTGTCATGTGTACTTGCATGTGTCGCAAGTTATATTGTAATTGTTGTAACTTATACTTGATGGGTTATTAGACCACCTTGATGGGGTCGGCCCTGTATGAGTCATGTGGGTCGAAGGGTTATTAGACCACCCTAGTAGGGGTCGGCCTAGTCAGCATTATGTTAAGTGGTTAAGTTGTGGTCGACCTAGTTGAGTAAAGGTCAAGTCAAGTTAGTGTATAAATAGAGAGTGTGTCTTTGTCATTTTACACATTCTATTATTCACTCACTTCGCATCAGTGAGAGAGAGGAGGAGTGCGCACAAGTGGAGGAGGAGCATGTTGTTGAATATATCTATCTCTTGGGTTTGATCATGGTGATCCTTGTATTGATGCTTATTCTATCTCTGAGGAAGTTGTGGGGTTTTTCACCTTCTTGGTTTTCCCCGATGAAATGTTTTGTGTCTCTTGTCTCTTGTCTCTTATGCTAGATATGATGTACATGTTATTCGTTCTATTAACACCCTAGATCAGAATATATTAAATTCTGAAAAAATAACATGTTATCAGATCTAGCCTGAAGGAAGGCATGCTATGGCATTTCTGAGACTTGTTTCACTTGCGACAAATCAGAAGCTAGAGCTTGATATAGAAAAAACCAGTCATCGTGGTACTTTCACGATAAATCCATTTTGGAGAAGGTTCTGGTTTTGAACCTTCTACAGGTCATAGATAACATCTCCATGTACCTTGTGTCCAAAGAAAAACTTCTAGTTCACTGTAATTTGTGCTTTATGATCAGTACAATCTAGGGTTTCTGCCTCTTCCAGATCTCAGTCATAAACAGGTGACCTAGGAAAAAAGGTCACAAATTGGGTTAGGAAGCTCCAAATTAAATTTTGTAAAATGTGATAGGTATGGCACGGACTATGCTTTCACAGGTAAGTTTTTCAGAGGCCAAAATTGAACCAGTTACACGTGGCACACCGTACAAGTTCGCTCTCCTCTTTTATCCTATAAATAGTTCACGTTGTAACACTTGGAATAACTCTCTCTCAGAGAATCCAATTGAGGTCAGACCTATGGGGTTGGAAAGATGACAGGTCACTCTACCATAGAGCGGAGTTTTAGACCCTATGGATTCGTAATTTATGAGTCACACTAGAAACAATCAGAGAAAGTCGAAATTCTTGGAATCAGAGACCATAGTTGAATGCTACTCATCAAAATCAAAATTTAGAGACCAAGATCAAATTTTTTGGTTGGGAAGAAGGTCAGGCTTGATCAAACCCTAGTTAGGGATTTTGATAAAAAAGATGGAAAATTAGGGCTTTTGCAAAAGTTGGAATTTTTGAAATCCGTGACCACGACTGGAAGCTCCTCAGAAAAATCGAAGTTTAGAACATAAGATCGAACCTTTTGGATGGGAAGAAGACCGGGATTTATCAAACCCTAGTTCAGGATCTTGTCCAGTGAATTTGGAAGTTTCAAAGGCAATTTTGAGGCGTCAAATTTTTTATTTTTCAAAATTGAAGTATACCGGCTTGATCAACTTAGCAAGCCACATCTTTCCATCCATTCAGAAGTTTGAAACTCAAAGTTTGAATTTTTAGAGTTTCTCTAACAAACCCTAATCGAGCTCCAGATCCAGTTTCAGCAAATCAAGTGGATTGGGTTAATCCTAGAAAAGAATGAATTGGACACCTGCATAAGTGAAGAAGTTCCAGTTCTAGAGGGAGATGAGGCTAAGGCTTTACATGAAAAGGCTACAAGCAATCCCGACAGGTATGACTTGAAGAGATACAGGTATGTTTTGAAATTTTTTCATGATTGAGTTTATGATATGTTTGTCTTCATATTATTGAGGTTAGTACAATCTTGATTAATCTTAGACTTGTCTCATCACCCTAGTAAAAGTATGAATGCATGTGAATGATAGAAAACATTCATTGATTAGGGTTATGACACTTATGATTGTACTAATGTAGTGTGGTATTGTATGAGGATGATGTTGTCCACTAACGTGAAAGGTACAAATCAAGTTCTAGATCAAGAACATATGACCATGGTGACATGAAGACAAAGACTCATGGATCACATAGAAGCTCTACTTACGAGGTATGTATAATATGGTTCTACAATGGTTAACTTATGAGTTATGTAGGTTACTAACCACAAGTCATTGAAGAGAACAAGAAGACATTGTTTGGGTATGTTAGTCATAACTAGCAAACATGATAACTAGGTATGTTTTTCCTATATCAAGTTAGAATCCTACCTTGTGTTAGGATATTATAATTTTGTATGAATGATAATGTTTATTCTTGAAGTTAGAAGTTTAAGTAATCAAGGGTTTATGCATATGATGTTTCTTACTTTGATTGATGATATGACTAACTAGAAGAGTCCTATGGTCAAATAAGATTATGCATGAGTAAAAGAAGTTTTCCCTGAGAATACGAATGCTTATTACCTATGTATGAAATGATCATGACAATACATATTTAAGCTTATTTAGAATCATAATGTTTTGATAGTATTGAGATTATACTAATGAATGTATGATCATGTATGAGATGTTGAGGATGACACAATAATGACACTAGTGCACACTCAAGCATGCATAGTGGTCCAGGATGGATATAAGGTCAAGAACAGGTAATCTAGGAAGCAAAGATCAAGAGGGAGCACACTCTAGTAGCTCCTGCAAGGAAGCAAAGATCAAGAGGGAGCACACTCCAATAGATCCTACAAGGAAGCAAAGATCAAGAGGGAGCACACTCCAGTAGCTCCTGCAAGGAAGCAAAGATTGAGAGGGAGTCAACCCTATAGCTAAACAAAGATAAGTATTTGAATTGTCATTTCTTATGATTACTGAAATGATGTTGTTTAGTCATGTACATACTTATGTTCCTAGATTTAGGATGTATATTATGCATTTTAGAAAAGTTGCATTAATGAACAAGATACTACTAATATGCAAGTAATGGGTAAGTGGCCTATGGTACTGTACAACATTCCATTGCTACTTATCTAGAATGAAACCTCTTTGCTAACATGTTGGGAGTTTTGCACACTCTTAACAATGTTCTGATAGAGATGGGAGGCATTTAGAAAGTTACAGGATATGGATAAATGTTGTATTGAAGCATTGGCTAAGATAATTGCATGATTGTATGACATATGTCTTTATGAGTAAGAATTTGTTCTGAAATATATAAGATGTTTCTAATCATGCAATTGAACTTGTCTTGTAGGAAAGATCGTGTACAATCACCTACAAGGACAACAACATTTGTTCTAGCAATGAAGTTCAAGAAAACTATCTAATGAAGATATTGAAGAATCTGAAGTTCCTAGGATCCGGGATGAAGTAATGAAAGGATGCCATGATCGAGGTGTACTAGTCGATCATGAAGAAAGATGTCTGGGATGTGGTCCCGATACCATAAGGGAAGTTTGTTGTGACTTCCAAGTGGATCTATAAGATCAAGCATGTTGCATATGGTAGCATAGAGAAATACAAAGCAAGGTTTGTGGCTCATGGTTTCTCCCAGAAAGAGGGATAGATTATGAAGAGACTTTTGCACCTGTGGCCAGATACGCTTCCATCAGAACTGTACTTGCTCTGGCTGTAGTGATGAAGTGGAAGATACACTAGATAGCTGTTAAGACAGTTTTTTTGAATGGTGTAGTCAAAGAGGAAGTGTATGTAGAGCAGCCACTTGGTTTTGAGACACATGACAGGGAGTCATATGTGTGCAGGTTGAAGAAAGCTTTGTATGGCTTGAAGCAAGCTCCTAGGACTTGGTATGGTAGGATAGATAGTTTTCTATCCAGTTTGGGATTTACTAAGAGTAAAGTTAACTCCAACCTTTACTACAAGGTTGAGGAAGGGAATCTAGTGATACTACTTCTGTATATGGATGACCTGTTTGTTACAGGTGAGGATAGATTGATTGCTGATACGAGGAGGAAGCTTGCTGCCGATTTTGAGACGAAGGACTTGGGTATGATGCAATACTTTCTAGGTATGGAGGTGTCGCAGAGCACATATGGAATCTTCCTTGGACAAGGGAAGTATGCAATAGAGATCCTGAAGAGGTTCAGGATGATGGACTGCAAGGCCATGGCCACACCTATGGCATCGAACCTGAAGCTTCTGTGTGATGCTTCATCTGAGCCAGTTGATGTCACGGTGTATCGTCAGATGATTGGGTCCTTGATGTACCTCACAAACATGAAACTAGGTATTTGTTTTTCTGTGAACACATTGAGCCAGTTCCTGACGGATCCGAGAAGTGTTCACATGGTTGTTGTAAAGCATATTCTAAGGTACCTAAAGGGTACGGTTGATTATGGGCTCAAGTATGATTCGAATCAAAAGTTTAACCTAGAGGGTTATGTTGATTCGGATTGGGCAGGTAGTGCCATTGATTGGAAGAGCACTTGGGGGTGTTTCTTCAATATGGGATCCGGTATGATCTCTTGGTTTAGCAGGAAGTAGTCCCGTATGGCACTGAGTATAGCCGAAGCAGAGTATGTTGCAGCTTGTTCGGCTTGTTGTGAGGCAGTATGGCTTAGGAAGCTACTGTATGAGTTATTTGATCTCCCGTTGGATGCTACCTGTATCTTCTGTCAGAACCAGAGTTGTGTGAAGTTGTCTGAGAACCAATTGTTCCATGACAGGTCGAAGCACATTGAGATCAAATATCACTATATTAGGGATATGGTGCAGAGAGGAGTAGTGAAGCTCCTGTATGTTGCAATGGACGAGCAGATAACGGATGTGTTGACCAAGCCACTAGCTAGAGTGAAGTTTGAGTACTTCAGAGAGAGATTTGGTGTACTTCAGATTGAGATTCCTTCCAAGGGGAAGTGATGAGTCCGAAGACAGATGCACATGAGATATTCTCACATGGTGGTAGGTGTGTCCTCCCATGGTGCAAATATAAGGGCTGGGGCCATTTCGACATAGTTGAAGTGTGTCTTCCCATGGTCGTTGATGTAAGAGCTGTGCCATTCGAGCATGGTTGAAGTGTGTCTTCCCATGGCTGAGATATAAGTGATGTGCCATTCGAGCATGGTTGAAGTGTGTCTTCCCATGGCTGCGATATAAGTGCTGTGCCATTCGAGCATGGTTGAAGTGTGTCTTCCCATGGCTACGATATAAGTGTTGTGCCATTCGAGCATGGTTGAAGTGTGTCTTCCCATGGCTGTGATATAAGTGTTGTGCCATTCGAGCATGATTGAAGTGTGTCTGCCCATGGTTGCGATATAAGTGTTGTGCCATTCCTAGCATGGTTGAAGTGTGTCTTCCCATGGCTATGGATATAAGTGTGATGCTATTCTCACATGGTTGAAGTGTGTCTTCCCATGGAGTAGTTATAAGTGCTGAGCCTTTCATGGATGGTTGACGTGTGTCTTCCCATGCTGGTGAATGTAAGTGTTGTGCGATTTGCATCTGGGTTGTGCTCCGTGGACTATGAGGTGATATGAAGATGATGATGTGACAGTATAGTACACAGGTTTTGCAGAGGCATATAATCAGTCCTGAGATGCTCTTGCAGGTTTTGCAGAGGCAATGTAATCTGTCTTGGGAGATCTTGCAGGTTTTGCAGAGGTAGTGTAATAAGTTTTGAGATGTACCTACTTGATGGCTTGCTCGCATAGATGATTAAGACCTACATAGAGGCTAGGCCTACATCCAGCATGAAAAAGGGTTGGCTCTGTAGAACCTCCTATGACGAGTAGATTGGAGATTGATTGAGATAGCAGCAGCAGTGATGATGATGCTCCGTGATATAGTGATGATGATCCAGCTCCAAAATTGAAGACTTGTGCCTATGTGTATTGATGACTTGTGTCTAGAGAATACCTTCCTAGTTAAGAGGGAGTCTTGATGTATTTGTAACTTTGGAAGATATTATTCTATCTATTACATTTGTACTTTATTGTATCCCCAACGGAGATGTATTATTCCTTCGATTGGAAGTGTCGTCATGTGTACTTGCATGTGTCGCAAGTTATATTGTAAGTGTTGTAACTTATACTTGATGGGTTATTATACCACCTTGATGGGGTCGGCCCTGTATGAGTCATGTGGGTCAAAGGCTTATTAGACCAACCTAGCAGGGGTCGCCCCAATCAACATTATGTTAAGTGGTTAAGTTGAGGCCGACCTAGTTAAGTAAAGGTCAAGTCAAGTTAGTGTATAAATAGAAAGTGTGTCTCTCTCATTTTACACATTCTATTATTCACTCAATTCGCATTAGTGAGAGAGAGGAGGAGTGCACACAAGTGGAGGAGGAGCATGATGCTGAAGATATCTAACTCTTGGGTTTGATCATGGTGATCCTTGTATTGATGCTTATTCTATCTTTGAGGAAGTTGTGGGGTTTTTCACCTTCTTGGTTTTCCCCGGTGAAATGTTTTGTGTCTCTTGTCTCTTATCTCTTATGCTTGATATGCTGTACATGCTATTCGTTCAGTTAATATCCTAGATCAGAATGTATTAAATTTTGAAAAACTAACACAATCAAGTTTACCTGTTGCCCTAAGGCTGCTGTCGTCTGATCAATAGCGGGGTGGCTTCACTGATCAACACTCTGCATCAAATATAGATAACATTATATAAACCAAACGAATATACTCATGAAAAAAAACAGCAAAAAAAAGACTCTTTTTTCATATTATATTTTTACTATTACAAAGATGTATACCTACTGCCTTAAGGTAGATCTGGTATGATCTACTGCTAGGGAGTTCCCCTTACAGAACCAGACTACATAAAAAACATAGAAAAAATTACTTAAACGAAACCAAAATACTCATTGAAACAATATACTAAGAAAAATATTTGACGTATTTAAATTGTATAATTACAATCAGGTTTACCTGTTGCCCCGAGGCTGTTGTCGTCTAATCAAAATCCAAGTGGATTCCCCGATCAACGTTCTGCATCAAATACAGATAAAATTATATAAACCAAATGAATATACCAATGAGAAAACACAACAAAAAACTCTTTTTTCTTATTATATTTTTACTATTACAAAGAGGTATACCTACTCCCTCAAGGAAGTTGTACTCCTATGACCATTTGCTAGCTGGGATTTTCCCCGATCACTACCCTACGAAGTAAATATAGAAAATTTAAAAAAAATAAACTAACAAAAAATCCTTAAGATGTTAAATTCATTAATAAAAGGTTGGGTAAATTGTTAGATGTACCACTCCCATAGTAACCATGTTTGTATCTACTCGATTCAAATTGTAATTAATAAGAAACTCTTCCCCTACAGCTATTGATTTAATGGAGCATACAAAAACATGGTTTCCTTCACACCCCTCATATTCGCAGTTGGGTTGCTTAATTGTATACCCTATTTGTGTACGGTTTATAAACCCCGCAATATTCCCTGTGGCCTTTGGCCTTCCGTCAATGTACACCATTGCTCCTTTATTTTGATCTGTGTCTTTCAATTGTAAATAGTTTGCTGACAATCCATATCTATGCATACTTTGTCTATATTGGACCAGGTGCATCCAATATTTATAGTTATAACAAGGTCCAACATACTCCATCAATTTTGTACATCTTCCATAACTAACCTTTATGCCATCCATGAAAAACAACCCCAAACCATGTAATGACGATGGTGCAATTCGATATATCCTCTCGTTCACAAAAAAAATCGGTGTTCAGTTGAGGAAGATCCTTGGGTACACATTGTTTCACTATATGTATGCACCTCAATGGCACCTCGATGTCGCTTATTGTCTCATCATCATAGGAACATGACCCCCCTTCAACGAGAAAAAATTCCATGCATTTATGGAATTTTCTTCTGATCTTTTGACATCTAGTTGATAAAACCCTTGTAGGCCACTGGATGTCTCACTTTCCTCTATCCTTCCTAAAATCCCCTCACTCAAGGAAGATAGATCTGACAAATACCTGTTTGGTTCTACCTACACCATGGGAAAAAAGTTCAGATAGGACCTCAAGCCATATTAGCGCCTTTTGAAAGGTGACGTGTAGTGCCTTTTATAAGGTTACATGTAGCGCCTAGGTGCAGCTGTCAGTTAAGGGATGCACGTTAAGTTTAGGGGCTATCTATTCAGCCTCGAGTCTTGGGATTTTAGCTAGAGTTTTTGGCAATGAATAACAGTTTCAGGTTCATTTTTCTGTTTCAGTTTCAATTTCATTTTTAGTCTCATTTTATGTTTCTGTTGCTATGGGTGAAGAGAGCGATTCAGGGAAAGGTTGGTCTTACAACCTTCTGCAACTGGAAATAGTACAGCTCCGGAGTCGCTTCACACCTCTTATAAAAGGTGCTACAAGGCATATGCATAGTTCATATTAGAAAATTGCAATGCATGAAGGCATGCATTTTCCACTATCATCATACATAGTTAGCATGCCTCCACCAAATGTAAAATCCTTTCTTTTATTACATCTAGTAAACAAGCACCACTTAAACTAAATAAAACAACAGTAACAAAACATAATTTTCATCTCTTTCAACTTTTCCACATTCACACTACGAGTTGGCTCATTGTGTTAAAGTAATCTTCAGTAACATGTAATTTCTAACAATAGTTAATCAAAATTAACATGAGTAAAGAAGATAGTTTCAGGGTACTTACACTGTAATGTGGAACTTTCTTGTCAGATACTCATAATTATTACTTTCAGTGAAAACTCTACGTATCAGAGGTCAACCAACACTAGGAACTCATTGACCCTGCTAAAAGGTAAGTACAAACCAAAGAGAGAGAGAAAGGTTGTATGCAACAAAAGTTATAAGACAAAGATAGTTACATTCGTAACAAAAGTTAAATAAATCACAAAGAAGGATTACAACAAAAGTCTTAGTGAAAGTAAAATCTTAACAGAAAAACACATAAATCATAAGTGGGGTACTAGGGTCATTCAGGGGACAAACAACCATAGTACCCAAAGGACAAAAAACATGAAAGGGTGGTACAAACAACTCAAGATGGGAGAAATGACCCTATCAACCACACACCAAGGACAAGGTACCACAAGACCAATAAACAACAGGCTGTAAGGACCAAAACTAAATCAACCATTTTGGGGAAGTGTTATAGGTCAAACTTGCACCTCTCCGTCTGTGATCACCCTGAGCTGTTGATCACCAGGGAAAATTTTAGGGGCGAATTATAGCCCATGGGCGAAATTATAGGGGTTACCAAGAAACCATGGGCGAATTTTTAATATTAAATGAGTTTTTTGAAATTTAAGAAATTAGCCCACATTTTATGAAACCCCACATGGTGAAAAATCGGATAGCCCACCCAGCGAAAGAGGGAAAACGTGATTTAGCCCAGTGATTAATGGAGGAAATGGTCTGTTCGCCCCCGTCATTCCTGCAATGGAGTCCAAAGGTAGTGGGTTCGCCAGTAAATTTTCATTAATGGAGGCGTGAGCAGTTCGTTCGCCCATGGTTTTCATTTATAGAGGGGATTCTTAGTTTTTTCGCCCCGATTTATGGAGCATAGGGCATTTTCACTGGTTATTACGCCCTGGATTCGAGGTTTTCATGGACCATAGGGCATTTTCGTTGGTTATTTCGCCCTGGATTCGAGGTTTTCGGTTGAAATCGATGCTGTTTTTGAGTCTTGACCTCCCCATTTCACGGTTAATGAAAAAATTGGGGTTTTAGCTCCCAAATTGGTTAGTAAGATGGGAAAACGTGCAACGTGAACGGTCTAGACTCTAGAATCCTGAATCAGTGAAATGGGGACGTTTTTTCCCCTATATAACGCTGCAAGGGTGAACAATTTATCCCATACAAACCCATGGCATGATTTGTATCTTTGCATGAAGCTTGAGTGCAATTTTACAGTGGCCGTCGCTCAGTGGAAAGCAGTTCACGCCTCACGGTGGCTGAGTGGAAAGGGTTACAATTTCACAGTGGCTGTCCCTGAGTGGAAAGTAATTCTTGCACTTACAAATGAGTGGCTGTCCCTGAGGTGGGTTTGGATTATTCTTGCACTTTGTTCAGTAATGGTTTCTATTTTTTGAAATTCGTTTCTTTGACAGGTGCAGTGTCCAAGTTGTTGGGTGTGCATGAGCGGAGACTACTATGGTGCATGGGGAGTTAGTTGTTCACTAGTTGCAATTGGACCAATTTTAGCAAGTGTGCTCGGCTTGGCCTGTGGTTAGATGATCTGTTTTTGTACCATACTTTCTTTTTCGTGTTTGGGTATTTCATTACATGTTGACTCTTGTGCTATTTTGTTGGAGTCTGATCTTGGATTATGGTGTTGAAAAAACCTAGTTTTGAGTATCCTGTATTTTGAATTTTGTGTTATGGGATACGTTCATCAAGGGCTTTGCATTTGTCTTGTGTGTGATTGAAATTTTGCAATAGTTAAACTACAGTGCAATGACTACCTCTATCTTTCATGGTGTTGATGAAGTTCATCCCTTATTAGTTAAATTGATGATGACCGAAAATTTTCCTGTCAGATGTCAAAAATAGAAACAGTTTGATAACAATGCAAATTTTATTGGTAAAATCCTTTGTCGTGGATCAAACACTGTGGTAAGCGTATTCACCACCCTTTAGATAATGGTTCCATTTACTCACTTACTTAGAGCACGGGCTTCAACAGAGAGCAAGTCGCAAGAGCAGGGCTTCAGACATCATTGCTAGGAAACGAGCCGCTCTAGTGGATGGATAGTAGGGGAATGTTTATTTAATCATTATTAGAAAACACCTACTATAGTGTCATTTAATAGTGTAAGTTTGACTACCTAAGGTATGTCCACCCAAATTCATTCCATTGCAGATGCGCTGATAGTCAGGGAGCAAGACTGTGAATCCACAGGCTTTACTTAGTTTCCCTATTTCCTGACACTAATTTGTTGGATGTGTTGTGTGTTTAAAATTCCTCCAAGATTACAGTGTGATCCCAATTTGTTGTCGTTTGAAGGATACAACATGTACAGGTTTTCCAACTTGTGTTTTATTGCTGTTATGAGGGTGTAAGTGCCCAAATTCACCCATAACTGTTTCTTTGAAGATGAAAACATGCCCAGAACTAGGAGACAGTGAGGTTTACTCTTGTTTGATGGTTAGAACATGCCTAAATCTGATAGTCAATCTTATTCATCGCTGTATGAGGATAGGGACAGTCCTAAAACATGCTCAGGAGTGCCCATATTGTATATGCGGTTGTTCACTACCTTATTTATCCACATGTTTCTAATATTTGGAGGTTTCTCATTCCTAGAATTGCCGATTTAAGGGTTTTTATTGTTGTTTTCCCAAGAACATGCCCAGGTCTGATAATAATGACTGTTTGAAGGTTAAACAAGGCTAAAACATGCATAGGTCCACCCAGAACTTCCTTTTACTTGCACCAGCTTGCCCATAAATTGAAGATAAGGCCACTTACTACTGCTTTAAGGCACAGAACATGCCTATATTTGCTTAAAGAAGGGCTTGGATATTGCTCTTTCTAATAGCTGCCATATTTCTATCCCAAAATCAAAATACAAGTAAACAAAATAAATAAAATTTAAACAATACCAAATTTATGCCTTCTATGGGATTCCTCTATTGACATGTCTTCTCTTTCAAGGAATTTTTCACCATAGACCTTATATTGTATGTTTAAAGAGATCGGTATTTTCTACATGCATCATTCTTTGCAACATGGTCTTTTGCTAAACTTGTAGAGACAATAGGAAATCTTTCCATGGATTGAGAACTTTGCGAAAATCCCAAGATAATGTTATAAATGCATTTCAGAATCATTGGCCAATTCATCATATTTTAGAGTTAAATCTGTAAGATTGAGCTCCACATATTCCTGTTTGGATTCCTACCTCTTCATATGAATACATAAGTATTAACTTGCCTAATTCATTCCTTCAAGATGACTTGAAAATTGCCTCGAAATTGTCAAAATGATCCCTATTAATAATTGTTTCGGATTTTTTGACCAGCGGCTTTTTTCTCTTAACAGAGGAACCTAATGTTGTCCAAATTTCATTTGAAGAATGTCCAAGTTTGCCATGTATTACATCCCAAGGCATAATGTCTACTTCATTGAAATTGTCAAAATGATCCTTATTAATATTTGTTACAGATCTTTTGACTAGCATCTTTTTTCTCTTAACGGAGAAATCCCTTCCAACATGTGGACACACTGGTCCACTCTTCTTTTGACATCTGTGATACTTGAATCCACCCTATTGAACAATATTATCCTGATTAAGTCCAAATTCATCTCCATGAAACCTCTTTGCAGTGTTCACATTCAACATATATAAGCTTTGGGTTGTATGACTTACAACAAAGAAAGCATCTAGGACCCTCTGTAACACCCATGCTATTCTGGCATGGAAGCATAAGCTTGTTCTTCCTAAAATACTTCCCTGTTTCACCACACAGACTTTTCTTCCATAAAATTCCATTCTGATAGAATGATCCACTGGGTTTCTTTCTCTGTACCAAAAACCTGTCTACACCAAGATAATTATTTATTGGAGCATTTTCATCGAATAACTGAGTAGAGCTCCCTTTGTGCTCCTCCACTTTGTACCTCAAAGGAAAGTGATCATCTCGTACTTGCTTATCAATAAGTAAAGGTGCAAAAATTTTCTTTGATGTCTCAAGAATATTGTCTTTTTTCTCTGTTAGCTTGAAATTGTAGCATTTGTAACATGTAAAATTTCAGTCATATTTATCTATCCAATCAGAAGTTACTGTGAATCCCCGATGAAAAGAACCTTCACAAAAATTGCATTCAACAATTTTACTTACCAATATATCCATAAACACTTTCCATTCATCTCTTCCTTAGATAAAAGCAATGCAAATATATTCTTATTTCTAGCTCCTTTCATTGGCCTATTCTGACCTTTCCAAACTTGTTTAGAACCCTTGTTTGGACAATCTTGGAGAAGTGCATCTTCAAAGGCCTTCAATAGATACAGAGGAACATGAAACTCTCCCAACCAGTATTTGTTTTCATTTCCTTCATTCTCTTCAATTTTTCTACCATGTTTGACAGCACAGATTGGAATGTCTTTCTGGTTCCCAAATTCCAATAAATACTTAGCCTCACTACCTTCATATATTTTCCCACAAAAGGTGGCATTCCTAAAAGAAACACCCTCTTTGTCCACAACCTTACCATCATGACAATCTTCTATGTATACAAGATCCTTCCATTTAATATAATCACCAAGATACCTAACCTGAACTGCAAGTTGTGGCACACTCCTAGCCCTTTCATCCTTGTTGGTAGGCTTGCAAAATAGTATCCATCATGGCTTATACATGATCTAGATTCAAGAGTCTACTGCATAGAGTCAATCTTTCTTTTCAAAGCACTGACTTCTTGAGTATAATATTTTGTTTTCTTTGGTAGAATTTTGATTTATTTCAGAGAAAGTCCCTGCAAATATCCATTCTCTAGTCGACTCTACCTTTGCCTAAAATAGTTGAAACACACTATGATACAACTCAATGTGGGGGAAACCAGAAAAATAACAAATAAACTAAGTCCAGCAGTGTAAATTCAACCATACTCCCAATACCAGTAAACATGATGCTAAGTATGTCCAAATGTCTGAGACTTGTTGATTCTCCCTTTAATAAGTTAGCTGCATGAAATAGATATTTTTCCCTTCTTTTTCCATCAAAATGCCCTATAAACAACTCCTAAAAATATGACCTTCTAGTTAGAACTGTTTATTGTATCCATTGTCTAAAACCAAATTTGTAATAATCTCCGCTTTCTTGCCTAAGAACATAATTGTAGAAATATATAGGAAACAATCTATTTTTTTGCAAATCCCTCCTAGTGAAGATATCTCCTGCGTCATACTATATTTAGGAGATGACATATTTTGCGTAATTGTTGCATGGATGGTTAACATTCTAATCTTGATCTTATTAATGAACTTTCGAGTTGTCCAAAATTTGTGCAACATCCAGTTTAGCTAGTTTTTTCCAGTTGCTTGGCACTTTTTAACCCAGAGAAAGATTCCTTTCAGGGGATGCTGCTACATGTTGCTTCATTTCTCCATTTGTTGGACATCTTTTACCACAAAAAAATTGATTTCTAGGGATGCTTCTACATGAAGATGCCCAATTTTTGTCGTTTGAAGGATACAACATGTACAGGTTTTCCAACTTGTGTTTTATTGCTGTTATGAGGGTGTAAGTGCCCAAATTCACCCATAACTGTTTCTTTGAAGATGAAAACATGCCCAGAATTAGGAGACAGTGAGGTTTACTCTTGTTTGATGGTTAGAACATGCCTAAATCTGATAGTCAATCTTATTCATCGCTGTATGAGGATAGGGACAGTCCTAAAACATGCTCAGGAGTGCCCATATTGTATATGCGGTTGTTCACTACCTTATTTATCCACATGTTTCTAATATTTGGAGGTTTCTCATTCCTAGAATTGCCGATTTAAGGGTTTTTATTGTTGTTTTCCCAAGAACATGCCCAGGTCTGATAATAATGACTGTTTGAAGGTTAAACAAGGCTAAAACATGCATAGGTCCACCCAGAACTTCCTTTTACTTGCACCAGCTTGCCCATAAATTGAAGATAAGGCCACTTACTGCTGCTTTAAGGCACAGAACATGCCTATATTTGCTTAAACAAGGGCTTGGATATTGCTCTCTCTAATAGCTGCCATATTTCTATCCTCATATCAACAAATCGAACCCTAATAGAACCCTAATATAGTATCTATTTCAACCCAAAGCCATGTATTTTATGATATTAAGCAAAGTCACACGGTTTGGGTTTGATTTAAGGTTTGACAACGATTAAGTTTGAATTGAATTCGAATTTTCCGATGAGATTCACCATTAGGTTCATGTATATGCGGTTTTTGAAACATATATATAATTTTTTGGTTATATTTCATTTTAAAATTTATTTTTATATTATTTTATGATTTATTGAACACAAAAATATAATATAATAGGTATCATGATAATAATAAGTATAAAAATATAATATAGTAAGTATCACATACCTTGTCAGAGGAGTGTGTTACTTTGTGATCAGATCCTTCTACAGGGCATGCATTCAATTCGACTCCTAAAGGACCATTATATCTTGTGGGATTGGAATTTTAGATCAGAACAAAATTCGTAGGTTCATGCTTTTGTGGACATTTATTTATTTCTTAAATATTGGAAAAAAGAAACATTAAGATAAGACAACCATGGATATCCTTCTATGTTTGTGTAGTGCAAGTGAGGAATGACATAATTTTCCACTTCTATGAGCAGCCCAAAGTCCAAGTGAATTTTATAGTTGCTAAAGCAATATTGTATTGTATGCCTGCAATATATATATACATTTTTTGTTTTAACCTATAATAGTAGTGGAAATCATGTTAAATAGTAACTTTAGTACCTATATAGGTTCTATGTAGAAACCTTTAATATACAATTTGTCTTATTTCATGTAGGTTTTGTAGATGGCACCATCATGTTGATGCAACAAGGATCGTGTCATAAACTACACATTAATAATAAAGTCAAGTGAGTCTGGCATTGGTAATACATGGCATTGAAAGACCGGGAACAAATATTTGAAAAAGTTGAATGCTCTTATCAATCAAAACAAGGGTTTTAATTTTACATTGATGGAAGTTTAGAATGTGAATTGTTGTTGATGGATAAATATTACGAGTTTGAGATAGAAGTGGTTTATTTCACAAGGAGTTGTTTTATTCAGACTTTTGCATCTTTAGTAACTAAAATTGGTAATATTGGAAGTGGGGGATAGGATATTATTTGAATGGCTACCATGGAAGGGTCTTCTCTTCCATCTCTAGGCCGTGTAAGGCTGACAAACTTTATTGCTGTAGATGGAATTCCTTCTGAAAGATACCCTTTCCTTTCATAAATTTATATTTGCAGGCTTTCAATCTGAATTTTTCAAACTTGTTTTCAGTATAAAGAACCCTTGGGATCTTGTCACCAAGAAGTGCAGACTTCCAAGTGATGGAAGTGGGTAAGATGCTAACAACAAAGATTTGAGGACCATTCCCAAGGCTTGTTAAAAGGACAAAACCAGAACACATGTTTTACCATTCCATCTTTATGAAAAAAATGGCATTAATTCGCAAGTATTGAAGTGACTTGGTTTTATGCATTAATTCGCTGCTGTTATATTGCCTTGCAAGTTTGTTTTCATGCTTGAATTTGATTATTTAGATGTTCTTATTCTTTTGTGTGATATTTTTACCCTTGAATGAGAATGTTTAGCAATGGTTATGTTGATCACATTTTTCAATTTCTCTCATCATAAGACCGTGATGGATTTATGTCTAATTTTGAAGTTAATCTTGGATGGGTTTAGGTTACTAGGTTCAAATTTTCTAGCCTCTAGAATTCATGTCATCATGGATAACTTACAAATTGTACTAATTCTATATCATTTTTCTCATGCAGGTTTCACTTTGGGTTTCTAAATTGATTTGATATCTTAATAATTGTGGAATATTCAACGAAATGTCAAACAAGGATTGTGGAAAGAAAGCATCAAAACAGAGGGATGTATCATCATACTTTCAGAAGCCTCAATCCAAGAATCTAGATTCTCTTCATGATTCAAACTCTTTTGAGCAACCCATCAACGAGACAAATGTCAACTATTCTGAGAATCTAGCTAATAGCCATATAACATATGATAGGATGGGTTCCTCTAGTGAACATATTGGGATAAATGCAATTCAACCAGAAATTGGCAATGACAATGTTGAAGGTTCCTCTAGTGCACAAATTGGGATAAATGCAATTCAACCAGAAATTGGCAATGACAATGTTGAAGGTTTTACCTTGGAAGGCAACAAAAATGATTCATTATCACGAAAAAGGAAAAAAGGCCAATGGGACATAGGGAGAAAATTCCAATCGGAATGGGCCTCAAAATTTCCATTTATTGAACCGATAGCTCCAAAAAATGAGAAAGAGGCTTCACGAGAAGTTAAATGCATTGTATGTAGTTGGAAACTTGGAAAGGTAGTAAAAATGCAAATGAAGATAGATACAATAGAGAAGCATGCAGGAAAGTTGTATGCTAAGAAAATTGAAAATGGTGAGGAGAAGTCTATTACCAAATGGAAACCTTCTGATGACTGTCGACATCTCAGATATCAAGAAGAATATAATAAATACTTAATAAGCAAGAGTAAACTCGAGGCAAGTGGAGGGACCATCACATCTCTATTTGGAAAGACAATGGAGAGAAATTTGTTATCCAAGACGACACAATTAAGCACTGTATTTCACATCTTATCTAGAGGTCGTCCTATGACAGATTATCCAGATTACAAAAACTATCTATCTTTTCTTGAAGTATCGAATTTTCCATCTTCTCATTGGTCTATAACAAGTGGTTGGGAATGGGCAAAATATCTAGCTCAAGTAGAAAAAGATGATTTGAAAGAGAAGATTGCAAATGCTAGGTTTTTTTCACTATCTTTGGATGAAGTTACAGCTGTTGATAATACTTCATGGATCTGCATGAGTATTTATATGGTTAATGATCATATTAGGCATTCATATTTACTTGGGATTCATAAAATGAAGAAGAGTTCTACAGCTGGAAATATTTATGAACTTGTTATTAAGACTTTGAAGGAAATTGGTGGTATGGATGATTTAATGATTGCAAAAAGGTTGGTATGTGTCGGAGCTGATGGAGCATCAATCATGCAAGGACAAAGGAATGGTCTTTGTGTCAAACTACAAGTATCAGCTTCACCATTTATGATTAGTATTCATTGTATGGCTCATAGGATGAATCTTGCATTTAAAATAGTAAGTAAGTTTCCACTGGTTTCAAAAGTTGAAGAACTTGTACGTGAGACTCATGCATACTTTTGTCGTAGTCCCAAGCGATTTACAGAGTTTCAACAATTTGCTGATGGTGTTACAGATGGAAAAAAGCTATTAAAAGATGTCGATACAAGATGGATCTCATTGAATGGACCAGCCCAAAGGCTATTTAGTGAATACCGATCATTGGTAGGGGTGATGTATGAACATCGCTTTAGTGTAGACAAAGCTCAAGAGCTTCTCTTTCGACTAACTAATATAGAGACATTATTAACATTGGCTGGAATTCTTCCTTTGCTTCATGAAATGAATGTCCTTGTGAAAATGGCTCAGAGTCGCACAATGTATATTGCAGAGTACACAAATGCAAGAAAATTGGCATGCCTTGCATTGGATAATTTGTATAGGATGCCAGATTCTTTTACGGGTCAAACATTTAACGGTTGGACTACTATCATTGATATAGAAAAGAGTGAAAATTATTTGAAGTTTGATGAAAAAGGGAGACTATGTATGCAAGTGCGTGGGTATATGGTTCCCTTTTATTATGTTACTAAGAGGGGACAAACCACCGAAGAGTGCCATGTGTCAAGAGACCAATTCAATGATATTGTGATTTCAGTGAGACGCAACTTGATACAAATTGCACAATCACTATCATTAGAGATAAGAGAACGATTTCCTCGAGATGAATTATTGGAAGCTATGTCTGTGGTATACCCTCATTATTGGAACTCTGAAAAAGAAATAGATCCTTTAAAAGTCGACTTTCTAGCAAAATTGAATACTTTAGTGCACCACTTTGGCAGGAACGCTAAGGTAGAAGGAGAAGAGATTGGAGGTATATTAGATTCATCAAAATTATATCAACAAGCCACTTGCTTTGCTCAAACAATGTCAGGTCAATATCGTACTTTGCCAAAACCTATAGAATATGGTGCAGTAATCAAATTATGGACTATTTTAGGTGAAAGTCAATACCTACAAGAAAACATGTCAGAGTATTTCAAATTAGTCGATTTATGTCAAACCATGATTTTGGGATCAGTGGAGGATGAAAGAATGTTTAGTGCACTGTCATTCTTGAAGTCAAAGTTGAGGAACAAGCTTGATAAGAATATGGATACTTGTTTAAGATTATATGTAACAAAGTATGACATTACCAATTTCCCATTCAATAGAGCACTGGCACTCTGGCGATCAGATTGTGAGAGAAGAGGAGAATACAATATAACAAATGTCTCCAATGAACTTGATATGGAACATAATGTTTTGGAGGCTCATAATGATATTTCATCTACAGAAGCTCATGTTCAAAATGTAGAAAATGAAGAGCGACATGAGAATTGGGAATTTGATATGCCACAAGATATAATCTAAACCAATATACATTGGCAAGGTATAAATAATGAATGGAATTTAATAGATCATGTTATTTTTTTTAGTTTGACTTCGATGTTCCTCTATTCTTAGAGCAGGTTGGAAAAGGAAAATTCTTGATGGGAGAAAGATTACCATACATAAATTTGAAGTTGCATTTCAGGTAAAAATAGGTTCTATAGTCTTTACTTTGTATTAAATATAGTAATATTAGAGCTACATTTCCTTGATGCAAGCTATTTTAAGTTTGATGTTTTGATAGTTAACTAATGCATTGTTTTTTTTTTCTTATTTGTGACAGGAAATGAAGTTGGGACCTATCTATCCATAGATAACGTCCTAGTATTAAAGGTTAAGTAATTAATTTAACAATACTTCCGCTTAGCAAGAATGGGCTCATTCAAAAGTTAAAACTCAAGTACATGGAATTGCTTGTATTTCTAGCTTTGATATCTTGGCAAATATGAATGGTTTGCTTGTTTCTTACATTTGGAGCATTTTTTCAAGTTTGGAAGTTTGCATTTATTTTGGTTAAATATATTTTTATTCCCTTGATAATTGATTGCGGTTTGAGCCCTTTGTACTAGTTTGATTCGTTTCATAAATTATTTGTTTTTTTCTTACATTTGGAGCATTTTTTCAAGTTTGGAAGTTTGCATTTATTTTGCTTATATTTTTTTATTCCCTTGGTACTTGACTATGAGATCTGAATTGCTAAGCGAAGAGAAAAATGGTCTATGCATTGGCTTACTAGGTTCCTATGCATCCATCGTAGGAGACCTATTGGCACGAGACCGACATTTCTCTAATGTAATTGGCATAATTTTCATATGTCCACATACTGTCAATACAGTATTCACTTGAATCTCAACAGCAACAGTAAATTTTGAAAGCTAGTAGATGAAAATAGATGCCCAACAATTGAAATTAGTCAATTTCCTGCAGATATTGGTTGTATAGAAGTGATATTTGTCCAATTAAGCAACAATTTGACAGATCAGACATAGATTTGTATTTTTTCTGATGTCTTTTCCATAAATATCAGTCTTTGCATAAATTTGGCAGATTCATGGCAAATACAGTGGTTTGGCAGTAAATTAGAAGGTTTTTTAGCAAATGTTTCAGTAGACATCTCCCTATTTCAAATTTCAGTAGTTTGAGCATGTATTCTCTATTTTTCTTCCAGTATTTGCAACTTTGCATAGGAAAGATCATATTTGTAGCTCTACATCTATATTTCAGCAGTAGATATAATGATAGACTATACCATGAATTGTACCAACAATTTCCTGGGAAATACCCTCAACTAATCTTGAAAGGTGTTTCTTTGTTTATGCAGCAAGAGTGCTTGTCAACAGTAAATATGCTTGCAACCATGGTATAAAGGTCAGCGAAGTAAACATGCTGCCACCCCAATAGGAAAAAAAAAAACCAATTTTGAATTTTGTCCAAGTGATAGGTTAAATTTTTATGATATTGATTGTAATACCCCAATTTTGAACCCTTAGGCAATATTGGCTCTAATGTAAATATTGCAAATACGCGATGTATGTTTCCCTAGCGTGGAGCTCAAGGCCAAGGCCCCGCTAGTTTATGCTCGGATTTTATTTAAATTAGACACGCTTGATATTTTGTTACCCACGTGCTATTAAGCCATGGGATATTGTAAATTGATGTAAATATTTAACATTGAAATAAAATACCAAAAACTGGCTATGGAGGCAACGAATGAGAAGGGGCCACGTGTATCCACTAGGGAGTGGTGAGGGGGCTATGGGATTAAACCCTAGGCTGCCATTTGTCATTATGAGAACCCATTGACTTCCCTAGGTGACATTAATGCCTGCTGTAAGAAGGTGGTTGAGATTTCAGCCCATGGCTTCAATGGAGCATGGGCAGCCCTGAAATTCGTATGGGTGGGCATGGGCTCTGATTACTTGGGCAAGAAGTCACTCAACCTCATGGGGGGTTGCTTGATTCTCACCCCGGTCCATTGTGAAACTACCTAGCATCATTTCCATCCAAAAACGAGTGCCAGCAGTGAGGAAAAACCAGAAATCGCGACCTTGAGAGAACCCAGTTTTTGAAAGACCAAAAACGTCCAGATTTGGCATGGGACAGGGGAATCCAATGGGGGATCCAATAGCATGAACCTTGGGGCAAATTTGGGAGCATTAGCTACCCCGAAATCAATGGGAAAACCCAGTTTTTGCAGCTCAGAAAACGAGTGACGGATTTGAGCATTTGGTGAGCAGAATGGTGAGAAATCAAGTTGGGATTGACTATGCAGAGGTTGGGTGTGCTTGATAAACCCAGTGAAGGCTAGGATCTCAAAGATCAGCAGCTGGACCTTTCTATGCCCATCCTGAAGAGCACTGGAGGGAAGAGTTTCCTGAGGGACTGTGTAACAGAGAAGGGGATCTTCCTTGTGTTGGATGTGGTAGGTAATGTGGGTGCCTAACTGTTGAGTTCACTTGAGATGCCTGTAGCTCTGTGGTTGAGCTCACTGGCTTAGCACTACCCTCCTCTATCTGCTTGGATGCTTGACTGAAGCCATGACTATGAGTGAACCCAGCTAGTCCTCCTTAGTGGATACACGGCCCAGCTCGGGGGTGACCTCTCAGCTGAAAGAACACAAGCTGGACAGAGGTCTACGGTTGGGAGGAACGTTGACCTTCCATAGCCAGTCGTTTGGACCATTACAGTTCAAGATGAGTAATCTGTGATTTAATTTATATACAGTATGTGTTTTGCAATGCATTCATGATTAATGGAATGAAATGCATCATGTTTTATGCAATGTAATAAATTGTCCATGCTTAATGAAATTGGTAACTGTTACATGTATGAATGATATGGGTATGCTGAATGTATGAAGAAATGGTGTGCATACGTAATGATTAACTTCCGCTGTGTTTAAATTGAGATGAATCTGCACAAGGACGTTTTTAAAATGTTAGGATTTTATGTGCAAAAATTATTGGGGCTAAGTCTCCGATAAGCCCGTGTGTTGTTAACGTTTTCCCCTCCTTGCCTTTGACGATGGAAGGGGGCGTTACAGTTTGGTATCAGAGCTGCGTTGCAGCATTGGGCCTCTATGGGCCAAATCTGATAGAGTTTTCTTAAGTCTGTTTTGAAAAAGAGTTGTTTTAAGACTGTTTTTGAAATTTTTGGTTTAAGACTGTTTCGGAAGGAATTCCCGAATGCCTTCCGAAACAGCGGAAGCATTCGGCGAATCGTTCCGAAATTTCGGAAGCGTTCCGAGAATTTTTCCGAAAATTTGCGAAGGGAAGTTTTTCGGAAGGAATTCTCTTCCGAAATTGCGGAAGGAATTCTCTTCCGAAATTGCGGAAGCAATTCTCTTCCGAAATTTCGGAAGGATTCCGCGAACCGCTCCGAAACAGCGGAAGAATTCAGTGAACCGCTCCGAAACAGCGGAGAAAAATTCGTTTTTGTGAAAAAATTTCTAAGTGTCGGCGTCGAACGGAAACTTTTTCGGAAGGATTCCGCGAATCGTTCCGCAACGCGGAAGAGTTCGGCGAGTCATTCCGAAATTGCGGAAGACTTCGGCGAATCGTTCCGAAACGGCGGAAGACTTCGCCGAATCGTTCCGAAATTGCGGAAGACTTCGGCGAATCGTTCCGCAACGGCGGAAGACTTCGCCGAATCGTTCCGAAACGGCGGAAGACTTAGCCGAATCGTTCCGCAACGGCGGAAGACTTCGCCGAATCGTTCCGCAACGGCGGAAGACTTCGGCGAATGGTTCCGAAACGGCGGAAGGATTCCGCGAAGGGCTCCGAAATCGTGGGAGGATTCGGGAAAGTCTTCCGAAACGGCGGAAGCCTTCGCCGAATGGCTCCGCAGTTGCGGGAGAATTCAGCGAATCGCTCCGCCATTGCGGAAGCGTTCGCTGAACTGCTCCGCATTGCGGAAGCATTCGGTGAACCGCCCCGCAGTTGCGGGAGCGTTCGCTGAACCGGCCCGACGAAAAAAAAGTGCCAAAAACTCCATTTTTGGATAGGGGGAGCACCGGGGCTCGGAATGGGATGATTTCTGTGGGGCTCGGAGGCCATTGACGGGGGCCATGAAAGAACTAGTGAAGACCCCGAGCCCATTAGACTCCAATTTGACAGAAAAAGGGAAATAGTGACTTTTGAAGGATAGAGTCCCGAGGCTTGACAGAAGGTCGGTTTGAGCTGAAATTGATCAGGCGCGGCCATGAAGCAGGCACAATGTTAAGTTCCGAATCTTGGAATCAAACTCCAAAGGATGTGGAGTCGGGGTGAGTAAGAAGGCCAAAAAGCACTGTTCCGGGCCACTTTTTCGGGATTTTGAAAAGCTTGTGGGCAATAAAAGTGACCCTAGATGTGGGATTCAGAAATTTTACTGAACTAGACATTTCATATTCTCATTAAGACAGACAACTTCCGTTAGACGAAGATTTTCCAGAAATGCACCGTTTGGGAGATAGCCGTTTTTGGCCCAAAATTTGGAATTTTGGAAAAATGTGAAAAGTAAGAAGTAGTAAAACCCAGAAATTCATAAAAGATGAACGGTACATCAGAATTGAAATCCGTGAATTGCTGAGTGTTCCTTGTTATATGGACTAACTTCGCCCGATAGATAAGTTTTTGTGGTTCTGCATAGATTTTCTTCCACAGGTGGCTGAAGTTGACCTTCGGGACCAAAACACAACTGTGTAAACTGTGTAGAATTATTGGTAAGAGTTGTCATTTTTGAAACAACGCTGTTTCCACACCCGATGTCGGAATGGAGCACGGGGACAGGCATTGGAAAGCTTGTCTAGCAAGGAATAATGTAGTATGACCGGAATTTGAATTGGGTTATCAGACATCATATATTATCAGGGCAGAAAAGTGCCGGTGACTGTTTTGTCAAATTAATGGCAATATGGGCAATTTTCAGAATTGCATGAATGGGCAAAGAATTGAATAAGTAACAGCTATGTTGATTATTCCATGAGTTAATTATGTTAAATGTTGATTGTTGTATATTCCTAGATGCATTTTTATGAGGTCTAACAAATATCATAATAATGCACAGTGTTTGCAGCTCATAAAGTTTATAATTGTAGCAGAGGTAAGATGGTGACCATTAATGATGCTCAAGATCCTTATGAACACGAAGAAGACGTTCTAGGAGAAAATGTGCATGAAGGGAATGCGGAGACTGAATCCAATGGGAGAAGGGAGCAGGTGACTCCTCAAAATTTGGTTGAAACCATGGTGAGCTTCAATGAAAGATTGATGAAGGCTCAAGAAGAACAACACCAACTCAATGCTGCTATTTTGCAAAGCCTCACTGATATGCAGCATAAGATAAACCTTGGGTCCAACCCAAGCCATATGGGTGAAGAAGGAAGAGATGCAGGGAGTCATTCTAGAGGCCGTTCGAGGAGGAGGACTCCAAGCCCAAGGAAGAGTTCGGTGAGCAGAAAACATAAAACATCTTCATCAAGGTCTTCTTCCAGCAGGTCGGGTGACTCCAAATGTTCTAGGAGAAGTCCAGGACATGCACCTAAGAGATTGGACGGAAGAAAGAGGTTCAAGGGTATCCCACAGGGAGAATTCAGGAAGGCAAGACCTCCCACATTTGATGGGGAAGGAAAGGCAGGTCAAGAGGCAGAAGCATGGCTTCTGGGAATGAAGAAATATTTCAGAATTCAAGACTACTCAGGAAATGAGAAAGCCAGAATTGCCATTTACAACTTAAATGGAAGAGCTTCCATTTGGTGGGACAATCTCTTGCAAGTGAAAGGGATCAATGAAAGAAGGATCAGTTGGGAAAGATTTAAGGGGTACTTCAAGGAGAAATACCTTTCTGCTAGGTATTATGACGGTAAGAGAAAAGAGTTTAATGAGCTCAGGTTGGGACAGAAATCCATGGAAGAGCATGTCCACAAATTCTTGGAATTACTGAGGTATGTTGACTACATCAAAGATGAGAGAGTAAAAATCCAATGCTTTCTTGGGGGTCTACCTCAGAGTTTCAGAGATCGTATTGAGTTTGTTAATCCACCAAGTTTGGATGAAGCCATTAGGATGGCAATGCACTGCTATGAGCAAAATAGGGGAAAAACAGAGGCTAACCCAGCATGGAAAGGAAAGCCAAGAGGGAAGTTTGACCAGAAGAAGGATGGCTTCAAGCCACCATTTAGAGGTCAGCCTAGAACCTTTCCACAGGGACAACAAGCAAGGAGTGGATTCAAACCGGCAGTGGCAGTAGACAAAGCATCAAAGGGACCACTTCAGTGTTGGGGATGTGGAGAAAACCACATGTTGAAGGATTGTCCACATCGGAAAAACAATGCTCGAAAGTTGAACAACCTAAAGGGAGTAGCTACGGTGGAGGACATGGCAAGGGCAGCACCTCGGATTTATGCAGCGTTGGATAATCATCAAGCAGACCATCAGTCCTCAGTGGTGGAAGTCGAAGGTAAGATTGCTACGCAATCTATTTCTGTTTTGATTGATCCAGGATCTACTCATAGTTATGTTTCTCCAAAAGTGGTTGAAGGTTGTTCTCTTAGAAAAATAAAGCATACTAAGTCTTGGCTAGTGCAACTAGCCACGGGAACCAAGAGAAAAGTAAGTGAGGTAGTGATGGAGTGTCCCATAGAATTGAATGGACTCCACACATATGCTGAATTGAATGTGTTACCATTAGGATCCTATGATGCATTAATTGGCATGGATTGGTTAGAAAAACATAGAGCCAAATTGGACTGTTATGAGAAAGCACTTGAGTGCATTGATGAAAAGGGAAGGCCAACATTGGTAAAAGGGATTCCCAAGCAAGTTTCAATAAGACAGATTTCAGCCCTGCAGTTGAAAAAGTTTTATAAGAAGGGTTGTCAACTATATGCAGTCCATATGCCAGATTCATTGGAGGACAAAGGGCCAAGACTAGAAGACTTCAGGATATTGCAAGAGTTCCAAGATGTGTTTCCGGATGAGGTACCAGGGTTGCCACCGATGAGAGATATTGATTTTACCATCGATCTTGTTCCAGGGGCAGCGCCGAATTCCAAAGCTCCTTATAGAATGAGTACACCGGAATTGGTGGAATTGAAGATACAGCTGCAGGAATTAATAGATAAAGGGTATATCAGGCCTAGTGTGTCTCCTTGGGGAGCACCGGTGTTATTTGTCAAGAAGAAAGATGGGACTTTAAGGCTGTGTATTGATTACAGGCAGCTCAATAAAGTGACAGTTAAGAACAAGTACCCATTACCAAGAATTGATGACTTGTTTGATCAAATGAAGGAAGCCAAATTATTTTCAAAGATTGACTTGAGGTCTGGCTACCATCAAGTAAGGATTAAAGAAGAAGACATTCACAAGACGGCTTTTAGAACTAGATATGGTCATTATGAGTTCACTGTGGTTCCATTCGGCCTTACCAACGCACCTGCCACATTCATGTGTCTCATGAATAGTGTATTCAGCAAATATTTGGACAAGTTTGTGATTGTGTTTTTAGATGACATTCTTGTCTATTCAAGAAATGAAGAAGAGCATTAGGAGCATCTAAGAATGGTGTTGCAAGTTCTTAGAGAACACCAGCTGTATGCCAAGTTAAGCAAGTGTGAATTCTATCAAAAGAGGATCCAATATTTGGGTCACGTCATTTCAGAAGAAGGAATTGCAGTGGATCTAGAGAAGATTAATTCCATCATGGATTGGCCAACTCCAAGAAATGTTTCAGATGTTAGATCTTTTATGGGCCTTGCTGGTTACTACAGAAGGTTTATTGAAGGATTCTCCAGGATAGCGCATCCGATCACCTCATTGCAAAGGAAGAACATCAAATTTGTATGGTCTGAAAAATGTGAGAAAAGTTTTCAGAAATTAAAGGAGTTACTTACTAGCGCTCCTGTTTTGAAGATAGCCGATCCAAGGAAGGATTTTGTAGTATGCACAGATGCTTGCATTGAAGGACTGGGTGGGGTTCTCATGCAGGAAGGAATTGTGATTTGCTATGAATCTAGGAAATTGAAAGAGCATGAAAAGAATTATGCCACACATGATTTAGAATTAGCAGCCATAGTGCATGCTCTTAAAATGTGGAGGCATTACTTGATGGGGAGAAGATTCGAGCTTAGGACTGACCACATGAGCTTGAAGTATTTGTTTGATCAGCCAAACTTGAATGCTAGGCAAGCTAGATGGATGGAATTTCTATGTGAATTTGATTTTGAAATTAAACATGTAAAGGGGAAGGAGAATAAGGTTGCAGATGCTCTTAGCAGAAAATTTCATGTTTCAGCGGTAAGTATGTGCAAATCAGATTTGAAGACAAGAGTTCTTGAAGCCCAAAACGGTGACGAAACTTGCCTTCAAATTAAAGAGAAGTTGCAGCATGGTGATGTGGGTGAAAAGTGTGCAGGATATCAGCTGGGCAAAGACAGTATCCTCGTCTACAAAGATAGGTTGTACATTCCAAACAATGCAGATTTGAAGAAACTAGTGATGGATGAGATACACCAAATGCCGTACTCTGGACACCCAGGGTATCAGAAGACTATAACAGCGGCAAGAAAGCAATATTTTTGGAATGGCATGAAGAAGGATATAGCTGAGTACATTGCTAGGTGTCAGAAGTGCCAACAAGTCAAGGCAGAACACCAACATCCAGCGGGGTTATTGCAGCCCTTACCCATTCCAGAATGGAAGTGGGAAGTGATCTCCATGGATTTTATAACAGGTCTGCCCATGACAGTGAAAAAGCATGATTCAATCATGGTTGTGGTGGATAAGCTATCAAAGGTAGCTCACTTTATTCCAGTAAAGTCCACTCACAAGGCTAGTGACATTGCGAACATCTTCATGAGAGAGATATTCAGATTGCATGGATTGCCTAAGGCAATAATTTCTGATCGTGACACAAAGTTCACCTCCAATTTCTGGAAGGGATTATTTCAGGAATTGGGAACGAAATTGAATTTCAGTACAGCTTACCATCCTCAAACGGACGGCCAAACCGAGAGGGTGAATCAGGTCCTTGAAGACATGTTGAGAATGTATGTGATGGACAAACCATCCAAGTGGGAAGATTATTTACACTTGGTTGAATTTGCATACAATAATGGACACCATGCATCCTTGGGAATGAGTCCATTTGAAGCATTGTATGGCAGGGGATGCAGGACGCCAGTGAATTGGGATGGCCCAGTGAACAGGGTAGTGCTTGGACCAGAGATGATCAAGGAAATGGAACAGGAAATTGTTAAGATCAGGCAGAATTTAAAGGCAGCTCAGGACAGGCAAAAGAGTTATGCAGATTTGAAAAGAGTACATAAGGAATTTCAGATTGGGGATCATGTTTATTTGAGAGTGAAACCAAGGAAGAGTTCCCTCAAGTTGGGGAGTTGTGCCAAGTTGTCGCCCAGATATTGTGGTCCATTTGAAGTCCTTGATAGGATAGGGCCAGTTGCATATAGAATTGCATTGCCTGCTAGCATAAGAGCTCATAATGTTTTCCATGTATCTTTGCTTAAGAAGTATGTACATGATCCTAATCATATGATTGATTGGAATGTGATACAGGTGGAACCCGAGGGAGAGTTCCAAGTAGAACCTATGCGCATCCTCGACAAGAAATTCACAGTGCTCCGGAACAGAGCCATCGGGCAGGTAAAGGTCCAATGGGAGCACCTTAGTCCCGACGAGGCTACATGGGAGCTAGAGGATGCCATGAGGGAGGCATTCCCATTTTTGTTCAGTTTTGAGAACACCGAGGACGGTGTTGTTCTAAGGGGGAGGGGAATGTAATACCCCAATTTTGAACCCTTAGGCAATATTGGCTCTAATGTAAATATTGCAAATACGCGATGTATGTTTCCCTAGCGTGGAGCTCAAGGCCAAGGCCCCGCTAGTTTATGCTCGGATTTTATTTAAATTAGACACGCTTGATATTTTGTTACCCACGTGCTATTAAGCCATGGGATATTGTAAATTGATGTAAATATTTAACATTGAAATAAAATACCAAAAACTGGCTATGGAGGCAACGAATGAGAAGGGGCCACGTGTATCCACTAGGGAGTGGTGAGGGGGCTATGGGATTAAACCCTAGGCTGCCATTTGTCATTATGAGAACCCATTGACTTCCCTAGGTGACATTAATGCCTGCTGTAAGAAGGTGGTTGAGATTTCAGCCCATGGCTTCAATGGAGCATGGGCAGCCCTGAAATTCGTATGGGTGGGCATGGGCTCTGATTACTTGGGCAAGAAGTCACTCAACCTCATGGGGGGTTGCTTGATTCTCACCCCGGTCCATTGTGAAACTACCTAGCATCATTTCCATCCAAAAACGAGTGCCAGCAGTGAGGAAAAACCAGAAATCGCGACCTTGAGAGAACCCAGTTTTTGAAAGACCAAAAACGTCCAGATTTGGCATGGGACAGGGGAATCCAATGGGGGATCCAATAGCATGAACCTTGGGGCAAATTTGGGAGCATTAGCTACCCCGAAATCAATGGGAAAACCCAGTTTTTGCAGCTCAGAAAACGAGTGACGGATTTGAGCATTTGGTGAGCAGAATGGTGAGAAATCAAGTTGGGATTGACTATGCAGAGGTTGGGTGTGCTTGATAAACCCAGTGAAGGCTAGGATCTCAAAGATCAGCAGCTGGACCTTTCTATGCCCATCCTGAAGAGCACTGGAGGGAAGAGTTTCCTGAGGGACTGTGTAACAGAGAAGGGGATCTTCCTTGTGTTGGATGTGGTAGGTAATGTGGGTGCCTAACTGTTGAGTTCACTTGAGATGCCTGTAGCTCTGTGGTTGAGCTCACTGGCTTAGCACTACCCTCCTCTATCTGCTTGGATGCTTGACTGAAGCCATGACTATGAGTGAACCCAGCTAGTCCTCCTTAGTGGATACACGGCCCAGCTCGGGGGTGACCTCTCAGCTGAAAGAACACAAGCTGGACAGAGGTCTACGGTTGGGAGGAACGTTGACCTTCCATAGCCAGTCGTTTGGACCATTACAGTTCAAGATGAGTAATCTGTGATTTAATTTATATACAGTATGTGTTTTGCAATGCATTCATGATTAATGGAATGAAATGCATCATGTTTTATGCAATGTAATAAATTGTCCATGCTTAATGAAATCGGTAACTGTTACATGTATGAATGATATGGGTATGCTGAATGTATGAAGAAATGGTGTGCATACGTAATGATTAACTTCCGCTGTGTTTAAATTGAGATGAATCTGCACAAGGACGTTTTTAAAATGTTAGGATTTTATGTGCAAAAATTATTGGGGCTAAGTCTCCGATAAGCCCGTGTGTTGTTAACGTTTTCCCCTCCTTGCCTTTGACGATGGAAGGGGGCGTTACATTGATGTATTTAGAAAGTAACTTGATGTTGAGATTGAAAACTACTTGTCAATGTTTATTTTTTAGCAGGAAATTGGCCTTCCAAGCCATTTTGTTTCTTTTTCACAAGTAATAACTATTTTCCAATACACCATTCTGGTAATATTTTCATAGTTTCTTTCCTTTAATTTGACTTCTATATTTCTTACTCAAGTTGTTGCATCATTAACTCTAGAATGAACAAGTCATAGATGACCAACAACACACAAAGAAGACTCTGTTTTCAAATTTGTTGCCTAAATGTGCACTGCAAAGTAGCAAGTGTCGAAAGCTTAGGGATAAATTAGAGATGGAAATTCTGAAGAAACTGACTCCTTAAGAAAGCCATTTCTAGATATGCATTCCTCCAATTATTCTTCGTTGCAAAACCATTTTATTTTTGCTGGTTTTGCAATGACAATGGTGGTCATACAGAACACCAACCTCAACTACTGAAGTGATCATGTGATATGGAGTTCAAGTTTGGTGTCTTCTTAGTCAGCCAAGCAATATTTTTGCTTAAAAGTGCCATTTAAACTTATTTATTTCGACTTCCAAGTGATATTTGAATGCATAGTAGCGAGATTGTGGATTAGCTACTAAGTGTTGTTTTGTCTGATCAACGTAAAACAACTGACTAGAGGCAATTTATACTATGTAGGTTCCAAATGGTACCTCCAGCTAAAGTATTAGCAGCAGATTTTTGGTATTGTCATCATGTTAACCACAATATATCAGATTCCACATCTATTTCTAAGCAGAACATTGATTGAAGGAGTAAAAAAATTGATTCCGAAAGCTTGGTCATTTTTGTGCTCATATCGAAACCAATTTGATCTCTTGTATTTAAGCACATGAACTCTCGATGTCAAAGCTCCCAATTTAGTGGCACCTAATTAAAAGAGCACACAAAAAAATGGCATATGGAATGAGTTAAAAGATATCAAATTTGTTGATATCTGCAAATCAGTGCATCACTAACCTTTTTCATGCCATGAAGTTTTCTTATGATCCATTTTGCAGCTAGGAATATTGGATCCTGGCAAGAATATGACACTAGAAGTAGTCTTTAAATATGGCTCTCCTCCAATGTAGAGAGAAAAATTTGCAAAACTAGCCTTCCATATGAGGTTTTCTAGTGGATGTGGCATTTCCCTCATTACCCGCATGTCTAACAATTATGAGATAGAGATGGTTTATGAGGCATTACTATTGCAAAAATCTTTGCCAATCTAGAAATAGACTTTTGGGTGCAAGTAGCAAGGTTGACATGTTAACAACATCACTGGAGGTTTCAGTGTAATGCCTTGTGGGCCCTCTTTACTTTGTGGTTGTTATCTATGTGATATCTAAAATTGTAAGTTATCTTACTATAGTGGCATATCCTTATGATGGATTTCATTCCATATTGATACTCTCGTTCCTCCTTCTAGATACATCATGCAGCAGTGTCAGCCATAGAACCTAAAGGTCTACAGCATTTCATAATTTTTCCTTGATCAAAGGCGAGATCTACCCCCCAAAATGAATTCTTGAACTTCATTATTTACCTTAATTGGGCTATATACTGGTGTCTCTTTTAACCCTGTTGCTTTTGCTAAATAGTGCTACTGGCCAGCTACAGCATAGATGTTTGGCAGACAGACAGACAGACTTGCATGTGTATTTACTATGTACACATGCACACAAACAGAGGTGACTAGAAATTTCTTGTCTGCAAAAGGTTAAAAAGGCGAGTGTATGATGCTGGGAACCCACAGGGACGGAAAAAACATCACAGTGAAGTGCACTGACAATAATTCTCAGGAGCAGAACCAACTCTTGCTTAAAATTCCTCACATTCCCTAAAGTAAAGGGGAGATGGACCTCATCAAAGGAAACTTTACAACAATGTTTCCACAGAAATCTAAATTGTTACCAAACGAGCTGAATGCAACAACAAATTTGTAGTTGTCTTGACCACTCAAGTACCCCTGAGGATGGAGCTACAAAAAGGGAATGAAATTCTGCCTGAAAAGAAAACAAAAGCAGAAACATGTATTGAGTGAAAAGGGCAATGCTTAACACAGTTTTGCAGGTGTTCCTCCATTTAGAAGACAGCAGAGTATTAGTCCATTTTTTGGAGTCTAGAGATGATCTTTTAAGGTGTCTTGACCACTCAAGTACCCCTGAGGATGGAGCTACAAAAAGGGAATGAAATTCTGCCTGAAAAGAAAACAAAAGCAGAAACAGGTATTGAGTGAAAAGGGCAATGCTTAACACAGTTTTGCAGGTGTTCCTCCATTTAGAAGACAGCAGAGTATTAGTCCATTTTTTGGAGTCTAGAGATGATCTTTTAAGGTTCAAGAGCCAAATTTACTGAAAGGGCTTGTATTGTGCACAGTGCTCATATGTAGCTAGCTTCTTAAAATCCCTTTGGTTAAAAATTATTTATTCTCTCTTTGTATAATTATGCATTTTATGTATATTGTTTTGTTTATGAGTGAAATGGACATGGATTACCATTGTTTATGTTAGTTTATGCTGGATTATTTTGTTGCAATTATTAATTGAATACATGTATGCAGTTGAATGGTGTTGGGATTTTCATAGCCAAAAATTGTTAAGGGTTTGCATTCCTTTTTTGTGTGGTTGGGTACTCCAATTGAAGAGGATGTGACAGACAAGGTGTGTTTTGGTTGTTTAACATATAGTTTATTTGAAGTGTATAAACTCATTTCTTGTGATCAATGTGTTTTTTTGTCTATTTGGAGAAGAACTTCTATGAGAATGTCACAAATTGAGGAGACAAAGTAGGTGATGTTAAGAAGTGTCTCACTTATGTGATTCTCAAGATATTTGATGAAGGCATAGATTCTTTCATGGTGCATAAAGCATTTCATTTGCTAGGATGGCTAGGGATACATATTCAACAATAATGATAGCATTTGAGGGGTTGTTGGTGATTAATTCCAATGTCTTAGCCCATAGACTAAAAAGGACATAGAGATGATCTTTTAAGGTTCACAAGCCAAATTTACTGAAAGGGCTTGTATTGTGCATAGTGATCCATGTATCTTTGATTTTGAATCTGAATAATCTTGTGGGAAATTTTTAGAATATTATTTGTAGACAAAGCCAGAACTGAGAATTGGTCTTTGAATAGCGGCACAGAGCTAATTGGCCTTTAGGTTTGTATATATTCTTACTTGTTGAACTTCTCAGCTTCCAGAATTTGCAGTCACACTCCTTCCCCACCTCTGGGACAATGATTTGATTACAAAGCCTTTGTTTCTAGCAAGGGTGCTTTCGAACTTCCCACATTTGAAAATATTGGATCATTCATTGGCAGCTGTTTATTTCGAATATAAATGAGGTGTTCTTTTTTGGAGGACTTTGGTAGGAACTAGGAACCAGTGTTGTTGTTTGGCTTTCCTTCTTACTAGTGGACTAAGGCTAGTGCTACAGGGTGGATTTGTAAAATTTTCTTCTTAGGTGCACAAGAAAAGGCTTTTTCAGTGGCATTACTAATTGGTAGCTACAATTGAATTGTAACTGACTTGTTCATGACACCTTTGGTTTTTGTGTGGTGAACTGGTATATGGTTGTAGATGTCTTTAGAAGAGAAATTAATCTCGTTTTGGAAGTTTTATTTAGTTTGGTGGAGAACAGGTATACATATACCATGCTTAGCAGTCTAGATGTTAAGTTGAGATGTTGTGTGCTCCCATCGATGATCCCAAACATGTGGTGCATGGAGATGGTGGTCAAGGCAGCAAAGTTTATGATGATATCAATAAACTTTCAACTTCCAAAGGCCCCTGATCCCATTCTATTTGCCCTGATCCCATTCTATTTGTGAAAGAATAAATGCGATGTAGTAAAAAGAGTGATGCTTGTGAATGCAACTTTTGTTTTAGCAGTAGTTAATAATGTGAATTCAACTTGTGATTTAGTAGTAGTTTATGAATTTTGTCAAAGTGGTTGAAGAAATATCTAGATGGAATAGTGAATCTTTACATTGTTTTCTCTATATTAGATATGAGCAAGGCTCCTTATTTCATTTTAGATCATAAGTTTCTTTATGTAACCTTCCTTCTGAAACTGATTTTTTCCCTTTTGTAATTTTTGCAATCTATTGGTAGTTTTCATCACAATGATGCCTTGTAGTGTATACAATCATTACCAAATTGAGACTGTCATTTGGATACGGTACAAGCATATCAAAATTGACAAGTTAAAATTCAGGATTAGTGCTATAGAAGAAAATTTATCCTTTATGATTGTTAAATATTTTTGAAAATTATTATGTTTTCTATGTTTCCTTGAATAATGCATATGCTTTCAAGTAGTGAAGATTGACTCCCATACTTAGCTATAATAGAGATACTCCAAGTTACATTTTTATGGAAAATAATTTCTTCCTCGCGAGTAGAATCCATACCTTATTTAATGTTTGTTTTACTCACGACCAAAGTAGAATATGGTATAAAAATATGATGAACATAATGGTTGTCTTGTTTTAATCATGACCAACATCATCCTTACTTGACAAGCTTGTTGGAAAAGTGTGGGTTTACATGTTGTTTATTGGCAACAATAGCTTGTACTATAGCAATGGAATGAGTAGCACCTATTGAAGATTGCATATTAATTGTTGTAGGTGAATTCCCTCTAACAAAAATTAATGATATATGCTATAATATGTCATTTTTGCAATATACAATTCTCTTGAATAATCTTATAGTTGTGTAAAAGATTGTAGTTTGTTTAATGACATGTTGGCCATGCTAGTTATAAACATTGAATGCAAGTGTTAACGCTAGTGTGTTGGTGTTTTTTGGTTTATATTGAGAGCTCTATATGTGCCATATGTTTTCGAAACTAATGAAGGGTAAAAGAGAACAAACTATTCTTGTCAGAGACACATGTGGTCTAATGATTTTTATGGCATATTGTTGTCCATGAGTAGAGTTGTTGGAAACACAAACAAAATTTGACCTAGTTATGTATTCCAATGGTATGGCTAGTCATCATTGAGTTGCAATGTAGGAATAGGGTTACCAAATATTCTTGTGGATATATCCTTTTAAATATTTATTGTGTTAATGTTGTCTTTATATCCTTTCAGAACATAATGAAGTGTCTAGGGCAAGTAATGAAGTGCATGGGCAAACATGGACGTGGATGAGGCGTTTTTATCTTTGCCATGAGAATTTTCAAGTGCTTGGGGAAAATATTGAAGTGTATGTGTGTTTTTATCAGCGTTGGGGGAATTTTGAAGTGGTTGAGGAAAGTATTGAAGTGTGCGGGGCGTTTTTCTCATCACTGGGTGAATTTAGAAGTGCATGGGGCAAGTATTGAAATGCCTTGAGGGAATTTTGAAGTGCTTGGGGAACATATTGAAGTGCATGGGGAGTTTTGATAATCCTTGGGAGAATTTTGAAGTGCCTGGGAAAATATTGAAGTGCTTAGGGTGTTTTTATCATCTTTCGGAGAATTTTGAAGTGCCCGGGGCAAGTATTGAAGTGCATGGGGCATTTTTCTCGTCACTTGGTGAATTTAGAAGTGTATGGGGCGTATCACTGATTCACTAGGTGAATTTAGAAGTGCCTACGGTTGTTGTTTATCAATGTATGGATGCTTCTATAGTGTTGGGACTTTTTCAAACAGTGATGGGAAAAGTTATCACTTGCCGAGGTAAATTTGTGCGGATTGAGGCATTTTTGTGATTGCTTGGGTGATTATATCATTGTCGGGTGTTTTTCTCTCTTGCCTAGGGCATCTTTATCGTCATTAGATGAATTTTGTAGTGTCTAGGGAAAGTAATGAAGTGCCTGGGAAAACATGGAAGTGGATGGGGGCGTTATTTATCTTCTCCGCACGAATTTTGAAATGCCTGGGGAAAATATTGAAGTGTATGGGTGTTTTTATCATCGTTGGGACAATTTGAAGTGGTCGAGGAAAGTATTGAAGTGCGCGGGGCATTTTTCTAATCACTGAGTGAATTTAGAAGTGCATGGGGCAAGTATTGAAGTGCCTTGGGGGGATTTTGAAGTGCTTGGGGAAAATATTGAAGTGCTTGGGGAGTTTTTATCATCCTTGGGATAATTTTGAAGTGCCTCGGAAAATACTGAAGTGCTTAGGGCATTTTTATCTTCTCTGGGAGAATTTTGAAGTGCAAGTGCCCAGGGCAAGTATTGAAGTGCCTGGGGCATTTTTCTCCTCATTGGGTGAATTTAGAAGTGCATGGGGTGTTTTTCTCATCACTAGGTGGATTTAGAAGTGCATGGGGTGTTTTTCTCATCATTGGGTGGATTTAAAAGTGCATGGTGCATTTTTCTCATCATTGGGTAAATTTAGAAGTGGATAGGGGCATTTTTTATCTTCGCTGCGAGAATTATGAAGTGCATGGGGAAAATATTGAAGTGTCTGAGTGTTTTTATCATCGTTTGGAGAATTTTGAAGTGGTCAAGGCAAGTATTGAAGTGCATGGGGCATTTCTATCATCATTGGTCAACTTAGAAGTGCATGTGGCAAGTATTGAAGTGACTCGGGGGAATTTTGAAGTGCTTTGAGAAAATATTGAAGTGCATGGTGAGTTTTTATCATCCTTGGGAGAATTTACAAGTACTTGGGAAAATATTGAAGTTCTTAGGGCAATTTGATCATCTTTCAGAAAATTTTACATGCCCGGGGCAAGTATTGTAGTGCCTGGGGTGTTTTTCTCGTCACTGGGTGAATTTAGAAGTGCATGGGACACTTTTCTCATCACCAGGTGAATTTAGAAGTGCATGGGTCGTTTTTCTCCTCACTGCATGAATTTAGAAGTGTTTGGGGTTGTTATTCATCAATGTATGAATGCTTTTATGGTGTTGGGACGTTTTAAAATAGTGATGGGCAAAGTTATCACTTGCCAAGGAAAATTTGTGTGGATTGAGACATTTGTATGATTGTCTAGGTGATTATATCATTGTTGGGTATTTTTCTCCCTTGCCTAGGGAAACTATTGAAGTGCATAGGGCATCTTTATCATCATTGGACGAATTTTGAAGTGTCCGGGGCAAGTAATGAAGTGCTTGGGAAATCATGGAAGTGGATGGGAGTGTTTTTATCTTTGTGGGGGGGATTTTGAAGTGCTTGGGGCAAATATTGAAGTGTCTGGGTGTTTTTATCATTGTTGGGAGAATTTTGAAGTGGATGAGGCAAGTATTGAAGTGCATGGTGTGCTTCTATCATCATTGGGTCAATCTTGAAGTGCATGGGATAAGTATTGAAGTGACTCGAGGGAATTTTGAAGCGCTTGGGGAAACTATTGAAGTGCATGGGGAGTTTTTATCATCCTTGGGAGAATTTAGAAGTTCCTGGGAAAATATTGAAGTGCTTAGGGCATTTTTATCATCTTTGGGAGAATTTTGAAGTGCCCGGGGCAAGTATTGAAGTGTTTGGGGCGTTTTTCTCATCACTGGGTGAATTTAGAAGTGCATGGGGTGTTATTCTCATCACTGGGTGAATTTAGAAGTGCATGGGTTTGTTATTTATCAATTTATGGATGCTTTTATAGTGTTGGGATGTTTTAAAACAGTGATGGGTGAAGTTATCACTTGCCAAGGAAAATTTGTGGATTGAGCCATTTTAAGTATTCATTGACAAATATGCAACTCTCCTACCATTCGACACCAAACAGAAGAAAGTTTGGTGAGAATATTGGTTGGAAGCTTGGAATTGGTCCAAGAACTATCTCTCTATATAAAGGAAGTGGCCCGCTACTAGGATATTCACGTAATTGTATTAGTTTGTTGGCCTGTCAAGATTCATGACCCCACATGTCCATTGGACCATTAAAGGATGAGATAACAAGTACAGTCCCTACTTGCCCTGAATCTAGTTAGTGCAGTAGTGTTTTTTCGACACCTTCTAGTTGTGAGTGGTTAAATATTGCTTGTGAAATGTATAAATAAATCCATCCTCTCCTCATTCATACACTTGTTCATTCGAGAGTCTAGGAGTCAAGAGAGTCAAAAGTTGAGCTTCGGTGTATGCTCTTCTGTCGCACTGCCTTAGTAATGTACATAATCAAAAGCTTGAGTTTTATTGGCAAAATATTCGCCAAATTTTTACTATATTTTATAAATTATTGAAAGATTCGCCAAGTTTTTACAATTTTTTATAATTAAGTGAAATATTCGTCAGGATTTTACAATATCTTATAATTTAGTGAAAGATTCGCCAAGATTTTACAGCATTATATAATTGAAATGAAATATTCGCCAAAAAATTATATATACATATTATATTATTGATAAAATCGCCTTCAAGTTTTCCTATATATCGGGGAGATTCGCCCATTTTTTATACATATAAATTTAGGGGGGGTTCTTAAAATTATCCCTGTTGATCACACAAAAGGACAACTTGAATGGAGGAGCATGTTGACCTTGGATGATATGATAACTCATTCCATTTCCTGAAAATACTGGAAAACCACAAAAAATATCATTTTAAGATATGAGCGCTACTCTACTTAAAGAGACTAGCACCCATACGCTACTCCACTGTATAATAGTAGCGCCCATATCCAAGTATACGCTACTCCAGTGTAGCAAAGTAGCGCTCGACATTTAAAATCGATTGAGCGCTAGTTGTTAAACACTAGGGTAGCGCCCTATACGCTACTCCACTGAAGAAGAGTCGCGTACACATTAAAAGATGATTAAAAAATATATTAATTCATCGAGGAGGATTAGTTGATGGCAGTTTCCTAACTCCCCCAACTTCTTCCATAACTACATCTCGACCTGAACTGCTTCTTTGAACCTATAAATACCAAGAAGGTTAAAGGAGCAAGGTTAGAAATTATTGCTAGAAAAGCTAGAGGATGAGTTAATGGAGAAACTTTAAGACATTGGAGAAGTTGTTGCAGAAGACATCCAAGCCAGAGCAGAGCCAAAGCCCAGAATCTAGTTGCAGGAGCCTGCTTCATTGTCAGGTATACTTGTACTTCATTCTACTTTTTGACAAATAAAGGTTGAAGTGTTTTTCTTGTTCCAATTTGAATGTGTTAGGAAATGGCATTTTAAATTGGATTTATTTTGGTCAATGGTGAATGTTAAATATTGCTTATGTTTATGTCAAGCTTTATATATTTCCCAAAATGTTTTGAGAAAGGTATTGTTGTTGCAGGTTTGCTGAAGGAAAGGTAGATTCGAAAGCTGGACACGAGACTGAGTCAAGGCTAGGATCAGACTTCGGTTAAAAGGTGTGTTCCCTAAATCTACAATCTATTTCTTTTTGTAAATGCCTCTATAATAGCATCAATACACTTACCTGTCACCCCAACCAAGTTGATAGCAGTAGTTTCCTTGCTATAGGGTAGAAATGCCCGCCAACAGGAAGGTATAAATAAGGTCAAATATATATTGCAATAACTCCTTGTAACTACCTCTTGTATGCAATAGCTCCTTGTAACTACCTGTTATTTGACATGCCAAAGAGATAGAAGGTCAAATAATGTCAAATATATGCAATAGCTCATTGTAACTACCTCTTATATGCAATATCTCCTTGTAACTACCTCTTGTAACTACAATGTATGAGTGCTTTCCAGTAAACAATAGGGTGTAAGGACCAAAAGTAAATCAACCATTGTGGGGAAGGTACAAATCAGGTCAAATATATATTGCAATAGCTCCTTGTAACTACCTGTTGGCTTAAACTGACCCAGAGGTTTTCAACTAGACCTAGGTTCTTTGCGGTTCTCCCTTTGACCAACAAAACCCCTTCGCACCGGCCCTTTTGGAAACAACCTGCGAGAAGGTTGAGGTCTCGCCCAAGGTGTATCTTTATGGGGTACTGCGGAATCAGGTTTCCATAGTAAATGATGAGTTGTTTATCTAGACAAGCTACGTAGCGCAGGACAGAAGGAGTGCGCTGTGGGGCAAAGTGATGCGGTGCGCAACAGGATCTATGCTGCGAGCAGTACTGTGCAGTGGAGGCAACACCGCAGGACACACCAAGGGTTTCTTACTATTGTGGATCTTCTACTAGAACTGCGAATCACCCACAATTATCCTCTACTTGGAACATCTCGGAAGCGTTAAGGCACTGAAATGAATATCACTCATCCACTCATTCAGGCACTTACTAGCTATCTTTCTAGCATTCGTCAAGAACTTGGATTATTACAACATGACTGAAATGATAAACATGATTAACTGCACTGCGTTCGTTCACTGTGTTTAAGAAAGTAGTTATACTTAAATGACTGATTCACGGCCTTAACATAGAATTGAAGTGTTCACCATTCATCTGCTTCCACGGAACCTAGCATATCATTCCCAAACTTGTTCTATTGGTAAATGCATATCAAAGTTCTCATATTACAACATGCAAGGAAACATTCAACCATTCACTCTATAGAAAATACATGCAGTTATTCATTCATAAACATTATCACATAACACAAGATTTAACGTGGTTCACTTCCCCGGATGGAAAGCTACGTCCACAAGAATGGTTGGTAATATATTTCTTCAAAAGGGATGGGGCAACCATTCCTAGTCTACGCACTCAGCTGCAGACTCTCCTTCTCTCGGCTAGGTCTCTGCGCACACAGCTGCAGAGCCTTTACAATATTCTCAGCTCGGAGAGATTTTACAATACAAAAAGGATGTCTCCTTAAGTTCTCAACTTTAACAAAAGTATAACGATAATCCAAAGAGAAAAACCCCCAAAGCTAGAACCCCCATCCCATATAAAAATGTCTTCTTCAATAGATCATGCCCGAAGGTAATGTCTATACAATACCGAAGACCTAAAAACCCAAAACCCTAAGGGTTTCCAAAACTGCACCGGTTTTCCAAATCGGCTTGCTGGCTCCTAGTAGTGTCTACTTTATCATGGTGGATCTCCACATCCTCATTCTATTGCTATCAACCTTCCTTTCACATGCGTGCCTATAGGCTGCTTCTGCCGAACTGTTTCTCTCTAACGGTTTTACCTTCTGCGCATGCCAAATGTCACTTTCCTTAGCAACCCACACGTGGTTGCCTTCCTGTTTTTCCTATGTCCGACGCTTGGCAATCCTGCAGTATCTTTCTAAAAATGGCTGCTATCGGTCGAGTCGGTAACTGCACTTGATACTTGTCCAACACACTGCTTTGCTGGCTCTACGTGGCCTCCTAACTTTGCAGCACTGCTTCTGCGCAGTACTGGTCTTCACATCACGACCAAAACTTCGACGTTGTGTGCAACTCCGCAGTCTCGTCAAAAGTTGGATGCTGCGCACAACTTCGTAGCATCCTCAATACTTAGCCAAAATTGTGTTTCTGAGCTGCGAACAGCTCAGCTTTCCCTGCTTTCCTCAAAAAGGTGCTTCCCAAAACTTTAACTCAACCTGGGCCAAACATGCCCCTAACACTTACATGTGGCTCATCCCCGAGCCACTGATTGTTTCAGCTGTCTCACTCTGGGGCGCGACCGGTGGGACGAACTTGGCCGCGAACTCATCATATGTACCGCACAATTGCACCACTGCTTCTCTTGTATCCTCCTCAACCTATTTATATGCCTCAAGCAGTGTTGGAGTTACTTCTTGTCCAATTTGATCTTGTACCTACTCCTAGTTATCACACAGTTCTATTAACTTATCTTCAATCTGCTGCGATACCGCCATGGCATTCTCTAGGAACTGCTGTGACTAATTATCCATCTTAGTCTATTTTTGTTGTAATTCCTACACTTCTTTCTTCAAGATGGATATCTCCTTATATCTCGGCATCCTTTCTCTAGGTGGCAGAGCTTTCACCTCTGCGTTCAACTTGTCCACCGTGGTCTGTTTTTCTTGTACCACGGTCTTGACCTGCAGCAATCCTTGATCCTCTTTAAGGGTCGTGATTGCCTACAAAACCTTATCCAGGAGAGATTGGCACTTATCCATCTCACTTGTGATGCTTTTGGAGGTGGCGCTGGCTGCTTGCTCTCTGACCTACTGTTCGTTTAATGGCGCCTGCTTATTTAGCTTCTCCTTCAATGTAGCAATATCAACTTCATAGTAAATTTCTTTGTCCTGCATCTCCGACTGCAAGGATCTCACCTTATCTCCGATCCTCAGAACTATGTCTGCAAGATCATCCTGGATTTCTATGTCTTTAATATCCTTCACCACATTGGATATGGTGGTCTCCAAATTCTATCGGCGGTCCTGTTCATTTCGTATCTATACTTCTACCTTGTGCTGAATTTGTCTATTTGTTGTGGTGAGCTCTACTTGCAACTTCATTGCTTCAACCATCCATTCATGCATCTCCTCCATGATATGCATGTGGATGAAGTGCAATCCTGTTAACAGGATTTTGGCTAAGTTTAGCTCTACCCTCTCGACTCCCGTTGTGTCCAAGGCCACTTGCTCTGCTACTGGCAACACAACAGCCAATGGGTCCACATGGACAATCCTAGTCTTCTATGGTAGCATTATTGCTAGCTATTGGCTTCCTTGCTGCGAGGTTCCTATTGACCTCCTTTCAGCCCCTGCTTCCCGCGGCACAATCAGGCTTTTCTGGACATCGTCCATTTTCTTCATTAGGCCTTGCATTGTGAGCCTCGTCTGGTGCAGGTCATCGTGAATGACCTTGTCCTTTTTTTCTTTAGCCACCATCAACTCCTTCATCTACTCTGAGATCGTTTCGGCTATCATCTCATAGTCGTCATCGTTGAGGACTACCTCTGATTGAAGCTTTGTAGCCTTCACCTTTTCCCTCAACTTTGGCTTCTACGAAGTCTCAGCTTCTTTTCTTTTCCCTGTTTTTTCAATGATTGGGCATGAGAGCGGGATCAGCTCATCTTCTTCTGAATCTATCTCCACGTCCATGACCTCTCGTGGAATCCTGCTGGCCAATATTTCATGAGGTCCTCAATATCCTGTTCGTACATGTTGTACTTTCCTAGGAACCCCTCTGGTTTCCTCGTTTGTGCTTTCAGCGATATGAATATACATTTCATATACGCCTCAAAGTCGATGATGCAGATATACATCACCGTGACTTGCTTTGTGATACGGGGTGTCTTCGTGATTGCGTCACGCAGCTACATATAGTACTGGTAAAAGACTTTTGTGGTTGCATGCTGGCACTCTGGATTTGTGTTTTCCTAGAGGTTGACAAATTTAAACCCTCTAGGATCCTTGGGATGCATAACGACGCCTGCATAATCTCACGGCTTCTTCCATCTGCACAAAGCAATCAGTATAATGAATGAGGTGAAATGGAACTGGCCGTCATTCACCTGGGTGTCATTGAGTTCTTCAAGGAACTCATTCAGTAGAAATTGACACCAATTGAAACTCTGGCCTTCGGTCGCTACGGCGCCAAGGAGTATTGCCCCCACAGGCACCTCCTAAGGTCTAGCTGTCTTGAGCATCTTGCCTACGAGCAATTGCATTACAAATCTTGTTGCTCGGTCCTTTATGTCTTCTGTCAGGAATCCTCTTTTTCCCTTTACCACAGAGTGGGTCTTCTTCATCTTATCAACAGCCACTTTTTCTTTGCTCTTCCCCTGGAAGAAATGCTTCGAATCCTTACCACGCTTGATTAACCCCATAATGCGGTGGATCAAATCAATATTAATATCCATGTTTCTGTCCAGCCACAGATAAACTTGATGGATTCGCGCCATGAGTGTGCGAACCCCGATATTTAGTTCTGGGGAATGGTCAAAGTGTGGTAATCTTAACAAGTTCAGTAGCCCTAACTGAACGACAGGTGCTAACCAACTATCAACTACCAAGTTCAGAGTTCCCTTGGCATCCTTTTTCTAGCACATATACTGGTCTGGTTGAAAATCTGGGTATTTGGGAACATCTGGCTCGTCTTTCTTCATTCCCAAGAGGTCATAATCCTCCCATTTACAATCTGCTATCTTTCCCAGCAGATTCTTACCAATGCTTACATGCTTTGACATAGGTGACATCGGGATGTCATATCTCGCATTCTTGATCAATTTAAACACAGGGGAATTCAGTGCCCGTGGAGAGATGTATTCAGGTGTCATCTTCAGAGGTTCTGTCTAAAAGGCTGGTGCTTTTTGTGCCGAGGATCCCAACTTTATGATATTGGATTGAGGTGCCGTTACCACTTTTCCCTTATCTTTTTGTTTTTCCTGCATCGTGGGATTAATTCTTGCTGATCTACGGGATCCTTCTCCTTGTTCTACGATGACCTTCTTAACTGGGGTTTTCATTAACTGTTGAATCCCTCCTTGCTGAAAGATCCTCAGGGCTTCTTCAAGGGTCAGTTCTTCTTCTCCAAAGGGAGGTTCGGACATTCACAATTGAGGTAGTAGCTAAGGCAGACAGAATGCAGATGGCTACTAGCTCAGAGAGGTTAATCGCAAGAAAATTCTAAGTGCTTGGTAACGCCCGCGAGTCTCCCAACGGTGTTATTTATAGGCGCAGCAGACCCTCTTATGCGCCCTTCAATGGCTAGATAAGTGTTTAATGTGGTGTCCGTTGGTGAATTTGAGCAGATCCTTTGGTCCTTTTTGTTGTCAGTGTGCTCAGAACGACTATCTTTTCTTTAAATGCTGAAGCGGTTGCTGCAACGATTATTTTTCTGAAAATCCATGCAATGGCTATTTTTCTCTAGGTGCTGCACCGAATGGCGCGGCAAGCCATCTGCAACCCTACGCAGATACTTTGCAGTGCCAAAAATTTCCAACTGGGAAGCTACTTCGTAGTGCCAAAAATTTCCAAGTATATATATATTTTTTCCCCTTTCGCATAGCTTCAACAGTGCTATGCGGTGCATATATCATTCTTCTTATCATACCTTTTTCCTTTTATCATACATGTACAAACTTCTTTACATTTCTAGTGTCCACTTTCAACTATACTTGACACTTAGAACTTCCTTCCTTGGTTCATTATTCAGGGTTCTGCGAAGCAGTGCTATCATGGTATAGCTTTAGTCTACTTCCATTTATCAAAGTTGGCAAAGTATCACCAGCTAAGTTGGCTAACTGAACTGTACCAGTGTTAGTAACATGCATCACAGTATATGGGCCAAGACAATGCATCTTAAATTTACTAGGGAATTTCATGAATTTGCTATCATACAGGAGGACTAGATCACCTACCTGAAAACACTTGTTCTTTATATGGCGATCATGCCATGCTTTCTCGCGGTCCTTCTGAGCTTGCTGGTGGAAGCCTGTGATGAAGCAATCTTCCACCAAGCCCAGTAAATGTAGTAATCTTTCTTCTAGAGCTTCGCAGTCCACCATCCCTGTAAATGCAGCGATTCTCAAACTAGAGACTGTTAAATTTTGAGCATTAATTCAATACTCTAGGATCTTCTCTAAGAGAATAACATATACAGTATATCAATGCATAACAATCACAATAAGTATATCAATGCATAACAATCACAATAAGCATGACAAGCATCACAAGAATCAAAAGCATGAGAGACTAGAGACACAGAGTTTCCATGGGGAAAACCCTAAGGTGAAAAACCCCACAACTTCCTCAAAGATAGAGAGAGCAATGGCTCAACCAAAGTACAACAAAATACACTTGAGACAGTCTCCTAGAAGTAGATGATCCTCCTCCTCACTAGTTCGCCACTTTCTGAGTGAGAGAGAGATGACTTTCTGAATGATCTAAATAGAGATCACCTGATCTCTATTTATACTAACCTGTTTTCCTAGTGACCTTATGGGGCCGACTTGTCTAGCTAGGTACATCCAAATTATAATATATATTTCAGAGCCGACCCCACACATGGTGGTCTAATAACCCATCGGCAAGTACACACACTTGCAACACTTGTCAATCCACATGATGACACTTCCTTATAGAGCAATGACACATCTCTTATAAGGGTACAATAAATATATATAAAATACACAGATGAAATACATTCCGAAGTTACATATACATCAACACTCCCTCTTAACTAGGAAGGTATTTCTCGACACAGATCTGCTAGAAAATTCTTCTTCTTGGGAACATCGTCATCGATGCATCGTCATCATCATCGTCACTGTTGCTGCTATCTCAACCAATCTCTAAATCTACTCGTCATAGGAAGTTCTACAGAGCCAGACCTTTTTCATACTGGATGCAGGCCCACGTCCTGCAGGTCTTCATCATCACTGGCCATACTGTGGAATTCTCAGGACTTATTACGTGCATCACAAAACCTGGCTGCAGCATCCCAGGCTATTACGAGCACACAGCTCTACCTGTAGGATCCCCTAGGAGCACATTACATGTGACCCATCACAAAACCTGGCTGAAGCATCCCAGGCTATTACGAGCACACAGCTCTACCTGTCGGATCTCCCAGGAGCACATTACATGTGATCTCACCACAAAACCTGCCTGAAGCATCCCAAGCTGTTACGAGCACACAGCTCTACCTGTCGAATCTCCTAGGAGCACATTACATGTGGTCCACCACAAAACCTGGCTGAAGCATCTGAGGCCTTTTTCATCCTGTCCAGATCTCCCAGGAGAAAATTACATGTGGTCATGGCAAAACCTGGCTGAAGCATATGAGGCCTTTTTTATCCTGTCCAAATCTCCCAGGAGCAAATTACATGCCATAGGACAAAACCTCGCAAGAGAATCTCAGGATGTTATGGGTACACAACTCCAACTTGAAGATCTCCTAGGGCACAAATTACATGTCCTCCTAGAGCAATGTCTCGAAAGAGCATCCCAGGCTGTTATGGGTACACAACTCCGACCTATAGGATCTCCTAGACATGCTCATCTGCACAACCTGATCCATGGCCACAAAGTATCATCTGATACTCATCATACATTATCCTGATGTACACATGATCATCCTAATCATCATCACTGCAACATCCTACTGTATGTCATCTGGAGAAGCTCGTCATCCACGATCACCTTGATCATGCAATGCACACCAAGTATCTACCTGATACATATTATCATACACAGTGTATCCATCTGATACATAGATACATGATCGACACAATGTATCTATCAACATACATGATCTACCTGATCATATAATGTATCCACCTGATACATATATACATGATCCACGCAATGTATCCATCAACATACATGATCTACCTGATCATACAATGTATCCACCTGATACATATATAGATACATGGTCCAAGCATCCAACATGATGCATATACAAAACACATACACATAATCCAACCGATCATATCTAGCATCCAACATGATGCGTACATACATATAAATGATCCAACTGATCATATCCAACATCCAACATGATGCGTACATACATATACATATAAATGATCCAACTGATCATACAAAGCAGAAACTAGAACATCATCCTGATGCTCATCATCTAGCGCTTACATCCACAGCCATGTGAAGGATCCTCCTTCCAACATGCTTGGAATGGCTTCAGCAAATGTGTCCATCACTTCTTCCTCGAAGTGTCCTCGATTTGAAGAACACCAAGCCTCTCCATGAAGTACTCGAACTTCACCCTGGCTAGTGGCTTCATCAGCACATCTGCAATCTACTCGTCCATCGCAACATACAGGAGCTTCATAGCTCCTCTCTGCACCATATCCCTGATATAGTGATATTTGATCTCTATGTGTTTCGACCTGTCATGAAACACTGGATTCTCAGACAGCTTCACACAACTCTAGTTATCACAGAAGATACCAGTAGCATCCAATTGGAGATCAAGTAACTCAGATAGTAGCTTTCGTATCCATACTTCCTCACAACTAGCTAAACAGGCTGCAACATACTCTGCCTCAGCTATACTCAGTGCTATGCAGGACTGCTTCCTGCTAAACCAAGAGATCATACCTGATCCCATACTTAAGTAGCACCCAGATGTGCTCTTCCTATCTACAGCAATGCTAGCCCAATCTGAATCAACATAACCTTGTAGGTGAAGCTTTTGATTCGCTTCATACTTGAGCCCATAATCCACTGTACCCTTTAGGTACCTCAGAACATGCTTTACAGCAACCAGGTGAACACTCCTCGGGTTCATCAGGAATTGGCTCAATGTGTTCACAGCAAAGCAAATGCCCAGTCTCGTGTTTTTCAGGTACATCAAGGACCCAATCATTTGACGATACATAGAGACATCAACCGGCTCAGATGAAGCATCACATAGAAGCTTTAGATTCGATGCTATAGGTGTGGCCATGGCCTTCCAATCCATCATCCGGAATCTCTTCAGGATATCTACTGTGTACTTCCATTGACCAAGGAAGATCCCACCTGCACTCTGCCACACCTCCATACCTAGGAAATAATGCATCATTCCCAGATATTTCATATCGAACTCGGCAGCAAGCTTCCTCTTAATATCTGCAATCAATCTGTCATTTCCTGTTACAAATAAGTCATCGACATACAGGAGTAGAATCACAGGATTCCCTTCCTCAACCTTGTAGTAAAGGTTAGAATCCGCTTTACTCTTGGTAAAGCCCAAACTGGATAGAAAGTTGTCTATCCAACCAAATTATGCACACATATATGACTCCCTATCATGTGCCTCAAAACCAAGTGGCTGCTCCACATATACTTCCTCTTCAACTACACCATTCAAGAATGTTGTCTTGAAATCCATTTGGTTAATCTTTTATTTCATCACTTTTATATTTCTCTATGCTGCCATCTGCAGCATGCTTGATCTGATAGTTCCATTTGGAAGTCACAACAGACTTCCCTTCAGCTCTTGGGACCGCATCCCAAACATCGTTCTTCATGATCGACGGATCATGGCAATCTTCCCGTATCCTGGGAACTTCAATATCTTCAATAGATAATTTTGTTGCTGAACAAATGTTGTAGTTCTTCTTTAGTAGGTGACGACATTCGATCTTTCCTACAAGACAAGTTAAATTGCATGATTAGAAACATCTCATAGTTTTCAAAACAAATTCTTACACATAAAGAAATATGTCATACAGTCATGCAATTATTTTAGCCAATGCTTCAATACAACATTTATCCATGTTCCACAACTTTCTAGATGCCTTCCAGTCTCTACCAGAACATTGTTAAGAGTTTGCACTACTCCCAACATGTCAGCAAAGAGGTTTCATTCTAGATAAGTAGCACTGGAATGTTGTACAGTGCCATAGACCACTTACCCATCACATGCATATTAGTAGTATACTATTCATTAATGCAATCATTATAATATGCACAATACATATCCTAAGTCTAGGAACATGAACATATACATCATTGATCAATTTTATTTAAACAAACAAATATGCAAGAAATGACAATTTAAAATACTTATCTTTGTTTGTTTGTTGGGTGGACTCCCTCTGAGTCTTTACTTCCTTGCAGGTGCTACTGGAGTCCTAATATGAAGTAGCTTCTTCCACACCTTTCTGTTGTGGAATGTAGAGAGATGGTCAACTCCCTCTAAATATTTGCATCCTTGCCAAAGCCACTGGAGTGTGCTCCCTCTTGATCTTTGCTTCCTGGATTACCTGTTCTTGAACTTATATTTATTCTCGATCCCTATGCATGCTTGTTAGTATCATCATTGTGTTATCCTCGAGGTCTCATACAAAATCATACATTCATTAGTATATTCTCAATACTATCAAAACACAATAATCTCAAGCAGTATAGTCATGATTAAACAGAAATAATAAGCATTAGCATTCAAGGTTTATATAGGACTCTTATGGTTAGTCATATCATAAGAAACATAACATGTCTAAACCTATGATTACTCGAACCTATGACTCTTCTAGTTAGTCATATCATTAATCAAGGTAAGACACATAATATGCATATACCCTTGATTATTCAAACTTGCGACTTCATGAATAAACATCATCAATCATATCATGCATACTTATACAATAGATCCTATGATATAAGACACACATACCTAGTCACCATATTTGCTAGTTATGTCTAGCAATGTGTTCTTGTTCTTTTCAATGACCTGCATAACTCATTAGTTAACTTTTGCAAAAAAAAATTATACATACATCTATGTGATCCATGACTATGGATGAATCTTTGTCTTTATCTCACCATAGCAAGTTCAGGTTGTCCCTTCAATTTGTACAAACCTCCCTCTTGCTCTCCAATCACCACTGCATCATCGATTGTTTCACCCTTTAGCCACATTAGGACTTGGCCATCTACAAATGCAACCCTCATACCTTTTGCATCCAATGTAGAGATGGAGAGAAGGTTATTCTTGACCCCAGGTACATAAAGTACTTCTTTCATCTTCAAAGATTTTCCAGAATCTAGGTTATAGGAGGCTTCACCACTTCCTTTGATTGGGTATTGAAAATCATCCCCAATTTTCACCTTATGAGGTGATTCATGTTCAGATAGGTTTACAAAAGATTCCTTAAACCCAATCATGCGTTTGGAAGCCCCACTATCAATCAATCAATCATTACAACCATGGGAGATAGTACCTGTAAGAGCAGAAATTAGAACATATTCTTCTTCACTTGATGAGTCATCATCACTATCACTTTCTGCCCTAGCCTTCTTCTTTGGGGGTTCATCATCTTCGGTAGCATGAGCATGATGTCTTCTTTTGTTATTCTTCTTCTTCTTATTGAAGTTGTTGTTGTTGTCTTTCTTCTTCTTGGGACAATCTGAAGCAAAGTGTCCCTTCTCATTGCAATTGAAGCATCTGAGATCTTTCTTATCTTTATGATAATGGTGGTGTGAGAATCTTCTGTTATGAGATGATTCCTTCTTGGACTTTCCTTTCCTGGCATGTGCTGTGAGAGCTTGATCTTCATTTCCCATCTTTTCTTCTCGGGCAACAAGCCTAGCTTTTTCTTGAGAGCATTCTTCCCGCAATCAGTTGAAGGAGATCAACTTCTTCCTTCCACAAATTCCTTGAATAAAGGAATCCCATGACCTGGGTAGGCCATTTAGAGTGGTCATCACCACTTCACCATTCTCCACCCTTTCATCCACTGCTTCTAGTTGTTCCTTGATCTGGGAGACCCTTGAAAAATAAGATTGAATGGTTTCTCCATTCTGAAACTTTACTCCTTTCAATTGGTTCCGCAGGGTCATCTTTCGATTTATGTTCTTCCATTCAAATAGCTTGGTCAAAGAGTCAAACATCTCCTTGGGTGTCTTTAGAGAAGACACATGGGGTATGAGATGGTCTTTGATAGAATCAACAATGATTCTCTTTTCCTTGACAAAGTTTTTCCTTATGCAATACCTTGGCCTCTTCATCCTCTGGGATAGGGATGTCTTCTTTTATATATGAGTCCAACTCATTCTCTTCCAGGATTAACCCAATCCTATACTTTCAAGCTCGGAAGTTATCAGCCCCTTCAAGCTTATCCTCAAGCTTGGTGTGGTGAGACATCTTAAAGAGTACTTCAAATGGAAATAGAAAAGATTTAGGTCTTACCACTTGAAATGCTGAAAACTGGATCTGGTCCTAGATTAGGGTTTGTTGGAAAAACCCTAAAAATTCAAAATGTGAATTTCAAATTTTTGAAAGGATAGAAAGATGCACCTTGATGAGTTGATCAGCCTGGTGCATTCAGAATTTGAGATAAGCAAAGCTTTACCCTTCATATTTGTCTTTTTGTCCTCCCGGGTTCACTAGGGAGAGCCCTGAATTAGGGTTTGAGTTTCCCGGAGATCTACCCAGCCAAAAATCTTGATCCAAAGCTCTAAACTTCGAGTTTTGCAAGGAGCTTCCAGCTATGTCTTCAGATTTCAGAAATTCCTATTTTTGTGGAAACCCTAATTTTTAGGGCCAAATCTGAAAAAGCTCGGAATTGAATTCTGATTGGACAGATAGATGCGCCTTGATGAGTAGAGTCAATCTACTATACTGCTTTTCCAAAATCTATAGAGAGAAACCCAATAAACAAGAAACTCAAGTTTTCGTCACTGCAAAATGTCTTCTTCTCAGGTTAGCTCTGATACCATGTTAAATTTTGAGCATTAATTCAATACTCTAGGATCTTCTTTGAGAGAATAACATATACAGTATATCAATGAATAACAATCACAATAAGTATATCAATGCATAACAATCACAATAAGCATGACAAGCATCACAAGAATCAAAAGCATGAGAGACAAGAGACACAGAGTTTTCATGGGGAAAACCCTAAGGTGAAAAACCCCACAACTTCCTAAGAGATAGAGAGAGCAATGGCTCAACCAAATTACAACCAAAATACACTTGAGATAGTCTCCTAGAAGTAGATGATCCTCCTCCTCACTAGTGCGCCACTTTCTGAGTGAGAGAGAGATGACTTTCCGAATGATCTAAATAGAGATCACCTGATCTCTATTTATACTAACCTATTTGCCCAGTGTCCTTATGGGGCCAACTTGTCTAGCTAGGTACATCCACATTATAATATATATTTCAGGGCCGACCCCACACATGGTGGTCTAATAACCCATCGGCAAGTACACACACTTGCGACACTTGTCAATCCACATGACAACACTTCCTTATAGAGGAATGACACATCTCTTATAAGGGTACAATAAATATATATAAAATACACAGATGAAATACATTCCGAAGTTACATATACATCAACATGGACAATATATTCCATAGGCATTATAGCCTCCTGCCCATAAACCAACCGAAAGGGTGTCTGTCCTATCAATTTCTTGCATGTTGTCCTATATGCCCATAGCACAGATGAGATGCGCAGGTCCTAATCGTCTCTATTTACATTGCACACCTTAGTGAGTGGATTCTCCAATATTTTATTGAAATCCTCTATAGTACCATTCGCCTGTGGATGGTATGGAGTATTTCACTGATGACGAATGTGGAATTCCTCTGTAAGCGCCTCAATTGTCTTGTTCAGAAAGTGAGTACCTTGGTCACTCATCAAAATCTTCGGATAGCCAAATCTGGTGAGTATTTCTTCAAAAATAAACTACGCAGTAGTACTAGCACTGCAGTCCTTAACTGGTTTTGCTTCTGCCCATCTGGTGAGATAATCTATAGCAGTAATAATATACCTTGCACCCGTTCTTTTTCCTATTGGGTTTATAGGAGCCACAAAGTCTATTGCCCATTTTTCAAATGGTTGCAATGTTAACTGTGGATTTAATGGCATCTCATCTCAGTGTGATGGTTTTCCTACCCTCTGACAGACATCACAGTTCTTGGAATGTTCTTTGGCATCTTTATGGACCGTAGGCCACCATAGCCCTGCACCCAATATCTTCTGCGCAGTAGCCCCTTCCTACATAGTGACCTCCCGCGATTCCTGAGTGTGCGTCGGCTAGAATAAATGGCTTCTCATGATCGAGTACGCACATGCGTAGGACATCATCCATCCCAATTTTGTATAACTGACCTGCAATTATAGTGAAGTCCGCGACGCACACCACTAACTATTTTTTCTGCTGGACCCAAAATTCCTGGGGTGCCATCCCTATGGTTAAGAAGTCAATGATGTCCTTGTAATAATCATTGGCAACCTGTATACTAAATAACTGCGCATCAGGCAGACTGTCTTCAATATTCGTCGACTCCTCTCCTGACTTGATCCTTGATAGATGATCAAGTCCCAAGTTTAGTCTACCTGGTTTGATAATAATTTCAAAGTCATATTCCTGGAATAGCAATAGCCATTGGCATATGCGTCCCCCTAGCACTGGCTTGTTGACCAAATATTTCAACACAGAATGGTCAGTAAACATAAGGAAGTGCGATCGCAAGGCCTTCCCTCTCAGTAGTAGTATAGTTCTTTTCTGCTGTCGAACGCTTTCTGCTAGAAAATGCAATAGGGTGGTCAATACCTCCCTCTCCTGGCTGAGCTAACATGATCCCCAGGGCAATACATGATGCGTCAACATGGACATGGAATGGCTTTGTCCAGTCTGGAAAGACTAGAATCGGCGCAGTGACCATCTTTTCTTTTAATGTGTCAAAACCTTGTTCGCATTCTGCGTTCCAAATGAACGGTGCATCTTTCTTCAGCAGCTTTTCCATTACTGTGGTTATCTGTGCATAACCCTTTATAAATTTCCTATATTATCCAGTATGGCCTAATGTAGATCGCAACATCTTGACTGAATTTGGTGTTGGTAAGTTTGCAATAACTGCAATCTTCGCAGGATCTACCATCAGTCCTTGCTTACAGACAATGTGGCCAAGTAAAATTCCATAAGGCACATAGAAAATACACTTTTTCAAATTCAAGGATATTTGATGTTGTCGACACTTCTCAAGCATCATGCGGAGATTCGTGTAATGATTTTTCAATAGACCAAATACAGTCCAATCATCAAAATATGCTTCTAAAAACTTGTGCATAAAATCTTTAAATGCTGCAACGACGACCCTAGAGAATATGGCAGGTGCGTTCTTCATCCCAAAAGGCATGGCGGTGTACTGGAATGAACCCCATTCTATAGAAAATGCCATTTTATGCCTGTCCACAGGATCAATCCTGATCTGATGATAACCAGAGAAACCATCAGTGAAAGAATATGCCTCATTTCCTCCAACGTTATCAAGCACTTCGTCTGTGAATGGAGTAGGAAATGGGTCATGCATGGAAGCATCGTTCAACTTTCTGAGATCCACAAAAATCCTGATCTCGCCTTTTGCTTTCTTGTCTTGAACAACCATGGGGCTAATCCATTCGGATTCTTCAACTGGTTCAATGATTCTTGCTTCTAGCATCTTATCTAGCTCTGCGCGGACTTTTTCCTTATAGCACGGATTCAATCTGTATTGCCTTTGCTTGACAGGCTTAGCACCTGACTTTAATGGTATTTTCATGACCCCTAGGTCTCCCAAAATTCCTTTCATTTCTGTAAATTTTGTTGGAAATAGTTCTTGATACCCATGTAAGGTATCTGCAATCTCTGTAATAGTCTGATCATCCCAATAATCTCCTATTGATGCGAACTTCGGCTCTTTGTCTGTGCCAATGTTTACTTTTTGTGTTTTTACTTATCTTGTCATATCTGGGATTTCCAACGGAGGTCCTTCTACCTCACACGTGCCTTCTGATTCTGGTATATCTATGTTGCGTGGGTCGTCCTCATCGTCTTCATTTGTATCATTGTTATCTTTAGCTAAGTTGTAACACTCGATCAAGTGCTCTTCATGTTCCTTCCATTCTGACTGTAGGTGCATGGGAACGCATTCTGTCCCAAAAAACTCCTGCAATGTTATGTTTTGATGATGACAGTCATCCTAGAATATGTGCTTCTTGATTAGCTATAATGCTTCATGGATTAATGCATTCTCATCTTCAAAACTGAAGTCCTTCCAGAAGTTTGCAGTGAGTATCTCCCAATCAGTGAGTTCACTGCGCAACTCCAGGTCGAGGTACCATTTCTATGGGATACCGGCATTCGATGTATGTACAAATAAATGTACCCATTCTGTACATGGTCTTTCCACCCATGCCTTTGAACATATTTCAATATGTTGACTAGGGTTTGTCTCTCCATTATACTTTTCAGAGGGTAAAGTAACCTTTTCGGTGAATCGGATTTACATCTTAGTTCTGCATTGATCCCAAGTGGTCAATGTTTTCTTATGTGCATTCCACCATCTAGCAGGTGTATCGTGCAATGCTATATCTAAAGCTGGCAATCTATGCTCATCTGGTATAGCTGCAATATATTCCCTTATGAAACTGTAAACATTAGTAGAACCATCATATGTGGGAATAGGACTTACCTCTTTTCCGATCCAGCGCAGTGATTTTGTAACCTGTGCACATCTTCTTGTTGATACTTCATGCATGCGGATTTGCCAATTCTCCAGTCCTGTATCCGAGTCAGAGATACAAGAAGTGTCACATCGCCAACTGAGCGTGCCATCCACAGTAGGATTAATGTAGTCTTCCTTGTTCGCAGTCAGCTGGTATAGTCGGTCTAAATCTTGAGCTTGGGATTCCTCCTAAATCAACTCACTGTATCTATCCCCATCTTTAGGATCCAATGGTGCGATGACCCTAAGATGCTTCCCTTCAAAGATCATCTTCTTTGTCTTCAAGTTTATGATAGCCAAGTTATCCATAGCCCAATCAATTCCCAATATTGCTGGACAAGGTTGACTACCATCCACAATTTCAATAACCTCAAAGTCTGCATGACTTTGTATTCCGTTAATGTCAACTACTACATTAGCTAAGCGGCCAAAAGGTATGACCTTCTCCTGATTAGCCATTCGTAATTGGATAGGTGACCAGAGCAACTTTGGTCGACCCATCTACTGCCATGTCTGCTTAGTTAAGACATTCACTTCTGATCCCAGATCAAGGATGACTACATCCATTTCAAAATCTCCTATCTGTGCAGTAAGCCTCATCTCTCGGCTTGTTCTTTTGTGCTTCCTTATATGATGTATAGCACTATCTGGAGTCTCTGTTGCAATCTGAGGTTCATACTGGCTGATAAGCTTCTAGAGCTCTACTATGGCTTTTTCACTTTTTAGTAACTTCATGCAGCTTCGCAAGAACTGCGCAACAGAGGTACGGACATCTGTCGCAGTACTTGTTTTGTCATATGGAGCTGGCATGTCTTCAACATGCGGTGTTTCACTGTGCAGCGGGATCCTTGATGACTTATATGCTCGTTCTCTAAAGGTATCCTGCGCGTCATGAATACCTCCTTATTCTTCCGTAGGTTAAGAGGGGGTGCTTTTCCTGGAGCTTTCCTTATCCATACTGTTTCAAGGGGATTCTTCTTCATATGTGCTTCCCTTGATGTTGAAGCTTCCGCTCCTCTATCACGGCCCGTCTTAGTGCCACTGCGCATGACCACATTAATGCTCGGATCCACTGGTCTATTCTCTACTGCAATCCACTGGACATTTGGATTCAGAGCCTCTGTTCGTCTTCTCTTCTGCATTTCCACCTCTAATACTGGGCAATCTTTAATGACATGCTCAAATGATTTACAATAATTGGACGTAGTGCATGGGTTAACACAATCTCTAGATACGTGCTCGGGTTGGCCACAGTTATAACAAATGACTTGGCCATGCCCTCTTCCTTGTGTCGGACCAACATTTCTTCCTCTGTCGTAGTATCCACCACCACGACCTCTGTATCCTCCTTGGTCATATTGTGCATTTTCTTGTTTTGGTTGGGTATCTTCTTATACATGGTACAAGCAAGCGCCTCACGTTGAGTCCATATCCCTTTTTCTTTCATTCATTAATTCATATGCATGGAAGTTGGATTCATCATGTCCAACTGATTTACAGAAATTGGAGTATAAATTCTTAGGAGTTTTCACATATTTCTAGATTAGGTAATAGTCTTTAGGTATATGTCATGTGGTTCTACAAATTTCACACCATGGGGCTTGATTCTGATTTAATGGGTTAGGCGCACCATTGTTAATATAGTTGCGGAATAGAGGGCAATGCTCGCGGTCATGACCTTCTCCTTTACAACTTGTACACCAAACCTCCTATCTAGGTTCATATCTTTGTTCTTTACCATTTTTCATACTTTGCAGTTTAAGTGTCAGGGTTGTTAGCTGGTTCTGGATCTGAGACATCCCAAAACTAGTATCACCAATCGACGAAGCTTCCAGCTTCATTGCAATTTCCAAGGCCTTTGCCTGGGATACAACCTTCTGCTGCATAAATGGTAATCTAATATGAGGTAACAGCGCAGCAATGAACCATTCTTTATGCTGTTATGGTGGTATAACAAAACTTACTTGGTCTAGTAAGGTCTTAAATTTATGATCAAATTCCCAGACCGTTTCAATTGGTCTCTGCTTTATTTCCTTCAGCTCAGTTATACACTGGGATTCAGACTTAGGTTTCTTGAACTCTGCCACCAGCGCAACTTTAATTTCTGCGAGGGTTCTCGGTTGTACGGTAGAGTATTTCATAAACCATTGTAGCGATCTATCCCTGAAAGTGGTGATGAGTTGTGCTTGCTTCACAGCATCGTCCTGAATTTGTCTTACACTCCATATGGCTTCACAAAAGAACCAGTGTTGATCAGGGTCTTCTAGGCCAGTTCCTCTGAATATTGGTAGTTTCATATCAGCGTTCACCATTGTGCTACTAGGTGGTGGAGTGCCGGGATTAGTGCGCGGCTACTGTAAAGGGATCTGCGCAGTAAATATAAATGGGACTATCGGGAGAGATGGACTAGGTTGATTCTATTGCTGGGTGGAATGCGTGGCGGGTGGGTTCTGCGATAAGGGTGGCGCGGTTTGTGCAGCCGGTGGATTCTCAGGGGTAAATAGTTGTGCAACTTCGCTATCAAAATTGCAAGGGATCTCAGTATCTATATGAAGTTTAGGGCCTTCCGGATCTTTATTAATTCTATATATCTTACCACTTCTAAGAGTATGTGTCTCTTCGTCAGAATCAATATATGTACTATTTATCATGACAAACTTCAAGCATATTACTGCATTCTTAGAACACCTTTCTTAGCTAACAACATCTTAATGTATAGACTGAGATTGTTCAGAAACTTATCGTGGAATCCTCCGAAAAAATTTGCTTCTGATTGGCTGTAGGATTTCAGTGTGTCTACAACAAATTTTGTTACAAAGCCTTCTAACATATGATCGACCCAATAATCAATTGCGCGTGACAATGGGCTGTCTAATGCTTTAAGCTGCGCTGTGAGCTCGGGAGTCCACTCCGTAGGAACTCCTCCTTGGAAACAGTTTTTCTTCTCTGGAAGCCGCGAGATCCATGCATGCAGCTCGTTTGGAAATGATACCCAAAAGATCTCGTGAATGTCTTCTAACAGATATCTATCCAACCACTGTGTGTCGCTTAGACGCGGATGTCTATTTTCTTTTCTGTTAAAATAGCTTATGGTCTTATCCCACCAAGCTTGGATTTCTGTCTTTTCAGGATGCCAATAGTCAGATCCTTCCGGGAACTAATATTCTTCTTCACACATCGTAATTGCAACTCAACGAAACCATTTCAACTCATCATGGATTCTAGCGCGACAATGAAACCATTTGTTGGCTTAAACTGACCCAGAGGTTTTCAACTAGACCCAGGTTCTTTGCGGTTCTCCCTTTGACCAACAAAACCCCTTCGCACCGGACCTTTCGGCAACAACCTGCGAGCAGGTTGAGGTCTCACCCAAGGTGTATCTTTATGGGGTACTGCGAATCAGGTTTCCATAGTAAATGATGAGTTGTTTATCTGGAAAAGCTTCCAACTGCAGGATAGAAGGAGTGCACTGCGAAGCAAAGTGATGTGGTGCGCAGCAGGATCTATGCTGCAAGTAGTACTGTGCGGTGGAGGCAACATCGCGGGCTGCTGCACCAAGGGTTTCTTACTACTATGGATCTTCTACTAGAACTGCGAATCACCCACAATTATCCTCTACTTGGAACATCTCGGAAGCGTTAAGGCACTAAAATGAATATCACTCATCCACTCATTCAGGTACTTACTAGCTATCTTTCTAGCATTCGTCGAGAACTTGGATTATTACAACATGACTGAAATGATAAACATGATTAACTACACTACGTTCGTTCACTGTGTTTAAGAAAGTAGTTATACTTAAATGACTGATTCATGGCCTTAACATAGAATTGAAGTGTTCACCATTCATCTGCTTCCATGGAACCTAGCATATCATTCCCAAACTTGTTCTATTGGTAATTGCATATCAAAGTTCTCATATTACAACATGCAAGGAAACATCCAAGCATTCACTCTACAGAAAATACATGTAGTCATTCATTCATAAACATTATCACATAACACAATATTTAACGTGGTCCACTTCCCCGGATGGAAATCTATGTCCACAAGAATGGTTGGTAATATATTTCTTCAAAAGGGATGGGGCACTTGTTCCTAGTCTACGCACTCAGCTGCAGACTCTCCTTCTCTCGGCTAGGTCTCTGCGCACACAGCTACAGAGCCTTTACAATATTCTTAGCTCAGAGAGATTTTACAATACAAAAAGGATGTCTCCTTAAGTTCTCAACTTTAACAAAAGCATAACAATAATCCAAAGAGAACAATCCCCAAAGTTAGAACCCCCATCCCATACAAAAATGTCTTCTTCAATAGATCATGCCCGAAGGTCATGTATGTACAATACCGAAGACCTAAAAACCCAAAACCCTAAGGGTTTCCAAAACTGCACCGGTTTTCCAAACCGGCTTGTTGGCTCCTAGTAGCGTCTCCTTGATCATGGCAGATCTCGACGTCCTCATTCTATTGATATCGGCCTTCCTGTTGCACGCGTGCCTACAGGCTGCTTCTGTCGAACAGTTTCTCTCTAATGGTTTTACCTTCTATGCATGCCAAACATCGCTTTCCTTAACAACCCACGCGTGGCCACCTTCCTGTTTTGCCTACATCCGCTGCTCGGCAATCCTGCAATATCTTTCCAAAAATGGCTGCTACCGGTTGAGTCGGTAACTACACTTGATACTTGTCCAGCACACCTCTTTGCTGGCTGCACGTAGACGGAAAGGTTACCAACAAAATATCAATAACCTTCAAACTTAAAAAATAGATCTTTAAAAAAAAGATAAAAAAAAAGAAGTAAAGTAGAATGTTTTAGGTGGGTAGTAACTAGGGTTACACAAATAAATAGGTGAGGTTACAAAGACCAACCAGTAAGGCACAAGTCAAAAAGACAAGAGTGGGTATAAAGACTCATAACCATTAAGACTAAGGGGGTGTACCTCATATGTGGTCAAACTACCATAGCACCCATAAGAGCAAAAACATAAAAGGTGGTACAAATCAAAAGATAACTCAACATGAGTAAAAGACCCAAAAGGTAAAAGGAAAGGTACCACAAAAAAATTATCAACGAAATGAAAGGACCAAAAGTCAATCAACCAAGGTGGGGTGCAACCAATCATCTCTCTCTCCGATGTACCAGTGTTCCATATAACCTGAAAGTCCTTCATAACTGTAAAAGGAAAAGTCGACACGGATTATGTCATCGTGTGGTCCTCTAGACTTCTCCTAAGTTCAAGCATTAGTGGATCCATCAAAGGATGTCAAGTGCCTTGAGAACACCATCTAACTCAACCATCTCGAAGACCTAGGAGAAGAGAACATCAGACATGATCATATTGGTAACTGACCGTGTAAGAACTCAAAAACCCTAAAGCAACCGAGCATGCAGAAGGGGAGCCAGAAAAAGAAGAGGCACACAAGACAAAAGCAAGCTCTAAAACTATACTGATACCAATGTCACAGATAGCAAGCTACAACAAAAAGGCCAGAATTCCAACAAGAAGCACTATAAAATAAAATACCATCTAAAAGGTATGATAACAAGAAATATTCCTAACTAGGGTCTAGAGACCTCAATAAATCGTATCCTCGGCAAGGTGATGAAATCCAATTCGAACAATACAAAGTGAGAGACCAAAGTGGAAGGATATCACTCTACTGAAAGGGATCCTTGGTAAAAGAGACCTAAAAGAAAAGAAACTAAGCTACCTTGTTCATGACACATCTGAGAAGGTTAACCAGAGTTTCTACCTTTGAGCCCTCGTACAATGAATATGGAAATAAAAAGTAAGACAATGGACAGGTGTCCTTAGGCAATAAATGGAGTGCGGTATTCCACAAAGTCCGTCCAGAACCACTCCTCAGTGCTTACTCCCGTGGAACGGGGGCCCTCTGAACAAACTAGTCGATGACCGTGTCAACAAATACAAGAGGATTTTAGTACCCTAAAGGACAACAACTATGTTTCATATGTAAAGCGATAAGGGGGAATTATTTGGATTCATATCCCTAGTGTCCTACCTAACTAACAGATTATTTTGTATCCTCAAGTAAGGTTAAAATGTTTTGCGTTAGGGAGATAAATTTTAATGGTCTGTTGCCTTACTCAATCGGGTAGCGAAAGTTCAAGTCAATGGTGTTATGAATCGACTCAAACCATCCATAAGTGAATGGATCAATGCACTTTTCTTTTCAATGAAAAACTAGCTACAAGAAGGAGAGAGTTCTTCGATCCAAAAAGAAAAATAAACACAAGCACAAACATTTCAAAGAGAAAAACTACACATTTTTGTATTTTTTCCTTTTATGTCAAACTAGAACTACTCTTTCAAAGTAAATGAATCCAAAAATAACTTTATTCTACTTCTAATGAGTAAAATGAATGATAAGTAAATGGAAATATGGCTTCTATTTGCAATGAAACTTGTGATTTTTAAACAAAGGAGAGGATAGGGTTTGAAAAAAATTTCTAAGCCAATTGTGATTTCTCGATGCATGCCATTTGCATCTTCCCAAGTGGAAGAGTTTGGAGTACAATGGTCCCATTGGACCTTGACATGTTCCAATAGTCAATTCCAAAGTTGAAGGACTCAATGATCCATTAATATTACCTAGTTCTACCATTAAAGTTCCCTCCTTAGAAACCTATAAATATCATAATTCAAAATATGAGATATATTAGGCATGTACTTCTCAAGTACCGAAACATGAACTACATCATGAATGTTTCTCAAATGGGTTGGTGACTCAAAGTGATATCCAACAAGTCTCTTACTAACAGGTCACCTTAAATTTGTTTTTAATAGTCATTACCTTATTTTCCATTTTGTTACTAATTTTGTTATCATTCCTACAAAACTTATTCTCCACCTTCGAATAAATTTCACATCTTTCTATGATTGTGGAAGCAATAGATTTAATGGACATTCATTCCACTAATATCAAAGAATAATTGTGTCATTTGGGGACTTCAGAACATTATCATGGTACTTTTGCCATGAAAGGAAATACTTTGAATGGATCATAATCACTTTTTTCTTTGTTTTTGTTGCACGCAACCATCAAAAGTGCAAGTCCTTTCCTTGTTGCAAGTAGTGATCTTCATTTGAATTTGTAATTTTCATAGGTCATAACATCCCATAGACAAATATACACTAATATAGAGAACTTGACACTCTTTTATTGTTGAAATCCTACTTTTAAAAAACTATGGTTATCTAATGAAAACATTTTTTTATGCATGTCTACTGCGTAGACACTTTGATCAACAATTGCCACAAAAAATAAGCATACCATAAGAAATGTAATTCCCAAGTCCACTAATAGTTTCTTGGTAGTTTGTTAAATTTTGTCTACCTTCCCATTCTCCTGCTCATAAAACAAAATTTTTCATTTAAACAAACACAGGTGGCTGCAACAAGAATAATTTGCTTGGCAATTTTCTTTTCCTCAATGTAGATAAATGCTATGTTCATATGATGTACTTCCACAACTATCTTCTATGATTGGATAAAGATATAGTAAACCCTACCTCGTAGCTTACACATAATTATGATAACCTACACTCATTCTCATTTAAAGTTAATAAATTATTTTATAGCAAAATATATCAGCTATATACACTTAACAAGAATACCATGATCTTCTAGCATGTTCCCACTTAGTGGATATCCAACATAAGAAGGAGATTCATGCTTTCGCTATCCGAAATTGGTTTGAATCAGATGTTTTCCTGGCTAGTGCTCTCATAGACATGTATGTGAAATGTGGGAATATTAAGGATGGATATTACTTGTTTGAAAAAATTCCCTATAAAGATTCAACAATATGGAATGCAATGATTGCAGGGTATAGTATGCATGGAAAGAGTGATAAGTCCCTCATGATTTTTGACAAAATGCAATAGCTAGGATGCAAGCAAGATCATGTCACCCTTTTTGTTGTCTTATCTGCATGTAGTCGTTCAGGAATGGTAGAGAAAGGTTGTCATTACTTTAATCGCATGAGTCAATATTATGGCATGGAACCTAGAGAGGAACACTATGCATGCATGGTTGATCTTCTTAGTCATGCAAGGTACTTGCAGAAGGAATATGATTTCATCAACAACATGCCACTAAAACCCAATGATGATTTGTTGGGAGCCATACTTGGTTCTTGCGAAATTCATCAAGATATAGAGCTAGGAGAGCTTGTAGCGGAACATTTTTACTATTTGAAGCCTAAAAAGGCTGGTTATTATGTTCTGATTTAAGTACCTCTTATAACTACAATGTATCAGTGCTTTCCAAAAAACAATAGGGTGTAAGGACCAAAAGTAAATGCCTTATATTGTCAAAACTTTTAGTGTAGGGAATGCCTTATAAATGAGATCTGTATTATACTTCATTTGGAATGAAATATTAACATAGGTATGTTGTAGCAAGATAGCTTATAACATCACATATGTTTCAACCATAAGTGGAAGATGACCTACAAGGCATAAGATCGAAATAATCGATAATGCTAGAATTGGAGTGAGAGAAGCACTATCACATCAACCTAATGTCTTGAATGTCAAAGCAACTTTTGGTGTAGGTAAGCCTAGTAAGCCATCTTTATCTCACTAGAATCAATTTTCAAATACATTCATTAATAAGGATCGAAAGAGAAGTTCCTAAGGAAATTAAAGGATACAGTATGGTTTGGGTGTCTTCGAATAACTTGGAACCCAGTTCGATTGAACCAATAACATCATATTTCGGTTTCCTAATGCATAGTTTTGTTGACATAGAGCATCAAACATGTATACTTGCCAATATTCTAGTTATTTAAAATTATTATTTTCTAGATGTTCTTCTCTTTCCAAAGAGCATAGGTTCAACAATAGACAAAAATACACTTTCTGTGCACGATTAAAGTGCATTTCCAACTGGAATCTAGGGATGGGTCACAATGTAACTAGGGCATTTCCAACAGGAATCTAGGGATGGATCATGGTGTCACTAGCACTATGATCTACTCATGGTTCCACCTTGCTACGAGGGATGAGAATTTCTATGAATGGACCGTTGAGCTTAGAACTCATTTGATGTAACCATGAAGATCATTTTGCTACAAAAGACATATTTTTCTTGTTGGATAGAGAAGGACTTTTTTAAGGTGCAAGCACTGTCATTGACGTATCTTTAATGTATGTAACCTTATCACATCAAATAAACTTAAAACGATCTTTTAATTTCTTCTTATGTGGAAGTTGAGTGAATGCAAATATTTATGCGAATAAGATTTTGAAGCTGGATGGGCAAAAATCAACAACATTGACATTTGTGTATGTTTGTCTATGTCTTCCTCGTCATTTTCTTCTGATGTAAAAAAAATCCTCACAATTTTATTTCCAAGTCATACTCTATTGTTAGAATATATGATCAAATTAATGGATTGAGGATTGCAAAAACAAAAAATCTTTAAAGATCAAATCAATGGTGTGAAGAATGCAACAAGAACACGATCTATAAGAGAAGTTGTCAGAATTGTATGTTGGGTTTCATTGCATACTTGCTATGATGTTAGGGATATGCTAATACAAGTAGAATGAAATTTCAATATAGAGATATGTCAATATATCATGATATTGAAAGTAAGGTAGGATGTTATCATATCAACTTGGGGACTTCACCTTAAAACTGATTTTGATTGTAAAAAATTTTAGTGTAGGGAAATTCCTTATAAATGAGATATGTATTATGTTTTCATTTATGTGGGACTAGTCACCATACACAGACTTTAGAAGATGAATATTAATTTGGAATGAAATCCCAACATAGGGATACTGTAGCAAGATAGCTTATAACATCACATATATAACAACCATAAGTGGAAAATGACCTACAAGGCATGATATTGTATGATATTGAAATCATCGAGAGTGTTAGTATTAGACTGAGGGAAGCATTATCACATCAACCCAATGTATTGCATCTCAAAGCCAACTTTTGGTCTAGCTAATCCTTACAAACCATCTTTATTTTACTAGAATTCAATTTTCAAATACATTTCATTGATAAGGATGTAAATAGAAGTTCCTAAGGAATTTAAATGAGACATGTTGTGGTTTGGATGCCTCTGAATAACTTGAAACCTACTTGGATCGAACCTAGCATCATATTTTGGTTTCCCAATGTATAAGTTTGTTGACATAGAGAATCAAATATGTACATTGGTCAATATTCCAATTTTTTTAAAATTATGATTTGCTAAATGTTCTCCTCTTTCTAAAGAGCACAAGTTCAACAGCAGACAAAAATGCAATTTTTGTGCATGATTAAAGTGCATTTCCAACATATGGGGATGGATCATGGTTTCACTAGGGACTATGATCTGGTCATGGTTCCACCTTGCTAAAGGATTCTGAATGTCTTTGAATGGACTGGCCAGTGGAGAACTCATTGGATGAAACAATGAACATGATTTTATTGCAAAATGTATGTTTTGTTTCTAGATAGAGAAGGCCTTCTTTAAGGTGCAAGCAACGTTATGGACATATGTTTCATGTATGTAACCTAATATCACATCAAACAAAATTGTAATGATCTTTTCATTACTTTATGTGTAAATTAAATGAATGCAAAGATTTATGTGAGTAAGATTTTGAAGCTGGACGAGCAGAAATGACAATATTGACATTTCCTTTGGTTTGGCCATGCCTTCCTCTTATCATTTTCTTCTGATGTTAAAATTTTTTCTCAAATTTGTTTGCAGAGTCATCTCTATGGTTAGAATTAATGATATAATTAATGAAGTGAGGATTGCATAAAACCAAAATATTTAAGATCAAATCAATGGCATAAAGAATGCAACAAGAACAAGATCTATAAAACAAGAGGTTAGGATTTGTATTTTGGGTTACATTCCATGTTTTCTATGATGTTTGAAATAATGTCGATATATGTAGATTGAAATTTCAACATAGGGATATGCCAATGTATCATGATATTGGAAGTGAAGGATGATGCTATCATCAACTTGGGGACTTCAACATAAAAGGTAAAAGGTAAGGTTCCACAAAAAAGTTATCAACGGAATGAAAGGACCAAAAGTCAATAAACTAAGGTGGGGTACAACCAATCATATCTCTCTCAAATGTACCAGTGTTCCATATAACCTGAAATTCCATCATAATTGTAAAAGGAAAAGTCCACATGGATGATGTGATCATGTGGTCCTCTACACTGCTCCTAAGGTCAAGCATTAGTGGATCCATTAAGGGGTGTCCATTCCCTTGTGAAGACCATCTAACTCAACCATCTCGAAGACCTACAAGAATAGGACATCACACATCATCATATTGGTAACTTACCATGTAAGAACTCAAAAACTCTAAAGAAACCGAGAGTGCAAAAAAAGGAGCTCGAAAAAGAAGAGGCACACAGGACAAAAGCAAGCTATAAAACTATTTTGAGACCAATGTCACAACAAGCGAGCTACAACAAAAATGCTAGAATTCCAACAAGAAGCACTATAAAATAAAATACCATCTAAAAGATATGATATCAAGAAATATTCCTAACTAAGGTCTGGGGACCTCAACAGATTGTATCCTCCACAAGGTGATGAAAGCCAATTCGAACAATACGAAGTGAGAGAACAAAGTGGAAGGATATACGTCTACCAAAAGGGATCCTGGGTAAAAGATCCCTAGAATAAAATACACTAAGATACCTTGTTCATGACACGTCCGAGAAAGTTAACCGAAGCTTTTTCCTTCGAGCCCTTGTACAACCAATATGAAAAATACAAGGAAGAAAATGGATAGGTGTCCTTAGGTGCTAAGCGGAGTGTGGAATTCCACAAAGTCCGTCTGGAACCAGTCCTCACTGCTTACTCCTGTGGAACAGGGGGCCCTCTCAACAAACTAGTCGATGAATGTGTCAACAAATACAAGAGGATTTTAATACCCTAAAGGAAAACAACTATGTTACAAATGTAAAGCAGCAAGGGGGAATTATTTGACCCCGGTGTCCTACCTAACTAATAGATTATTTTTTATCCTCAAGTGAGGTTAAAATGTGTCTAGTTAGGGAGATAAATTTTAATGGTTTGTTGCCTTACTCAATCGGGTAGCGGAAGTGCAACTCAATGGTGTTATGACTCGACTCAAACCATGCATAAGTGAATGAATCAATGCACTTTTCTTTTCGATGAAAAACTAGCTGCAATAAGGAGAGAGTTCTTCGATCCAAAAAGAAAAATAAACACAAGCACAAACTTTTCAAAGAGAAAAACTACATATTTTGTATTTTTTCCTTTTATGCCAAACTAGAACTACTCTTCCAAAGTAAATGAATCCAAAAATAAGTTTCTTCTACTTCTAATGAGTAAAATGCATGGCAATTAAATGGGAATATGGCTTCTATTTGAAATGAAACTTGTGATTTTTAAACGAAGGAGAGGATAGGGTTTGAAAAAAAATTCTAAGCCAATTGTGATTTCTCAATGCATGCCATTTGCATCTTCCCCAGTGGAAGAGTTTGGACTACAATGGTACCATTCGACCTTGACATGTTTCAATAGTCAATTCCAAAGTTGAAGTACTCAATGATCCATTAATATTACATAATTCTACCATGAAAGTTCCCTCCTTAAAAACCTATAAATATCATAATTCAAAATATGAGATATATTAGGCATGTACTTCTCAAGTACCGAAACATGAAATACATCATGAGTGTTTCTCAAATGGGTTGGTGACTCAAAGTAATAACCAAAAAGTCACATTAATCTTACGAAGAGGTCACCTTAAATTTGTTTTTAATAGTCATTAACTTATTTTCCATGTTGTTACTAATTTTGTTATCATTACCTACAAAACTTATTCTCCGTCTTCTAATAAATGTCACATCTTTCTATGATTGTGGATTGTGGAAGCAATAGATTTAATCGGCATTCATTCCACTAACATCAAAGCATAATTGTGTCATTTGGGGACTTCAAAACATTATCATGGTACTTTTTCCATGAAAGGAAATACTTTCAATCGATCATAATCACTTTTCTCTTTGTTTGTATTGCACGCAACCATCAAAAGTGCAAGTCCTTGCCTTCTTGCAAGTATTGATCTTCATTTTAATTTGTCATTTTCATAGGTCGTAACATCCCATAGAAAAATAAACACTAATATAGAGCACTTGCCACTCTTTTATTGTTGGAATCCTACTTTAAAAAAAACTATGGTTATTTAATGAAAAACATTTTTTATGCTTGTTTACTACGTAGAAACTTTGATCAACAATTGCCACAAAAAATCAGCATACCATAAGCAATGTAATTCCCAAGTCCACTAATAGTTTCTTGGTAGTTTGTTAAATTTTATCTACCCTCCCATTCTCCTACTCATAACACAAAAGTTGTCATTTAAACAAAAACAAGTGGTTCCAATAAGCATAATTTGCTTGGCAATCTTCTTTTCCTCAGTGTAGATAAATGCGATGTTCATCTGATGTACTTGCACAGCTATATTCTATGATTGGATGCAGATATTGAAAACCCTACCTCGTAGCTTACACATAGTTATGATAACCTACACTCATTCTCATTTAAAGTTAATAAAATTTTTTTATAGCAAAATATATCAACTATATACACTTAACAAGAATACTATGCTCTTCCACCCTGTGCCCACTTAGTGGATATCCAACATGGCAAGGAGATTCATGCTTTCGCTATCTGAAATTGGTTTGAATTAGATGTTTTCTTGGCTAGTGCTCTCATAGACATGTATGCGAAATGTGGGAATATTAAGGATGCATATTACTTGTTTGAAAAAATGTCCTATAAATATTTGGCCTTATGGACTGCAATGATTGTAGGGTATAGTATGCATGGACAGAGTGACAAGTACCTCATGCTTTTTGAAAAAATGCAACAACTAGGCTATAAGCGAGATCATGTCACCTTTGTTGATGTCCTCTCTACATGTAGTCATTCAGGAATGGTAGAGACGGGTTGGCATTACTTTAATCACATGAGTCAAGATTATGGCATGGAACCTAGAGAGGAACAATATGCATGCATGGTTGATCTTCTTGTTCATGCAGGGTACTTGCACAAGGAATATGATTTCATCAACAACATGCCACTAAAACCCAATGATGATGTGTGGGTAGCCTTACTTAGTGCTTGCGGAATTCATCAAGATATAGAGCTAGGAGAGCTTGTAGTAGAACATCTTTATGATTTGAAGCCTAAAATGGATGGTTATTATGTTTTTGTGTAACTATGTCTTGTAACTACAATCTATGAGTGCTTTCCAAAAAACAACAGGGTGTAAGAACCAAAAGTAAATGCCTTATAATGTCAAATTTTTTATTTCAGGGAATGCCTTATAAATGAGATCTATATTCTATTTCATTTGGAATCAAATCATAACATAGGGATATGTTAGTTTTTCACAATTTAATTCATTTTGATCTAGTATCTTAACTGAAAGAACAACATGTATAGCATATCAAGCATAAGAGACAAGAGACAAGAGACACAAAACATTTCACCGGGGAAAACCATGAAGGTGAAAAACCCCGCAACTTCCTCAGAGATAGAATAAGCATCAAAATAAGGATCACCATGATCAAACCCAAGAGATAGATATATTTAGCAGCATGCTCCTCCTCCACTTGTGCGCACTCCTCCTCTCTCTCACTAATGCGAAGTGAGTGAACAATAGAATGTGTAAAATGAGAGAGACACACTCTCTATTTATACACTAACTTGACTTGACCTTTACTCAACTAGGTCCGCCTCAACTTAACCACTTAACATAATGCTGACTGGGCCGACCCCTACTAGGGTGGTCTAATAACCCTTTGACCCACATGACTCATACAGGATCATCCCCATCAAGGTGGTCTAATAACCCATTATGTATAAGTTACAACACTTACAATATAACTTGCGACACATGCAAGTACACATGACGACACTTCCAATCGGATGAATAATACATCTCCGTTGTGGATACAATAAAGTACAAATGTAATACATAGAATAATATCTTCTAAAGTTACAAATACATCAACACTCCCTCTTAACTAGGAAGGTATTCTCTAGACACAAGTCATCAATACACATAGGCACAAGTCTTCAATTCTGGAGCTAGATCATTGTCACTGGATCACGGAGCATCATCATCACTGCTGTTGCTATCTCAATCAATCTCTAATCTACTAGTCATAGGAAGTTCTACATAGCCAACCCTTTTTCATGCTAGATGTAGGCCTAGCCTCCATGTAGGTATTCATCATCTCTGTGAGCAAGCCATTAGGTAGGTACACCTCAGGACTTATTACACTACCTCTACAAAACCTGCAAGATCTCTCAGGACTAATCATATGCCACCGCAAAACCTGCAAGGGCATCTCAGGACTGATTATATGCCTCTGCAAAAACTGTGTACCCTACTATCACATCATCATCTTTAGATCACCTCATAGTCCACAAAGCAAAACCCAGATGCATATCACACAACACCTACACTCACCGGCATGGGAAGACACACTTCAACCATCCGTGAAAGGCTCAGCACTTATATCTACACCATGGGAAGACACAATTCAACCATGCGATTATGGAATCGCACTTATATCCATAGCCATGGGAAGACACACTTCAACCATGCTAGGAATGGAACAACACTTATATCGCAGCCATGGGAAGACACACTTTAACTATGCTTGAATGGCACAACCTTTATATCACAGCCATGGGAAGACACACTTCAACCATGCTCGAATGGTACAACACTTATATCATAGCCATGGGAAGACACACTTTAACCATGCTCGAATGACACAACTCTTACATCAACGACCATGGGAAGACACACTTCAACCATGTTGGAATGGCCCCATCCCTTATATATGCACCATGGGATGACACACCTACTACCATGTGAGAATGGATCATGTGCATTTGTGTCTCTGGACTGATCACTTCCCCTTGGAAGGAATCTCGATCTGAGGTACACCAAGCCTGTCTGTGAAGTACTCAAACTTCACTCTGGCCAATGGCTTGGTCAACACATCAACTATCTGCTCGTCCATCACAACATACAGGAGCTTCACTGCTCCTCTCTGCACCATATCCCTAATATAGTGATATTTGATCTCAATGTGCTTCGACCTGTCATGGAACACCAGGTTCTCAGACAACTTCTCACAACTCTGGTTGTCACAGAAGATACAGGTAGCATCCAACGGGAGATCAAATAACTCAGATAGTAGCTTCCTGAGCCATACTGCCTCACAACTAGCCGAATAAGTTGTGACATACTCTGCTTTGGTTGTACTCAGTGCCACACATGACTACTTCCTACTAAACCAAGAGATCATACTGGATCCCATACTGAAGCAACACCCTGAAGTGCTCTTCCGATTAATGGCACTGCCTGCCCAATCCGAATCAACATAACCCTCCAGGTTAAACTTTTGATTCGCATCATACTTGAGCCCATAATCAACCATACTCTTTAGGTACCTCGGAATATGCTTTACAACAACCAGGTGAATAGTTATGGGATCCGTCGGGAATTGGCTCAATCTGTTCACCAGAAATCAAATATCCGATCTCGTGTTCGTCAGGAACATCAAGGACCCAATCATCTGACGATACATCGTGGCATCAACCGACTCAGATGAAGCATCACACAGTAGCTTCAGGTTCGATGCCATAGGTGTGGCCATGGCCTTGCAATCCATCATCCTGAACCGCTTCAGGATCTCTACTGATACTTCCCTTATCGAAGGAAGATTCCATCTGCACTCTTCCACACCTCCATACCTAGAAATTAATGCATCATACCCAAGTCCTTCATCGTAAAATCGTCCTGATGCATATCATCAAGAGCATCATCCTGATACTCATCATACATGATCATCCTAATAATCATCATTGCATCGTCTTGATGCATGTCATCCAGAGCATCGTCCTGATACTGATCACACATGATTATCCTGATCATCATCACTACATCGCCCTGATGCATATACATATACATGATCCAAGTGATCATACAAAGCATCCAACTGATGCATATACATATACATGATCCAACTGATCATACAAAGCATCCAACTGATGCATATCAATATACATGATCCAACTGATCATACAAAGCATCCAACTGATGCATATCAATATACATGCTCCAACTGATCATACAAAGCATCCAACTGATGCATATCAATATACATGCTCCAACTGATCATACAAAGCATCCAACTGATGCATATCAATATACATGATCCAACTGATCATACAAAGAATCCAATTGATGCATATCCAAAGAAGTAATTGGAGCATCGTCCTGATGCTCATCACTTAGTGCTTACATCCACAACCAAGGAATCAATGGCACTACCTGCCCAATCCAAATCAACATAACCCTCCAAGTTAAACTTTTGATTCACCTCATACTTGAGCCCATATTCAGCTGTACCCTTCAGGTAACTAAGAATATGATTTGCATCTATCAAGTGAACATGTCTCGGATGTGTCAAATACTGGCTCAAGGTGTTCACCGCAAAGTAGATGCCTAGTCTCGTATTCATCAGGTACATCAAGGACCCAATCATCTGACGATACATCATGGCATCAACCAGCTCAGATGAAGCATCACATAGAAGCTTCAGGTTCGATGCCATAGGTGTGGCCATGGCCTTGCAGTCCATCATCTCGAACCTCTTTAGGATATCTACTGCATACTTCCCTTGTCCAAGGAAGATTCCATCTACACTCTGCCACACATCCAGGCCTAGAAAGTAATGCATAATCCTAATCATCGTCACAGCATCGTCCTGATGCATATCATCCAGAGCATCGTCTTGATACTCATCACACATGATCATCCTGATCATCGTCACTGCATCGTCTTGATGCATTTCATCCAAATCATCATCCTGATACTCATCACACATGATCATCCATCACTACTGCATCGTCCCGATACTCATCACACATGATCATCCTGATCATCATTACTGCATCGTCCTTATGCATGTCATCATACATGATCCAACTGATCATACAAAGCATCCACCTGATGCATATACATATACATGATCCAACTGATCATACAAAGCATCCAACTGATGCATATCCAAAGCAGTAACTAGAGCATTGTCCTGATGCTCATCACACAATGATTACATCCACAACCATGGGAAGGATCCTCCTCTCACCGTGCTTGGAATGGCTCCTGCAAATGTGTCCCATCACTTCTTCCTCGAAGTATCTTCAATAGATAGTTTTCTTGAACTTCATTGTTCGAAAAAATGTTGTTTGTCCTTCTTTTTTAGGTGATTGTACATGATCTTTCCTACAAGTCAAATTCAATTGCATGATTAGAAACTTCTCATAGTTTACAGAACTGAGTCTTATACATAAAGGCATATGTCATACACTCATGCAATTATCTTTAGCCAATGCTTCAATACAACATTTATCCATATCTTGTAACTTTATAGATGCCTTCCATCTCTACCAAAACATTTGTTAAGAGTGTGCACAAATCCCAACATGTCAGCAAAGAGGTTTCATTCTAGATAAGTAGCAATGGAATGTTTTACAGTACCATAGGCCACTTACCCATTACTTGCATATTAGTAGTATCTTGTTCATTAATGCAACTTTTCTAATATGCATAATATACAACCTAAGTCTAGGAATATAAGTATATACCTCATTGAACAATATTATTTAAACAATAAGAAATGACAATTCAAATACTTATCTTTGTTTGCTTGTTGGGTGGACTCCCTCTTGATCTTTGCTTCCTTGCAGGAACAACTGGAGTGAGCTCCCTCTCTGTCTTTGCTTCCTGGATTATCTATCTTTGAACTTATATCCATCCTGGACCTTTATGCATGCTTAAATGTGCACTAGTGTCATCCTCAAGATCTCATACATAATTATACATGCATTTGTATAATCTCAATACTATCAAAACATCATGATTCTAAATAATCTTAAATATGTATGATCATGATCATTTCATACATAGGTAATAAGCGTTAGTATTCAAGGTTTCAGGGAAGACTTCTTTTACTCATGCATATTCTTGTTTTACCATAGGAATTTTTTGGTTAGTCATATCATCAATCAAAGTAAGAAACATAATATGCATAAACCATTGATTACTTAGACTTCTAACTTCAAGAATAATCATTCATACAAAAGTATAAGATCCTAACACAAGGTAGGATTCTAACTTGATATAGGAAAAACACACCTAGTTATCATGTTTGCTAGTTATGTCTAACATACCCAAACAATGTCTTCTTGTTCTCTTCAATGACTTGTGCTTAGTAACCTGCATAACTCATAAATTAACCATTACAGAACCAAATTATACATACCTCATAAGTAGAGCTACTATGTGATCCATGAGTCTTTGTCTTCATGTCACCATGGTCATATGTTCTTGATCTAGAACTTGATTTGTACCTTTCATGTTAGCGGACAACATCAACCTCATACAACACCACAGTGCATTAGTACAATCATAAGTGTCATAACCCTAATCAATGAATGTATTCTATCATTCACATGTATTCATACTTTTACTAGGGTGATGAGACAAGTCTAAGATTAATCAATATTGTACTAACCTCAATAATATGAAGACAAACATATCATAAACTCAATCATGAACAAATTTCAAAACATACTCATATCTCTTCAAGTCATACCTGCCGGGATTGCTTGTAGCCTTCTTATGTAAAGCCTCAGCCTCATCTCCCTCTGGAACTGGAACTTCTTCACTTATGTAGGTGTCCAATTCATTCTTTTCTAGGATTAGCCCAATCCACTTTGATTTGTTGAAACTGGATCTAGCGCTGGATTAGGGTTGTCAAAGAAACCCTAAAAATTCAAACTTTGAGTTTCAAACTTCTGAATGGATGGAAAGATGTCGCTTGCTGAGCTGATCAAGCTGGTATACTTCAATTTTGAAAACTGCAAAATTTGACCCCTCAAAATTGCCTTTGAAACTGCCGGATTCACTAGACAGGATCCCAAACTAGGGTTTGATAAAGCCTGGCCTTCTTCCCATCCAAAACGTTAGATCTTGTGTTCTAAACTTTGATTTTTCTAAGGAACTTCCAACCGTGGTTACAGATTTCAAAAATTCCAACTTTTGCAAAAGCCCTAATTTTCCATCTTTCCGATCAAAATCGTGAACTAGGGTTTGATCAAGCCTGGCCTTCTTCCCAACCAAAAAAATCGATCTTGGTTTCTAAATTTTGATTTTTATGAGTAGCATTCAGCCGTGGTCTCCGATTCCAATAATTTCAACTTTCTCTGAAACCCTAATTTCCCACAGTAGTGACGATCCAAGAATGAAGGTGCTCAAAATCCAAATATTGCTTGACAAAAATATGCACCTGATTGTTTTTGGTGTAAGTCAGAATTTACGAATCCACAGGGTCTGAAATTTCGGCCTATGGTATCCTGACCTATCATCTTTCCAATCCCATAGGTCTGACCACAATTGGAATCTCTAAGAGAGATTTATTCCAAGTCTCGCAACGTGAACTATTTATGGGATAAAACATGAGAGAAAACTTGTACAACATGCCACGTGTCACTGGATCAATTTCAGCCTCTGAAAACCTTACCTGTGAAAGTACAGTCCGTTCCTTACCTGTAACATTTTACAAAATTTCATTTGGAGCTTCCTAGCCCACGTTGTGACCTTTTTTACTAGGTAACTTGTTTATGATTGAGATCTGGAAGAGGCAGAAACCCTATATTGTACTGATCATAAATCACAAATCACAGCGAATTAGAAGTTGTGCTTTGGAAACAGGGTACATGGAGATGTTATCTATGAACTGTAGAATTTTTCAGAACCTGAACCTTCACCAAAATGTATTTATAGCGAAAGTGCCACGATGACTGGTTTTTTCTATATCAAGCCCTAGCTTCTGATTTGTCACAAGTGCAACAAGTCTCATAAATGCCATATCATGCCTTCCTTCAGGATACATCTGATACCATGTTAGTTTTTCATAATTTAATTAATTCGTATCTAGGATCTTAACTTAAAGAACAACATGTATATCATATCAAGCATAAGAGACAAGAGACAAGAGACACAAAACATTTCACTGGGGAAAACCAAGAAGGTGAAAAACCCTGCAACTTCCTCAGAGATAGAATAAGCATCAATACAATGATCACCATGATCAAACCCAAGAGATAGATATATTCAGCAGCATGCTCCTCCTCCACTTGCGTGCACTCCTCCTCTCTCTCACTAATGCGAAGTGAGTGAACAATAGAATGTGTAAAATGAGAGAGACACACTCTCTATTTATACACTAACTTGACTTGACCTTTACTCAACTAGGTCGGCCTCAACTTAACCACTTAACATAATGTTGACTAGGACGAACCCTACTAGGGTGGTCTAATAACCCTTTGACCCACATGACTCATACAGGGCCGAACCCATCAAGGTGGTCTAATAACCCATCAAGTATAAGTTACAACACTTAGAATATAACTTGGGACACATGCAAGTACACATGATGACACTTCCAATCGGAGGAATAATACATCTCCGTTGGGGATACAATAAAGTACAAATGTAATACATAGAAGAATATCTTCCAAAGTTACAAATACATCAACATAATATTGTAGCAAGATAGCTTATAACATCACATACGTATCAACCATAAGTGGAAGATGACCTACAAGGCATAAGATCGAAATAATCAATAATGCTAGAATTGGAGTGAGAGAAGCACTATCACATCAACCTGATGTCTTGAATATCAAAGCAAATTTTGGTGTGGGTAAGCCTGTTAAGCCATCTTTATCTCACTAGAATCAATTTTCAAATACATTCATTAATAAGGATCGAAATAGAAGTGCCTAATGAAATTAAAGGATACACTATGGTTTGGGTGTCTTCGAATAACTTGAAACCCAATTTGATTGAACCAATAACGTCATATTTTGTTTTCCTAAGGTATAGTTTTGTTGACATAGAGCATCAAACATGTATACTTTCCAATATTCTAGTTATTTAAAGTTATGATCTTCTTGATGTTCTTCTCTTTCTAAAGAGCATAGGTTCAACAATAGACAAAAATACAAATTCCGTGCACGATTAAAGTGCATTTCAAATTAGAATCTAGGGATGGGTCAAGATGTCACTATGGAGTTTCCAATAGGAATCTAGGGATGGATCATGGTGTCACTAGGGCTATGATCTACTCATGGTTCCACCCTACTACAAGGGCTGTGAATGTCTTTCAATGGATCGTTGACCTTAGAACTCATTTGATGGAACCATGAAGATCATTTTGTTGCAAAAGACATATTTTGCTTGCTTGGTAGAGAAGGCCTTTTTAAGGTGCAAGCACTGTCATGGACGTATCTTTAATGTATGTAAACTTATCACATCAAATAAAATTAAAATTATCTTTTAATTTATTCTTATGTGGAAGTTGAGTGAATGAAAGATTTATGCGAATAAGATTTTGAAGTTGGATGGGAAAAAATCGACAACATTGACATTTGTGTATGTTTGTCTATGACTTCCTCGTCATTTTCTTCTGATGTAAAATTTTTTTCTCACAATTTTATTTCCGATTCATACTCTATTCTTAGAATATATGATCAAATTAATGGAGTGAGGATTGCAAAAACGCAAAATCTTTAAAGATCAAATCAATGGTGTGAAGAATGCAACAAGAACACGATCTATAAGAGAAGAGGTCAGAATTGTATGTTGGGTTTCATTGCGTACTTGCTATTATGTTAGGGATATGCTAATACAAGTAGAATGAAATTTCAATATAGGGATATGCCAATATAGCATGATAGTGAAATTAAGGTAGGATGTTATCATATCAACTTGGGGACTTCACCTTAAAACCGATTTTGATTGTCAAAAATTTTAGTGTAGGGAAATGCCTTATAAATTAGATATGTATTATATTTTCATTTATGTGGGATTAGTCACCATACAGAGAGTTTAGAAGATGATTATTAATTTGGAATGAAATCCCAACATAGGGATACTTTAGCAAGATAGATTATAACATCACATATATAACAACATAACTGGAAGATGACCTACAAGGCATGATATTGTATGATATTGAAATCATTGAGAATGTTAGTATTGGAGTGAGGAAGCACTATCACATCAACCCAATGTATTGCATCTCAAAGCCAGCTTTTGGTCTGGGTAAGCCTTACAAACCATCTTTATTTTACTAGAATTCAATTTTCAAATACATTTCATTGATAAGGATTTAAATAGAAGTTCCTAAGGAATTTAAATGAGACATGTTGTTGTTTGGATGCATCTAAATAACTTGAAACCTACTTGGATCAAACCTATAGCATCATATTTTGCTTTCCCAATGTATAGGTTTGTTGACATAGAGAATCAAATATGTACACTTGTCAATATTCCAATTCTTTAAAATTATGATTTGCTAAATGTTCTGCTCTTTCTAAAGAGCATAGGTTCAACAACAAACAAAAATGCAATTTTTGTGCATGATTAAAGTGCCTTTCCAACATATGGGGATGGATCATGGTTTCACTAGGGACTATGATCTGGTCATGGTTCCACCTTGATAAAGGGTTGTGAATGTCTTTGAATGGACTGGCCAGTTGAGAACTCATTGGATGAAACAATGAAGATGATTTTATTGCAAAAGGTATGTTTTGTTTCTAGATAGATAAGGCCTTCTTGAAGGTGCAAGCACCGTTATGGACATATGTTTCATGTATGTAATGAATATCACATCAAACAAAATTGTAATGATCTTTTCATTACTTTATGTGTAAATTGAAATAATGCAAAGATTTATGTGAATAATATTTTGAAGCTGGATGGGCAAAAATGACAATATTGACATTTCCTTTTGTTTGGCCATGCCTTCCTCTTATCATTTTATTCTGATGTTAAATTTTTTCTCAAATTTGTTTGCAGAGTCATCTCTATGGTTAGAATTAATGATACAATTAATGAAGTGAGTATTGCAGAAAACCAAAATATTTAAGATCAAATCAATGGCATGAATAATGCAACAAGAACAAGATATATAAAAGAAGAGGTTAGGATTTGTATTTTGGGTTACATTCCATATTTTCTATGATGTTCGAATTAATGTCGATATATGTAGATTGAAATTCCAACATAGGGATATGCCAATGTATCATGATAATGAAAGTGAAGGATGATGTTATCATCAACTTGGGGACTTCAACATAAAACCAATTTGGATTGGCAAGAATTTTAGTTCAGGGAAAACCTTGTAAATGTGCTCTATAGATTGTCATTTATATGGTATTATTAACCACTTTCACACAATTTAGAAGAGGAAAATTTATTTGGAATGAAATCCAAATATAGGGATATTGTAGGAAGATAGCTTATGATATCACATATATAACAACCATAAGCAGAAGACACCCACAAGGCTTGACATTGAAATCATTGAAAATATTAATATTGGAGTGAGAGAAGCACACTATCACATCAACCAAATGCCAACTTGCATATCAATAAGATTTTCATGTGGGTAATCCTTATAGACCATCTTTATTTCACTAGAATTCAATTTGAAAACACATCATTAATAAGGATGGAAGTAGGAGTGCCTACGGAATTTAAGCATGAGACACACTATGGTTTGGTTGAAGTAATGCATACTATGGTTTGGTTGAAGTAATGAATAATAGGTAGAATTGAAATTTGTTAGCAGATTAGTTTGTGATGGTTGTTTTGAAATTGATGAGCATAGTTGGAAATGAAACATCACGATATATTTCATTAGAATAGGGATGAAAGTGGACTATTGTGTCTTGGATAGGCGTAATAGGCAAGTTGGTGTTCATGTAGTTTTCCCTAACTTTTTTATTTAGGTGAATAAGGCTTGGATATTTCTTAGGTGGTTATCAGGTCATCTCAATTGGAGATACACATATGTGGAGGGTTGATTTTAGTAGATAAGGATTAATAAATAAAACAATCCAACCATGGGCATGGGGACAAGTAATTTGTAGGACCTTAAATTAAAAAGAAAAAGCTTGTGTTTCTATGGCTTAAAAATGGAAGAGACATCGAGTCTCTATGAGTAGAAGATATATGCTAATGCAATTCTAGAAATGTTGAGCTAGATTTAGCATTTCCCTCTTTTAAAAAAATTATTTGTAAACACAAAATTATTTGTAAAGATAAATACTTTACATTTTTTTATTTCTTTAAATTATTAATATTTATTTATTATTTGATAGTACATTAGAGAATGGCGTAGGTGTGCACAAGATTTGAATTTTAATGTGCTCATACTAAGTGTCTACTAGTTTCCATTGAACAATATAACATTGGAATCATTAGGGTTCCATTTCTATTTGAAGTACATGTCTTAAGACAGGATATACTGAAGGATCCTAATTGTGGTAGAAATTTGGGTGGGAAATATGTATACATTTGATTATAATAATAATTTATTTATGTAATCAAACCAAAGTTACGAGATTTGACAAATTATGAAATTAAAAAAAATTGACGAATATGTCACAAGCATGTTGGATTTGAAAAATATGTCACATGTGCAGTGGCATAGATTCTGATTAACCAATGTTGACAGCAGTAGGTCCAACCATCTCTTCAAGGAATACAACTTATTGCCGGCACCACAGGGAAACGTGAATTGGAGAGTACCCATGTCAAAAGAAACAACATTCAAAAAACAAAACCAGAAACACCGAGCAAAAATTGATAAATAGTCAGTTTCAAGTTCAACTTTACAAGCCCCAAGTTGCCATTAAACCCCAATCAAAATCTAAACACGTAGACTTCCATTAAACCCCAATAAAAATCTAGTTATAAGAAATCCCCAAAATAGGGTGGTGGAACTATGAGCAGAGGATTTTTCCACATATCGAAGACATTGCTTTTTCCAATCAAAACCCTTTCTCTCTTGCTCTTGATTGTGAAATGGAAGCCCTCGATTCCCTTCATCTCCTAGTTGTGTAAATGCAATGGAATCCCCATGGATATGCTACAGAGCTACTACTGTCGGGCAGGGAAGGGACGTGGATGGAAACTAGAAGATGTCGCGAAAATGGCACACAACCGCAAAGCAATTAGGAAACCAAAAAATGGAATAGTTTGGTGCACAACCCCGAAGAAATTGATGGATGCACTCAGTGAAATGAAGCCAGGGACAATAGGTTTCATGCTATCCCTGAGCAATGGGTAATGAAGATGGTATAGTGGAGGGTTTTTATATCGACCACCCAAAGTAGCTTTTGAGTCCAAATCGTAGTTGGGTGCAACATATAATCTATGCATTGGTATCAAGTAGTCACATCAATTTGTGAGCAATTTATATATTTCATTAGTGAATTACATAACTAGGTTGCATATTAGTTGATTTCCTTATGTGCCTAGTTTTTTCTCAATAAAAAATAGTGTTTATATTAGTAGAAGCCATGATTAATCTAGACAAATGTGTAATACAATGTTTTTTAGAATAAACATGGCTTTGGCCATATGTCTAAAATATAGAGTTGTTCATCCCTGCTCCTAATGCCTCTAACTATCTTATAATTATAACTTCTAAAAGCTTGACATGTATATTCTAGAACATATTGATTAAGCAACAAAATAATGCTACACAACATACTAAACCTCATTGGAGTAAGACTAAACACTAGGTCCACTAGGGGTAACTTCTTGCATTATTTCTAGTGTCTCTTGTTGATGTATTTGTAACTTTGGAATATATTCACTTGTATATTTTATTTGTACTTTATTGTATCCCCAATGGAGATGTATTATTCCTCTGATTGGAAGTGTCGTCCGTTGTACTTGCAAGTGTCGCAAGTATTATTGTAAGTGTCGCAACTTATATTTGATGGGTTACTAGACCAGCTTATTGGGGTCAGCCCTGTATGAGTTGTGTGGGTCAAAGGGTTATTAGACCACCCTAGTGGGGGTCAGCCCAGTCAGAATTATGTTAAGTGGCTAAGTTGAGGCCGACCTAGTTGAGTAAAGGTCAAGTGAAAGTTAGTGTATAAATAGAGAGTGTGTCTCTCTCATTTTACACATTGTCTCATTGTCTCACTTCGCATTAGTGAAAGAAGAGAAGGGTGCACACAAGTGGAGGAGGAGCATGCTGCTGAATTTATCTATCTCTTGGGTTTGATCATGGTGATCCTTGTATTAATGCTTATTATATCTCTGAGGAAGTTGCGGGCTTTTTCACCTTCTTGGTTTTCCCCGGTGAAATGTTTTGTGTCTCTTGTCTCTTGTCTCTTATGCTTGATATGCTGTACATGTTCTTTGAGTTAAGATCCTAGATCAGAATGAATTAAATTCTAAAAAACTAACATGGTATCAGAGATAGCCTGAAGGAAGGCATGGTATGGCATTTATGAGACTCGTTGCACTTGTGACAAATTGGAGGCTAGGGCTTGATATAGAAAAAACAAGTCATCATAGAACTTTCTCTATAAATCCATTTTGGAGAAGGTTCAGGATCTGAAACATTTACAGGTCATATATAACATCCCCATGTAACGTGTGTCATAAGCACAACATCTAATTCACTGTAATTTGTGATTTAGGATCTGTACAATCTAGGGTTTTCGCCTCTTCTAGATCTCATTCATAAACAGGTGACCTAGGAAAAAAGGTCACAACTTGGGATGGGAAGCTCCAAATGAAATTTCGTAAGAGCTGACAGGTAGCGCACGGACTGTAGTTTCTCAGGTAACTTTTCTAGAGGCCTAAGTTGAACCAGTGACACGTGGAAATCCATACAAGTTCGCTCTCCTATTTTATCCCATAAACAGGTCACGTTGTGACACTTGGCATTACTCTCTCTCAAAGAATGCATTTGAGGTCATATATGTGGGGCTGGAAAGAAGACAGGTTAGGATACCACAAGTCGATGTTTCGGACCCGATGGATTTGTAATTTCTGAGTTATACCAGAAGCAATCAGGTGCGTATTTCTGTCCAAACAAAATTGGATTTTGAGCACCTTCATTTTTGGATCATCACTGCTGTGGGAAATTAGGATTTCAGAGAAAGTTGAAATTCTTGGAGTTGGAGACCACGGTTAGATTCTCCTCATCAAAATCGAAATTTAGAGACCAAGATCGAATTTTTTGGTTGGGCAGAAGGCCGGGCTTGATCAAACCCTAGTTCGGGATTTTGATCAGAAAGGTGGAAAATTAGGGCTCCTGCAAAAGTTGGAATTTTTTAAGTCTCTAACCACGGCTGGAATCTCCTAAAAAAAGTCAAAGTTTAGAGCTTTGGATCGAACCTTTTGGTTGGGAAGAAGGGTGGGCTTTATCAAACCCTAGTTTGGGGTCTTGTCTAGTGAATCTAGAAATTTCAAAGGCAATTTTGAGGGGTCAAATTTTGCAATTTTCAAAATTGAAGTATACCAACTTGATTAACTCAGCAAGCCACATCTTTCCATCTGATCAAGAGTTTGAAATTCAAAGTTTTAATTTTTAGGGTTTCTCTGACAAACCCTAATCCAGCTCCAGATCCAGTTTCAGCAAATCAAAGTGGATTGGGTTAATCCTAGAAGAGAATGAATTCAACACCTGCATAAGTGAAGAAGTTCCAGTTCCAGAGGGAGATGAGGCTGAGGATTTACATGAGAAGGCTACAAGCAATCCCGACAGGTATGACTTGAAGAGATACAGGTATGTTTTGAAATCCGTTCATGATTAAGTTTATGATATGTTTGTCTTCATATTATTGAGGTTAGTACAATCTTGATTAATGTTAGACTTGTCTTATCAGCCTAGTAAAAGTATGAATGCATGTGAATGATAGAATATATTCATTTGATTGCGGTTATAACATTTATGATTGTACTAATGCACTATGATGTTGTATGAGGTTGGTGTTGTCCACTAACATGTAATGTACATCAAGAAAGACAAATCAAGTTCTAGATCAAGAACATATGACCATGGTGACATGAAGACAAAGACTCATGGAGCTCTACTTACGAGGTATGTATAATTTGGTTCTACAATGCTTAATGTATGAGATATGCAGGTTACTAGCACAGGTCATTGAAGAGAACAAGAAGACATTATGCGGGTATGTTAGACTTAACTAGCTCACATGATAACTAGGTATGTTTTTCCTATATCAAGTTAGAATCCTACCTTGTGTTAGGATCTTATACTTTTGTATGAATGATAATGATTATTCTTGAAAGTTAGAAGTTTAAGTAATCAAGGGTTTATGCATATTATGTTTCTTACTTTGATTGATGATATGACTAACCAGAAGAGTTCTATGGTCAATAAGAATATGCATAAGTAATAGAAGTCCTCCCTGAAACATTAAATACTAACGCTTATTACCTGTGTGTGAAATAATCATGACCATACATGTTAAGTTTATTTAGGATCATAATGTTTTGATAGTATTGAGATTATACTAATGGATGTATGATCATGTATGAGATCTTGAGGATGACACTAGTGCACACTTAAGCATGCATAGTGTTCCAGGATGAATATAAGTTCAAGGACAGGTAATCCAAGAAGAAAATATCAAGAGGGAGCACACTCCAGTAGTTCCTGCAAGGAAGCAAAGATCGAGAGGGATTCCACCCAACAACCAAATAAAGATAGGTATTTGAATTGTTATATATATATGATTACTTAAATGATGTTGTTCAGCCATGTACATACTCATGATTTAGGATGAATATTATGCATATTAGCATAAATCTTTTATTCACATTAGCATAAATATGCATAAAGATCCTCCTCCTCAAAAGTGCACCACTTTTTGAATGAGAGAAGTGTGAGTAATGAGTGATCAAATAGAGATCTCCCGATCTCTATTTATACTTGTCCTATCCTGCCCAATAAACTAATGGGGCCGACTTGTCTAGCTTAGCCTAATAACCCATGGTTAACTTAATCCAGGCTGACCCCAAAATTGGTGGTCTAATAACCCATGAACTATAAGTTACGACATTTACAATATAAATGACGACACTTCCGTATAGAGGAATAATAATATCTCTATAGAAATACAAACACTTCTGTATAGAGGAATAATAACATCTCTATAGGAATACAATACACATGGGTAAAATACATTCCGAAGTTACATATACATCAACACGATGATGATGAATCCGATGACCTTTCCATACCATTGACATAAAGAGGTGTCAGATATCAAACTTCTTATAAAGTTTTTTTTGTAGGATATCTGATGCCCCCTTCAAAATAATCCGACGAGATCGCCAAACCACCAACACCAAACGCCATCGGTCTTTCTAAGAAGATGATGATGATGATGATGATGATGATGATGATGATGTTAATGATGATGATTATGATGATGATGATGGTGATGATGATGATGAATATGATGATTATGATCATGAAGATGATGATGATGATGATGATGAAGATGATGAATATGTTAATGAAGATGAGGGTGATGACGACGATGATGATGATGAAGATGATCATGAAGATGATGAAGATGATCATGATCATGAAGAAGATGATGAAGATGAATATGTTAATGAGCATGAGGGTGATGGCGATGATGATGATGATGATCATCATCATCATCATCTTCTTCATGTTGATGATGATGAATAAGATGATGATGATGAAGATGTTAATGAGGATAATGATGATGATGATGATGATGATGATGATGAGGATGATGATGATGATAATGATGATGATGAATATCATGAAGAAGATGATGATGATGAAGATGTTAAGGAGGATGAGGGTGATGAGGATGATGATGATGATGAATATGATCATGATCATGATCATGATGAAGATGATGAAGATGATGGTGATCATGAATAATATGATGATGATGAAGATGTTAATGAAGATGAGGGTGATGATGACGATGATGATGATAATGATGATGATGATGTTTGAGTCTGAAAAACCTCCCACACCATCAATGCATTCTTATAGTCTAACCATGCCAAATTTCAGTCCAAGCCAGCATAAATTTAAAAATTTCAACATTGGACCCGTGCAGTACATGATCAGGCATGCCATTTGGGTTAGCATGATAATTGTGTATTTCCTTATTGAGTTCCTCTCTATTTCAAGAATAATTTAATATTCTCTACTGAACAGGGCCAACCACATGAAGGTGGAAGCTATAATGGCCCCTCCCCCCCCTCCCTCTTGTCACATCACTCTCAATTCCCCATAACTCGACAAAATCTATGTAAAAAAAAATTTAAATGTGTTTTTTGTCATACTTTATAAGAAGCAATGTTTATAATTATAGCATATGCCAACATACATGAAAATGGAAAAAACACTAAGAAACAATTAATTTATATGTACCAATAAAATTCAATATTTCTATCACAATATTAAATCAAAATATATAGAGTAGATATATTACTGCATACCTTGTACACTTCAATGGAATTCATCATCTTCTTCATCCAAGTCATCATTTGTATCATCCGATACAGAGTCAACATTGTAAGGATTAGCCATATCATCATTGTCATCGATGTCAGTTACGATCATCATGTCATCGTCGATATCATCTTCATGAACACTGTCTTCTACATCATCTGATTCAACTAATTCTTCAACATTTTCTTCTGGAACATGATCATCTAAATCATGTTGATCATCTGCAACATCGTATTCTTCTTCGAGACCCTCTTCATTACCTTCATTTATGTTATACTTTACTATCCTTCCCCTTGGATCGTGTCTCACAAAAAATGACCAACCCGCTCTACCTGGAACCTCTGAGTAAAATAACTGTTCACATCGGGTTGGAAGAACATAGGGCTCCGTTCCTATCTCAAACAACCTTGTATTTACCATGGTAAATCCATTTTCATGTTCAATAATTCTTTTATCGGGATCACGTTGATTCAATCGTAACCTGTACCATTTGAAAACAAACCTAAATACCTTGAAGGAGTTAAATTAGCACTGAAGAATATCTTCCAAATACCCATAGTATTGATTTTCTGAGAGTTCTGGATGTCTGTCACTTCTAGAGGAAACATTGGTCACCTCAAAGACTGCAGATATCCCACAATCTGATGTTTTCTTCATTTCATTCAAATTTTTGATGCGATATCTACATTCGTTGAACCACATAGCCTTATGGTGTTTTACCTACAACAAGCCACACACGAAAAGATTACATAATGATCCAATATTTATGATTAAGTGCATGTTTTTTCCATACACTGAAAAAAATCAACATCTACATGATCAATATGTTTGCAAAAAAAAAAATAGTGTGGTTGATTAATATACTTGCCTGCTTATCTTTTAAACCATATGCTAAATCGATTTCCCTTTGTCTAAGATTGGTATCTCCATTGCAATGTGCTACTTTAACCAATGAAGCCACACCTTCCCATGATATTCCATGACCAAATTGTTCACATCGTTCAATCCATACCTTCATCTAGTCAAGATTGTTTGTAATGTATAAATGAAGTGAATCTCACTTTCAACCAACTGTATGATGAAAATAAAATTAAAATTCAATACAAATGTATATTAACTTAACAAAGTATACACTCTTAATTGATGCAATATATTGAATACAAAAATAGAATATGTATGATATATATACATAAAAATCAACAGTCAAATGTTTTATATTACCTTTCACCTTCCTCAATCTACCTTTCCCCTTCAGGTACTCCCCTTCGAAATTGTTATTGAAGTCTGGATCACAAATGCGACGTAAATTGAGCTTTGACAATGATTTAGGAAGATATTCACTAATATACAACATGTTCCAGTATACCATATATCCCTCCATCATAAAACCCTCAACATGTGATCGTTGTCTAACCAAACCCTTGATACATTTTAAGTGCCTCTCAACCATCCACATGGACCTTGAGTGCACAGGTCCGCACAATTCAAGCTCCTCAACTCGGTGTATGAGGTAGTGTTCCTGTGCATTGAAAAATGTTGAAGGTAGATGCTTCTGCATTTCACACATGAGATGAGGAATTTATCTCCTCCAATACTTTATATCTTCTTTATGGATTTATTTATATGACAACCATCTACAAGTGACGCAACCCAATTCTGAGATTTAACCAAAAAACATTATATTACATAACATGAATTAGTGCACACAAATAAAATATAAGTTTTATGATGAATTAAAAAAACACTAATTAGCACATGCAAAAAATCACTACTTACCTCATGTATTTCCTGAGATTATATATAACGTGTTTTACATTGTTGTCGAACTTGTCCGACAGAGAGAGAGGTAGAACATATTGTAACAATATACAAATCGTTTCATTTTTTAAACAAAGAGTAGACAAACAAATTGAATACCAACAATATTCATTGGAATAAGAAAAAGCAATAATTATATGCATACCATAATAATTACCTTCATGAAGACATGCCAATCATGCGTTTTCACCCCTACAAAATCATCTTTCTTTGTTATGATATTCTTCATGTTCACACAAAATCCGGGGGGGAATTTATTTTTTCACATGAATTCTTTTACAACATTATGTTCCTGCTCCGTTAACATCCATGGAAGAGAGTTTATATTAATTTGGTCTCCATTGCTATGAAATTGAATGACATCTTTCATTGCATGGTTTCCTTCTTGAATGTCTTTGCAAATTTTGACAATTTTTTCTTTCTCATTCCTTCGATCCAATATTCGCCATAATGTTTTAGTAACATTCTTTCCGATATGCATTGTATCAAATAGATGAGCAATTTGTAGGTGCTCATAGTAGGGAAACCTACTGAATTTTCTAGGATAGCTTTTCATTCCTCGTGGAAGCCCATTAATTCCTTCATGATCATGGTGACCATCATGAACCATATTTTATAAAGAAATTACAGAAATTAATGTCAATTACATTAAACAACACACAATAAAAAAATACATAACATTTTATATACAATGATTCATATGTACCTTGACGATTTCTATTATATTGCAACTTCCATAGGTTAGGTGTCATTCTCTATGGTTTTAATGCAGTCTCTTGCTTCCCATTGAATAGATGTTTTCCGGTAGTTCGATACTTGTGATTATTAGAGAGTAAATGCCTATACTCATCAAACACCTCCTTTCCTAAGCTTTTTGAACGATGAGATTTGATCTTAGGACAACAAACTGGACATGCAAATTTTCCCTTTGTTTGAAAACCTACATAAAGAGATGGAATATCTATGTCAATTATAATTATATACAAAATGAATGGATTATTTTAAAAAACATGTGTGCGTAGTATATTAACTAGTTCATAAAATTAAATGCAATTAAAGTGGAACTTATAATTACAAACCGCAAAAATGGGTTAACCCTGGGGCATCATGTATTGTCCATACAAGCATTGCATGGAATTGAAATTGCCTTTGTCATATTGGTCTAGATATGTCATACATAGTGATTCCATTCCATAACTTTAGTAGCTCGTCAATAAGAAGTTCGATATATACATTCATGTCTTTAACTTGGTAATTACCTGATTGATTTGAACATATAAAATATATAATTATGAGTACCATTTAGATATATAAACCATGCATAAGAGAAAAATAAATAAATATATATATATTTATGACATTATGCAAGAAAATACGACATATGAGATCCCACTACATTGAAAAAAAACTGTAGACACAATATACCTGGAACAATTGTCAACAACATTATGTGCTCTCTCTTTATTGACAACCATGGAGGAATGTTATTGTTGATAACAAAAATAGGCCACACATAATCTCTGCAAATGGATTGACACCATCTTCTGCCAAAGAAATCCTAAGATTACGAGGTTCTTATTTAAAGTGAGGCCATTTTTCCTCCATATCTCTAAATGTAGACCCATCTTCAGGCATTCGAATAATGTCATCTTGACTTTTGTTTCGTGCATGGTAATCCATAAATTGCACTATGTTCTTGAACCTGAATAGTCATTGCAAACGTGGAATAATGGGAATATAATGAAGAACCTTACGAGGCACCTTTTTTGTTAGTTGATCTGTTCGATATCTACTGATATGAAATTCCAGACATTCTATTGCAAACTCATGCTGATTATAATATATAACATGGTCATCAAAGCATGCAATAATTGCTTCATACTGCAGTCCAATTTATTTCATGATCGTAGATAAATCTCAATATGTGCGAGGTAAAATATTTGACGATGTGTTGTTGCTACAACCTAATCCCCAAAATTTTTTGGAATTTATGGGGCCCGTCCTTTTCTCTTAAGAGAATTGTTAGAAGTTTGAGTCTTCTTAGAAGCCTGCCTTCAAAATTAGTTTTTCCCAAAGAGACGAGCAAGGAAAGTTTTTTTTCACTGAGTAAAACTCATCTTTTTTTGCCGAAACGGTCGGCAAAACTTGCCCAGTCAAGCCGAAACGGTCGGGGTGTTTTTTCTTTTTTTAAGTTTTATACATTTTTTCTTTTTGATGGAACTCGCCAAGTCAAGCCGAAACGATAGGCAGTTTTATTTTAAAGTTTTGAAGTTGGACGTCTTTTGTTTCGGCAGAACTCGCTGAACCAAGCCGAAATGGTCGGTGGGAGTCAGTCAACTCCGCCGAAATGATTGGAGAACTGTCCTTTGATTTATTTGGAACTTATTTTTTTCTCTAGTTCGGCGAAGAAAATTGACCACCATGACCAATTTTGGAGAACTGGAATATCCGTGCCAAAACAATCACTGACAGTCGCTAAGATACGCCGACGCATCTATGGAACTCTGAAGTAACTGTCAAAACAGTCGAGGACAAAGAAAACAACTATCACATGGTAATATCTGGAAAACTCTCCGAGAAGCCGAAATCAGTGTGGTTTGATTTCCTTCTCCAATGTGTCTCACAGGGACTTGAAAAGTCCCACCGATACTTGTCGCAGTGACTTGACGAGTTCTGTCGAAATCGTCAGTGACATACCTTTAGTGGCGCCAAAGTTTGAAATGATTGTGGCTCCAAAATGATGCCGGGCCCCACCATACTAACAACATTATTAATTTTCTACCAACCTTGTCCACTCGACATTAATTGCTCTATTTTGCAAAAAGTTATATATAGGGTTGGGGTTCTATTTTGATTATTTTAACTTTGCAAAAAACATTGTTCGAGTTTTTGTCATCTCCACCACTCACTGAGCATCGGTCATCCCAAATCCGTTGAAGCTTTGTATCCAGTTAGCGTTTAATAGGTAGACCATCCCTTTCCATTTTTCTTTTGTTTTTTGATTGGTAGCTAGGAGAAGGGTGTTCATGTTGTTAATCCCTCCTTACCGTTGCTTGGTACACAGCATCCTAACCTGCAAAGGGGTAAGCTAGTTGGGCTTTTAGTTTTGATGTTAGTAGAGTGGGGTTTAAAATTTAACCAGTCGCAGTTTCCCTGCCTCGACCATCACCCTACCTTGTCTCGAACTTACGTTGAACCTTTCGACAACCGTGTTGGTCCTAATCTTGTTTTGGGCATCTTAGAGTTGTTAGCAGTGGGTGTTACACATGCTACCGGTTGCGCGAGTTGAACCTTTGCGACCATGAGACCAAAGTGGACCCATGGTGGCTGCTTTGTCACTCCACAGACCCAAGCCCTTTCTCCACTATCAACAAGAGTAACTAGACCACACCCTTAAAATATCTTCCTTACACACTCGTGTGTCATAGTTTGGACCTAATCAACATTATTTTAAAACCCCTTAAGCTCACTTTTCACTGCACACCCCAAGTTACATTCAAATTTTCCATTTTGGCAGTTGGTTATATTTATTGTTAAAACAGTTGACAGGGTTAATTGGATTTGTTTACATATGATTATGTTTTCCCATCTGCATATTGATAAACAAACACAAAAACTTAATAGCATGATAATTTTTTTTTTCTCAACGGTCCTGCCTATCAGCAGTAACAAGAAAGAAAATGCTTGATTAAATTTTGTTAGAATTTTGCTTACACATGTTTTTCTTTTATCAGAATTTTAAAAATGCCTAAGAAAGGAGCCAATAGGAAACCCAAGGCGGCTGAGTCTGGGTCAGATATCGATATCATATTGGAAAATAAGGTATATACTATGTTCGAAGATACCAAACCATTGACACTGATTCTCCTGGAATTCAAATGGGGGGAAGTATATTAGATGATCCGGGACCAGAATGTCCCTGGTGCGGTTCTTGAAGAAATGGTATTATATCAGAACATTAGGAAATCTGGCATCGCAAAAGAAGATGTGCGCCTAGAGCTTTTTCCTTGCTCAGAGGTCATTGGGTGGATTCTGTCGCAAGTTGAATCCATGTCAAGGATCACGTTTGATAGAAAAGGAGAGGCATTTTCCTTGTTCCATCTAGTCCACATATCAGCAACATACAAGTTACCACACACTCAGGTCTTGTTGATTGAAGATTGGCTTAAAATTCTTAACATGGACACTCTCGAGTTCACCAAGAAATTATTAATACTAGGAAAGCAATTGAGGTAAAGAGAAAGCAAAGAGTATGAATGCCAAATTATAAGGACCCCTTTCAAGATCATATCCCTAATGCTAAGCAGGATTTTCAGCAAATCAAATGGGACTATCTAAAAATCGAATTGCATACCTCTGATCCATCATGTAGACTTCAATGGTAGAATCTTTAACTGGGAATACATCATCTCAGACAGTCTATCGCCAATAATACCAGCTGCAAAGGAGGACTGACCCAGAAGAAGGCATAATTTTACATGTCTTTGTACCTTTTAGACTGCATTTTATCAAGGCATCCTTTCCCCAAGTTGGGCTGCATCTAGAATAGGGTTGGTTCCCCAATCTATGTTGCTTACAAGATTTTGTGGGCCCATAATTACAAGACCATATGTGAATAATTTATCATATGTGAAGAATTTATCATGCCTCCGTACGAGTTAATCTTCAACAAAGAGCCAAACTGCTTGTCTGAGAATGCCATGGACGTCATAGAAGAGTATGGGGATTAATATTTTTCGTAGGAGGGCATGTATCTTAGGATGTATGGAGGTTCCAAACCTCCATCTCTCTTGCCCAAATATGCGACTGATTATGTAGTTCACAAAGAAGCGGTAAGGAAAATATTCATAGATGGGATTGTTGGCTTCTTGCATGATCAAAAAAAGGCTTCATTCCCACCATTTCCTTTCTGCATTAGGGAATATAAATTCTCCAAGATTAAAGTTGTTAATGCTTTTGTTCAGGAACTGGAAGCTTTCCATTTTGGAGAGAATACTTTTGCGAGAAATGAAAGCTACAACAAAGTTGTAGAGCATTGTGCAGCAATCAAAGTACATTTTGACTATGCTAATTAATTTGAAAAAGATGAAGAAGTATTCCGAAGAGCTAGCAACATGACTGAGCTCAACAAATGCTTTCGTCCCAAAAGCGGAGCTAGTTCCAGCATTGTTGCCAAAGTGGCTAAGCAAGCATAATTAGAGAGGCTAAAAGAGGAGACTGAAAAGATTAAGAAAGAAGAGGCCGAGAGAGCTCGGAAAGAGGAAATTGAAAGAGTTCGGAAAGAAGAAGCTGAAAGAGTTCAGAAAGAGGAAGCCGAGAAATTGCAAGAAATAAGAGAAAGAGTAAAAAAGGAAGTGCTTGAACAAAAAAATAAAAAAGAGGAAGAAGAAAAGTCCAAGAAGGACGTGGAAATGGGAAACCCAAGCTTGCAAAACATGGATGTAGACCCCCCCAAAATATCTAAGGAAATAATCACAGGAGGACACTTCCCGTTGGCCGAGCTCGGGCTCACACCATTTACCCCATTGAAGGATCACACTATGACCCAAGTGGACACAATCATCTTCGACCATAAAAGAAAATCCATCATAAGGAAGACATAAAAGAGAATGAAAATAGGCTCCCAACTAGAAATTGTCACTATTCAGGAGATCACCGTCCTGGATGGTACGCAGAGAGACCACAAGTTTATAGCATCCATCAATGTAGTTGTTGATCAAGCAAATGAAGATAACATTGACAATTTGATAAATGATATTGAACGAAGAAAACAGAAAGTACACAAATTAAAGGGTAATCTAGTAAAGGAATGAGCAGAAGAGATAGAATGGAAGAGAAAACATGACACCCTTCTATCTGAGCATGAAGGAATAGTGAATGAATACCAGAGCTTGGATGAATAGAAGGAGGCATTAACTGTACAGTTAATGATATTGGAAGGTGAAAAGAATGACCTTGAAGCTCGAGCCACTAAGCAATAATTAGGTGAGTCAGCTGCCAACCAACAAGTTGAAGAACTAAAAGATGAAGTAGAGGAGTTGGAAAAGGAAAAAGAGCTTATGACAGAACAACTAGAACTTGCAAATAGCAGGAAGCAAGACTTATTTCCTTTTCATGAACAAGCATGTGACATTTAGAAGAAAATTTATCAGTCACTAGAACTTATCACCGAGGAAGTCTGGAAGATGAAGGTGATGATATCAAGGATGAAGGAAATTGATGTTGAAGCTATGAGACTCAAAAGGAAGTTTGTACGCAACATGGAATAGATTGGGAAGCAAATTGAATGGAGAGAAGGGAAATCAATATTCCCTAGGCACCTACCTCACAATACTGTTGCAGATTTAAAGATGGATTCAGGTCTCATTGAGTTCTGTAGAAAATCTGGTATACGAATAAATAATAGTATCCCGAAAACCATCGAGCAGTGTACCGGCTTCTACCTAAAAATCCGTGAAATTCATGAGAAGTGTCAACTGGTTATACCTCCGACCATGGAATATTTCCTTGACAGATATCAACACTTGTCAGAATTGTAGAGCGAGCTGAGCTCAGATCTGAACTACATAAAGAAGCTAGACATACTAATAGGAGAAGACCTTCATCAGTTCATTGGACAAGCTTCCATTCATGCCTACATTCTAGAGGACATCTACCAGGAAGCGGCAACAGGATTAAAAAGTATAGAAGTAGAATGTATAACCATGAGATATTTTAAAAAATGATGGCCCCTATACAAAGTAACATCACTTCAAAAGAAACTGGCATGTGGACCAAATACATCTCTGATTTTGAAAAGCTAGCTGGAAACTAATTTTGTATTTTCTATTAAAGACAAATTTTGCAGAATATTAGGGTTAGGTTAGATGAAGAAGTCACTAGAAGAAAAATATATAGAGTTATAAATAGAGGAAGAGAATACGATGTAGGGACTTTTGGAAGGTACAATAGAGATGGACTATTTTGTATGAGAACTATTTTTCTGCTTCATAAAGAAGGATTTGTTTCCTGGGGAAAGCTAGCATAGAGATTTTGCTTGGAATATATGGAATTTCATGTGGAACTAATTCTTCATACATTCATATGGCTGAAAACATGAAGTTGGGAAACAATTTTGGCTTGTTTTTTACGAACAAAACTGCTAAATATTATGTTTTTCAACTTCGACCTCTTCAAACCCATATCTCCCTTAGGAATTTCAACATGAAGTAAACACAAAGGTTTTAGAGAATTGAATTAGCTTTCTAGTCGTATTTTTTTAAATTTTTTTATGGACATATCATGGGACAAATTTGTTGCCAACCAACGGCATTAACTTGAAAATTTTAGGTATGGATAATGAGTGACCTGTGTTGACGTCGGTTTTTTGATAGATGGTTATTCATTTTAGGGAAAACAATTGTAGGCTCATAATATACACACACTACACTGTGAATGGACTATATTTTGAGTTTTTTAAGACTTGGGAACTATTTTTTATTATTTATCGAAACAACATGTGTTAAGAAAATGGTGCATTATCGACACATGTTTATGTCTTCGCATTTTCTTTCAAATGTGACTCTTATTGGAAAAAATAAAAGTACGCTTTTGAAGAGGACGAGCCAATTATGATCTCTGTGAAATTTCAAATTTTTTGTTGTTGCCTTTGATATGATATTAAATTTTTATTTCGGATGATTTTCAGAGTAATAAAATTCTTAAGGGATAAGGTTTAGAAAAAAAATATTAATAAATAGAAATTCAAATTGAAATGAAAAAATTATTATATCATTGGAAACTAGATTCGAAGATGAATCGATTGCTACCAAGTCCGACAAATAATATTTAGAATTTGCAGGGGTCTGGGCTTGCCGAAGTTACAGGTTCCAGAAAGATTCCATATACTTTCGTAGGTTTGCTGACCATAAACTCTCGGCTGGAGCAATATCTTCGAAAATCTAGGCCAAGAGTTTACTTCAAACTCTCATCCGAGAGTTTTTTTTAAAATATAGGGCTACGATTTGTTCAAACTCTCGGCCTAGAGTTTTATTAAACTCTCGGTCGAGAGTTTGAACTCTCACAAAATCTTGGCCTAGAGTTTGAGGTTGACTTTTTTTTGCGTGATCATCTGCTCGCACTAGTGTTTTTTCACTCCATTTTTCATAAAATTATTTCCCGGGTTCGCATTTTCACCCATATGCATACTATGAGATTGTTCTAAACTATCTTGAATTAATTCATGGCTGTGAATGATTTTATTTCCTGTGTAAATGTTGATGTGCTTAATGAGTAATAGAATGCTTTAGTTATATTAGAGTTATCTTTGGTGTATTTTCTTTCTGCTGTAAATGTGCTTATTATGTTGAAACAACTATCTGTGAGACTTTCATGTGCATTTTTGGTTTATTACTCTTAATTTAGATTTGCTCCTTGCAGGGATAGTTTAGATAGATCAGATAGATTAGATTAGATTACATGCATTTAATTAGAGCACTTGCATTTCATCTTTAAATAAATAATACATAAACAGTGGATCGGGCTGCAACCAGTAAAAAAAAATATTAAATCACACACGGTAGTTGGGCCATTAACCAAACGGATTCCCCACATCAAACGATGAGGAATCTAATTGGGCTTGCTTACTGGGGAGAATCCCTAACTGCTGGTGCTACGAATTTCAAGGCATCAACATGGTGGTAACAAAAATTCATCTATCAAGCTTCAACAAATTAAAATAAAAATCTAGTTAATATAATATATAAATAATATTAATGAAACACATTTCATCATTATTAATTTGACTTATGCATTAACAATAAAATTATTAGATGAACGGTGATAACCTTTAGTGCGATCATATATATTATGTGATGGAATATATTACATACCTTAACAACCGTGTGACTGATATGTTTGAAAGACCATTCATAACCTTCAAGTTCATTATCAACAATATAGCAGAGAGAATATTTGTGTTGGAGCCCTCATAAAAGGGTTTGTATGCCTTCTCAATAAGAGGTAAATCAAGAATATCATCATAATCATCATCCACTCTAACATTAAATGAATCATGGATCAAAGTATTTGTACCATCATCTTCAACTGTGTTATCAGTATGATCATCTTCTTCAATATGATCATTAACTTGTTCTCCATTATTCATAGCTCCATGTTCCTCTGGCCGATATGCTGTAGGATGTATTTCCTTTTTAATTACATGAAACCATCAATAGATAAAAGTTAATATAAGAAATATTAAAATAATACATACATTTACAAAAGAAAACGATATAAAAACATATATAATGCCAAACTTACAAATGGACGATATTCATGTCCCCCCTCAGCATGTCCATGTTCCCTACAATGTTTTCTAGCTATTGTGATCTTTATTCTTCTCCGCTTAAATCCCCTGCATTGACTACATGGGCAATAACATTTCCCACCACCCTTTATTTTCAATCCATCCCACAATCTAGCAAGCAATTGTCGATTTTGTTCATCTAGATCAGGAATATTGCTATTTGACGTTTTCTCATAAAGAGATTGAATGAAGATTATCGATCTTAGAAAATAAAGCTCCACACTTCGTTAATTTTAATCACAAAAAAAATAGAAATAATTATGTATTATTTTATGGAAAACAGTCCGTCAAAGAATAAAATAATTTCTACAAACCATCACTTGTATAGAAAACATGTCAGAATGTTTCAAAATTTATAGATTTTAAAATATAAATAGTGGTCGGATATCCAACGACTTGAGCATAGTTACCGTTATGAAATCCATGTCGGATATCCGACGACTTTAGAATAGTTACTATTATAAAATACATGTCGGATATTCAACAAGTTGATCGTCGTCAGAGCTGTCAAATATCCGATGATAGTTGTCAAATGTCCAACAGCCATTGTCAGATAACCGACTTCTGTCGGATATCCGATCGATCCATCTTTCGATTAAAAAAAAATTAATCAAATTTCGTAATTTTGAAGGTGAAATCTTGTTGAATTATTGTAACTTCTAAGAATATTATATTTGTATTTTATTATTCTGGAGATGTTCCATTCCTCTGAGCAGACCCTATTGTATATCCGGAGATGTTTATTCCTCCGATAGATTGTGGTAACTAGGGTTATTATATCTCCCATGTGAGGTCGGCCTTGAGTTAGCTTTTTAGGGGTTATTAGACTCTCTTAGGAGAGGTTGGCCCCATAGGATGAAAAGTCAGTTAGAACATGAGTATAAATAGAGGAGGATGCTCCTCATTTATCTCATTCATTCACTCACTTGTGATTGGCGCATAGGAGAGAGAGAGTTTTGCATAGGAGGAGAAGGAGCTCTTGTTGAGAACTACATCTTTGTATTGGTTGTTTATCTATATTGAGGAAATCTTTGTTGAGTTTTCTACCCCATGAGGGTTTCCTAGGGTAAATATTTGTATATCTTGTGATTGTGTTTCTTTCAATGATTTTGCTTGTGAATTTAGGCTAAACTTAACATGGTATCAGAGCTAGTCTGAATAGGACATCTTTCACAAGGTGAAATTACCTCTCTCTTCTCCTCCAGTGAAAATTATGGTTTTTGCAAAAGTTGGAATTTTTGGATTCTGATTGCATGGCTGGATAGCCCTCCTCAAAATCAAAGTTTTGAGACCTAGATCAAACTTTTTGAGTGGGTATAACCCCAGGCTTTGTCAAACCCTAGTTTGACTTCTAGACCAGAAAACTAGTAAACCAGAAAAAGTGTGCACCTGTGCACTAGTGAACCAGAAAAGGTGTGAACTTGTGCACCAGCAAACCAGAAAACCATAAATCCTGTTGTAGATCTAGAAGGTAAAAATATTAAGTTTCCATAAGTAGAGTTCACCAGTTATCTCAATCCAATCAAGCATATCTCTCGGTAAGTGTTATTCTATCTCTTAAAAAACTTCAATCTTTGTGACCCCTGGATAAGATGGCTCCAAGCACTAAGCTTGAAGACAAGTTAGAAGGTATAGAGAATTTTCGAGCATGGAAATATAGGATTGGTCTCATTCTTGAAGAGAATGATCTTGCCCAATATATCAATGATGAGGTTACATAACCTAAGGAAGATGAATCCAAAGAGAAGTATAGGAAGGACTTGATTAAGGAAAAGAGAATCATTGTTGATTCTATTAAAGACCACTTGATTCCCCAAGTGGCATCCAAGAAGACTCCAAAGGAAATGTATGATTCCCTTTCCAGAATGTATGAGGGAAAGAAAATCAATAGGAAGATGAACTTGAGAGCTCAATTGAAGAGCACCAAGATGAATAAAGGAGAATCTATTCAAGACTATTTCTCAAGGGTTTCCCAGTTCAAGGAACAACTAGATGCTATTGGAGATACCCTTGATGAAGATGAACTAGTCATGACTACTCTAAATGGTCTCACTAGACCTTGGGAGTCATTCATCCAAACTATGTGTGCCAGAAAAGAAAGCATGAAGTTTGATGTGATATGGGAGGATTACATTCAAGAAGAAGCTAGGGTTTCCAACAGAGAAGCCTTGCTCAAAGGGGATGACCAAGCCTTGGCCACCCACACCAAGAGAAGAAGGAATCAATACTAATTCAAGAAGGATAGGCACAAGGAGTCTCAACCTCCACAAATATTTCAGAAGAAAAGAGGAACAAATCAAAGAAGAGATTTCTCCTGTTTCCAATGTTACAATTGTCACAAAATAGGACACATTGCTAGGGAGTGTCCCTCAAAGAAAAAGAAAATTTTCCATCATAAAAGACATCAAGCACATCTAGCAAAAGATGATAGTGAAGAAGAAGAAGAGGAGGAAAGGCCTCAAAAGAAAAGAGTTAGAATAGAAGAAGAAGAAGATGTAGAAGAGTATGTTCTATTCTCTACACTCTCTGGGTCTGTGATAGCTGGAGAAGATACATGGCTCATTGATAGTGGTAATTCAAAGCACATGACAGGACAAAAGAAAATTCTCTCAAAACTTGAAGAGAAGACATCTCCATAGAAAGTATCATTAGGAGATGATTATCAATATCCCATCAAGGGAATTTTTGAAGCAAGCTACAAGCTTGATTCTAGAACCCCCATGAAGATGAAGGAAGTCTTATATGTACCAGGTTTGAAGAAGAACCTACTTTCTATCTCAGTATTAGATAAGAAAGGCTATAGGGTTGCTTTCATAGATGGACAAGTACTTATGTGGTCCAAAGGGAAAACAATTAAGGATGCAATTGTTATTGGTTAAGAGGAAGGAGGTCTATACAAACTCAAGGGCCACCCAGAAGCTGCCCTTGTATATGAAGCCACTAGCCCAAATGAGCTATGGCATAGGAGTCTTGCTCACATTAACTACAAAGCACTGCCTCATGTGAGCAAGGTAGTTATAGGACTACCAAACTGAAATATTGATCATGACGACACATGCAAAGGAAGTGCAAAAGGGAAGAATATCAAGAACCCATTTCCAAAGAGTGAAACAAGAACTAAGAGTACCTTGGAATTGATTCATTCAGATGTATGTGGACCAATTCCCTCCACATCCTTGAGTGGATATGAATACTATCTTACATTTATTTATGACTATTCAAGAAAAACCTGGATATACTTTCTAAAAGGAAAGAATGAAGTCTTTGGAAAGTTCAAGGAGTTCAAAGCCTTGATAGAAAATCATTCAGAAAAGAAGATCAAAATACTCAGGAGAGATAATGGCGGAGAATATACTTCAAAGGATTTTGAAGAATTTTGTAAAGAAGCTGGAATCAAGAGGGAACTAACAACTCCCTACATTCCTCAACAAAATGGTGTTGCGGAAAGAAAGAATAGAACCATTATGGAATCAGTAAAGACAATGATACATGATCAAGATCTACCTATGTATCTTTGGGCTGAAGCAGCTAGGACTGTAGTCTATGTGTAGAATAGACTATCTAATAGTGCTCTTGATTTCAAAACCCCAGAAGAAGTGTTCATAGGAAAGAGACCTGAGGTAAGTCACCTCAAGGTATTTGGATGACCAGTATACATTCACATTCCAAAAGAAAAGAAGACCAAGCTGGATCCTTCTGGGAAGAAGGGAATATTTGTTGGATACTGTGAAGCATCCAAAGCATTCAGCATTTACATCCCAGGTTTCCATCATATGGAAATAAGTAGGGATGTGACATTTGATGAAGAAGCAACTCTCAAGATATCTAGGAAGTGCCAGTATGAAGAAGTATATGAAGAATATGCACCTTGTAGAACTACAGAGACTGTACCCATTCCTGAAGATGTAACACCTGAAGACCATGACATGATAGAACCAGAAGAACCCCCTATCACAAACATATCAAGAAAAAGAAAACCAGCATGGGAAAGAGATATTATACTAGGAGCAAAAAAGTATGGAGGTCGTGAAGGCTCCACCGGAGTGAGCAAGAAACCAAAGTCATTTTCCAACTATATGGCTTTGATGTGTGATCTTTTAGATCATGAACCCACTAGTTATGAAGAAGATTCTCATAAGAAAGAGTGGGTAGAAGCAATGACTGAGGTGTACTAGTCAATAATAAAGAATGATGTTTGGGATATAGTTCCCAAACCAAAAGACAAAAGTGTGGTATCCTCCAAATGGATATACAAAATAAAGCATGCTACGGACGGTAGCATTGAAAAATATAAGGCAAGGTTTGTAGACAGAGGATTCTCTCAGAAAGAGGGAATTGACTATGAAGAAACATTTGCACCAGTTGCAAGTTACACTTCCATTAGAACCATCATGGCAGTTGCATCCATGATGAAGTGGAAATTTAATCAGATGGATGTAAAGACAGCTTTCCTGAATGGTGTGATTGAGGAAGAAGTGTACATAGAACAACCACAAGGATTTGAGTTTGAAGATAGAATAACCCATGTATGCAAACTGAATATGGCTTTGTATGGGTTGAAGCAAGCTCCCAGAGATTGGTACAAAATGATTGACAGTTTCTTGACTACCCTGGGCTTTACCAAGAGTAAAGCTGATCCTAACCTTTATCTCAAGGTTATGAATGATGAACCTGTCATATTATTATTATATGTGCATGATCTATTTCTGACTGGAAATGAGAAACAGATTATCGAGTGCAAGAAGAACCTCTCATTAGAATTTGAGATGAAATATCTCGGTTTGATGCATTACTTCCTAGGACTGGAAGTATGGCAAGGCTCGGAAGGAATCTTTCTCAACCAAGGAAAGTATGCTGTGGAAATCTTGAAAAGATTTGATATGTTGGAATGCAAATCCATGGCCAATCCCATGGATTCCAATTTGAATCTATTAGCTGATGACTCTTCAGAGTTAGTGGATGTGACTCTATATAGACAGATTATTGGGTCATTAATGTATTTGACGAATACCAACCCAAATATATGCTTTGCGATTAACACCTTGAGTTAGTATCTAGTGGAACCTAGATGAGTTCACCTAATAGTTTCAAAGCATGTGATGAGGTACCTAAAGGGTACGATAGATTTTGGTCTATGTTATCGTGGAGATCATAACTTCAGATTGTATGGTTACACAGATGTTGATTGGGCTAGAAGCATATCAGATAGAAAGAGCACATCAGGTGGATGTTATTGTCTGGGATCTGCCATGATCTCATGGTTTAGCAGGAAGCATTCTAGTGTGGCTCTCGGCACAGCTGAAGCAGAATATATTGTTGCTTGCTCTGCTAGCTATGAAGTGATATGGCTTCGGAAGTTGTTATCAGGATTGTTTGACTTAGAGATGGAACCAACTGTGATCCTATGTGACAACCATAGTTGTATCAAGATGACAGAGAATCCACTATTCCATGATAAGTCAAAGCACATAGAGATCTGATATTTCTATATACGAGATATGGTGCATAAAGGAGCTATCAAGCTCAAGTATGTAAGCACTGATGATGAACAAGTTGCTGATATATTGACCAAATCTCTGCCTTGAGTAAAGTTTGAGTATTTTCGAGACAAGCTTGGTGTAGTTCAGAAGGACCCTCCTTGAAAGGGGGAGTGATATGGTCGATGATGATATTTGGATACTAGTATCGATATGGATACCTATATCGATGATGAGATTGCCTATATTGACGATAAGGTCAATAATAAGGATACATGTATTGATGTGGATACATGTATCATTGATGAGATTACCTGTTCCGACGATGAGGTCAATGATGAGGATACTTGTTATGATGATGAGGTCATTATGTGGTCCCTAGTGGATGTGATAGTACTGCATCATTCCTAAACGGTTGGTTCAAAATGTATGTGATAGGACTACATCGTCCCTGAAGGCTTGGTTTAAAATGTACGTGATAGGACTGCATCGTCCCTAAATGCTTGGTTCAAAATGTACGTGATAGGACTGCATCATTCCTGAATGCTTGGTTCAAAATGTACGTGATAGGACTGCATCATCCCTGAACGCTTGGTTCAAAATGTACATGATAGGACTGCATCGTCCCTGAATGCTTGGTTCAAAATGTACATGATGGGGATTGCATCATCAAGGAACCAATAGTTCAAAATGTACGTGATGGAGATTGCATCATCCCGGAACCACTAGTTCAAAATGTACGTGATGGGGATTGCATCATCTCGAAACCACTAGTTCAAAATGTATGTGATGGGGATTGCATCATCCCCGAACCCTTGGTTCAAAATGTACGTGAGGGGATTGCATCATCCCAAAACCCTTTGTTCAAAATGTACATGTTGGGAATTTATCATCCTTGGACCTATGTCCTAAAATGAGAGGGATTGATCATCCTGTAAATGGATCATGTGTATTACAGGGTATGCTGCTATGATGCTTATGATCGTGTGATGACTATGTTGATGATTGTGTGATGATGATGCTGATGATTGTGTGATGACGATGCTGATGATCATGAGGATCCAGATGTTGATGTTGTTGTAGTTGTTCGAGTCCTGCAAAAGATGAAGACTCAGTATTGAAGATGTTGATGTTCCAATATTGAATATGTTCTAGTAACTGCTTGAGTTACTGATGATGTATAAAGAAAGCTTCCAATGATTTGAAGATGTATCATGTATTATGTAGTTGATAACTCCTTGCTCCTGCAGACGTTGTTATAATATCCTTCTTGCTAGGGAGGAGTGTTGAATTATTGTAACTTCTAAGAATATTATATTTGTATTTTATTATTCAGGAGATGTTCCATTCCTCCGAGGAGACCCTATTGTATATCCGGAGATGTTTATTCCTCTGATAGATTGTGCTAACTAGGGCTATTAGATCTCCCATGTGAGGTCAGCCCTGAGTTAGTTTTTTAGGGGTTATTAGACTCTCTTAGGAGAGGTCGGCCCCATAGGGTGAAAATTCAGTTAGAACATGAGTATAAACAGAGGAGGTTGATCCACATTTATCTCATTCATTCACTCACTTGTGATTGGCACATAGGAGAGAGAGAGGTTTGCATAGGAGGAGAAGGAGCTCTTGTTGAGGACTACATCTTTGTATTGGTTGATTATCTATATTGAGGAAAGCTTTGTTGGGTTTTATACCCCATGAGGGATTCCCAGGGTAAATCTTTGTCTATCTTGTGATTGTGTTTCTTTCAGTGATTTTTCTTGTGAATTTAGGCTAAACTTAACAAATATGACGACATAGTACTTTTCATCAGATGTCATTGGATTTTCTTGTCGGATTTTGGGTTCAAATTTTGTAGTGACCCGAGATGCCTAAGGGGGCTGCAGGAACCAAGTTTCCGGAGTTATAAGAAGACATGCATTATTTCACACTCATTCACGACACAAGCTAGTTATTTGCATTCGCATCATAACATCACATTATCAACCTATTAACCATTATCCTTATTCACATAAACACATTATCTCATAGTTAATGAATTAAACAAATTATCAAAACATGCCTAAGGAATCTTTGATACATAACATAACTGTGAATTCATTAAAACATCAAATACTGTGATTCTCAAATTCAATCATAAGACATATATATAACATTATCGATCATTCTCATTATCCATCCAACTATTCAATACATCACAAAATCACACAACCAGTACAACCTCAAAGCGAAACAATACTCCATGAAAGATACTCTACAAAAAGATAGACGATGATAGATCAAAAATACACTATGTTCGATGATGCCCTTAGGCTTATAATCACTCCTATTTATAGGCTCACATGGACGTTACAAAATGGTCCAAATGACCCATTACTAACTAACTTAATCAATTATTATGCATTTGTTGGATCTTTTATACTTCGCGACCGGTCCCTTGTTCATGCCGTTGACCCTTTCACTCGTGGCTATACTGAACATGTGCGCTTTGGACCCATGCCAAAAGAATGTGATTTTTATTTCTTACTAGCATTAGATGCTCGCAAATGGTGTGTTGTTTGTTGATTCCATTGGAGTTCTCTTCTAAGTGAAAATAAATAAAAATGTCAAGAAAATATAGGATTTCACACAAATCTAATGGGTGATATAAAGAAGTGATTTAATTCATATTACATATCATTTTGGATGAACCAAGATGTGCTTTAGATTTAATATATATGACCATTATTTAGAGTGACTTTATTTAATATAAAACTGTGTACACATCCACACACATATATTCATGATGCCACAATTTCTTTTCGTTTAAATTAGGTTCCTTGTGTTGGTTAATTGTGTGATTGTTGTAAATAATGTGTTTGCATTTCATTTTATACCATATGTCAAGAGTGCAAGACCTTGGATTCTTCCTCATGCAATGTGTCACTAATGAAAATGGTGAGAGGGCTTATTTGCGTGTTTTTTCATGTGGAATTGAATTGTCTTGTGAGGTTATAAACCCAGAGTTCCATTCCTTCCTATCCCCACAGGAGATCGAAGGTTGATGTGTAGATGTGCCATTTTTCACATCAAAATTTTGTACTATACTAGGAATATCGTTCAATGTTTCTTTCATGATATTTATTTTATTATTTTTAGTTTTACTTTTGTTCATGCCTCTCCATGGATGCAGACAAATTCATCAATTGCTTCACTAGGAATTACATCCCAATAGCTTCATCCATGAACTCAGATAAGGAAATCCATCGCTACAGAATATTTTCTTGGGAAGAAGATAAGCCTATCTTCTTATTTTCCTGGGAAGAATATAATCCTCAGGAAATCCAATGCTGCATTTTAAAATCTCTCATCTGGTGACACTTTTTCCTTACAAATTCAAGTATCATATACCTATATTTCTAGGTGATGGGATTGTATTAGTCAATGAGCATTTGCATGCTTTTTCTAATGCTTGTGCCATCCTGAACATTAACGATTTTGACTGATTCATATTGATGTTTAAGAATTCCCTTCAAGTTCATTCAACATATTTGTTTACTAACCTGCCTAATGAATTCGTTTTGACGTGGTCTAAGATTTCCTATTGGTTTGATTCTACTTTCGGGCACCTTGATGATCCTTATGACTATCTTGAAAGTTTCAACCAATTGTGCATAAATGAGGGGGAATTAATTAAGTCCTTTAACCTTATATATATATATATCTATATATATATATATATATATATATATATATCAATATATACAACCAAATTCCCGAGTATATTATCCCAACTAACTTGGCATTCCTCTTACGTTACTATGATCTCCTTCCTCCTTCGTATCGATGGTGGTTGGAAGAGGAGAACATCCAAAGTATAGAGGTTGCTTTGTTCACATGCCTATATTTTGAGGAGTCGTATCTTAGGTCTGGTTACTTTGTAGAATGGTTTTACTTGCATGAGGGTTTCACACCCTTAGCCCATTCCATTCACAACTTTCAGGCTCATATGCTATCCCTTCGACAAAGAATGTAAAAAAATGCTCCTTCTGAGAATGCCTTGGACCTCCCTCACCCTTATCCAACCCATGATGTATTTTTTCCTTGTGGAAAGAATAACATTGTGAGAATGACCATGATCACGTAATAGAATTCTATCATGACTCTCCTTCATCAAATATATTCCTCCTTTAATATTGTTGTTGAAACCAATCCCTTATCCTACTTCCTTGTATCCATTTTCCTTTGATGACTGATGAGCATTCTCAAACTAGGTAGTCAAAATATGAAATCTATCCCTATCCTTCTACCTCCTCCAATAATGAATTTTTTTATGAAAACACTATCAAGGAGGAGGTTAACCCTGATTCATGCAATGAGGTTTCCCCTCATGACCTCTCCTATGCACTGGAATTTTCCATTGCATTCCATAACCCTACATTTTTCTCAAGTGATGTAGATGATCTTTATGATAATTCACTTATACTCTGACTGGTGTTTGTTCAATTAACTTTTACAATGAAGGTCTTTCCATGTCCACCAATCCTTTGTTTCAGTCTCAAACCCATTCTTTGGATGGTCCTACAACATGTGATGGTGAGTTGGATCTCTTGTATAACCAATGCCTCTTGAACAATTTTAAGTTACCACCATTGTCGAAAGAACCAAGTGAAGCAGTAAATCATAGTGTATTAAATACCATAGATTATTTTACGAACAAGAAACTAATATGAATTTTTGTTTCGTAACTTCGTCTTTTTACAATGTGCATGAGTATGTAGGACGACCTACTTTGAAATACATTGTAGATGAGAAAGTGTGGAAGGTTTTTCATGATTTTATGCAATTCATTTGGATCTTTGTTGGACTCGATCATGTACCACATGCCATTGTTAGTTGGCATGTCGGTTGGCATGTTGGTTGGCATGCCTTGCACTACTCTCAACACATCAACAAATGTGCTTTTAGGGTTAAAGATGTCTTCATGATTGTAAGGATTCATCCAACATGAACTTAGATGTTTTCTCATTCAATTTTGTACATAAATAAAACTTAAAAATAAAAACATAAAGAAGACAATTTATTTTTCGATCATTTTATTTTCATATTTGTATTTGTTTCTTCTTTTGATCCATCTTAATTCAAACTTTCTTGGTTTATTTGCATAAGTTTATTTCATGTCATTGCTTCGTTCTTTTTATCGCCATGCATTTTAGTTTTGTTTGACTTTGTTTTTTTCCATGAATCATTTTGTCTCCATCAAACAATGGTCAATCTTGGTTTCAGATCAAACATAATTAATGGTGAGAAGGATAGATTATTTTTGCATATTAATCACTAAAACGCCAAGGTTGTGACAAATACAGGTGAATAGGAATACTAAACACCCCAACCCTTATGTGAATCGCCAAGGTTGTGACAAATACAGGTGAATAGGAATACTAAACACCCCAACCCTTATGTGAATCCTCATGGATCTCTCCTCTTCATAATTATGTGCACTAACAAATAGATTCACTCTTGAAAACAAAAAGGGTCATACCTTTCCCGATTATCTCTTTGTTCCCTATCTCCACCCATTGTGTCTCAGAGTGGCTATGGCATACATGCATGGGAATTTTATTAGAAATCCATGTTTTTCCATATTTGATTTCATAAACTACTTTCATGATCACAATACCAATTTATATAGACTAGCTTAAGCTTCATACACCAAATCAATGTTGCACTAATATCTAGTTGGATTCAAATTTTGTAAAAAAATTTCTTTGTTCTTTCCATGCATTGATCTACGAGACCAAGGATTTACAATTGCATGCCACTGTAAGCAACACACTCTTGTTGGTTGGAACAATTTTCATCACATTTGTGGTTAACACCATTTAGTCAATAAAGAATTGGTAGGCTACTCCCCCTATGTGATTAAAATTTTGAAGGACTTAGTTCTCTTACACGTAACTACCTATTGTCTCCTGATGTATGAAATCTTATCCTGTGCCTTTAGCTAGCTCGATGTCGCCCTGGGTTTCCACCATTATGGGGTATTTAAATTTTTTATTGAAATGATTGAGTTGATGATGCATATGAGAGAATATATTAGTCAGTTGTGCATAGCAGGCTGCAAGTAGTTGAGTGTAGTTCCATTGTGATGGTACTATTGATTTGTCACTCAGTGTTGTGATATATAAGCAAGTTACATGTTATTTCGAATTTTATTTTTTTATAGAATCCTTTGACAACAATTGGAAACAACAATAGTTTTACATATGAGAAGAGCTTGGTTTTATTTATCTTGTACTCTTCCTGCTTTTTATTCTATCCTCCATTCACCATCCACTTGTATGGCACAGTTTGTAGAATCCTTTTGCATTTGAGAAACCATACACCTAGATCCAAACTCCCCTCTTTTTTTATAATGATGTTTATTTTTGTTAAACCCCTCAAAATATAAATATAATTTTCACAATAATGTTATGCTCAAAATGTTATAAAGGTGTGTATAAGAAGGGATCTTAAGCATTTAAAAAAAAATGGTTTCTTTTCATCGTTAAGCACTTGGTCTCTCCATCACTATTGACGAAAAATGTTTATTTATGCAGTCTCCTCCTATTGTCATGAGCACATTTTAACCTCTTCATTTATCAAATTTGATTTGGAAGAATTATGTTGTTCCCATTGTGCAAATTTTTGGTTTTTTACCCTACCTTCAAAGCCCCACTCTTCCCCTATTATCTACCCATCGCCAAGCACCAAGTTTCATTTTCAAGAACAAGCCCATGTTATTATTCCCAGCAACATTGTGTATACACTCAATACACTTTATTTTTATGTTTGTATACACTCGGTGTGGCTATGATGCTTTTGATATTTACTACCACACCAATGCGTTTCAACAAATGTTACACATCGGAGCATTTAATAAAATTTTATGCCCCAGTGCATTGTTGAATGATATGCCCTAGTCCTCTAATTTATATTTACAGTACAGTTAAATTTAAAAAAAACTTCAGTACCAATTTGTGTTTACCAGTGCGTTTATCTTTATTAATCACTTCGTATATTCCCAATTGTTAAAACACACCAATGCTTATTTTGATGAATAGCACCGGTGCGCTATGATATATAAAACAAACTATTAAATTTTAAAAATATAGAAAATTTATGGTGCATATGTAGTAACATATCACACCAGTGTTTTTTTTATAGTACGTAAGCACCGATGCATTTAATGAATAAATAATCACTATCACTGGTTTTGTTACAACGTCTCGGTGCATATAGTGGTTGAAAGCACTGGGCGGTGATAAATTTTCAGGTATGTTTATGCTCTATGTGTTTCAGTGCATTGATGCATGTCCTTTTTATTATATTGTGCTGGTGCATATTAGTTTATTATGTAGCGGTGTTCTATATTAGGAAGCACGCCGGTAAAAAAATATCCACTATAGCCTTTGGACACCGATTTTATTTAGTTATAAAATATATCCACAAAAACCTCCGTTAAAATTTTTGCTACCAATTGTGGAGGTTGTAGTGGAGGTTTTTTTGACAATTTTGGCCAATCTTGTAACACTAAAAATCTATGCTATAACCTCCGCTACATGCCTTTTACATGTACTGCCAATGTAGTAATTCAATGGCTTTGGTGATCAATCAAGAATTGAGCAAACAAAATTTGGATGAATATGAAGAAGAAGAACAACAAAATTCTCTTGAAATCGAGGAAGACGCCAAAGAAACCACTCTGGTATTATGGGTTTGGGATCCTAAGATAGGAGATGGTTGTGAAGAAGATACAACTGAAATTTAGAATGTGCATACTTCCCTCGCACACTACACACTTAGAAGTAAACATATGGTTATCACAACTCCTGAAACTATAGAAAGCAACATGAAGCAAATTTAATCCTGCTAAGAAGGTGCAAAGAAAATCAATCCCTTCCCAAAGAAACCTTATTAATAAATAGCCTTAGAGAGTACTAGGGATTTCTAAAACTTAGAAAAATAGCACTCAGTCTAAGTCATAGAAAATCCTTCCCCCCTGTGAACACCAAGGGTTCAACTAATCCCCAAGGGGCTTCTATAACATCAGGAAGCATAGATATTTTCCATAGTGTAGGATATGATGTAGTGGAAGATATTAAGAGAAGCAAGGTAAACATATAATTGCTTGAAGTGTGCAATGCCTCAATAAAAGAAACACATGATGGATGAATTTTGACTCATTACACAACCACAACCCACCTCAACCAAATAAAAGGAAGGGAAACAACCTAAATCTAGGAAGGATAAGGAAATTGATGAAGCTATCATTGGGGTAAATCTAAATCCCAGACACCACCTTTCTTACTAACATTTGAAATTTATAATTACAATACTCATAATTATCTGGTTCATTTTGGTGCTTCTTCCAATGTTATTCCATATTTAGTATGTAAGAAGATAAATGGAAAACCTAGCTCGTGCCCTTCTAGGATAATACAAATTGATAGATATAATGTTAAAGTGTAGGCGAATGAATAATTTTTTAACCATATAATTTAGCATTAGATGAAAGAGTCTACCAATTTATTGAGATAGTTGTGGTGGACATTCTTGGGGCATATAGTATGTCGCTGAGTAGAGATAGCTATATAAAGTTACAGGGATATTTTTCCACCAATTGGTCCCGCTTGTTTATCCCTTACCAAAATAAGTTGAATCAGATATAATTAGAGAGAGATCCACACATGAAAATAAGTATCACAATGTTAGAGGGATGCAATAAACATACCAACTTTACTCAATTTGTCCTAGGGAACTACTTCCTTGAAAATGAAATAGGTTGTTATTTGAATGAGATTGTTAGCCATGAATTAGACAATCAGCCCGATCTCCTTCAATTTTATTGGACCAATGAAAATTATTGTAACATATTAGAGATAGATATTGACATTAATTAGGTACTTACTTAGACTCTAGCGATGGTGTACATTCCAATTTTTGTAGTTTATATTTTAATGGCTCAAAAACGCAAGAAGGTGCAGGGGCCGATTATGTCCTTGCTAACCCTCAATGACATAAGACTTACCTCTCCTATAGGCTAGAATTCGAATTCACGAATAACACCACTGAGTATGAAGTACTAGTCCAATGCCTGAGAGAAGCTATTGATTTTAAAGAAGGATGGATAAATATTTTTGGTGATTCATAAATTGTTGTTAGATAGGTTCGAAACACCATACATTGTTTATCTACACACTTAAAGGGATACCAGACTGAGGTATGGAATTTTATCTCCAAGTTCGAAGCTTTTAACATTAATTATATTCCACATTCTATGAATGTTGTTGTTGATCTTTTAGCAAATATTGCTTCACATTTAATTCTTTTAAATAAAAAGTTTCCTATTAAGTTATTTACAGGCCTTCTATCCTAGACAATGTGACTAACAGGAGGGTGTTCGACGATGACCAAAAAATTATTGATTTCCTCATAGATTAAGGTACTTTTAAGGGATCTATTATATGCACGGAGGAACACCAAGTTAACCTGAATAAGCCCGAGAAAAGTGACAACCATGCCAAAGGGATTTCATGCCTAAAGGAGTATACACATTGGAAAAGTTGTTTGATTTACAAGAAAAATTTAGGAAACACGTGAATGTAAAGACGAACAACTCTTCTGTGCAATATGAATTGGTGAATTTGGGTACACTTAAAGAGCCTAAGAGCATGAATCTTAGAGTATATTGCTCGCCTGGATAAAAGTAGATATTTATCCAAATTTTTAAGTATTACAAGGATGTCTTTGTTTGGATCTATAACAAGCTAAAGAATTATCACACCTAAATTATAAAACATGTCATTCCCATGAAACTAGATGTTAAACCATTTTAGAAAAAGTTGAGAAAAGTGCACCCTGCTCTACAACCTTTCATCCAGGAAGAGCTGAAGAAATTAATTAACATCAGGATTATTTTTAAGGTTAAACATTTTGAATGGACGGCCAGCCTAGTTCGTGTATGGAAGAATTCAAGGAAGATCAGTTTATGTGTGGGTTATCAAAATTTAAACAAATCTTCTAATAAATACAATTACCCTATTCCTCCCATGGAATAGATTTTGCAACTTGTATTCAGTTCTAAAATGTTCTCATTGTTTGAAAGGTTCTCAGTTTACAACCAAGTGCTAGTGGCTGAAGGTGAATGCTTAAAAGCCACTCTCAGGACAAAGTGGGCTACTTTCACTTTCCAAAGAATTTCTTTTTTTATGGTGAACATATGAGCCACATTTAAAAAAATAATGGACACTAAATTTCATGGACTGATCATTTAAAATAGATATTCGAAATATGTTGTTGATGTATTTGTAACTTCGGAAGATATTCACTTGTCTATTACATTTGTACTTTATTGTATCCCCAACGGAGATGTATTATTCCTTCGATTGGAAGTGTCATAATTTCTATTTGCAAGTGTCGCAAGTCATATTGTAAGTGTTGTAACTTATACTTGATGGGTTATTAGACCGCCTTGGTGGGGTCGGCCCTGTATGAGTTAAAGGGTTATTAGACTCTCCTAAGGGAGGTCGGACCAATTAGAGTAAAAGGAAAGTAAAGGTAAAGTATAAATAGAGAGGAGCACCTCTCTATTTATCCGTTCACACACTCACTCACTTTGCATTAGTGAGAGAGAGGAGGAGTGCGCACAAGTGGAGGAGGAGAAGCTGCTAGGAGACTAGCTCATGTTTTGGGGTTTGATCTTTGTGATCTTTGTATTGGTGCTCATTCTATCTCTAAGGAAGTTGCGAGGTTTTTCACCTTCTTGGTTTTCCCTCGTGAAATGCTTTGTGTCTCTTGTCTCTTGCGTTTGATATGTTGTACATGTAGTTCTCTGAGTTAAGATCCTAGATCATATTGAATTAAATGATGAAAAACTAACAAATGTAGAAAATATGGAATATCACTTAACTTGAAGAAGAGTAGTTTTGTTGTTTCGGAAGGGAAATTACTAGAACATGTGATTTCTAATTATTGGATATATATATATATATATATATATATATATATATATATATATATATCTTAAATGCATACATGCTATCTTACATATACCCATGCTTCATAATAACAAAGTAATGCAATAAATTTTTGGTAAGATTAATTTTGTTCGTACTAGGTTCGTATCTGATTTTACTCAAATAATCAAACCCTTGCAAAAAATGATTAAAAGGGATGTTGAGTTCAAATGTATTGTTGAAGAAAATGAATCCTTAAGTAGTCCATATTTTGAAAATAATTTTCTAATATATACTTTTGTGTTTGACCATTCCCTTATAATAGTGCTCACTGAGAAAGGAGAGCAATGTGATGATGTCCAATTTATTTCATGAGCACTAGTCTACAAGGTGCTGAGCTAAATTACCCTGATATAGACAAACAAGATTATCCAGTTTTCAAAGCGGTGAAGTAGTTTATAACTTACATAATTAAGAATAGGACCAAATTCGTCACTCCTTTCCTAGCAGTGAAGTCACTCTTTGTGCAAAAGGAGTTGGGAGAATGAAGAGGGAATCGGGTTATAGTATTAAGGAGTATGACTTGGAATTCAAACCAACTACCATTGTTAATGGTCAAGGCCTTTGCAAGTTACTGAAAATCCTACAAAGGAATAAAATCATGGCTGAGACAATGAGCTATCTATGTGCTTTCAAGATACCCTGTACATCCCAGCTGCCACTGATTCATGGTATAAATACTTACTACAATACTGGCAACATGGATATGCCCCTGAGCATTGGAGTCCAAAATAAAGGAGAGATATTTGGCTCAAGTCAGTTAAATATCAGGTCATTAATGTCATATTGTTCAAAAAGAATTATGATGGAGTACTTCTAAGGTGTATGGAGAAGGATGACATAGAAAAGGTTCTCACTAAATTAGATGATGGAAATGCGGGATGACACTATGCTTGCAAGAATACTGCACACAAGATACTCAATGTAATACCCCCAATTTTGGCTTGGAATGTATTTAATCAAATTTATGTGAATGATGTAAATATGCTAATATGGATTCCTAGTATCGAGCTCAAGGCCAAGGCCCAACTAGTGAAGGGCTAGGCATGTATGATGTATATATTTTTATTTGGACCATATGGTTGGATTATCATGCCAATTTGAAATGTATGTAAATATTATGTTGAAAATTAATAAAATGGTCCAAGATGGTTGTATACATAGCATTAGGGGGTTTATGATTACACTAAAGGGGAAGAGGAAAATGGGGCCTATGGGAAACTAAATCCTTTGTTTCCATGTCTCAACTTTAAAAATCATCCAAAATCTTCTATGTGCCTTAAATAAGCCAATTACCTTCTCTCGACGATTAAATCCAATAATTGAATGCATATGTGAGGCTGGTAGGAAAAGTCACTTCATGTAGTTATTGAAGCATGGGTGTTGTGATAGTTATGTCAATTGTCAGTAGTCATATATCTTTTATGGTCAAAATCTATGTCAGTTGTATTTTCACCCTTACCTCATATCCTTGGAGTAAACACTTTTTTGATCATTCTCTCATGCATATTCGTACACTACATATAGTTTTCCATTGTTGTTCATATCCATTGTCAGACTGCATTTAACCTAGAAATTCGAATTTGAAGATGGAACTGCTTTCTTGGAAGGGAAAATAGATGTAGGATGTAGATGGGCATGGATATTGGGAAATCTAAGAACCTTTACCCATTGAGTTATGCTACTTTTGGATGCTTGAGAAATCCATGGATTAATGTTGTGGGAGGTTCTCCAATAGCTTGCAATAGGTTGGAATCTTACTACACACACTAGTAAGCACTGTAAGGGTTGGATTTCCAGAGGGAAATGTGTATTAGTGAAAGGAAATTCCTTCCTTGTGTTGTGTGGGGAAGTTGGAAGGAGTTACATGGGTGTGAAGACTTAGTGAGACCCCTGTAGAGCTTTTTAGGAGCTTTTGGATTAGAATGGTGAGCAGAATGGGTTGTGGGCTAAGAGAGAGAATCATGTAGGTGTTCCTTCGAGCTGGTGGCCTCATAACCCAGCTTGGGGTTGGCCCCTCCATAGAAAGAGTATATGCTACATAGAGTGCCTATGGCTGGGTGGAAAATCGCTCTTACACAACCCAGTTGCTTGAATCATCTTTGTTTAAGATAAGTATTCTAAGGGATAATTTTAAGGACCCATACTTATTTAAAAGTGTAGAAACCTTGGCGAATCTTACTAATTCTTAAAATGTCAACTATAAAATATTTGGTGATATTTTTCTAAAATTATTTCAATTACTAAGGATTTTACATAGTTTATATAATAATTTGGCGATTTTTAGAGTGAAAAAAGTTTACCCCATCAAAATTGGGCGAAATGGGGCTTCAAAAAATGCAAATTGGCGAATCTTTTTTTGGAAAAAAAAATGGAAAAATAGCCCATGGGATAAATTTCACCCCTAAAATTATCCTTGGTACTATTCTTATGTCTCTGATGTGTAATTATTTTTAGTGTTATTCAGGATAGAATTATGCATCTAAATTGCATGATGTGTGTTTGGATTGTGTTATTTCCATTATGTATTTGCACACATGTTTGTTTTTACTATTATGAATTTGTAATTCTATTTATGGGTGAAATTTAGAGGCCCTAGTTTAGTTAATGTCCCCTCCTTCTAGCTGGATTGAGGGATGGGGACATTATAGAGTGGTATCAGAGCTTCTAGTTGTAACACCAAAGTTGTATGGGTCGGTAATGTGAAGTTATAGGAAAAGATACAAGTTGAAGATGAAATAATTTTGTGGATTTCGGGTTCTATTGAATGAAAGATAAGGGCCAAGATCATTTTCATAACAATCCCTTTTCCCCAAATTAAAATTTCATATAAATCCAAAATTTTAGAAATTTTGATAAATTTGAGGTGGTCCCCACTCATGCCACATGGATGGGTGATGTGGAGGAGATACATGGGAAGAGGGCATGATGTGGACATGCCACGTCAAACCCACATGCAGAATGTTTCCTATGATGAAGTGTTGAGGCAGATGAATATCCAATTGTTGGGCGATAAGGCAAATCAACGGTAGCATCTGATAAGTCATTGGAAAATTGCACGGTGGTTGATAATGGGTGGAGGAATATCTAATCGTTGGATGTTGTGGGAGATCAATGGATGTATCCCAAAGAGAAGTAGTAAATTGCACGATAGATCAAATGGGATGAGAGGCATGTGTCACCTTTTGATTGACAATGCCTCCCCAAGAATCGTTTTCCAAAACGACTTTGCAAGGACACTTTACCACATAGGGTAAAAGGGGAAAATCACCAACGCTTGAGGTCAATTTTATGGTGGTGTGGTGGCCTAGTGGTGGGAAGAAGGTGACATGGCCATGTCACAACCTGACATGTGGTACCTGTCGGACATATTGATGGGCACATGTCAGGCTACATCGTCACCCTTGCCACATCAGCAGAAAATATTATTTTCTTATGCAATAGATTGCACAAAATTGACTATTTACCAAAAAGAAAATAAGGGAACTACCCTCGACCCGCCTTGCAGCGGTAGAGGCTGCAAGGGGGAAATCCCCCTTGACCCCCATTTTCTTTGTTAATAAAAAAAGTTGGATATGGAGGTCAACAGTGGCCATTAGAGAAGCAGAAAATTAGTCATATTTTTTATTGTGAGGGTGTATTATAGAACTACAGGATTTTCAAATTCTGGAAGAAAGTTGAGAAACAAAAAATTAGTGAATTCCAAAATTTTATAGCAGGTGATGGGAGGATCATATAGAAGAACCAAAAATTGCTGAGTAATACTGGTTGCATGTATTATCTAATCCGATAGAGAAGTTGTTCTATATATCCATAGGTGATCTTATGTAGGTGTTTGGAATTGGCCTTTTAGGATAAATGCACCTACAAAAAAAGTGTAGAATTTGGTCCAAATTGATAATTTCCAAGGACTGTAACTTTGTGCTCATAGTTCGGAATTGAAGATATTTATAGACATTGGAAATATTGTCCAATGGGGAACACTTTTACAGTGTTAAATTATGAATCGGTAATTCATATGATTCTATAGTTTGATTAGAAAAGTGTTTGTAGCCATAATTGACAAAAACTATCAATATGGGTAATTTCCATAATATATAAAATTTGTTTTTTATTTTGCAATAAATATAACAAATTTGTTTATATCAAAAGTTGTGTATCTTTAGAATCATATCAGGGACTATTAAAGGTTCAACAGTGAGTATAGTGCAATTGAGAAACCTTTGATCTCGGTTGGGCCAAGAAGGTCATAATCATGGATGATGCACAGGATCCTTATGAATTTGAGGCATATGGAGTGGGAGAAAATATACAGATTGAGAATGAAGATACAAAATCCAATGGTCGGAGAAACCAAGTGAATCCCCTAGACGTTGCAGAAACCATGAGGAGCTTAAGGGTGGAGCTGCAGAGTTGCATATCAAACAATTAGAGGCTTCTTAGAGCTCAAGAAGAGAAAAATCAGCTAAATGTAGCTATGATACAAAGTGTAACAGAAATTCAGACGAATATTGACTCTGGACACCACTCAGAAAATTAGGAAGAGAGTGGGAGTAGCACAAGGAGGAATTCTCATTAGAGGTCCCATTATTCGAGAAGGATTTCTAGAGGTAGGTAACATGCTCCGGAAATATCTTCTAGTGAGTTACCTGAATCCAAGGATTCCACTAAAGGATCAATATCTTCTTCTCATAGGAAGAAGAGGAAGAGATCTTCCAAGAACAACTCACATGAAGAATTTAGGAAGGCCACACCTCTCAGATTTTATGGTGAGATAAAACCTGGTCATGAAGCTGAGGCTTGGCTTCTTGGGATGAGGAAATATTTCGAAGTCCAAGACTACTCAAGGAATATGAAAGAAAGAGTGGCTATATTCAATCTGAAAGGAAGAGAATATAAATGGTGGGATCACCTTAGGGAAGTGAAACCTACCTCTCTGATAGGTACTATGATGGAAAAATTAAATAATTCCATGAGTTAAAGTTGGGACAAATGACTATGGAGGAAAATGCAAATAATTTTTTGAAGTTGCTGAGATATGTCAAGTATATCAGAGATGATAAAGTAAAAATTCATTGTTTTCTAAGTGGGTTGCCTTAGTCCTATAAATGTAGAATTTAGTTTGATGAGCCTCAAACTCTAGATGAAAGCATAAGAAAGGCCAAGTATTGTTATGTTCAAGCCAAAATTAAGCAAGATTTCCATAAGGCATGGAAGGATAAGAAGAATAAGAAGTTTGATCAAAGGAAGAAGGGGTTCAAGCCTCCTCATTTCAGAAATTATCCAAAGAAGCACCCACAAGTTGTGATAAATCTAGCTAGGATGATGAGAGACAAGCCAAGAGAGCCAAGATTGCCACTTCAATGTTTGGGATGTGGAGAGGACCATTTGCTTAGAAATTGTCCACATCAGAATGGGTGTGCAAAGCAAGTTCACAACATTCCAAAAGCTGAAACTATGGGTCAAGTGGCAAATGTTGTCCATAAGATTTATGCTGCACTAGAGGACCGCCAAGCAGATCATCAATGACTTGTAAGTTGTGGTTGATAGGAGGTAAGATTGCTAAGAAATATATTTCTATTTTGATTGACCCTGGATCTACTCACAGTTATATTAGTCCTAAAATTGTTGATATTTGTGGTTTTAAGAAATATAAGCATAGCAATTCATGGTTGGTTCAACTAGGCACGAGAACCAAGAGAAAAATTAGTGAGATGGTGGATAAATGTCATTTATAAATGGGTGGACTGTCCACTTTTGAAGATCTAAGCATTTTACCACTTGGTTCATATGACATTCTCATTGGAATGGATTGGTTGGAAGCACACAGAGTTAAAATAGACTACTACAACAAGAGTTTTGAATGCATTGTTGATGGAGGAAACACAGGGGTTGTGAAAGGAATTCCAAATAAAAAATTTGTTAGGAATATTTCAACCATGCAACTAAAGAATTTTCATAGGAAATGTTGTCAATTGTATGCATCCTATATATTGGACAAATCAGAGAATTAAATTACAAAATCGGAGGACTATCATGTGATACAAGAATTCAAGGATGTGTTTCCCGATGAAATGCTATGACTTCCTCCCAAGAGGGACATTGATTTCACAATTGATCTTATGCTAGGAGTTGCACCAATGTCTAAGACGCCTTATATATTGAGCACACCAGAATTATTAGAGTTGAAAATGCAATTGCAAGAATTATTGGAAAATAAGTACATACGGCCAAGTGTGCCTCCATGGGGAGCACCAGTACTATTTGTAAAGAATATCAATGGTACGCTCAGGTTATGCCTTGATTACAGGAAGTTGAATAGAGTGACACTGAAAGATAATTACCCATTGCCTCGAATTGATGATATTTTTTATAAAATGAGAGAGGCAAGGGTATTTTCAAAGATTGACTTGAGGTTTGGTTAATGTATGAAGACAATCTGTTAATGTGGAAAAAAAACCGTTCTCTCTAGGATAAATGATTTTGATCTAGAACAAAAGAGTACATAACATTATTATATTTCCTAGTTAGATTAAATTGCAAGGTAGATTATAAAGTGAGTTACCTTATGATCGCAATTCCTTTCTCCTCGTTTGATCTAAAATTGGTTACTTGAAAGGGTTATCCCTTTACTAAAATTTGTTACTTAAAAGAGTGGTATGTGATTAATAAATTTTATTCAAATTTGGTATTAAATTGCAAGAGTTATGAGTTTTTTCAATTTATTAAATATGGTTACTTAAGACACTTGTATAATTCACTAGTATATAACCATCTTAAACCCAAATCTATCAAGCAACATATATATCAATATAACCATTAAAAACAGTAAAATAGTAAAAAACACCAACATCAAATATATTGAAATATGCTCATTTAAAACCACAAACTATCTAAATATCACACATCCATCAAACAATATCACCTTAATTCACAACTGCAATCTCTCCCCGAGTATAGTGCAGAGTTGCATACCAATATATCAGCAGGCACAACACCAAGAATATGAAAATAGTTCACCAATAAATGACACTAAACATAGTAGTAGATCACGCACCAATAGAAACCTTGGCATTGGTTGACTACAAATTGGTGACCTAAAAAATCTCTATTCAACATCATGACACAACGTTCTGCTCCTTAAGTCTGTGGCAGAGCTACATACAAGAAGATGTACCTTCCTTGTTCTGATCTGCGGGGCTGGAAACTATGTTCATACACAGCTGCATCCGTCAACTAGTAATTCTGCAACACCATACTTTATTTTCAGACATAACTCCAGACGAAGGCACCAAGTCACCTGTCACTGGATTTTCCATGTTAATTGATTAGCCACCGCCATTTTTCCTTCTTTGGTCATCCAATTTTCCTTCTTAATGGATGAGCGAAGAAGATGGAAGTTTGGCTTTGGCTAATCCATTAATTGGGAAAATGTGAATACTGACCGATATACAGGTGAGCTCGCTTCTTCGTCTCGAATTATCTCTGAAAATGCGACTGTCTCTAAACAGAGTTGTAAATCCCGCAGATTATAAGACGTTTTAAATGATGGTACATGGAGAGCTCAGAACAAGGAAGGTACTCTTCTTGTTTACAGCTCTATTACAGATTCATGGAACACAAAGCTGTGTCGTGAGGTTCACTATAGATTGTTTAGGGAATCAATATTTTTCACTGTAATTTGGATAACAAAGAGTGGAAGAATTTGACCACTTCGGGCCCAGCTTCAAATTTTACTAAGTGTGGTGATTCCGTGAGGTGTTACTAAAAAACAATCCTCCACATCCTTGCCGGAAATTCTGATACCATGTTGAGTTGATAATACACTTTCATCTATTATCTTCGATGTGAACATTTCTTACTACGGTGGGACTTTCACAGTGATAGCATCTCATTCTGCAAGTCCCACCATAGTAGCAAGTGATAGCTCTAGAAAAATGGATTATTTGAAAAATCAATATTGATATAAAAGCGAGTTATCCTTTCAAGATGAGATAGGAATTGATAATTTTCCTATGCAAATGAAAAACCTTGACCACTAGACCAATATTATTGTGAATATTTAAATTAAAATGAATAAAGAAAAGGAACCTATATTACTGTAAATATGCTTTAGAGTGATATTATTCTCAATATTTAGTTTAAAATGACTAAAGTAATAGTATATTCAAGAAATTATATTTAAATTTAAAAAAAGTTCAAATGAATTTATGTTTAAATTTAAGAAAAAATTCAAATTTTGCATGGTGTCTAAACATTTAAGCATGAGTATTAAAAAGTTTCAACTTTCTAATATTCACATTTATAGAAAATGCCTCTTATCTATATTATTATTAATATATATTAGAGTTATTATTATTAATATATATTAGAGTGATATTTTTTTTAATATTCAATTTAAATTTGTTAGAATAAATGAGTATATAATGAAGAAAAAATAATATTTAAGCAATACTTGTATAACCATAGCAATAATATAGAAACCTTTGCAAAAAAAATAAAAATTATATATATATTTGTTTCCGCTACCAAGTGAGCCTTCACCATTCACTTTAGGCCTCATTACCATGGAGTATGAAAAATCCTTTTATAAGTTTCATTACATGCAATCCCATGTGCACAATACCATGATCTATTAAAATGATCAACCCAAAAACCACGTACTTTGACCCCCCTTAAACTTGGCTTGGAGTAAATTATCACCAACCCCCCTCAAAGTTATCCCACATGTCTTGACTTTACCTAGTTACTAGGGCCTATCATCCTCATATCACCTAGGTCTACATCTAGAATTTAAAGATGATTCCAAGGGATGACCTCCCCTATATCACCTTGTATCACCTAGATATACATATGGGATATACATATGGATGTTACCTATGAGTTACTAGATCTAACCAAGTCTATTCCATATGCCCATTTATATATAATAAATATTTTCAAATTCAAAGTAATATTATAATAAACATTTTCAACTTCAAAGTAATGTTTTTTTTAATTGTTGCTTTTACATCAATTGCACTTACCCCAACTAAATCATATACTCATTTTCCACTGCTTACCAAGAATATATCCATTCCCTTTATTTTATGTTCTCGTCCTCAATTTTTACCATGCCTTTCTAGTTGTAATTTACCATGGTTCAAATACCCATGAACCATCTCAATGCAAGCAACCATACCTCCAAGACATTTGCATTTGTTAAAACTCAATAAACACACAAATGTATTTTACTTCAATAAACCAAAATAAAACCAAAAAATAACACACATAGAGACACAAAGAATTAAATTGGTTCACCATACTACATAGGGCTACATCCACAAGAAAGTGAGTTTTTTCTAGGCCCTTCTTCAAACACAACTTATGATTATTACACTAGGATTACCTGAGAAGTCCTATATATATTTCATCTCATACTATCAAACATGCCTAAAGCATCAAGTGGTGTTGGAATAGAATGGGCATCATCTACCCATTCGAAATAATGAGTTGTTACCAACACATATCTACACACCCAATAATCGATTTCTAAGAATGAGTTGTTAGCAACTATTACACAATTGTTCATAAAAATTCTAGGAACTATAACTATCATCTAAATCAGGCTTCACATCTCAACAATATCCCATTTGAACTTTGATGCATGCTTCCTGCCACCATGCTAAAAGATTTTACCTACTTTTCATGGCCTATTGTCACAATTTTACAAGACCAAGAGTAGATTTGTGGAACTCCATCGTCTCTTTTGGAACAACCTTGATAAATCCATCTCCATGATTAAGACTAGTGTGTATCTTCTCCAACCTCATCTTCCCTTGTTCGAGGATACTTCGAATCAAATGATATCGTAGATATACGTGCTTCGTTTGTGAATGGAATGCTTCATTTTTGCAAAATGTATAGCAATATTACTATCAATGTATAACAAAAATCCCTTTTGTCTACTACCCAATTCAAATAATAGCCTATGCAACCAAAATATTTCCTTGGCTCCTTTTGTGATTGCAATATACTTCATTTCACTAGTGGAAAAAACTGACACCACCTTATGTAACCCTGAAATCTAGTTGACTGCTACTTATACCAATGTGAACAAATACATGATTATAAAGTGTCTTCGATCTAAGTCACAAGCCATGTATGAATCTACATATCCTTACAATCGTCCATATTCTCCTCTGAACTTCAATAAATGATCTGATGTGGTTTTTAGATATCTTTCAAAATTCATTTCATTTCCTACCAATGAATATTTCCTGGATTACTCCTATATCTATTGAACACTCCTAATACTTGGGAGATGTGTCGTCTTGTATGGACCATTGCATACATAAGTCTCCCAACTACTGAATAATAAGGTGCTCTTTCCATGTATTATTTCTCTTGAAGTGTATTGGGACACATCTCAAAAGATAACTTGAAATGATTTGCTAAAGGTGTAGTCATTGGTTTAGCATCCTTCATGCTAAATATATCCAAAAATTTCTCAATATATTTTTCTTGTGATAGTTTTAATTCACTAGTCTCACTGTCTCTGATAATTTCCATTCCAAGGATTTGATTTGTAGCACCCAAATCCTTCATTGAAAACATCATAGCCAACTATTGTTTTAACATGTTAATTTCAGTCTTGCTAGATCCTACAAATAGCATATCATCAACAGATATAATAAGAATGATACAAATTCACCATTATCAAAATACTTCTAATAGACACAGTGGTTAGATTCAAATATAGGGAAATTTTGTTGTGCCATAAATGAATGAAATTTTAAGTATAATTGCCTTGGATCCTATTTCAACCCATACAAGATCTGATTTAATATGCACACTATGTCATCTTTAACTTTTTCCTCAAAGTGTTCTGGTTGGTTCATGTACAACTCTTCCTTGAAAACACCATGTAGAAAAGTTGTCTTAATATCATGATTCTCCAACTATAGGTCGCTACTCTAGTAGAGGTCATTTTTACAACTAGTGTAAAAATATCTTTGAGATAAATTCTTTTTTTTTAGCATAACCTTTGACCACCAACCTGGCCTTGTATCGCTTCTTCCCACCTACTTCTTCCTTCAAACTATACACCCATTTGTTTTGTAATGATTCCCTCTTGGTTGGAAGAGGAACTAAATCCCATGCGTGATTATCCAACAAAGATTTCATGTTGTTCTCTCATGACCTCAATCCATTGGTTTTTTCCTTTATACACAAATGCTTCTTCAAATGTAGATGGTTTAGATTCATCATAAAGTAATAAGTATTGAAGGGAATCTTTGTACATTCTTAAAGGCCTACACTCTATTGTAGACCTTCTAACTTGAGGGATCTGACCATATGGTGTACCCACCTCAAAATTACTATTGGGGTGATCTTGCTCTTCATTATCATGTAGGTTCTCTGATTGAGCATGTGGTTGTATTTGTGCATGAACATGCATTGGTGGTTGTGGATAATTTATAATCACCTTTTGTTTGAACATACAACTTCCATTTGTGATTTCTTCTTACAGAACATGATCATTTGTTGGTACAATTTGTTTATATAGATTTTGTATTATCATGTTATTGAATTTGATATCCTTACTTCATATTACTTGCTTGGACACTATATCCCATATCCATCTAGAAATTATCTTCAAATTTAAAGAAACTTCAAATTGAGCATGTAATCACTAAATATATGCCAAATAGTAGTATTAAAAAATGCTAATGAAATTTGCTTGCACTAATCTTCCTCTAAAATGATGCGAAAGAGATAATAAATGCTATTTAGTAAACTTTTCCCAATTGAAATCAATATACAATTTAGAAAATCATAATAATAATAATAAAACAAAATTGCCTCATTTCATAAAGGTCCAATTAAAGGTAAATCATTCTTATGAAAATATAATTGTTAGCTTTTCTATCTATCCTATGCTATCTATGATTGATAGCAAAAATATTGATGAGGCAAAGTAATAAACCACTCTTAAAAATTTGCAGGTTTTTAAATATTACATTCAATTAGTGAAATTTAAAATAATCTTAATACGTTCCAAAGGAGTTATTCTCTATGTTAATATCATGTTGATGAAATACAATTAAATAATATTTGATCTATTATTATTACTTCACAATGTATGCTTATGAAAGAGGAACTAAGATTGTTTCCCAAATTAAATTTTTATTCCTTTTGAAAATTGGGGGTATCCTCTCTCTTGCCTGAGAAATCTAGCACCAACTTAAAAATGTGAGGTTAACAATGACACATTATGAACATTTAACAATAACTATAATTATAGTTAGTTGAAATCTATACATATGATGGAGAAGGAAGCTACATCTTAAAATGACCTTAAGCAAAACACAACTACACTAATTTCATAAATCTTGATCCATCATAAAAAATAATAATTGCACACAATGTAATATCACGAGGTTTACTTATTATGTTCAATTGATTTATTTCGAACAAGTACATTATTCTCCTTTGTCATTTTGTGTTGAAGTGTTTGAACAATAAACACAGTGGATGATAATAATGATGTGCATGTAATTATTAATTGTTTATTTGATGATGATGGTGGTGGTGGTGGTTAACCTCCACTAAGATAAAATTTGGTCTATCGAACCTATTCTTCCTTGACACATAGGTAATTCAAAAATTGACCGACTATATATAAGTTATCCTATTATGCTCAAAAGGAAATAGACCATACAGGATTGTTGATTTCCTTCAAAATTGAGTTCCAAATAACTAATGAATTTTAACCCTTCCATCTATAATTCCTACATAACTTATCCAATTAGTGATTTAAATTTTGTTGACTTATTTGCCCTCTTGGAGAAATTGGATCAACTTCATTATTTGGTGTAGTTGTTGCAGTTTTGTTCCTTTTTCCCACTTTGATCCATCATGTTGCTTATTAGGATTAAGAGGTTCTTCTTTGTTTTCATCATGTATGGCTAAAATTAGCAAATCCCCAGCATGGGATTCATTTTCCTTTGACATCTTGAGTGGGGTTTCATATTTTGAGGAGGTTCCATGCACTACTGGCATGCCTTCTGTTTGAAATGGAATTTCTGACTTATCTTTCCCAACTTATTCATTTGTAGATACCATACCCGAAAGATATTCTTTTTTATTAATGATATAATGATCTAAATTTTCTCCACTCCACCACGCAGATTTACAGTTTCTAGGTTTAGAGTTATATGTTCCTTTTGGGAAAGATTTGGTTCAATTCCATGTTTCAAGCAATATGCACATCTAAACAGTACATTTTCATAACCAAGATTTTGAATCTACACATAATCTTTGCTAGTTAAATGAATCTTGACTAGGAAATCCTTAATAAAGTCCATTTCCACACAAATACAGGAAAAAATAGTCTTGACATAGCCCTTTGTTTCAAGGCTGCAACAATAGTGGATTTCCAATAGCCTGAAGAAAAGGAAAATTCTAGAGATGCAAGGGCAGGTTGGGGATCTTGAACCAAACTGGGACTGAATAAATTTGGTCTATATCTAGATCAAAGGAAGGGCTATGGGGTTTCATAAAAAATGTTGAAATTCCAAAAAATCATGGGCCAAAATATTGAATGATATTTTTCTCTTCAGGAGTATGAAAATCAACAACAAAGAAATCCCAAGCAAAAGGGTAAATATAATTTTTTTCATCAATAAGGGGTTTCCATACCTTTGAGATCCATTTCTGGATATCTACCAAATGAGGCCGAAAGCCATTGAACTTGCAAAATAGAGCACTTTATGAAAACATCCTTGTGTCTTCAATAGATTCCAAAACCAAAGGAATGGTGTAATATCCCAGATCAGTTTGGAGTTGATATTATGCAAAATTTCAAACTTCACAACACAAATTTGACAAGTAGAAAACTAGTTAACAAAACTAGTCAGGTAAGAATGGTTCAAGGGCACAATTAGATTACTATAGGATTATGAATTTGGGATATTGATGTTCTTCAAAATGTATGGGAATGTGTACAACATTAAACATTATAGAAACAGGGCTAACTTCCGAGTCCTATGCACAAAGCACTGGGGCCATTTACATTTCAACAACAACTAGAGCTGATGTCTACTTTGAGGCTTCTTGGGCACTCCACCATATGCATACTAGACTCAATTGTTTAAAAATGAATGAAACTAGTGGTGTATGTCAGGAATTAAAATCCCAATCAAATGATGGAAAAGAGTTTCAGGGAATTTGGGAGGTTCTGGGTGAGTTTGGAAGCAAAAGATTCAAGGGTGCTATGTGGGATTGCTCAACTAGAAATTTTACAAACTCTTCCAAACAGGATTAGATGTCTTCGAATCCTCAGGGAAAATTTTGAGGATGCTTTAATATTGTCGCTGGATTCACAAATGACTATCAGATCAGAAAACCGACTCCTACATAGCTCTAAATTTCAAGAATGCTAAAACTAGTCAATAAAATTTGCTTAAGAGCTAGACTTCAAATTACTTGATCCAAAATTGACTTAGAGGCTTACAAATTTCACTTCTAAAGTAAATGAGGGTTCTGATATAAGTAAATGAGAGAGAGAGAGAGAGAGAGAGAATTACTCTTACCTCATATATTTTTCAATATAATAATAACCTATCTTAAGATTATTTGTAACTTTATTATGGACATTACCTTCTGTGTTGTGGAATATTTCCCCTATGGATAGTTGAAACCTACCTTGGATTGAGATTCCTTCAATCGAAGAAAAAAATAAAACAAGTGTAAACTAACATCTCCCTAGACCTAAGAAAACAAAGAAAATGGAAAGGACAAAGGAAGTAGATGACCTACCTATCTTTCGTATGGATGTTCTCATTGCTCCTAGTGATCTAGCTCATAGTCTTGAAGTATGATCTTTAAAATGTAAATGAAATCCTGCACAAAACATAGGGAAATGCCTTTCCAATGCAACAAGTGTTTTAAGCATAGGTCTAACCATCATATTATATACATATTCATGAATCCACTCATAAGAATTGTAAATTGGGGAGAATACACCAAGTTTTTATTAAAACATGGAAAGCTAAATAAAATAATCACTTACAACCATAAATTTGATCTTGTAACAACACCTCCAAGATATCTATCCAGCCCCATTAGTGTTACAAAGTCATAAGTGTGATGCTTCCAATCTCTCTATTTTCTTTCACCCAAGAATGGCCCGCATTATATAGGGTTTGGAGGAATAATAATCATGGAGAAAGATTGGATCAAAGGAGGATTTATTGGATCAAGAAAGATTTATCTTACTTGGGATAGAGGGGGAGAGGTAAATTGAATCCTTGATCCAAGCAACTAAATATTGACAGATATATATTCGACATCCAAGCTTGACTAGTTGAAACAACTTTATTGCTCCCCCAACACTAGGCATAGAGGGATCAAGTGGGACTTCATATCTTCTCCAAAATAGATCAAGAAGGGATAAAATGGTTTCATATCCCCCTACATATGGAAAGGGGGGAGATAATGCTCAAAAAGGGGAACAAATCAAGGTGAAATGATAGGGTTTCGAGCTCCTATTGATAAATTTCCCTTCCCAACATGTCTAGGGACTATAACAAACATTTTGTTTTCCCTCTTTAACTTATCTAGAGTTTATGAAATACATATTTTCATGATGATAAAAGTATGACACTTAAGGAAAACACTTAAGTGCGACATTTAGGTGTATAACAAATGCCCCTAAGGAGTGAGGTTACAAGAAGAACTAATGTCTGAAACACTTCACAAAAAATATTTCTATAAGAGTGCTAGAATAGGAGAGTTGGGTGGAAGATATAAGAAAACATCAAATAGTATATATGTATCATTCCCGTGGTATGAATACCCATGCTTGGAATAAATTGACTCAAAGCATGGCCATATACCAATACACCACAGATCCATGAAAGCATTGAATAAGGATATGGCCACCAAAAATACAATGTGGATCCATACTTCCATGACTCAATTAGATCATAGATACAAAAGAATACATCATGGATCTAAGATATGAAAAAAACATAGCCACAAACCATACGAGGTGGATCTATGTGACAATATGTATATTAGTGAGACTACCAACATGATGACCATACCAAAATCCAGTGAATAATAGAATAATATCCATTGCAACCTAGGTTAAGTGCATAATAAAGGTTCCCAAGGTCTTTGTCCCAATCCTAAAATGGTATGATTCTAACCATGTGAAAATATGTACTAACCTTGAACACGATAGAAACTTCTTGATTACCAATCATTGAGGTATACCATTAGCAAGTGCGATGGAAATCACCATTGATGACAATGAATCCCAAGGTATACTAGTACATTCCGACTAATGTGAATAAATGAGATGAAGTTGAACACTCACAGAATCATTTGCTCATAGGTCAATGATGCAAATCTACTATCTAAAGTGAGGAGACCTTCCATTGAGGTATGTAGGTTCCAAGGTAGTAACTGGTTTCTAACTCTAATTCATGGATAATGTGTTGAAATTGACATGAATAGTCTCCTTGAAGGAGGGCCTGTTGATGTATATGTAACTTTGGAATGTATTTCATCCATGTATTTTATATATATTTATTGTACCCTTATTAGAGATGTGTTATTCCTCTATAAGGAAGTGTCGTCATGTGGATTGACAAGTGTAGCAAGTGTGTGTACTTGCTGTTGGGTTATTAGACCACCATGTGTGGGGTTGGCCCTGAAATATATATTATATTTTGGATGTATCTAGATAGACAAGTTGGCCCCATAGTGTAACTGGGCAAACAGGTTAAGTATAAATAGAGATCGGGAGATCTCTATTTGGATCATTCGAAAAGTCACACTTCTCTCACTCAGAAAGTGGCGCACTAGTGAGGAGGAGGATCATCTGCTCTAGGAGACTATCTCAAGTGTATTTTGGTTGTACTTTGGTTGAGCCATTGCTCTCTCTATCTTTGAGGAAGTTGTGGGGTTTTTCACCTTAGGGTTTTCCCCACGGAAACTCTGTGTCTCTTGTCTCTCATGCTTTTGATTCTTGTGATGCTTGTCATGCTTATTGTGATTGTTATGCATTGATATACTGTATATGTTATTCTCTCAGTAAAGATCCAAGAGTATTGTGAATTAATGCTCAAAATTTAACATGGTATCAGAGCTAACCTGAGAAGAAGACATTTTGTAGTGACGAAAACTTGAGTTTCTTGTTTATTGGTTTTCTCTCCACAGATTTTGGAAAAGCAGTATAGTAGATTAAATATACTCATCAAGGAGAATCTATCTGTCCAATCAGAATTCAATTCTGAGCTTTTCCAGATTTGGTCCTAAAAATTAGTGTTTCCACAAAAATAGGAATTTCTGAAATCTAAAGACATAGCTGGAAGCTCCTTGCAAAAGTAGAATTTTAGAGCTTTGGATCGAGATTTTTGGCTGGGTAGATCTCCAGGAAACTCAAACCCTAATTCAGGGCTCTCCCTAGTGAACCCGGGAGGACAAAAAGTCAAATCAAAAGGGTAAAACTTTGCTGATCTCAAATTCTTAATGCACCAGGCTCATCAGCTCATCAAGGCGCATCTTTCTATCCTTTCAAAAAGTTGAAATTCACATTTTGAATTTTTAGGTTTTTTCCAACAAACCCTAATCCGGGACTAGATCCAGTTTTCAGCATTTCAAGTGGTAAGACCTAAATATTTTCTATTTCCATTTGAAGTACTCTTTAAGATGTCTCACCACACCAAGCTTGAGGATAATCTTGAAGGGGTTGATAACTTCCGAGCTTGGAAGTATAGGATTGGGTTAATCCTGGAAGAGAATGAGTTGGACTCATATATAAAAGAAGACATCCCTATCCCAGAGGATGAAGAGGCCAAGGTATTGCATAAGAAGAACTTGGTCAAGGCAAAGAGAATCATTGCTGATTCTATTAAAGACCATCTCATACCCCATGTGTCTTCTCTAAAGACACCCAAGGAGATGTTTGACTCTTTGACCAAGCTATTTGAAGGGAAGAACATAAGTTGGAAGATGACCCTGTGGAACCAATTGAAAGGAGTAAAGTTTCAGAATGGAGAAACCATTCAATCTTATTTTTCTAGGGTCTTCCAGATTAAGGAACAAATGGAAGCAGTAGATTAAATGGTGGAGAATGGTGAAGTTGTCATGACCACTCTGAATGGCCTACCTAGGTCATGGGACTCCTTTATTCAAGGAATTTGTGCAAGAAAGAAGTTGGTATCCTTCAACAGACTACGGGAAGAATGCTCACAAGAAGAAGCAAGGCTTGTGGCACGAGAAGAAAAGATGGGGAATGGATATCAAGCTCTTAGCTCACACCAAAAGAAGCAAGCCCAAGAAGGAGCACTCTCACTTCAAGAGATCCTATCAAAAGAATAAGAAGGATCTAAGATGCTTCACATGCAATGAGAAGGGTCACTTTGCTTCAAATTGTCCCAAGAACAAAAGGGATAATAACAACAACTCTAGCAAGAAGAAGGAGGGTAGCAAAAGAAAGTTCCATGCTCATGCTACCGAGGATGATGAACCTCCAAAGAAGAAGGCTAGGGCAGAAAGTGATGATAGTGATGATGACTCATCAAGTGAAGAAGAGTATGTTCTAATCTCTGCTCTCCTAGGTACTATCTCCCATGGTTGTAATGATTGGTTGATTGACAGTGGGGCTTCCAAACACATGACTGGGTTTAAGGAATCTTTTGTGAATCTAACTGAACATGAATCACCCCATAAGGTGAAACTTGGGGATGATTATCAATACCCAATCAAAGGAAGTGGTGAAGCCTCCTACAACCTAGATTCTAGAAAATCTTTGAAGATGAAAGAAGTCCTTTATGTACCTGGGCTCAAGAAGAACTTACTCTCCATCTCTGCATTGGATGCAAAAAGTATGAGGGTTGCATTTGTGGATGGCCAAGTCCTAATGTGGCCAAAGGGTAAAACAATCGATGATGCAGTAGTGATTGGAGAGCAAGAGGGAGGCTTGTACAAATTGAAGGGTCAATTTGAACATGCCATGATACATGAATCCATGGAGCCAAGTGAACTTTGACATAGAAGAATTGCGCATATCCATTATAGGGCACTTCCAATTGCAAGCAAGGCTATAGAGGGTCTTCCTGAAATCAAGACCAAACATGAAGGTGTTTGCAAAGGATGTGAAAAAGGTAAGAACATTAAGAAGGATTTCCCAAGCAATGAAAGCAAGGCAAAAGATATCCTGGAAATCATCCACTCAGATGTATGTGGTCCTATGTCATCTAGTTCTCTGAGTGGGTATGTTTATTATGTCTCATTTATTGATGACTTCTCCAGGAAGACTTGGGTATACTTCTTGAAGAATAAAGATGAGGTGCTTGATAAGTTCAAGGAATTCAAAACCTTGATGGAGAATCAAAATGACAAGAAGATCAAAACATTCAGATCCGACAATGGTGGAGAATTCACCTCAGGTGACTTTAAGAAGCTTTGCAGTGATTCAGGCATTAAGAGGGAGTTGACTGCTCCTTGTAATCCTCAACAGAATGGAGTTGCAAAAAGGAAGAATAGAACAATCATAGAAGCAGCAAGGGTAATGCTGCATGACCAGGATCTACCTATGCATGTATGGGCAGAAGCAGCTAGAACAGTTGTATATGTGCAGAACAGAACACCCCACAAGATATTGGACAACAAGACACCAGAAGAGGTCTTTTCTGGTAAGAAACCTGAAGTCATTCATCTCAGAATATTTGGTTGTCCAGTATACACTCATGTCCCAAAGGAAAAAGGACTAAATTAGATCCTTCAGGAAAGAAGGGTATCTTTGTGGGTTACAGTGAAAGCTCAAAGGCTTGCAGAATATACTTTCCAGGGTTCAAGAAGATTGATGTCAGTAGGGATGTAACATTTGATGAGAACTCAGCATTCATCAAATCAAGGAAGGCACCTATCGAAGTTTATGAAGAACCTAAGGACACTAGATTTCAAGACACTACCATAACTGAAGCAGTTCCAGAAGTTGTTCGTGAGTTTGAAGATCTGGAAGAACCTGTAGATCCACCCCGTGAGGATAACTCTCACAAGAGGAAACCTGCATGGGCTAGAGAGCTCATTCATGATGCAGAAAGATTTGGCATTCCAAAAGAAGAACACAGAGCAAAGAAGAGAACCAAATCACATACCAGCTATGTTGCTTTACTCTGTGACATTATGAACAAAGAGCCTTCCAGTTATGAGGAAGAAGCGGAAAAGAAAGAATGGAAGGATGCCATGGTTGAGGAATACCAATCAATAATGAAGAATGATGTTTGGGATGTTGTCCCAAGACCTAAAGAGAAGTCTGTTGTGACTTCCAAATGGATCTACAAAATCAAGCATGCTGCAGATGGCAGTGTAGAGAAATACAAGGCAAGATTCGTAGCTCATGGCTTCTCTCAAAAAGAGGGAATATATTATGAAGAAACTTTTGCACTTGTAGCCAGGTATACTTCCATCAGAACAGTACTTGCCCTGGCTACAGCAATGAAATGGAAAATACACCAGATGGATGTCAAGACTGCTTTCTTGAATGGTGTAGTTGAAGAGGAAGTATATGTGGAGTATCCACTTGGTTTTGAAATACATGATAGGGAGTCATATGTGTGCATATTGAAGAAAGCCTTGTATGGCTTGAAACAAGCTCCCATAACCTGGTATGGTAGGATGGACAGTTTCCTATCTAGTTTGGGCTTTACCAAGAGTAAAGCGGATTCCAACCTCTACTACAAGGTTGAGGAAGGGAATCTTATGATTCTACTCCTGTATGTGGATGACTTATCTGTAACAAGAGATGACAGACTGATTGCAGATACTAAGAGGAAGTTTGCTGCTGAGTTCGATATGAAAGATTTGGGAATGATGCATTATTTCCTAGGTATGGAGCTGTGGTAGAGTGCAGGTGGGATCTTCCTTGGTCAAGGAAATTACACAGTAGATATCCTGAAGAGATTCGGGATGATGGATTGCAAGGCCATGGCCACACCTGTGGCATCGAATCTGAAGATTCTATGTGATGCTTCATCTGAGCCAATTGATGTCTCTATGTATCGTCAGATGATTGGGTCCTTGATGTACCTAACGAACATGAGACCAGATATTTGCTTTGCTGTGAACACATTGAGCCAGTTCCTGATGAATCTGAGGAGTGTTCACCTGGTTGTTGTAAAGCATGTTCTGAGGTACTTAAAGGGTACAGTGGATTATGGGCTCAAGTATGAAGCGAATCAAAAGTTTAACCTACAGGGTTATGTTGATTCAGATTGGGCTGGCAGTGTTGCAGATAGGAAGAGCACATCTGGGTGCTGCTTCAGTATGGGATCAGGTGTGATCTCTTGGTTTAGCAGGAAGCAGTCTTGTGTAGCACTGAGTACAGCTGAGGCAGAGTATGTTGCAGCCTGTTCAGCTAGTTGTGAGGTAGTATGGCTACGGAAGCTACTATCTGAGTTATTTGATCTCCCGTTGGATGCTACTGGTATCTTCTGTGATAACCAGAGTTGTGCGAAGCTATCCGAGAACCCAGTGTTTCATGACAGGTCGAAACACATAAAGATCAAATATCACTATATCAGGGATATGGTGCAGAGAGGAGCTGTGAAGCTCCTATACGTTGCAATGGACGAGCAGATTGCAGATGTGCTGACGAAGCCACTAGCCAGGGTGAAGTTCGAGTACTTCAGCGAGAGGCTTGGCATTCTTCAGATTGATGACACTTCGAGGAAGAAGTGATGGACACATTTGCTGAAGCCATTCCAAGCATGTTGGAAGGAGGATCCTTCACATGGCTATGGATGTAAGCATTGGATGATGAGCATCAAGATGATGTTCTGGTTTATGCTGGATATGATCAGTTGGATCATTTATATGTATATGTATGTACGCATCATGTTGGATGCTGGATATGATCAGTTGGATCATTTATATGTATGTACGCATCATGTTGGAAGCTGGATATGATCAGTAGGATCATTTGTATGTATTTTGTATATGCATCATGTTGGATGCTTGGACCATGTATCTGTATGTGTATCAGGTGGATACATTGTATGATCATGTGGATCATGTATGGTGATATGTATCATGTATTTGTATTTGTATCAGGTGGATACATTGTATGATTAGGTGGATTATGTATGATGATATGTATCAGGTAGATACTTGGTATGCATCAGGTAGATGCATTGTATAATCAGGATGTTGCTCCAGATGACATGCAGCAGGATGTTGCAGTGATGATGATCAGGATGATCGTGTGTACATCAGGATGATGTATGGTGAGTAACAGGTTGATACTCTGTGGTTGTGGATCAGGTTGTGCAGATGAGCATATAATTTGGCCCTGGGAGATTTGCAGATAGTCTTTCGAGGTTTTTCCTATGGCATATAATTTGGCCCTAGGATATCTGGAAAATGCTCTTTCGAGGTTTTTCTCTAGGAGGACATATAATTTGGCCCTGGGAGATCTGCAGATAGTGTTTTGAGGTTTTTCCTATGGCATATAATCTCGCCCTGGGATATCTGGCAGATGCTCTTTCGAGGTTTTGTCCTATGGCATATAATATGTCCTTGGGAGATCCAATAGGTTGGGCTGTGTGCCCATAATAAGTCCTGGGATGCTCTTGCAAGGTTTTTTCATGACCACATATAATCTGTCCCTAGGAGATCCTATAGGTAGAGCTGTGTGCTCGTAACAGCCTGGGATGCTCTTGCGAGGTTTTGTGGTGACCACATATAATCTATCCCTGGGAGATCCTATAGGTAGATCTGTGTGCTCGTAACAGCCTGGGATGCTCTTGCGAGGTTTTGTGGTGACCACATATAATTTGTCCCTGGGAGAGCCTATAGGTAGAGCTATGTGCTCGTAACAGCTTGGGATGCTCTTGCGAGGTTTTGTGGTGAGGTCACATATAATATGGCCCTGGGAGATCCTATAGGTAGAGTTATGTGCTCATAACAGCCTGGGATTCTCTTTCGAGGTTTTGTGACGCACGTAATAAGTCCTGAGGATTCCACAGTATGGCCAGTAATGATGAAGACCTGCAGGTGGTGGGCCTACATCCAGTATGAAAAAGGACTGGCTCTGTAGAACTTCCTATGGCGAGTAGAGTTAGAGATTGGTTTAGATAGCAGCAGCAGTGACAATGATGATGACGATACATCGATGACGATGATCTCGAGAAGAAGACTGGTCTAGTAGATCTGTGTCGAGAAATACCTTCCTAGTTAAGAGGGAGTGTTGATGTATATGTAACTTTGAAATGTATTTCATCCATGTATTTTATATATATTTATTGTACCCTTATTAGAGATGTGTTATTCCTCTATATGGAAGTGTCGTCATGTGGATTGACAAGTGTTGCAAGTGTGTGTACTTACCGATGGGTTATTAGACCACCATGTGTGGGGTTGGCCCTGAAATATATATTATATTGTGGATGTATCTAGATAGACAAGTCGGCCCCATAGTGTAACTGGGAAAATAGGTTAAGTATAAATAGAGATCGGGAGATCTCTATTTGGATCATTCGGAAAGTCACACTTCTCTCACTCAGAAAGTGGCGCACTAGTGAGGAGGAGGATCATCTGCTCTAGGAGACTATCTCAAGTGTATTTTGGTTGTACTTTGGTTGAGCCATTGCTCTCTCTATCTCTGAGGAAGTTGTGGGGTTTTTCACCTTAGGGTTTTCCCCATGAAAACTCTGTGTCTCTTGTCTCTCATGCTTTTGATTCTTGTGATGCCTGTCATGCTTATTATGATTGTTATGCATTGATATACTGTATATGTTATTCTCTCAGTAAAGATCCAAGAGTACTGTGAATTAATGCTCAAAATTTAACATGGCCATGACGAGTCCCCCATCATTGACACAAAACTGACACGGGAAAGTGATGTAAGATAATTGATCAAATGAGAAGAGACTGGTACAAGGATGAAGAATGGTAATATTGGTAGAAAAGTAGATTACCCAACTACAATTGAAGATGCAAACAGATTCCATGTTCAATGGAAACAACAAAGAACTGCCATAATGCTTTCAAAAAAATTACTCATTCCCCCCAATTCCTCAAACATGATTGGCGAGTACCTCTTTCTTCTTTAACGAGCTTGAGGAGGACAATAGATGCTCGATATATCTGATATTGAATGAGTCCATCATAAAATATTTAATAAACTTGTAGAAGGAGGGTTTTGATCCCATATTAGTTCCTTAATGTATAATTTTATGAGTCTAGAGAATAAAAACTCGATGCTCTTTTCATGTTTAGAGAGTCTGAAAAGAACTCAAAGAAGACTTTAGGGTTTTTATTTTTCATAACTTAAGTCTCTTCCGAAAAAGATTAAAACAATAAGAGGGAGAACTCTTCTAGTAAAGGTTGACTAAAGTATTCATTTCTCATAATTAATCCATTCAACTTGAAAAGGGGTAAACTCATATCGAACATATATTCTTTCAAATGATTTAACTCACATGAAAGAAAAAAACGATTGCTAAGCTAACTTTTCATATTTAGGGAGTCATAAAAGAGCTTAAAGGGGACTCCATAGAGTTCATTTTTCATAGTTAGTCTAATGAGGCAAAAAAGGGATAAACTATCACTCGAAAGATGACTCTGTCATGGTTAATAACCACGTACAAAAAAGACTAGAAGTAAATTCAATGAATTTCCTTTTCCATAAATAGTCTATCGAGGCTAGATAAAGAGATAAAACTCTACTTGAAAGACACCTAGTGATAAAACTCTAGTGATAAGAAACAAGGCATAAGTAGCAATAAGCAAGGAAACCATTAAGAGGACAATAAGATGTCTACCTCATTTTCTAATAAGATTGAAACATAGAATGAAACTATGTTTTAGGTGTCTGTTTCATTTTTTTTATGATCTTGAAATAAAGGATGGAACTATGCTCAAGGTGTCTTCTTCATTTTTTAATGATATTGAAATAGAGAATGAAATTGTGCTTGAAATTCTTATTTCATTTTTTAATGAACTTGAAATAGAGAATGAAACTATGCTCGAAGTGGTTGTTTCATTTTTTAATTAGCTTGGAACCGTAAATAAAATATGCTTGGAATGATACCCATTAGTGGGTTTCATCCCAACATGATATCCAGAGGTTGGTATATGCCCCCCAAGATTTGTTTCATCCATCAATGATTCTTCTACAACCTATTAACCTATTAGACTCTTGGCATCTAATATGAATAGATTCACAACAGAGGGAGGAAGAAAGAGGACCAAGTGACACGGGCAGAGGAAATGAAGGTTCAGATAGTAGGTCTAGTTGAAGACTCTACTCAATTGGAGAGGGGTTTGTTTCATTTTTTAACAAGCTTGACAAAGACAATGAACTATGCTCACAGTTTTCTGTTTCAGTTTTTAAAAGCTTGACACATAAAGCGAGCTGTGCTCATGGTTATTTGTTTCATTTTTAACGAGGTTGGAACATAAAGAAACTATGCTCATTGTTATTGGCCATGGACTCCAAGAAGTATTCATCTATACTAGTTACTACCCAAGGATCAAATGATTTTAGGGGATTATTGCACTATAGTCAAAATCATGTTTACCATGGTAGTTTGACATGGGGGGTCATGGGAAGAGAAGGGGAAAATTCCCATGAGAGAAGAATATTTAAGGATACCTACCCCCCAATCTCATAATTGAGTTTAGAATTTCCCAAGAAAGGGAAATTATTAGTAGTGTGATTACTAATATCAGGTGTCCAGTAATCAAGTTAGTCGATGGTAACAATTTTCCCTTGGTGAGGGAATTGAAAGAGTTGAAAGACTAAGGATGCGATAGTGGTCATCGCATAGAACCAACTACGACTGGGAAACAAGTTATAATCAAGGGGTGCATCGACTACTTATGCATCAATAGAAGAAAAAAATTCCACCGAATTCAACAACTAAAGATTGTAAGATTCAATAAGGCTTGAAACCTCATCCATCGAATAATTTGAGGGTGGTGAAAGACTGGTTGAGGTCAGCAGATCTGATGGCCCTCTAGAAGGATAAATACATGACACAAGTTAATGCCCCTTCACCTAAAATAGTATGTTGGATATTCTTCTAATGAACGATGGTGTTAACTTTTAATGCACGATGGTGGGAGAGCCTCAGTTTGAAGTATTCTAGATTAAACATAGTAGTGTTACACATATATGGGTCCACAACCCCAATAGATGACAAGATGGTTCTATGTTGGATATGACAATTTTTTAGAACTTTGAGTGTCGACATAACAAAAGGTGCTTGTGGCAAATCTTCAACGATGTTGTATTTTGAGCAATTGCGGCACTTGGATTAAAATTTGATTTTCAAATTGTGCTCTTCGGTGCGTGAAACACCGAGTTAGAAATAAGATTCTCTATTTGAATAAATCCTAGAGGTGGAGGGGTTGTGGAGGCAGAGGGCTAGTCAAGAGGACCTTCGTTAGCAATATTTTCTAGAGGGGTGTCATATGTATCGGACATGGTTGTCAGAGTAACCATCTCATTACAAATAAGGACATGGGAATGTGAGGAAGCATCCCCTTTGGGAAGATGACCTACGTTAGGACCTTGTGTAGGGGGACGGATTTTGGGAAACCATTTGTTGCTGCTATGGTGGGAAAGGGTCAATTAGCACCACAGTTTAGGAGTTTTCATTTAAAAATGTAGTGACTTCCTCATGGCAAGGACAGTCCTTTGTGTAATGGTCATCTACGCAAATCAAGAAGGGAAACTTAGCCTTCATTGTTGGTTTCATGTTAGTGGTTGTTTCTTGGTATTTTTTGTTCTCCCATTGGTTAGAATATTTTTTGGATTTATCTTTAGTTTTCTTCTTACCTACAGGTTGCTGAGATGAACTAGATTGAACCATATTCACCTTGGAGGATTGTGTGGGAGAAGGTGTAGATTTGGTATTAGCACTAATCTAATATGAAGTTAGGGTAGATTCCAACTATACTTATTTCCTAGTCAATTGGGTAATGGAATATTTTTTTATGGAGCCTACCACAACATCGGCATGGGATTCTATTGCTAGTCGTGACAAATCATTTGACAGATAAGGAGCATTGAGGATCAAATCATAGAGTGTGTCGAATTGGAAATACCCTAAGTCAATGTATTGAGCACAACTTATCACTTGGTCTTCTATGACAACACCTCCCATGGAAACCTCTCTAGCTATGGGTGACAAGAGTGACTTAGTGAACCAATCTGCCAAAAGTTGGTCTATAATTTTGGCTTTAATCAATCTTCATCGTGACCTCCACTCGTGAATATGATATGATATATTGATAGAGGTGGATTTCTTAAGTGAGGTTAAAATCTTTGTGTCGGTCTCAAAGTAAAAAATGCCATGACGAGAGAATGAAAGTCACCAAAGAACTATTGTGGCAACTCGGTGTACCATTTTATTGCTGAACCTATGAGGGTTTTTCATAGTGAATTCCCTATAGGAAATGCAGTGGAGGTGTTTTTCATAGTGGATTCCCCCCCAACTAATGTTTAGTTTCCCATAGGGGATTGTCCCAAAATTTGTTGTTTCCCCCAGACTGGTTTGTTTCCCCAACGTTAAACATTACCCCCTAGTGGTGGGTTCCTCCCCAGCTTTAATTTACCCCCCACCCAAAGGAATTGAAGAGCTACTTATTTGAATAGTTACAGGTACTGGTGGAACAATTTATGTGACCACCAGCATGTTACCTACTTGAGAGGGGAGGGGAAAAGCTAATCTGCATGACGCAGGATGATAACTCTATGAGTACCATCTTATAAATTCTAGTTAAAGGGGTATTTGTTGGAGGGACATGGGCTTCCTCAATTGTTTCAACCACCCCTTTGAGTTGATCACACAGGGGAGCTACATTTCCAACTTTAGAAGGAATATCTTTGTTGATAGTTCCTTCATTGGAAGAGTGATGTAAATCTTGTGGAGGTGTAGGCTCTTGCTCCTAGGGTTCCAAACCTTGCATTCTACAATATCTTCACAAACCTAGATCCTACATCTAAGATTTACTAGTTGAAACAACTTAATCACTCCCCCAATACTAGGCACAGATGGATAAAGTATAACTTCATTGCTCCACTAGAATAGAGCAGTGAGGGATAACAAGGTTTCATCTCTCCCTACATATGGAAAAGGGGGAAATAATGCTTAAAAAACAGGCACAAATCAAGGTGAAATGATACCGTTTTGACCTCCTAATGATAGATTTACCTTCCCAACATGTCTAAGGACTTTAACAAACATTTTCTTTCCCTCTTTAACACATCTAGGGAGCATGACAAACATATTTTCATGGTGATAATAGTATGAGACTTAAGGACAACAAATAAGTGAGACATTTAGGTGTATAACATTATGCTCACTCAAGAGTTATATGTGTGTGTGTGTGTGTGTGTATTTTCTAAGGAAAAAAATATTTTATTCATATGAATAAGATAGATTGTCCAAAAAGGACTTACAGCCTACGAACTGAAACCACAAGGGTCCTTGAATTATGCACCTCCTTTATACATTCTCTACATATATCAAAAAAGAGGACATAAGATATCATGTTCTTTTACATACATAAACACAAAGTTCAAATTATGAGTGGATCACATTTAGTTCCTCAACCAAGAGTGCTCCCGGGTCCATAAAGAGAGCACTCTTTGATAGCGTATCAGCCTCTTCATTTAACTCCCTATAGATATGAGTGAATGAGATGTAATCGAACTTGTTGATTTGATATCTGACTGTGTCAAGTAAATGAAGAAGGTGGGAATCTCTAATCTGAATGATATTGTTTGACTAGTCAATAACCATTTTCAAGTCCCCGAAGATCTGAATTTTATTGATATTCTGAGTTAAAGCTGTGTTGAGGACTTCCCAAAGAGATGATAATTACGCTTTCTTGTTTGATCCATGTATCGAGCCATATTTTATTAATAAAAAAATTTCAGAATAAAGATAAATCAGTGCTCCAGAACCTCCCAAAGGAGGGTCACCTTGACTTGCACCATTGAATAAATCCCAAGGGAAGGTTCTATCAATGCTAGGAAACTTTAACTCACGTTTCTTCTTTTCTTTTGTAGTGTATTTATATTCCTTTGACCACTGCAAAATAAATAGAGCAGTTACCTCAGCTAGAATTTTCTGATTTTGAAAGATGGCATAATTTATTGCCCACCAAATACCATATACAAACAACGAAGGGAAGGCATCAAAGCAAAATACCGAGGAATGGTTCCACCACTTTTTGCAGCTCAATTCTAGTGAGGATTCCATCGGAATTACTGTTCCATTCATATCTTTGGTTGGAATTTTCCAAACAACTCCTACATATAAACAAGAAGAAAATAAGTGTTGAATAGTCTCACAGCTGGAGAGACAGAGACTACACTAGCTAGGACCTTCCCAGCCACTCTTCAACAAGTTCTCCCAAGAAAATAGTTTGTTTTTAGGGCCAACCATAGAGCTAATTTGGCTTTCAATGGCCCTGCTTTTTTCCATAAAATGTGTCACCACCAATACTTAACACCTGGAAACGATTCTGTTGCTTTGACCTCATAACCCAGCTTTGTTGTGTAATCCCCTGTTGAGCAGTTTTTCATCCAAACCAATTTATCAGGTTTATTTTACTTGAGAAGAATTAAGTTGGACTTTAAATATAGGATGATAACATCCCATTCCACTGCTGCTTCATCCATCATTCCTAGAGCTTGAGCCGACTTCCAATCTCCGCTTTTGTCCTCATTTGAAGCTCTTTGCCAGGAATCTGCTAAGGTTTTAATATTCTGACGTCTGAGATGAGATACTGTAACTGGGTTTAAGGCATAAGCACCACTAGAACCGACCCATGGATCTTCACCTATGCGAACTCTTTTTCCATCCCTAATTTTCCACCCTAACCAGTTTCCTAACGATGGAAATGACAGCACAAAATATTTCCATCCTATTGAACCACCTTTGAAATATTTAGACTGACTTCTAAACCAATCTTCCAAGGAATAATTTGGACAATACTTGGAGATCATTGTTTTTCCCCAGAGGGAATTAGTATTGGATGATAATCTCCACAAATATTTGGCAGCTAGAGCTTGACTGTCATCCTCCACCCTCCCAATTCCTTTAACTTAGCCACTGTCATCCATTTGACTAGAGGGATACCTTCATTTTTTTTACTTGCAGTCCAGAGGAAAGAGAAGCACAAATTTTTGATCTTATTCACCATTCCCTTGGGTATGTATGAAATGGAGGCCCAGTATACTGGGATGCTTTGTATAACTAAAGTTAAAATTTTCAAGCGTCCCCCTCTAGAAATAAACATGTTTACCTAGCTGGAGATACAAGTTTCCACCTTCTTATATAACCAGATCCAATATTTGAAAGCATAAGCATTGGGTTTGAGAAAAAAAACCAAGTATTTGAAAACTTCACTCACCAGGCTAAGAGAATAAGCAACTTCATCTTTCAATTGGAGTTGTAAAGCTTCAGGCACTTTATTTAAGGGCATATTTGATTTTTCAATGTTGATTGTCATCCCTGTAGCCTTGCAATAGAGTAAAAGGATTCTTTCTAAGGAGTGCATATTCTCTAAAGATCCTTCTCCCATTAAAAGAACATCATCCACAAAAAGAATGTGAGTTAGAACCATATTATCCGAAACAGAAATTCCCTTTAATGAACCTTCAGTTTTGTCCTGTTGAACCAGATTGCTGAGAGCCTCTGCAATATGTAAGAATAAAAAAGGGGAGAGGGGGCAGCCCTATGTAAACCTCTAGTAGGCCTGAAGAAGGATGAGGGGGAGCCATTAATTAGAACAACAAAGGAGGATGAAGTCACACATCCTGGAATCCAGTTTACTGAATCTATAGAAAATCCCATTTGAATGAGCAGCAATCAAAGGAACGTCTAGTTTACTATATCATTGGATTTTGACAAATCCAACTTAAGAGAAGATGCGTTTAGTTTTTTTTTAACAATCGAATGGATTGCTTCTTGGGCTAGGGAAACAACATCATGAATCTTCTTATTGAACATGAAACAAAATTGTTCCTCCGACACAATTTGGCTAAGAATAGGTTTTAACCTTTGTGCTATTACTTTGGCTATGATTTTGTAGACTGTATTGCGGCAAGAAATTAGTCTAAAGTCACCAAATCCGTAGGATTTTGTTTCTTAGGGATCAAGGACAAAAAGGTAGAGTTCATTGAACCTAGAACTTTACTAGATCTCTGAGATTCTCTAACAACCATAAGTAGATCTTCCTTGAGTAAGTCATAGCAACCCATAAAAAAATCAATTGTAAATCCATCAGGACTTAGGCTCTTACCTTTTTGGAAAGAATGAACTACTTTACACAATTCTTCTTCTGAAACCTCTTTTAAAAGAGAGGCATTCATCTCATCTGATTCAAATTTTGGAAAAAGTATTAGAACCTGTAGAATTTCTTGAATCGTGAACCCATCTGCTTCATTGAAAAGGTTCTTAAAATAGGAAACACCAGCTACGCACTTTTCTTGGAAAGTAGATGCAGTATGGCCTTGATCATATTGAATTTCCAAAATAGTGTTTACAATTTTTCTAAGAGAGGCATATCTATTAAAGAACATTGTATTATTGTCACCTTCTGCGATCCAAATTGCTCAGCTCTTGAGCCTCCAAATCTATTCTTTGTTATCTAACAAGGTCGTGCGTTGTGCTTCCAAAAATTTTAAGCTCTTTAATTCTTCCTCAGAAAAAACCCTTGCATCATTCTCTCTGTAAAGGCTTTTGATTTCATCCTCTGCCTTTTTTATATCATCCTGTTGACGCAACCTAAAAATTTTCCCCCACTTCTTCGAAACTGATTGTGATGTCTCTACTACAGCAATTTTTTATTTTTTTTTGTAAAAGGTCCAATGTCCCTACTATATGGAAATCCTTGTTATTAATGTTGTTTAAGTTATGATTATTGAAAATCATGTAGTCTCATTTTTATCTATAACTTACTTAGCTTTTAATTACATGAGAATACCAATAAGTTACATACCATAATCACAATAACTTGGTTTTTCCTAAATACAATACATTCTGCAAATAGTTATCTTTGTATGCTTTGATATGTACCAACATTAGTGCATGCCAAAGGTTTCCCACTAATAACACCCCCATAATTATTGTTTCTAATGTACAACCTATTAATAAACAAATATTTCATTCTAAGTAATATTAAAAGCATGTTAAACAAACCTGCTTTACCATGCACAAAACAACATACCCTATAACATTTAAGTTATAGAGCCAAGACCTATACAATATATATGTATATATGTAAGTTCAATGCATACATAATCAAATGGTTCGACCCTTATGACATATAGTGTAATATAACCATACCTTTTAAAGTTTAACCTTAACAGAACAAATACATATAAAAGTTGACCAAGCTTTATAATCCATGAATGGATTAATATGGACACCCGCATTAACATATTATGTGTTAATTTAGGTGATGTTCATAACATGTTTACATGGTTACTAATGTTTTACAGCCGCGTTGAAAGTAAGGGTGGTTTCCACCCAGGATAAACACTGTACCCTACGTTTTAAACCCCCTTGTGGTCGACGTCCACCTGGCAGGTAGGGTACAAATGGCAACCAGAAAGGATGGCAGCGTCGTGGAGAACACCTCGTCCTTCCCCAGCATGTAGAACTCTAGTTAACACTTCATCCAAAAGCCACGAAAATCCAGGCATTAATTTTTCACTTGCGTGGTATTAATATTGCTTGTAATCTTCTCTATTGATCACGATCCAATGCAGTATTGTTGGGAAAAGTGCACATCTTGAACCGTCGAACTCATCGGGGTTGACAGTGATCGTCACACCCATCATCAAACTCACGGTTTGGTATTAAAAACATGCCTTACCGAGTTTAGAGGTAAAGTCGACATTTCAACCAGGGACACCATCGTTGGTATAGTCATCCTGACATTCGTGCCGGTTCTCATTGTTTCGGGAGGCGAAGCATAGAGCACCTCTGCTCTGTGTAGAGGATGCATGCTTAGAGCATGTTGGGTAGTATCGTTCGATTTCTAAACAACGAATAGTTAAGGAGGGAAATCAGTGAGACATTTTTGCATGCTCAGGTAAGGAGAAAGTTTCACCAGCAAATTTAATAGGTTTTGTTTATGCATTGTTTAAAATTTCCAAACTTGTTTTCTTGTGCAGGGATGGTGGATGGGTCCCTTTCTGGGCATTATCCTTTCGGTGGGAGATCCACTCTTGCGCAACACTCTATCAATAAATGACTTCGTGAACGCCCAACCCCAAAAAGGTAAATGCCTAATTTGTCATTTAAATTTTTGACTTCCCACTTCTCACTTGTTTGCTTGTCACTAGTTACGTTTTTAACCTCGAGCCCGATTCCCTTCGCAGGTGGAAGAGGAGGGACCTGGGAACGTTCTGAGTGATCTATCGCTTGCTGCCACAAAACTAGGAAGCAGTTACTCTCCACGGCAGCCAGGTAGCCCGTCCAACCGTGAGTCTCGGACGTGTCTACCTTGGAGACTACCATGGGTTACTTAAACGTTTAGGGTTTTCTTTTGTTTGGCTATACGCCGGCTAGAAAGCTGCCAACTGTCCCTTTGTTTGTTATTCCTTGGAAACGAAGGCATAAGGTCTTCGCGACCTGCACCCAATAAATGAATATTTGTTTTGTAGAAGATAGGGCTCCTTCGGGCCTGTAGGCTACGACTTGGCAACTTGATGTTCCTTTTTTTTATAAGCAAACCTTCACACAGAGTCGACCCGACTTGTGGAATTTTGTTCTATTATCTTAGGTTTCAGATTTTGCTCTACGCTAATGGGATACTGTTATGAGTGCTTCATTTTTATATTAATATTGTAATGTATTTGTAAAAGGTTCCTAAAACGACACTGTTCTCTATCGCGACTGTAAACTCTTGCATTTTCGTATAAATTATGTTATTGCTTAGTTTTTAAATCGCATGCTTTCGTTTCCGTGAATGAAACTCGGGACATTTTTTCGTGAATGATATAACTAAGGAAATACTATATTCTGGGTAATTTAATTGTTGCAATAATTTTACTTTTGTATAACCGTCTTGTTGGAACCCAACAACTTCCCCTTTATTTTGCAAAACTTAAGGGGCTTCCCATGTAAATTTTGTAAATACTCAGCTTTCAACTTTCTTATCTTTCTTGGTTCGGTAGGTGACTTCATGGCCTTCTTTCTCGATCTTCCACTCTTTGTGTTGCTTGTCTCTTGGCTTGGTTTTTTTTTATAAGGTTTTGGTGATTTCACTTATCCTAGTCATTTAAGTCTTTAAATTCTTGGTTTATAGTTAATATTTGTGGGTCCTTAATTGATTTTATCTAAGTTGAATCAACAATTCAATTTGCAAAAAATAGATCGATTTGGTTTTCAACAATCTTATGAAAAATTAGTCTTCTCTTTATCAATGATTAGCTACCAAACTTGATATTTATCTTCAAAGCATATAGCTTAATTATCCAAGGCAAATTGAATCTCCTTCATGTGAAACAATGAATGATTCTAGGTCTGGTTAATAAAATAAATTTTAAGATAAAATCTTACATGATTTATTTGAATTCAATTTGCAAAAAATAGATCGATTTGGTTTTCAACAATCTTATGAAAAATTAGTCTTCTCTTTATCAATGATTAGCTACCAAACTTGATATTTATCTTCAAAGCATATAGCTTAATTATCCAAGGCAAATTGAATCTCCTTCATGTGAAACAATGAATGATTCTAGGTCTGGTTAATAAAATAAATTTTAAGATAAAATCTTACATGATTTATTTGAATTCAATTTGCAAAAAATAGATCGATTTGGTTTTCAACAATCTTATGAAAAATTAGTCTTCTCTTTATCAATGATTAGCTACCAAACTTGATATTTATCTTCAAAGCATATAGCTTAATTATCCAAGGCAAATTGAATCTCCTTCATGTGAAACAATGAATGATTCTAGGTCTGGTTAATAAAATAAATTTTAAGATAAAATCTTACATGATTTATTTGAATTCAATTTGCAAAAAATAGATCGATTTGGTTTTCAACAATCTTATGAAAAATTAGTCTTCTCTTTATCAATGATTAGCTACCAAACTTGATATTTATCTTCAAAGCATATAGCTTAATTATCCAAGGCAAATTGAATCTCCTTCATGTGAAACAATGAATGATTCTAGGTCTGGTTAATAAAATAAATTTTAAGATAAAATCTTACATGATTTAGCAAATATATGGCTAACATATATCATGTTAAATTATTAGAAGTGTTAAATGATCTATATATATATATATTCAATAGCTTCATTACTTTGATATTTTTGCAAAAAATGATTAATATATATAATTTTTGAAATCATAGAATATATATATATATATGAAGTTCTTTGATATTTTTCACATAACCTAAATTATTTAAATTTCTCACAATTAACACTTTATTTTTATTTTTTTTAACATGGTATATATTGTTTTATTATATTTTATTGAAGGTTGTTTTTCAATGATATGATTTCAATATATATGATTTTATAATTATTTATTTTGGATTTCTTTATATGTACCCATAGGTGTTTTATTGTGGAGAAGCATAACCATCCACATATGCTAAATTCCTCACTCATAGAGCGAATGAAATGCTGCCACGTAAATGGTTGTTTCTGTCAACAAGTTCTCCAGTTCTCCATGGCGCCGCTGTTTTACTCTTTTACCCTTACTGTATAGCTTCCTGCTCTTCAGCTTCACCCACCCTGTCTGCCCACAACTCCTCCAAAGATGTCAATGGAACAACTGGTGCTGCGACCCAGAGAAGAGGGGTGCCCCACCGCCACCTCCTCGCCAAGGTTAGACTTTCTCTAACTGGAGTGCAGCACTCCATGCGACTCGAATTTCTGACACAGAATCTGGCGCATTGCATCAGTGACGTTTACAGCGGAATTGGCCTTGATGTTGAAGCTGTCAACCACAGAACCCATTAGGCTTTTTGTCTTCAGAGATGCTAAGAAACTCATTATGAAAGAAACCAACCAGCATACTTAGATTTGACAATTGGTTGGAGATTGAACACTGGCTCTTTTCGAGCAAGCTCTGGGCATGCAATGTTGGAAACCAAAGAATCAGTTCGATAACCCATCCATTCTATCTTGAATGCCAAGTCCATAATGTCCTAGAGGCAACCGAATACCATATTGATAAGAGGAGGCAATTGACCATTTATAGAGAAGTTATCAGAGTCTTTTAAGGCAGACTAACTTAGGTGAGGATCAACGTGAGGATTATCCAGAACAACTGGAAAGACCATGGAAAATTCCAGAAATTGCTTATGGTCCTCCTCAGTACCAATCGCTATTTCACTTTTGAGCTCTAGTTGAGTAATTACTAATTATTATCGATGAGGTCCAAGCTTCGTTGTGACTATTTTATGGTTATTTTAAATACAGGGTTTTTCTTGACTGCATCTCTTTGCTTGAGTTTTGATGATGTTAAAGATTTTTACTAATCTTTAATCAAATTCCATTACAGTAATGAATCACTCTTTGTTCTTGTTCAATCGGGATAAATATTTGGCATGCAGAGTACTATGATAGTTATTGTACCTATGTTAATACCCCATTTATACAATAATAAGTATAAATAACGTCAAGATAAAGCTTGTTGTAAGCAATGAGAGTTTATGACTGCAATATGCCAACCTTGTTCTGACTGCACATAACGGATCTACCGTAGTATAAATAACGTAAAGATAAAGCTTGTTGTTAAGCAGTTGTATCAAATCCTAAGCAAGCAGCTAAGATCGCACCATCTAACCCCTTAGAAGAGAGTATAAAAGTTAGGAGCAAATTAATATAAACTTATTAATTGAGCGGCTTTGCACTTCATTCGTGTGTGAATTTATAACTAATACGCCAGGTTATCACTCTTCAATTTCCCACTTTGACCATTGCACTCTCAAATTTCCCAGAAAGGCCACCTTGATGCTAGAGAAATTACGAGGTGATAAGGACAGAATGCCCATGAAAAGATTTTGAATCACAGTTATATAAAAGCCCAAGGCGCTGATTCTCTTCCATGGCATCGGAGGTCAACTTGTGGAGTTTTAATGGTGGGTTTGTTGAAGTGCTAGGAGGAGTAGCCACAACGACCAAAACAAAATAAGGAATTAATCCATCAATCTTAATTTCAATCAACTTTCCTACTCGATAAAACAATCAAGCGAAGTAGAACTCTTTCGGGGACACGTATATCACTGAGGTATCCGGGCGAAATGCTAACATCACATTCCGTTGCAGAAGGTAATTGTATAGCAATGTTATTTAACAATGAACTCTTCACATCATTTTGGTTCATTTCGATTTATTCCTACTTTCTAAAAAAAAAAGAATAGGATAGGGGTCGATGTTGAAAAAGTATTCTTCAATCTCAACTTGATAACTTATATAAAGTAGCAACAAAAGAAATGATCTAACTCCGTTTCTCTTCTTAGTTCCTCCTTAGCTTTAGTCCCCCTCTGACAATCCAAGTGAGAGCCTTACTTATTAATAGGTAGTCTCCATTTTGCACTTAAAAACAAATTAAAGCATTACCTAACACTTTAAACCAATTCAAGTCCTCTAACTCTAACAAGTATACAAGCAACACACATAAACCAAATAAAGCTCTTCTACTATCACCGAAGGAAAGAAGCTATAATAGTAATACTCTGGATTCCCTCCCAGCAACTCCACTTGGTTATTAAAAACTGCATTGTAACAATAAATTAATACGTATACATAAAAATGTTGCATCTAGAAGTTTAACTTTGCTTTGTATGTAATTTGGATATGCAATCTCTGCATCTTGTGCCTCTACCTCTGCCCCTCTCATACAATACTAGCATAATGACATATATAAAATAACGAATGGAGTTGCTTTTCAGCGTTCGAAAGGGCATTCATTTAACGCTTTCATATCGCATAAAACCACCTAGTGTTCTTACATATATAAAGAATGCTTCACATGTTTACAATGTATTGTGCTTTTTAAAACTTACGGCAGGGACATCGCCACACTGTGGCACTTGTTCCATTGGAAAACTGTTATTACATATATAAAGAATGCTTCACATGTTTACAATGTATTGTGCTTTTTAAAACTTATGGTAGGGACATCGCCACCCTATGGCACTTGCTCCATTGGAAAACGGTTAATTAACGCAAAAGAATAAATCGGTAGGGAGGAATAAATTATATAAAAATTGAATTAGAAACTTGCTTACCTTGTTCTTTTGAGCACTTGCACTGAATTTTTTTCTTTTTCTATGGCATTATTATTTGAAATATGGACATCCCTTGCAAATTAAAAAAACGATAGCAGATTCATCAGCACCAACTTACGATTTCTTAGTTTCGGTTGTTGCCTTTGGACAAACGGAGAGCAACTTATCATCGTTATTTATCTGCATCTATTTCTAACGTATCTTAAAGAACAAGCCATCATCCTAACATATATAATTAAAGAAGATTATCAATATATAACAAATTTTAAAGAACATTATCAATATATAGATGGAAGAGATTAGAGTTCATACATGGTAGTGCGGTTAGGCCGGGAAGGAAGAAGACAACGTTGGGCCAAAATAAGTCCCATGTACCTTGTTGCGTTGTAAATAATGAAATGAAACTTTTATCATAGAAAGAAAGTGGAGACGTGTTTAAATTGATGTGTGTTTAAGTGGAATTGTTTCATTTCATTTTTTTGGCAACGTGGTGGCTAGCAGCTTTGCATGCTACCTTTTGAAAATTCTGTCGGCGTGGTTTTCAATAGCTCTGCATGCTACCTATGAAACTTCTATAAATAGAACAAATCGTCCACGCTTTGTCTGGACATCATGACCTTAACCAACTTACCACGCATATATTGCATGTTGTCGGTTCTCACACATAAAGGTTGTATTATGATAAGGCAGAGAGAGGAGGTTGTGATCTAAGCAGAGTTCGTGGGCCAAAGTTATGACAAGAAGGGTTCGAACATGTTAACTTGTTGGATTACCTTGTTGGATTACACGGCATTCCGTCGAACTTATTCAACCTGGATGAAGGTGGATAGAGGAGAAGGTTTGGACATTAAATTTATGCGCACTTTACTTAATGTTTGGAAAACACCCTAAAAAATAGTCATTAACATCCCTCTTGTACCTGAGTATGATACAATGTATTCACTTCAAAGACATCAATGCAATATATTTGGCTTATCTATGATGTGAGGAAAAACAAAATATTAAGACCACAATGGTAAAAAATAAAAATAAAAATGTTGTAGAGAATAAAATTGAAGGACGGTTCTTCCAAAAAGTTTCCAGCTTGGCTGACATTGTGCATAAGCATATCCAACAAAACATGGGAACTCTATTCGACATCATGGCTAATGTTCAAATGTCACTTTTCACGTAAATAATGCAAAGATCAAGAAATAAAGATAAAAAGTCAGAAATATAGCTTGATAAGTTTCAAGATTACATCATTTGTTGGAATGACTAGAATGGAACACATGAGCAAATAAGGGTTTCTTTTAACTTTAAAAAAAAAAAACCTCACTAATTGGGGTGATCAAGTGACTTAAAACAATAAAATGAGCATTTTGTTTTACACATACAAGCTTATTTCATCTATGAAATTCTTTTTATTAATTGAAATTCATACTAAAGTGAGAAAATAAATATAGGTTGGCACTGTTAAAGTAAGAATTGATTAAGAATAGTCAACAGGATTAGTTCATTATAATGTTGGAATGTTAGTATTTCAATGACAAATCAAATTCAGGATATACAACATAGACAAATTTGGTAATCATTGTGTATGATCCCTTTCTCTTTTCCATGTAATTAATCATTTATAACCACTTGAAACATTATAAACTTTGGTTAGCATATAAAAACATGAATGATCATGTGGGTATGACATTTACTAACCCAAAACAAGGACAAGAAAGAGAGAGAATGGACGATTCCCCTAGCATTCCAGAAAACCCAAAATAGATTTGAGAAGTGTCAATGTTGATCGTGCCTAACAACTTAAAAAAGTTGAGTCTATTACAATTTTGAAGGATGACTTGAGGAGGGACATAACCTCTAGGAAGATATGGATATCTTCTATTCTTGTTGAACTAGTGTTAAACATCTCCTATTTGTATTTGATTCTGAATTGTCTCACTAGGTTATCTTTCAGGGCTACTTTGAAAGTGTTTACATTATGTTTGGAGGTGCTTCTATTAGTTAGTCAAAGATTCATACTTAAATTGTGATTTTGTTTTATGTTTCAATGATGACAGTATGACCGACTGCCTATGATCTGTCCAAACTATTGTTCTTTCCTTGTACTCTTTTTCTCTCAGCGTTCCTTTTTCCCCTCATGGGGCAAATGCCAGTTATATCATGACGGAATTTTTGGAGATAATTTTTGTTTTACATGGAATTAAAATTAAATGGTTAAAGTATCTTATATGGTATTAAGCCATTGTTATCCATGTGAAATTTCCTCAAGTTAATAACTCACAGAAACATGGAATAAAGCACCCAGTGAGAAGTAAAACTAGCATGCTAAAGGATGAGAGAATATTGTCACATCGTTGGCATCATACATGCTAGTTCATAAACCAGAATATACTTTAGTGATTATGCATGAAATTCAATGACTACACATTCTACACTGTGACAGAAATATAAAAAAATATCAAAGCTTACAATAATTATAAATGATGACTACACCAACCCAATATCTCATCAAGAAAAGAATTACATCCAAAAGGTGAAGTCCATCTCACTCAATCGCTCCAACTGCTATCATTAAATGATGCCAGCTCGTCTTGGAAGTTCGATGGTCTCACTGCTGTGTCAATATTTACACAAAATTCACCTTTGATTTCTAGGAAGGAGGCCATGCTGAACGCATTTTTAAATATTCACACACCACCATTTCCAGAGAAGAGATAATGCACTTCATCAAAGGATAATTACACATTGTGGAGATCCTTCCACCAGATCACTGGATAATTGCAAAGATTCAGGGTTTATGCAATCTCTGTACCCTTTATTTTTTATTTCAGAATAGGTGCATCTAAAAAAACATATCAATCGCCGATTCTAATAATCATGCCATTTCCACAGTGTTATAAAATACAAGAATGAAATCTTGAAAGCACAAACAAGATTCTAATTAATTAAGATCATTACTCTCTAGATCTAATAATACCAATTCTTTCAAAAACCTCTAAGAATGTTACAAGTAAAAACCATCTGTAGAATGTGCAAAAATAAATCATTTAAATACAATGACATAATACTTATATGCAATTTTTGATTGGCCAGTGGAACGCAGAGACACACATCCTAGCCTTAGACCAGCAAGTCTCCTTGCTCTCATGGTCACCTCCGAGCTGAGTTCAGAGTCCCTCTGGTTTAGAGTTTGTATTTTATTTTCCCTTAGCTTGTTCCCCAAGTTATTTATAAAATTGCTTCTGCAACAAACAACCCAACATCCAACTCAGTACTCCTGAGCTTGAAGATGCTCCAGGGACTTTTAAGTCTCTGCAATTTAAGAGAAAAATGAGTCACAGCCTATTCAGAGTAATTGTAGTGCTCCTGGAGGCTTGGGGTAGTACTCCTACCTAAACATAGCTAGTGTTCCAAGCTATACCCAGCTGCTATGAGTTCTCTTGTTCTGGTTCAGTTTGTGCTCCAAACTGTCCCCAATTCATTGTCTTCATTAGTTTTGGTTATTTGATCCCCTACTCTCCTTTCTCTCTTGTGTGATAATCATAATGTGTGTGAATGAATCCCTCTTTTCTCTTTTTATTCTCCTTGGTGTGAGTTCTCTTAATTTTCATTTCTTTAATTCCATTATTCTCCCTAAACTTTTATTTAGCGTGTACCATTGTCTCCATAATAAGTTCTCATTATTAATTTATTTGGTATTTATCCTCCAAACCATAGAAACTCTGACTCCCATCTCATTAATGTGCTAGTCCACATAGCCATCATAAATTGACCTTTCTAATTTCTAATGTCACTTAAGCATAATGAAATAATATTTAACCAAATATAAAAGGGGTTATAAGTCCAAAATTTTGGGGTATTACATTTCCCCTCCCCTTAAGTTTTCACCGTCCTCGGTTTTAATCAGTTTGCAAAACAACAAAATAAACATAATAAGTAATTCAATTTGTGTCATTTACTTCTTCGAACAGAAAAGGGTATGCTGCTTGCATTTCCTTTTCCATTTCCCAGGTAGCCTCCTTAGGCTTATAGCGCTCCCATTGCACTTTTACCTAGACGATGGTTCGATTCCGAAGTACCACCTCTTTCCGATCCAATATGCATACATGATCTGTCTGGAAGTGTCCTTCTGATTCCACCTGAATCACATGCCAATTTACAATATGCTTAGGATCGTAAACATATTTCTTTAACAATGAAACATGAAACACATCATGTACTTTAAATTTTGCTGGTAGAGCTAACTGATAAGCAATAGGTCCTATTCTAGCAATTACTTGGAAAGGACCATAGTATCTTGGTGTTATGATATTTCTATACTCCATTCCTTTCCTACCTAGCATTATCATTGTTTTGCATTCAGTCATGCATGAATTTTTTGCATGCAGTCATGCAATTGCATGCATCCCAGTCATCAGTAGCCATGTCTCCTAGCACCTTGTCCCTAGTCTACTAGCCCCAGGAGATTATTTATGTTCAGTTCCAACCCTCCTAGTAAGTGATGCGCCCTCTTTTCACCTACCACATGTGAATTGTGCCCTCTCTCACATACCACCAATGGCACACTCAGTTAGTTGCTTGTTAACTTACTGATACACTCTGTTAGACATCCGGACGAGACTAGTTTATCTGTTTTGACTACTGCCAGCTTCAATTACATCCTATTAAGACTCGTTATATTCTATTAGACTCAGTTACATCTAGTTGACTCACTTTGACAGCTACCAGTGCATTGATGACACTCCACTACTGATATGATGATGAGTTCATGTAGGGTAATTCGAACTACCATCTTGGTATTCGAATCCTGTCTATTGTAGCATTACTGTTTGATATACATATTAATGAAACATGTGTAATTATTTTGCTCCTATATGAGTTCCATTGCATCTATGTTCTGTTGCTCCATTCTGCACTCTTCTATTTTTATCTAGTTCTTTATTGTGAGGTATACATCAGCTCTTAGATTTGCTGTGAGGATTTTCACATGGTATTAGAGCATGTTCAGAGTATAGTCTATCTCCATTATCGAGAGTTTTTTGCAGATCATTTGAAGTTCTTGAGTCCAGAAGCAGTTCCAGCAACCTACTGCAGTAGAAGTAGTTTCACCGTGTATTCGCTCTAGCAATTGAGATGGGCATATCGAACACTCCCCTCACTCCTAGAATCCTGACACCTTTCAATTACTTTGATTGGAAGCACTAGTACAAAATGAGAGATAAGTGACTAAGCGACTAAAACATTTAGTCACCACAATTTTTTCAAGGGATAAATGACTAAAATTGAGCAATTTTAAGTAAGCCAACTAAATACAACTAAGATAAATGACTAATTTAGTCATGAGATAAAATATACGACTAGATAACAAGTGACTAAAATAAAAATGCCTAACATAAATGACTAATTTAGTCATGAGAATATAAATATGACTAGCTAAAAACAATTAAGAATAAGAATTAGTCATTTATGTTAGACATTTTTAGTTGTGTCACACCAACGATGGAAAATTGGAATTTTGATAAGAATTTTTACAATTTATTAAATTTTAACAATGCAGATGGATTTAGAGACCCTGGCCCTTTTTATGGGGGTCTTTGAATCCATCTACAGTGTTAAAATTTAGTAAATCCTAAAAAGAATTTGAAAAATTTGTAATTTTCATTATCAGATTCCATCAAATAATCTGGAGCATATTAATATAATAAATAGTAAAAAGAAATTGAAAAAATTGTAATTTTCATTATCGGATTCCATCAAATAATTTGGAGCATATTAATATAATATAATTGTTAATATGTGATATATATAGTTGGTTTTTTTTGTATAAAGTAATTAGTACCCACAAGGATTTGAACTTGTGACCTTCCATTTACAACATTTTTTTTGTTTGCTCGAATCTCCCTGACATGCAGGGAGTGTCCTATGGTCTGAGAAACCATGACAAAGGGGGATCTAAGCCATCAAAATCATCAAGGATCGCACCCATCCTGTAGCACACCAGGATCAACTTGATTGGGTTTTGGTTGTCGCCTCCCAACTAAGTCACTCCTAACCGGAATTGAACTCAGGTTGCTTTGTTGATGAGATCCACACCTTAACCGAGTGAGATAGAAAGATATTTTATCTCAATTACTCATTATCATTTGCTCTACCCCCATGGGCGATGTGATATAGTTGTTTTAATATAATATAATTATAGTTATCATATAGTATATGTAACATTAATATAATTATATTATATTATATTAATCTTAACATTTAAAAACAAAATATAATATACTTATTCCACTTTATGTATATTTCCATTTGTAAATATTAATATAGATTATATACAATAGTTGAAAAATGGGTAATTATTGACCACACGGCCCCAAAAATTAGTCATGGCAAGTATTTCCTTCAGTTGACATGTATAAGTGTTATCGTATTATGAAATCGTGTGAACATGAAGTTGTAAATGCTAACCTCGAATATTTTTATGATTTTGGACAATGAGCACATTGATTTTGGGGTTTATCCTTCATTTGACACATCATCATTACTGTCACCATAAAATATCCTACAAATATAGTAAGCATGTTAAATATACAACACTTATTTGATGTCTTCAATTTACGTTAGTCTCACAACCAATGGGCCATAGTATTAAGTGAGACCAGTTATAACCAAAATGTGCATGCTTTGTTCAATTCAGAAGTGAACTTTATATAATTTATTGAAAAATGTTTGCATCGTATAGTTTAACACTATTTATAGCATTTCATACATTTACACAAGATTTCTTCAATTATATCCTAATTCAAAGTGTACATGCAAAATTCACTAGTTCAAAGAACAAATTGTCTAGCCTATGTTGAATTATCTTTCAAACTAGAGAATTCACCAAACAAGGTAGATAATCCACGTTAACATAAGTGATTCTAAGATTTTTTTGCAGATTTCCAAACAAAACCAGCCAAAAAAATGCGCAATAGACTACAACATAATAGAATTACCCCTCAACTACAAAATATGTCCCTAACTACCTAGACTCAATATTATTAATCATTTTAGCGCTTCCACCCCCTCTCAATTTTTTAGGAATCATAGTAACACGTGTCAAAAATATCACCCTTAAAAAAAGAGATTATACCAATACTATCAACCCCATAAGTTCTTCAAATTTCATTCAATGAATATATGCTCTGATATGATGGACAATCATGAAAAATCTCAGACACTAGGAATCTTAGAACATTGTTATCAAGATGTTATACCCATTCGCCCAAATCAAGGCTCTCGCATCCATTTTTAATATATCAAATGCAAGTTTATAATTCAATGTTCCAATTGAAAGAAAATATGTATGTATGAATTCATGATTGAATAATTAGACTATGGTACCAAATTTTAATACATTAAATACAAGTTTATAATTCAATGTTCCAAATTGGAAGAAAATATATATGTATCAATTCATGATTGAATGATCATATTGATGAGTGACTTTGGCATTTATATATGTTGGGCATAGTATTTCAAATTGGAGGTAAGGAAAAATGTCAAAAAATGAGGGAAGATAAATAAAGTGACTTTGGCATTTATATATGTTGGGCATAGTATTTCAAATTGGAGGTAAGGAAAAATGTCAAAAACTGAGGGAAGACAAATAAAAGGAGGTAAAACGAGGGAAAATAAATAAATAAATAAAGGAGGGAAAATTTCATTATTTCCCTTAAGGATTTTGCTCATGTGCATACAAGCCAAATGTTTATCCCACTTTGCATTTCAAGCCAAATTTCCACATCCTTTTGATAAAGTGGGAAACTTTATACTAAATAGTCATTATGGGCTACAAGGATCGATCCTCGGAATTGGAATCCTGCTTTTGCTTCCCTCGACTAAAGAAATAAAGAAATATCAAGTGCTTCCGAAGGAGAGAACCCTAATCCCCTCTAGCATTTAGAGTGTTGTGGGTTTTTTAGATTTGAACAAGGTTCCACTGGTTCACTATTCTATACCCTCACCAATGGCGTTATTTAAAAAATATGAGGTAAAATAATATATCTTGCTATCGAAAAGGATGCTCTGGAATTGTTCAACAAGATAGAATTGAAGGAAGTGTCGAAAATTTTGCTTGAGGAGCCATTCAATGGAGTTACAGGAATTTTATGTTTCATATACAGGTACCCAATTATCATAGATTTTAAAAGATGTGATCGTATTTTACACTTATGCATCGAGGTGAAGACACCAGCAGAGGGAAAATGAGTGCATTCCCACATGATCGGGGTGGGATATGAACCTTGGACATATATGTGGAACCGTCTTATGACAGTGTATGCACAAAGTGGGAAACTTGAGAATGCATGTGAAATGTTTGAAAAAATGTCTAAACGAAATACATTTTTTGATCATCCCATATGTCAGCCATGGTAAGTTGCAGGTTGGATACAAACAGTTGACAAAATTCCTGAACTAGACAAGAGATATTTACTTTGATTTTTGTGGTTTAAACAAGTGCCGGGAGATTTATATATGTAAGCAAGAAACCATCAAATATCTTCGAAGGCATTTCAATCTACTGAACATGGATGATTGACAAGCCAAAGCAATAGCTATGGATTCCCATGCTGATGATAAGAGAAAACTCAATGTGAAGCAGATCAGTGTGACAAAGGATGGTTTATATGGAGAAGATGATGAACCCATGTCCTTGTCTGGAGCCCTAATATGCCATTTCAATATGGATTGTTACATTTTAGTGATTGCAGGCCTGGAGAAACCAGTGGATGTTCCTACTATGAAGACAACTCTGCAATCTACTGTCATCAAACATAAGCACTTTTCCAACATTATGGTTAGTTTTCTTAGCCCTCTCTCAATTGTTTATGTGTATATAGTTGTGTGTAATTTTCTTAAATGTCTTCCTATATATCCTCTTTTTCTATTTAGATTGAAAGAAAACCTACCAATTACAAGCCTGCAATTAAATAAAGAGATCGTACGATGAATCTACATATATTAAATAACCATGAATTTATCTCTCGGATATGTCTTTATGGATGCTCTGACTATCTTACTATGACTGTAAATGACCTCCTGCTTACTATATATGCTCACCCACAGGCTATTTACTGACCGGATGGTGACCTTATGGCAATGATCGACGGATATGATCTATATCAACTATTATTGGTTGGCCATGACTATAACTGGAAATGATTAGCTATGTCTAAATGGTGTATGATTCTCAAATCTTGAATCATCGTATGTATGTAATGCTTCATCATTGCATCTATTTAGTAACTATTGCTCCATTGAGGATTCATAAGGAGTATGGGATAACTCACTCTCTCGGTTCTAGTGAATGAGGTATGGTGCCTTTAATTTATCCTTTAACTAGGAAGGGATGGGACAACGTTGATTGATTGATTCGAAAGAATAATCATTTCTTTACCCGGGAGCCTTTCACCTTCTGCCTTCAACCTTGAACCCATCCAAGTATAGCAGCCAACCTTTACCCTTTGAACCTTTTTCCTTATACCTCTCAATAGAGGAATCCTTCAACTCATCGGTATTCAATCCATTAATGGTGGGACTGGAAATGGGTAGGGTGATGGCTCGAAAACAAAGGTTTAAACTATTGCAAGGGACGACGTAGGAACATTAGCTAATGTCAGCTATCGAAATGGAGGGAATGTGCACTCTAGAATTAGAACTTGAGAAAGCCCTTTGGGTGAGACTGTTGATGGCTATAGCTATGTTATAACTGCTCCTCGCACCTCCCCTGCGTGTTCGAATGCTGGGTATTGGTCCCAGTAAACATGCTTTGGGTAATATCTGTGCACTTCAGGGTCTGAAACTAGCAAAGTAATGTATGAGTTCACTTCCTTGAATCAAGAAGTGATTCGCTCTTCTCACAGTTCCTCTATTAAAGGTAAAAACAAAATTTTGAGCTTTAAATGTTGTATTTTTTACAATGAAGGGCTTTAACCACTTGAAAATAAATAACACAGAAAAGTTTGGAATGAGTTTAACAGTAGAAATCTTGTATTTTGACCTTTCTGATCTTTATTAGAGACACCAACTGAAACGCAGAAGTCAAGATTGTCTTTCTGAAGTTTTAGTTGTAAAAGTTGAGCAATGAACATTAAAAGTCCAGTGTCAGGCTTGCACAGTTTACTGGTTGGAATGACACCTTTGGCCAGAACCTAAGGACAATTTTAAGTCCATGGAATTTAATTGAAATGCTCTAAGAAATCCATAGAAACAATTTTATTTGCTCTATAGGTGTGTGGACAGATGGTCATTGGGTTTTTAGCATTGGTCTAGATCAACGGATTCGTTGCTGGTGCTTTTCTCACTTAAACAATTTTTTTTATCTGAGAGAGAATTGGAGCTCAATCATCAATGTGCCCGAACCTGAGGCATTACATGCCATATCTAATAAGGAAAGGTAATTTCAAAATAAACTTGGAATTGGTCAAAGTATTTGTCATATGGCTTTGTTGGTACATATGCTAAATGCTTCCTTCGTTTTATGTATTTTTTAGTAGATTATATTATGGCTCTCTAACAGATGTGTCTGCTACTCTCAGATATTGTTATCAGATTGCTATAGTTGGAAGGGGCATGCAAATAGTTGAATTTTCAAATTATTTTCGACATCAGAATATTAGGGAAGTTGCAAACTGTAATTAAGAACTCTTGGTCCATTGAAGTTTCTTAGGAACGTGGCTGAAAGAGGCTAGCTGTCACATTAGCAATGTTCTTAAAATGCGTTGATAATTTCAAGAAGAATTTTGACTCAGGTGGTTTTATTTAATGCAATCCTTTTGGTCAATAGCTTTCTACATTAAATTTTTATGTTGAGCAAAATTTCCTTTATACAAATTAATAATTTCTCTAATTGCTTTGTAACAGATTGGCGTGAGGCATTAGCTAACATTTCTAAATAGAAGAAGATGATTGGAGAACTTTAATGGTTGATATGAAATACAATTTCAATTATGATAATGATCTACAATAAGGTTCAATTTTGAACTCAAACCCATTTTGTATCAGCATTACATGTCTATCTCGATTCTTGATATCTATTTCCTTATTATTTAGAACGGACAAATATTTTGTACATAAATCTTGAAATGTAATTCTGTAGTATTGGCATTACAGGATTATGTTGATGCCTATTCACTTAACCTCATTTTTTCTAAATGCACTAATGTAGTTTGTTATTGTTGAGGCTTTGATTGAATTCTCTGCATTTAGCATTTGGTTTATGACCATATGTCATGCATGCTTAATGTTTTTGTATCTGTCTTCCTCTGCTTCTCAAAGTTATGAACAGTGGACACTTGCAGCAATGCCAAAGCTATTCGAATCAAGAAGCAGAAAATGAAAGATATAACATTTGCTTAATGAGTGTTTCTTAAGAACATTGTGCATGACGAAGATGGTAAAAAGTTATGATTAAGTTGGAAGTCATCTACTATCATGGATATGTGTATTCCTTTCCAAGATGGTATGCCATTATTAAAATAAATCTCAGTTGCAAAAAGGCACTATGGACAGTGAGATCTTTTCCTATTGTGATTTTAACTAAATTCTGAGATGATTGTAAGTGGCCCTTTTACATTAGTATGAAAATCCATCTTTGATCCATAGACATGCACATCTCCGTAGTTTTCTTCTCAATCTAAGTAAATTTTTAGCTTGGGTTTTAGATTCTTTAGCATTGAGGTTGGTAGGTTGGACTTAAATGTGAGGAAAAACATAATTTGCTTCTTCGACCCTTAAATGAGACTTGAGTAGAATACTGCCCCCAATTGAGCAGGGAAAGTTTAAAGTTCCATGACTTCGAAGTCACTCTAAAATACTTTGATAAAGCCTTGTCCATTCCTTATACATGGGATACAACATGATGAAGATCAAACGAAGAATACACTTGTTTTCAAGAGTGTTCTTGTAGGTTTCATAGCTCTCCCTAGTGGTGTGTGTTGCCATATAATGGGTTGTATAATTATGCCATATGTTCCACATGTCAAGTGCAAGATGAGACCACATTTTCCATAAGATTAGTTTTTGGAAATTGTTTTGAGAAACATGCTACAAGGTCAGAGTTGCAATGCATAACATGGAATTCCATTAGCTTAGGTTCTTGGATGGGGAGTATATATCCAAATTTTCCCAAGACTTGCATCCGACCTCACCCGTTTTTTTCAACATGCCATGCAGCTGGACAGAGCATAGCAATAACCATTGGCACACATATATAGCATTACAAGGGAACTGCTAGCACCATTCAATTTGTATATCTTTGAATAAGCTACTGTGACTGAGGAGTATCTTTTCCACCAAATTACCTATGATTCACACCTAGCCCCGACCATTGTTGTGTGTGCTAGCACACATTCACAAGTGTGACCACAAGGACTAGCATGTCACTTGGTAGATTTGAACCTTGGTGGTGACTATATTAGTTGCTTTCTTCAAGCTAGAAAGCCAACATTGATAAATCAATGAGTGTTTTAAACCAGGTTTATTGCCTTTTTATTTCTTGCTCTCCTTCAAAGTCTCAGTTATTTAAATTTTATGCTTATTCAATTCCCCAAATGTGGTACAATAGTAAGGATATTTGAAGTTCAGGATTAACACACACCCTTTTATATGTCATGGTGGATGCCCAAACATAATTTTGTTTCCTTCATCGTCACCAAAAATTCCAAGGCATCCATGAACATACTGATTGTCCTCATATAAATCCCAAACATTACGACATGGTTGAGCAGGTAGTAAAACAAATTTACTTATATGTCAATTTGTAGAAACAATTTTTAGAATAGAGCTATCTTGTCAAAAGTGAAAACACTTGCAACTAAACCTCATGTATAGAAAGGAAAACCACAATAATTGGCATGTAAAAGTCCTTGGAAAACCACCATAATTGGCAGGTAAAAGTCCTTGGCTATTTGGGAAATAGTAAACATGATTGTCTAGATTCTCATCTCCCAATATGGTTGGGTGTGGGAGTCTATTTGGAAGTTTACTAAGTCTCCTAGATAAGATCTCTATCTAAAGAAGAAGCTCAAGATGTCAAGAATATTCAAGGAACATTAATCATATATATTTGTTTGGAAATTGACTAAGTCTCCTAGATAAGACCTCTATGCAAAGAAGAGGCTCAAGATGTCAAGGATGTTCAAGGAACATTAATCATATGTATTGGACTTTATTATTTATTCTTTGTGCATTGGGATTTATTCTTGTTGGTGTCATTGGATTATGATGTTTCTCACTCTTTCAGAAACTTTATGGTGATTTATAATTTCTGCCTTACAATTAGTGTAAAGATCTAATTTAGGTGTGTTGTTGGATATGCAGGTTTGTTAATGAAGTTATATGCCATGGAATCCCAAATGCCAGGTACAGTTTTTAGAATGTATCCATGTTTGAATTGTGTACATGTTTTCATGTTTACAGCTTATTACTGTCTTTATATGAATTTTAGCTTGTAGTTGTGTTTTTTTAAAACTTTTTCTTGTTAGTAATTATTATTGCAAGAATTTAATATATTTTGTGTCCAAATTTAGCATAAAGGATAATGTATATGGGAAACGGACTCCAACTAGAAGGATAAATACAAGCACTCAAATAAAACTATAAAAGGGCATGGAATCGCAGATGCCAGGTACAGTTTTTAGAATGTATCCATGTTTGAATTGTCTACATGTTTTTATGTTTACATCTTATTACTGTCTTTACATGCATTTTTAGCTTGTATTTATGTATTTTAAAACTTTGTTTGTTAGTAATTATTATTGCAAGAATTTACTATATTTTGAGTCCAAATTTAGCATAAAGGATAATGTATATGGGAAACAAACTGATTTTGATTTTGGAAGACCATTCAAGGGGAGCAACAACTTGGATGTCTTGTGCGTTGTGTTAAATATCAGTATTCTCTAGATTTGATTTTGGAAGACCATTCAAGGGGAGCAACAACTTGGTTGTATTCTGCGTTGTCTACCATGCTAGAGTATCATATAATTACCTCACTCCAAGGAGTTATCAGCTGACACCAAGCATATTTTTGTTTCACATCAGGAGCATCAATTTTTACCAAGTCTAAACAGACCTATGCCACAAGGGTAGGCACTCCCAAACAATGATAAACATATTTTTACGGTATATAAATGAAAGATCAAATTTCAAGAGTTTAAGAATAAGCTGCTAGAGCCTGGTTGGGTCGATCGCATTGAAGTTTCTGAGAAAATTGTGGCAAAAATTTATGTTAATAATGCACTTCATCGTATTCCTCAAATTGACAATTGATGTAGATATCGAAATTCATCCTAGTGCTAGCAACAACAATGGTTACCAGTACATATTTTATTTCAACATTTAGGAATTAATTCTTGGTTTTGTTGGGGCTGATATTCAGAATGTTTGTCGTGAAGTTGCTTTTATAGTTGTGCAAGGAATGATGAAAAGCATATAAACATGGGTCGCTTCAAAAGCTTCCGGTGAACCGCCATTGATTCTAAAACAACATCCATTTATAGTGCAATAAAACAAGCCATAAATTCAACGCAAGAAGATATCCAAACAGACGATAAATACTTCAGAATGGACTGCCCTACCACCATGGATGTTATCAAATCACTATGCAGGATGGATAATGTTGAGCGTTGTTTGCAAAGTTTGATAGTTAGTACTAAATTTTCGTCATGACTCATGGGAGCTTGAAGAAAATATAAAGGAAAGTTAGGAAAATAGAAATATTTAAAAGACCAAACCATAGCTAAAATGGAGCACACCATCAAGTAAGAAATATAGAAGCAGGACAGCTGATTTGTCTTCAAGCTGTGTAACCTCTACTCACCGACTAGACCCACAAGCATGCAACTTCTACAAGATTCCTGAATCAACGCTAAGACTAGAAGTTATAGCATCGATATTAAAGAAGGGGTGCACATTGGTTTATAGGAGTGTATTTTGTGCTAGAGATGGTACATACTTAAAATAGTACAAATGCAACAGGGAATTATCACATATGTGAATCGACAATTAAAGAACAACTCAAACATGTAGAGATATGCAAGAGGCTGCAAACTATTGTTGGAGAAGTAATTATCTTGGATAAAAATTGTTATCCTCAACAAAATTGAAGCAGAGAATCCCTGTGTTCAAAATAGCAAATAAGGGACTGATCCAGGCCCAACAAACACAGTAGCAATTTGACCTATTAGAACAATGTAATAGGGATTATTTCAAATCGCACTAAGCATATAAATACCTGGGCATGTGCCTCAAACAATGTTGTGGTGAAATTGTGTAAATGAGGCACATTTAAAGAAGCGATGACAACAAGATAAAGATGCAAACTAATAGTTATTGGGGTTTAAACATGAATTCGATTGTATAGATGGAGGTCACGATTGGAGCCAACTATATCTTTTCCCCAGTTATATGTGGAATTTAAGTACCATTTGTGGGTATGATGTCCATGCAGACATCAGTTTAAATGATGATTTGGCATACGCACTACCTAAACCAAGACCAAAACTTTAATTAGAATTGCTATATAAGGTGGCCACCTGTGCTAGTTTCAATTTCAAAATTAGCTTTCTTAAAGTGTAGATGCATGCGACTTCTTCTTCAAGGTAGTTACATGGAGTTGTTGATATATGAATGCTCAAAAAACATCCAAATGAGGTGTATCATGTGCGCCTTGGTCAATAAGTGTTAGTTCATTACTGGCATAGGGTATAAAATCAAGCAACAGTCGCCATCTAAAAGACAAAAATTTGAAGTCAAAACAATGAGTTCAATGCTAATTCCTTAGAAATATGCCTTTATATATGCATAAACTGATTTATTACAGTAGTTAAGTTGTAGCAATTGATGGTCAAGATAGGGTGCACTTGCATGATATAAATGGACCAGCACTTAGACCATGACAAACTGAATGATTACATAATTTTTTTGGAGAGAAGACCAGGATGTATGCCTAAACTCGTGGATAAACTCATATAAGAACAGGAACACCCAGCTTATGAAGGATGATTAAGACCTCAAGAATTAAGTTGGAACAACATTCAAACTGCCAATAGCTTGAAATTGCAGGCCATAGTTATTATTATACCCATGCATTCAAACCTAAAGGCACAATGATTACAAACCTAAAATTGTAATTCTTCATTACTTGTAATTTGTTTCTCATGGATTATTCTTGTCATTGCAACAGACTTTTCGGAACAACCTTAATAAGGTAAGTCTTCTTTTGTAATGATGAAAACATTGCATTCCTTTGATGTATGAAGAGGAATTTTCTAGACATATCTTGTGTCATGGTTCTGATAAGAATGATGATTTCATATTTTAGTACTGAGCTCGCTAATTTCTTACTGTGCAGATCTTAGGGACCCCTTAAATAATTTAAAACTTTTAGTCCCTTACTACAGGATTAGTAATTTTTACATTCGTGATATTTAATATATGCATAAGAATTGATAATATGGTGTTTTCTTGTGTAAGCTTATGATCTTAACTGATGATTATGTAGATCTCGGGAACTTCATATAACTGAAATGACCCATGGGAGATGGGTGTGCACAAGAGAAATGGAATTGTTTATCTTGAGATGCATAAGCTTCCTGGAAGGCGACACACTAAAATGGATCATCAAAGGTTTAGTTCTTTCCTAAAGTTCTATATCATTATTTTTATTATTAAACAAGATTGATTGTTATTTTTAAGAAGGCCATTTTAACACTGCACACATAAAATTTTGTAGAGAAGTGTGCATTTGAAATCATTCCAGCTATGCCACAATACAGTGGTGTGACAATCTTGTGATAGAGTGGCTTGTGGCTATAAAGCTTGATTTGTTGAAGGGATGTCACCCTCTTATGAAATATATTGACATTATCATCAATCCTACAAATGGTTCGATCATTAAAAGGAACCTACCAGCACCTAAAATAATGAATGTGCAGTGAGTATAGAACCATGCTATTGGTTCAGCATTTGGTTCCAATCCAGAAAAAATTTTGGATTCTAATGACAGGGAGGCATTTGTTTTCAATGGAACACATGTCAATGGTGAAGATGGAGGCCATAAATCTCAGTTGAAAAATAAGTTAGCTAGTCTAAATATGGTTCAACAAAAAGGAAACAAAGAGATCATAAATACATAACTTGAAAAGGGAAATCCCATGGGCTTGTCCAAAGAAGGATACTCAACAGAGGTAGCAGGTACAGTTGAAGAATCATCGAGTGGTCAAGAAGAAGTTGAAAGAGGTCAAGTTCTACAAATAACGGAAACTATCATGAGGATGGTTGATGTAACTATGCCTGGTACTCTAGCCAATGAACATAGACAATAGGTGTTAAATGCCATGAGACAAGGAGAGACACTTATTACAGCATTGCAAGGTGCAGTGCCTGAAGAAGTAAGTGGAAAGATGACAGTCGATGTTTCTGCAGCAGTCCGGGCTAAGGGAATAAATATGAAACTAACTGGGCTTCACAAGGGTCTTCCAACTTCAAGTTTTCCAATGGATATGAAGTCAAATAGCCAGGGAAAGTCTCTGGAAGAAAATGTAAAAGTAGAAGGCCATGGCATGGACAGTTTTACTGGTCTTGTAGGTAAAGTTTCCAAAGGATAAAATGTGGCAGAGCCTGACACTACAAGACAACAAGAAATGGTGGATATCAAGTCTAATGTTGAAGGCTTGGGTGTGCATCAAAATGAAGAAGTGCTTCAAAATGCACACATGAAGAAAAACACTGAAGAAAAGAGTTCTAATTCAGATTTAGAGACCCCTAAAGTGGATTCTAATATCAGTGAGTAACTTGGTGGGAATTCTTCACCAGGTAAGAATATACAAGAAGGCATGCAAGAGAACCCTTTAATAAATGAAGTGTAAGAGAAATCAAGTGAAGGCAATGAAGGCATTGATAGTCAATATCGAAAAAAAAGAGTGAGAAATCAGATGGAAGTGAAGTGTGTACAGATGAACAACACAAAGGGAAGGAAAACACCATGAAAATGGATGGAAAATATACATATGAGAAGCACCTGAAAGAAGAATCAACTCCTGATCCTAAAAATGATGACAAGAGCATGAGTAGTGCTGGAGATCAGAGCAAGCAAAATCATGAAGCCAAAATGGATGACCTGTCTAATCAAGTTGGTACAAGTGTATATGACTAGAATACATGGAAAGAAAACACAGAACCTGATGGACAATCTATAGGTGAGCAGATGTCGAAAAGAGAAGGAATTTCTGATCAAAAAATGATGAAAAGAGCATGAATAGTCAAGGATATTAGAATAAGCAAACTTCTAATACTAAAATTGATGACTCAACACCCCAAAGTGATCCCTATTCTATTAAGCCTCCTACAGTTATTGTTAAAGAATATTTCAATGCATTAACTAGGTTGGATGACTCAACTCAAATGGCTGTGACAAATGTGTTTAGTGTGATAGAAAATATGATTAAACACTTCGAGAAAGAAAATCAACATAATCCAGAAGACAAGAAACCCATTGGAAATCAGAACCAAAATCAGGACCATTCACCACCATAAGAGGGATCTCCTGAGAATGATAAAGGAAATGAATTAGGAACGCAGAAAAAATTTCCAACTGTTTCTTTAAATTTGATTATTAGTTTAGTGAACATCCCAAAATGTACTGATGTTGGTGAGAGATCAAGTGATGTTGGAGAAAAGAAACATGCTTTTAGCAAAAGTCAAGTGCAACAGCAAATAGATGAAACTCAAATGTCTCATGAGGTAAATTATAATGCAATATCCCTTCTGGAAAGGATATTCCAATGATTATGCTATTAGAAAGAGAGTAGAGTCAGAGATTTTACCATGCATTGCTCTCTTATAGCCATGATTAAATAGCTCTTTGGGATTACAAAATCATAAATGAAACATGAACCCAGGCTGATTGATTGGATTGTTGTAAAACATGTGCTCTAATACTTGAAGGGTGCAGTTCATTATGGCTTGAGTTGTATGGGAGATGGTGAATTGATTTTGGATGGTTTTGTTGATTTTGACCAAGCAAGAGATGCAAGTTCTATCAATAGCACTTCAAGGTTTTGTTTTAGCTCAGGGTCAGGTATGATATCTTGGTTCAATAGGACAGAGGCAGCAATTGCACTTAATTTAGCATAGGCAAAAATATGGCAGCAAGCTTTGCTAGTTGTGAGGTCATATGGATCCATAAGTTGATAGCATAGTTGACTAATCAAATGTTGGAGCCTATAGTTGTTTACTGTGACAACTAGAGTTGCATCAGAATAAGAATTCAGAATTTTGTGATTACTCCAAGCACACAGATATCTAGTACCGTTTTCTCAGGATGGAGTTTAGAAGGGACAAGTGGTTCTTGAGTATGTTCCTTTAGATTTGTAGGTGGAAAATATTTTGACTAAGCCCCTAGAAAATGAGAAGTTTGAGATGTTGAAGGAGAGACTTGGTTTGGTATAGAACATTTTCCTTGCAAAGAGGGAGTGCTAGTAGGTACCTGTTGCTCAGACAGATTCTCCTTCAGCTCTATAGTACGCAGCAGATTCTCCTTCTTTAGGTTGGCACAAACAACAAATCCACGCAATAGCAATGATGATGTGATTGAGGGCGCATAAGAGTTGAGTAGGTGCAACACTGATTATATAGACAACAGAGTGGTACAGGATGCATGCATGATGCCAACCTTGGAGATTTTCTGATTTGGTGTTTCTTTTCTATTTTTAGAACCACTTTTTAGATTTAGATTTGCTTTTCCAAGTTTATATTGGGTGTGGAAGGGATTAGACACATCAATAAGATTGTGTAGCAAGTCTGGCTTCAAGTTTTGATGCTCTCTTCCATTGCTATTGATGTACCATATAATGTTAGTGCATGGTTTACTATCGACAATAATTTGGTGAAGAAATTTGTCTCCAAGATGCTCTCCCAAAAGAATGGCCATCATTAGCACCCTTTTGAGATCTAGTCCACACAAAACTTTGTTTCCAATTCAATTAATGCCTATTAAATTACATCATAGATATCTCTAAATAAATGACAGGATACCATCCTCCACAAAAATTTCCAAACACTTGAATATTTTGTGCATAATATTCTATATCATGCTCAATACATTTATCTTTAGAACCATTCTTCCTTGCACACAATACATTGTGGAGTGACATCATGTAGATCTATTGCAAGCAGTAAATTAATGCTATCAATATTTGAGGAAAGCACTCAAGGATAATTACACTCCCTTTGTCATCCTAAGTTGCTCAAACTTTCAAAGTGGCAAGGCTTCCCTCAGTCTAGATGGTCTTGTTTCTAGAGTAGTGTTTTGGGATACTAGGACTGATATGAGCTGAATAGTAAGTGGATAAATGTGACAATTTTTTCCAAGAGACGGTTTAGACCTCCTAGGCCAATATGAAAAGGTGGGGGCCTCGTAAGCCTAGAGTTATATTTTAGCTCCCAAATCTTTGCACCTTGAGCATCACCAATTGAGCATCACTTTCATTTTGCTACAAAATGCTCACCACTGACCAACTGTGTAGAATGAAAGAATACGATCAAAAGTGGAAACCAAAATTTAGTTCAATCATTTCAGTCTCAGTTGTCACAACATTTGGATGTCTTACATAAATCAATTTCAGATTCAGTTTCACAATAGAAACAACAACTAAGAAATATGGAAGAACAATTCTAGTCCTTTATTTCTACTAAAAATTAGATAGAAACAAGAATGTACAGTCCTTTTGTTAAATTCAACCTTTTGTTTTGGCTTCATTTCCAATGTTATTTGATAACATACTGCCACAGGTTACAGAAGGACTAACAAATAGGGTGGATAAATTGAAGACAACATATAGTTCTGGCATCAAAGATTTGCATAATTTTCCAATGCACTTGAGGAAAAGTCTCTTTCAACTTTTAAGAAGTTCAACTTAACAGTATCTAAACAGTGTTTAGCTCTAGATGACGTAATATTATGCCTTGTAGCAATTCAGAAAGTAGTGAAGTGAAGACTGGATTTATATATGTTTTACTTGTGCATTCCTTGTTTTTTGTGTAGGTTTTGGCCATTGATGTTTCAAAAGATGATGCAATGCTTTGTGAAATACAAATTGCACTTGAAAAATAGGAAGAGAAGATGACCATATAACTCAAACATACTGCTAAATCAAGCATAAGGGGTGTCACAATTGTCCACTTTGGTTCCATTTTAAATTAATGTTCTGTGAAATTTGGGAACCATATACTTAAATAAATGTAGTTGCTTGAAATTTCTCATAATAGTTGTAGAAGCTTTGTTGGAACTTGGAGAATGCTCTCATTTTTTTTCATTCTATTTTTGTAGGTGACTGCAGCTCTTGCACATGCTGGCCTTGAATCTTCCAACTTGATTGTAGGGATTTAATTCACAAAGAGCAATGAGTGGACAGGTGGGTTCTATGACACTGGATCCTGAAGTTTTTTTGTCATAATTTCTATTAAAATTTAAAACCTTAAAACAACCAATCTACCTTTATCCCAATGTGATCTACCGTGTTCATTTGCGAACATGAACTATTAATAGCTTTTTGTAAACATTTTGTATGCAATGAATACATATTTTACGCTTTTTTCAGCTTAAGTTGAATGCTCTACAGGATTTTTGTCCTCCAATCCAATTGAAATCAAATTCACCACTTCAAAAATTTGTTATCGATTTTAGGTGCAAAGTTGTTTGACCATAGAAGCTTGCATCACATTGGAGACGGTCCAAACCCTTACAAACAAGCAATCTCGATAATTGGGAAGACCTTGTCTGGTTTCGATGACGACAACTTGATCCCTTGTTTTGGTTTTGGGGATGGCAAGTTTTAGTCTCTCTTTTGATTGAAATCCTTGTTCCAATTTTGCTGAACTTTCTCTTCTTACATTGTTAATGTCAATTCCCAACATATGTAGCAATATGGTTGTTAATAATGTGTTTAACAAGATCAAGATGTGTTTAGTTTCTATCCAGATAATAGGTATGCAATGGATTTGAAGAAGCATTGAGACACTATAGGGAGATGGTTCCACATCTTCAACCGGCTGGTTAATGAAACTTTGACTTTCCACCTGAATATATAAAGATTGAGTGTTTTTTAGCACATTGAAGCTTTGAGATGGGAAAGAATGCCTGTTTGAATTGTTTAAAATTTAGTTGATATGTGTAAGTATACATATTGTATCTATCTCATGTTTTCTTTTGTATTTAACATATATTGTATGTTCTTTTCTTCTTAGGGCCAACATCTTTCGCCCCAATCATTGAAGCGGGAATCTGAATTGTGGAATAGAGCAGTGGGCAGTACCATGTTATCTTGATAATTGCAGAGGGACATGTTACAAATCTTATTTATATAGATTTTTTATCAAGAACTATTAGTTTAGTTGAAGGGAATGTTTTGTTTGTTGTTTGTTTATTCAAAAAATTTAGCATTTTTAAAAGACATAGAATATATACCTTACAGTGTGGGTGTTCTTATTGTTGTAGGCATTGCTTTTACATTTGTGCAGTGAGCATGTCTTTCTTGAATTACAACCACGGCCTTTATGCTACAACATTTTTGTCCTCATTTTGAAACTTAATGAGAATATTCAAGTCCTCTTAGGCATATATGCTTTTGTGGTCATTATTATGGTTTTGGTTCTGATCACAAAGTTTTGTGAATGGCCTTTGCTTATGTTGTAAGGTTTTCCATTTCATCCCTGTTTTGATTCTAATCCAGTATTTCCATTTTGTGGGTATTCCAGGCCTCCCGCTTGAGCTAACCATGAAAAATAATTTTATGTACGATCCAGTGGTTGAATGGAATGTCTTGGAATCCCAGACCCACTATTTTCCATAGAGACTATTGATCTTCTTGTTCCAAGTTCAAAGCATAAATCATGGGAGTTAGTAGCATCCACCTTTGCACCCTGCAATGATACCTTCATTGGATTATTAATGGTTGAATGTTCATCACCACATGCCATCTTCATTACTGGACAATCCATTTTCCCATGACCTTTCTGCCCACATAATCGACATTGCTTAGGAATTCGAAGTGTGCCTTTAATTTTTGCCAATTCCCTTAGTTGAGCTAGTTTGTGTAGATTGTTGCTTTCCTCTACAGGCACAAGCACTTTTTCAACCATCCTACAAGCCTTCTCTAGAGAATTCTTATTATCTACTTCTACCAAAACATGCAGTTCTTCATTGTCTAATAATTATAATATAAAATACAAGTGAATGTCTTCTACAGTTACAATAACATTAACAGGATGCACTTAGAATGTATGAAAAAGGTTTGTTATGCCATTTGCCATCCTATAAACTAAGTGCTTCTATGAGATTTCTGCTTTGAGTAAGGGTTGTTTGGGATACCTTCTCCATGTAGTATTGCATTTAGTGCTCAAGGGTGGAGCATTCCTCAAATCAGGTCATAATCCCTCACACTGATGTGCTTTCCTTTTTGCCTGATAATGATATGCATAAAACCAATCATGGCTGTGGTATTCAATAGCATAAATTCTCCTTAATATTCCTTATTGAATTTTTTTCTTGCTATCATTAGGTCAAAGTAATGTTGAAGGAAGCACTCTCTTAGCTGTTCCTTAATGCTGTCAAATATTTCCACTCTTTGTGCACTTCCCAAAACATAGTACAGATAGATGCTTCACTAATGCCATTACTTTCACTAATGCCAAGGATGAAGCATTTACTACTATCATAAGTGCATGAACTCAATGCCTAAAAAATATTGCTTACTGCAGCCTAGTGAGTGCTTAGCAACTGAATAGAATGCTGAAAACAACCAATGGAGTGTGTCCTCCAGCTGATGCGTATAACTCCCTCTGCGTCATCATGTGAAAAGGTCTCAAACTTTCAGCTTCAAACATATAATCTCAGGTTTGAAGGATACCTAACATGTGACCTGCAGCTCAAACTCTCATTACTTTAAGGGTGCATATTTTGCCTATTTGAACAGGCCAAATCTAAAGGCAAAATCTACTTCGAAAATCACCCCTTGTAAGCTGGAAAAACAACATGAAACAAAAATGACAGCATCTCTATTCCCCGATTTCCTGTGTTATGTTGTTGATTACCTTCAAACTCATACAATACATAATATTTATTATTTACATTTGTTTTTCACCTGAGGACTAATTTGGATCATCCATTCTGAGCTCTTAATGCTGTTAACTAATTGTGTAGCAATGCCTCATATGCTGAAATCAAAACTTAAAATCTCACTTTTGTACTTCAAAATGAAAACAACCTTTGATCCAATGAAAAAAAATGACTCACTATAGCTACCTCCCCGGAACAATGCTGCTGGTCAGAATGCTTCTGAAAATGCAAAATGGAGATGCATTTTTGGTAGTAATAAGTGCATCAGTGGGAGAAAGTCTCATGAGGATGAGTACATGCATATGATGAAGATGATGATTCTGATGATGATTTCAGTGACGATGAAGAGTTCTAGTCTTTGATTGACAATGTGGATACTTTTGTGTTTTTCAGTGATACCATGAAAGGTTTGGCACCTTCTGTATCTTAACATTTGGAAACAATTTAGAGTGCTTCTATTTGAAAATTTGCTGATGTTGTTTTGTTCTATTTATAATGTAGGAAAATTCATCCATTGTTGGCTGGGTTTAGACATTAAGTATACCTTTAGTTACTAATATTATATTTCATTTCGTGGTTCTGCCATCAGTCATGTATGTTTTAGATCCAAGAAGGTTTCAGAATCTAACCCAGTCAATGGACTTCCACAACCAAGCTACTGTAAATGCTGTAGCACATCATGTTGAAGAGAAAAGGGTGGAGATTGAAAAGGAAAAGGTAGAGAAAGCTACAAGTTGTGTGGTGCCACAACAATAGTTCTTTAAAATTGCAAAGTTTTGTTTCTTGTCTATCCATTTATTATCCATCAAATTTTATTGGTGAGTTTTAGAAGAAATATACCAAGGCAATTTAGTCTCATTTTGTGACGGAAGTAGCATCATGTCCATAATTTTGGAGTGTCTTCATGTATCCTGTAATGTGTTCGATTGTTCTTGATACTACCTATGTTGAAGTGCCTTTGTAAGTTAACACGTGGCATCCTTTTTAAATTTTTGCTTAGATGTATAGATGCCCGAAGGCATCTTAAAGGGTGGTTGCTCAATGGTAGAGCACCTGCCTAATTATATGCAGAAGATTGGTGGTTCGATTCCTTTGTACCCTATCATAAATTAGTGACTAAGAAAACGACTAAATTCACATATATACGACTATTAGTAGCTAATTTCTAGTATCTTATAGTGTGACAAATGTTTAGTCATATTTAGCTTAGTCATTAATATGTTATCATCTAGTAGTTTATTTAGTCATATATTTGGTCATTAATTGTGGCAATCAATGACTAAATCATTGACTAAATTAGTGAGTAAATCAATGACTATCAATGACTAAATCAATGAATAATAAGTCAACCAATTAATGACTAGTGAAATATGACTAGCTATAAGATAGTAGAAATTGTCTACTATTAGTCACCGACTCAAAAATAGTCATTTATAGTCAAATTTTAGTCATTAATTCATTATTTTGTACTAGTGAAGCTTGATATGGAAATGTCATTGAGAAGCAAATATCTACACAAGATAACAATGGGAAGGGACACCGAACCAACTTCAGCTGTGGAGAAAACCAAGCATCTGAATCGATTAGATGAAGCATTTGGTTACATGGGCATTCATATTTCTAGAGATCTATTGTTTCATCTCGAAGGGTTGAAGAATCCAAGAGAGTTATGGCTGAATTTAGAGGCCCTCTTCAGCAAACAAGATGATCTAAGAGGCCATGTTCTGGAGAATGAATTGGTTTCCCTACAACCAAGCAGTTTTGAGACCATTCAAGAATTCTTCTTGAAATTCAAAAAATTGGCTATGCAATGTAAGTAGTGTGGCATTGATAAGAAGGATGAGAAATTGGTGCTATCCATTCTGAGTAAGCTAGGATCTAAATTTTATGTCTTTGTATCTACCTTCCACTCTAGGAGAATGTCAATCCTTGGTTGGAAGATGCCCTCCTTAGAATTTTTTATTGCAACTCTCATCCAAGAACAAGACAAATTGATCCAAATGGGTGCCATCAATGCCTCTAATGATCAAGCTCTTTTAGCTAGAGAAGCAAATAGTGCGAATGTGAAAGGGAGGCACAAAGGAAAGGAAAAGAAGCCATCTGAACCCAAGCTAAATGCCAAGTCAATTCCATCAAAAGGATCTTCCAGCTCCAAGAAGGACAAACAAAAGATATCTAATAGATCTAAGTGTCCCTACTGCAAGAAAGGAAACAACCCAGAGAGATCTTGCATGCACAAGAAAATAGATAAATTAACCAAGCTTCTTGAACAGAACAACATTGCCCTTACAAAAGGTGCAAGAGTGTCCGATTCTTGAAGTGAATCTGATTTTCATGAGTAATGCCATGCATTGATGGTTGGATTTTCGGAATCAAAGGCCATCCTCATAGATTTAGGAGCCTCCAACCACATGGTTTCCTCTGAATAATCATTTTCTTCTTTAGATCTCAAAGATGGCCCAACTATTCACATGGGAGACAACTCTTAGATCTCTGCCAAAGGGATGGGTAGATTACATATGGAGCATGGCAAGTTCAAGAATGTTCTATTTGTTCCCTCTCTAAAAGCACATTTGTTGTCTGTATATCAGATGACACACATAGGATCACCAAAGAAGGTGATATTTGGTCCCGAAATAGTTGATATTACAGAGATCTCCACTGGGAAGACTATAGCAAAAGGGTTTGCAAATCAATCCTCCAAGGCATATGAATTCTCACATTTTTTTCCTTTCTCTCTGCCTACTCCTTCGGAATATGATGAAGATCAGAGTGAATTCTCTTCTAATGAATATGAAGATGAAGATCTTGATGTTCAGATCAAAGTTCAAGAACATTAAGATTAAGATCCAGAACCAACACATGCTCCCAATCTAGGGCCAAGGCCAATCTAGGCTCACAATGTCCTTGCAGTTGCTGGGAACACAGTTGAGGATCCATCTGATCACAAAACCACCAGATCTCAGTATCATGCCAACCTTGCACTATGCCATGTAGATCTACCTCTTCCTAAGAGATGATGCATGATGGTAGGGTTCGATCTACAATCTCTTGGAAAGACTCACCATGGAGGATCTACAAACAAGAGACACTCTCAGTTGTCTGACAAAAAATACTCAAAGATTCAGAATTTGGACCACCATGATCCATTCGCTCCAGTAGCAGAAAGGTTTCCTAAAAGAATTGCTTTGGCCAATACATCTTCTACAGAGTGGGAGGCACATCAGAAGACTAGATACATATCTAGCACCTGCATTGGCATCCTACAGAGGATCAGCTTGCCAAGTTTTTTGCAAAAGTTTTCACTGAGGAAATATTTTTCCTTCTTTGCTTAGTATGAAGGTTCTTTGAGTTCCTTGTTGTTCCTTTTTTGAGGGAGGGTATTTTTCCCATGAGGTTTTCCCCATTTCCTTAGTTTATGGACAGTTACTTTTTTTTATCATTTATTTTGATTGTATGGGTGACCTTTGGTCCTAGTTACCAGGGCCCAGGATGCAAAGTATGGATTAAGGGGGGGTGTTAGGATATTTCTATTCTCCATTCCTTTCCTACCTAGCATTATCATTGTTTTACATTTAGTCATGCATGCATTTATTATATGCATCCCAGTCATCAGTAGCCCTGTCTCCCAGCACCTTGTCCCTAGTTTGCTATCCCCAGGAGATTATTTCTGTTCAGTTCCAACCCTCCTAGTCAGTGATGCGCCCTCTTTTCACCTACCACATGTGAAGTGCACCCTCTCTCACCTACTAGCAGTGGCGCACTCAATTAGTTTCTTGTTAACTGACTGCACTCAGTTAGTTTCTTGTTAACTGACTAATACACTCTGTTAGAAATCCAGAGAGACTAGTTTATCTATTCTGACTATTGACAGCTTCAGTTACATCTAGGAAAGACTAGTTATATTCTGTTAGACTCAGTTACATATAGTTGACTCAGTTTGGCAGCTACCAGTGCATTGATGACACTCCACTACCGATTTGATGATGAGTTCATGCAGGCTAATTCGAACTACCATCTTGGTATTCGAATCCTGTTTATTGTAGCATTATTGTTTGATATATAGATTAATGAAACATGTGTAATTATTCTGATCCTATCTAAGTTCTATTGCATCTATGTTTTGCGGCTCCATTCTGCACTCTTCTTCTATTTTTCTACAGTTCTTTCTTGTGAGGTATACATAAAATCTTAGAGCTGCTATGAGGATTTTCACACTTGGTGCTAGTTTGGCAACCTTTCCCAAATACAAAGAACTTTTCTTTTCCTTTACTCTTAGGAAGACATGATCCCCAACTTAAAATTCTTTATATTCTCTATGCTGATCTGCATAGCTTTTCTGTCTGTCCTGGGTAGTTTTTAAGTTTGTTTTAACTTTCTACACGATATTTTCTAGTTCTTCTAACAACTCAAGACCCAACACAATCCGGTTCACCAAATCATCCCAAGTCATAGGGATTTTACATTTTCTGCCATACAAAACTTCGAACGGACTTATTCCTAGAGAAGTTTGATACCCATTATTGTAAGCAAATTCAACCAAGTGTAGGTAATTTTTCCATTGTTTTGGGTTATCCATGACATACAAATGAAGCATTTCTTCCAGGATTTGATTCACCCTCTCAGTCTATCTATCTGTTTGAGGATGGTAGGCTATACTAAAACTCAATTTTGTCCCCAAACCTGTAAATAACTCCTAAAAATGTGAAGTGAACTTTGCATCCTTGTCGAATACAATTACCTTCAGAATTCCATGAAGTTGAAAGAATTCTTTCATGAATATTTCTGCAATACATATCGCCTTGAATGTAGATTTAACTAGTATTAAATGAGTTTCCTTAGTTAACTTATCCACTACAACCATAATAGCATCATGTTGCTTGTTATTTTTAGGCAACCTAGTGATAAAATCCATGGAAATAGTCTCCCATTTCCATCCTAGTACAGGTATAGGTTGTAACAAACTAGCGGAGTGTTGATGTTCCACTTTCACCCTTTGACAATCCATACACTTTGCTATATACTCAACAATTTCAGAATTCAATCTAGGCTAGTACTACTATTTTTTGACAGCTCTTATCATTTCTGATAACCTGGATGACTAGAATATGGCCTCTTGTGAAATTCATCCAGAATCAAATTCTTTAATTACATTTGATCTGGTATATATAATCTGTTTTTGAATAACAACATCCCATCTTTTGATATGCTGTAATCTATTGATTGTTGTTCTAAATTTTCTGCATGACACTTTTGCATTAAATTCAGATATTTTGGGTCTTTTTCAGCTGCAGTCTGAATTTTTAATACCAAGTTAGAATGAAAACTGTTAACTGAAGTCATTGTTAACATGTGCATTCGTCTACTAAGAGCATCAACGATTTTGTTTTCTTTGCCTTTAATATGCTAAATTTCAAAATCAAATTCACTTAAGAAAGATAGCCATCGTGCCTGTCTACCATTTAGATTTGGCTGTTCGAAAAGATATTTCAGCCCAATGTGATCAGTTTTAAGAACAAATATTTTCCCAAGCAGGTAATGTCACCACATATTCAAGGCATGAATTATGGTAGGCAGTTCTAAATAATGCGTTGCATAGTTTACTTCATGCGTCTTTAATTTTCTAGATTCATAACCGATTACAAAACCACCTTGTGTTAACACACCTCCCAATACTTCCTTGCACGCATCTGTGCATACTACAAATTCACCATAAGGATCAGCCACCTTTAGAACAAGAGCCAAAGTAAGCAATTTTTTTAGCTTCGCAAAGCTATCTTCACATTTGGCTATCCAAGTAAACTTGACTTCCTTTCTCTGAAGGGATGTGATAGGATGAGCCACTTTGGAAAATCGTTCAATGAATTTTCGATAGTATCCAGCTAATACCATAAAAGAGGGGACATCACTTACATTTTGAGGACTAGGCCAGCTCATTATGGCCTTGATCTTATCAGGATCCACCGCAATACCTTGGGTTGATATTATGTGACCCAAATATTGTATTTGGTCTTTGTAAAAATCACATTTAGTTAACTTTGCATATGACTGATTTTCCCTTAGGACTTGTAACACTTACCTTAAATGTTCCTCACGCTCACTTTCATTCTTTGAGTAAATGAGTATGGCATCAATAAAAACCACAACAAACTTATCCGGGTACTTACTGAAAACATTATTCACAAGGCACATGAACGTGGAAGGTGCATTTGTCAAACCGAATGGCATCGCCACAAATTCATAATGTCCATAATGAGTATGGAAAGTTGTCTTATGCACATCTTCTTTTTTAATTATGATTTGATGATAACCGGACCTCAAATCTATTTTCTAGAAGACGGTGACACCTCCAACTTGATCGAACAGATCATCAATCCTTGGCAAGGGATACCATTTTTTGATAGTTACTTTATTCAGTTGTCTAAAATCTATACACAATTGGGAAATACCATCCTTCTTCCGTACAAAGATCACTGGTGCTCCCCACGAGGATACACTTGGGTGGATATAACCTTTTTCTAGCAACTCCTGCAATTTTGGTTTCATTTCTATCAATTCCGGAGTACTCATCCGATAAGGTGCCTTAGAAATAGGTACTGCTCCCGAAGATAGGTCTATGGTAAAATCCAATTCTCTCTTGGGTGGTAACTCAGGAATTTCTTTGGGAAACACATCTTCAAATTCAGCCAACACAAGGTGTTTTGTTAAATCTGAAACGCTACCTTTATGATTTTCTGCTAAGAGGATAGCGTATAATTTACACCCTTTTTCGTGCATTTCTTTTCAACTGTAGTGCAGAAATTTGCCTTAACTTTACTGTCCTTACTATCCCTTGAATCTTTTCAAGCTTCCCAACATTATTCACAAAAGTAACAGATTTCTGATAGCAATCTAGGACAGCTCTATGTTTTTGCATCCTATCCATATCGATAAGTAAATCGTAAGATCCCAATGGAAAAACATTTAAATTTGTACTAGTGCAAGATTCATTTAACTTTAAAGGACATCGATTTACTACTTCAGAAACTTTTATTTTTGCTCTTGTGGCCATTTGAACCAGCCAAGGATGCATGTATTTGTTTTTGCTTAGTTTGCATGACTCGCAAATTTTTGAGTCTATATAACTTTTACATGCGCTAGAATCAATCAAGATAGACATAGGTGACCCAGAAATCATACCTTCAACCTCGATAATAGAGGCTTGATGTTCTGCTTGTCGATTGTTTAATGCAACATAAATTTTTTGAGTCCTTGCTACATCTTGAACTGTAGAAGCCTCTTGAAGATTGTGAACTGATTTTTTTTTCTCCTTTCGATGAGGACAATCATACCATCTATGATTTTCTCCACAACCCCAGCATTTGATTGGTTGTTTAGATGGTGCATCTTCCGGTCTTCTTGTACCTTCAGTGTTTACCTTCTTATTTGGCGGAACAAAGTTTCATTTTGATTTATTGCCCTCGAACTTGCTGTTGAAAGGTGCACACATAACTTGGTTTTTGAAAGGATTGGGCTTATAACCTTTCTGCCTACTTTCAGATTTTGTCTTCCTCTTTTCATTCCACCTCTTAGATACTTCAAGCTTATTCTGACTCTGTTAAAAACACAATCTAGCCTTTCTAAAGGCATCCTCCAAGGTCTTTGGATCATCAAACTCTATCCGATCTTTGAAGCTAAAAGGTAAACAATTCAGGAAACGTTGAATTCTGAATTTTTCATCTTGAATATAGGGAACATACTTGACTAATTACAGGAATTTGCTGATTAATTCCTCCATTGTTTCTTGTCCCATTTTTAGGTCATAAAAATCTTTTACTTTCCTGTCATAGTGTCTTTCGGATATATATTTTTGTTGGAAGAATGTCGCAAAATCTTTCCATTTCACCTTTTTCTCGTTGATAGCTTTCGTCATCTTAAGGTCATCCCACAATGCTGAAGCTTTCCCTTGCATATTGAAAATAGCAATCCTTTCCTTTATGAGACTAGAATAGTCAAACATTCGTAGATATTTCTCAATGTCCCTAAGCCACAGCTCCACTTCTTATTCAGTCTTAATTTCCCATTGAAAGTAGGAGTCTTGATCTTTCTCAACTCTGAGTGTAGCTAATTCATTTTTCCAGTTTTGTTTTTCTTTTTAGGAACAAAATCTTTGGAATCTTCGCCAAGTGACTCTACATCCTTGATATCCATATTATAGATCACATAATTCCTTGGATGAGCAGTCTTAAACTTGGATTTGATTTTTGTCACTGAATTTTCTGCATGTTGTTCCTCTAGTGTTGGTAAATGACTGTTTTCTTTCTCAGTCAGCTTTTGTAGAAGATTGGCATTGATCTCTTGTTGTTCCTCAAAAATTTTAATATTGTCTTCCTTAATGCTGAGCAGCTCAGCTTTAAGGCTTTTGACACTTTCCAGCATTTCATTGGATGTTTTATCTCCTTGTTGAGAGTTCAGATTCCTTTCCTACCTACTTGCCATTTCTCCTCGTGTGACTAGAGGCTTCCACAACCATCCTTCCCTCTTGTTCCACAAAATTCATTTTCAGCTACTTATTGTTTTCATCCACTCTTCTGTCTATGTGTGGTCAACAACTATTTGTTAGACAACATAAACAACGATGCATCTGCTTACTAAATAAGAAATAGTATGCTACATTTTTTTTTTTTTTTCAAAACGACTTTTAACGTAACAAGCCTACAGGTCCTAGTGTAGTGACCTCGCTCTGCACCAATTTTTCATGTCTCTTCTACACCAATTTTTTTTTTGTAAAAGGTCCAATGTGCCTACGATATGGAAATCCTTGTTAATAATGTTGTTTAAATTATGATTATTGAAAAGCATGTAGTCTAAGTTTTATCTATAACTTGCTTAGCTTTTAATCACGTGAGAATACCCATAGGTTACAGACCATAATCACAATAACCTGGTTTTCCCCAAATACAATACATTCTGCAAATAGTTATTTTTGTATGCTTTGTTATGTACCAACTTTAGTGCATGCCAAAGGTTTGCCACTAATAACACCCCCATAATTATTGTTTCTAATCTACAAACCATTAATAAACAAATTTTTCATTCTAAGTAATATTATAAGCATGTTAAACCAACCTTCCTTACCATGCACAAAAAACTTACCCTATAACATTTAATCTATAGAGCCAAGACCTATACAATATATATGTATATATGTAAGTTCAATGCATACCTAATCAAATGGTTCGACCCATATGAAATGAAGTGTAAAATAACCATACCTTTTAAACTTTAACCTTAACACAACAAATACATATAAACGTTGACCAAGCTTTATAATCCATGAATGGATTAATATGTACACGCGAATATACATATTATGTGTTAACTTAGGTGATGTTCATAACATGTTTACATGGTTAATAATGTTTTATAGCTGCATTGAAAGTAAGAGCGGTTTCCACGGCTAAACACTATACCCTACATTTTAAACCCCCTTGTGGTCAACGTCCACTTGGCAGGTAGGGTACAAATGGAAACCAGAAAGGATGGAAACGTCATGGAGAACACCTCATCCTTCACCAACATGTAAAACTCCAGTTAACACTTCCGCTAAAAGCCACAAAAATCTAGGCATTAAGTTTTTACCTGCGTGGTATTAATATCGCTTGTCATCTCCTCCGTTGATCATGATCCAATGCACTATTTTTTGGGAAAGTGCTCATCCTAAACCGTCGAACTCATTGGAGTTGACAGTGATCATCGCGCCCATCATCAAACTCACGGTTTGGTATTAAAAACATGCCTTACTGGTTTCATAGGTAAAGTCTACCTTTCAACCAGAGACACCATCGTTGGTATAGTCATCCTGGCATTCGCGCTGGTTCTCATTGTTTCGGGAGGAAAAGCAAAGAGCACCTCTGCTCTCTTAGAGGATGCATTCTTAGAGCATGTTGGGTAGTATCATTTCAGTTGTAAACAACGAACAATGAAGGAGGGAACTCAGTGAGACCATTTCGCTTGCTCAGGTAAGGAGAAAGTTTCACCAGCAAGTTCGACTTTGTCTGGTAATCGTTTAATAGGTTTTGTTTATGCCTTGGTTAAAATTTCCAAACTTATTTGATTGTGTAGGGATGGTGGATGGGTCCCTTTCTGGGTGTTATCCTTTCAGTGGGATATCCACTCTTGCGCAACACTCTGTTAAGCAACGAATTCGTAAACGCCCAGCCCCAAAAAGGTAAATACCGAGTTTGTCATTTAAATTTTTGACTTCTCACTTCGCACTTGTTTGCTCGTCACTAGTTACGGTTTTAACCTCCAGCCTGATTCGCTTCACAGGTAGAAGAGGAGGGACCTGGGAACGTTATGAGGGATCTATCGCTTGCTTCCACAACACTAGGAAGCAATTACACTCCACGACAGCCAGGTAACCCGTCCGACTGTGAGTCTCGGGCATGTCTACCCAGAGACTACATTGGGTTACTTAAATGTTTAGGGTTTTCTTTTGTTTGGCTATACGTCAACTAGAAAGGTGCCAACTGTCCCTTTGTTTGTTATTCCTCGACAACAAAGGCATAAGGTCATTTCGACCTGCACCCAAAACATGAATATTTGTTTTGTGGAAGATAGGCCTCCTTCGGGCCTGTAGGCTGCGGCTTGGCAACTTGATGTTCCCTTTTTTGATAAGCAAACCTTCACATAGAGTCGACTCGACTTGTGGAATTATGTTCTGTTATCTTAGGTTTCAGACTTGCTCTATGATAATGGGATATTGTTATGAGTGCTTCATTTTGATATTAATATTGTAATGTATTTGTAAAAGGTTCCTAAAACGACACTGTTCGCTATCACGACTGTAAACACTTGCATTTTCGTATAAATTTTGTTATTGCTTAGTTTTTAAATCGCATGCTTGCGTTTCCATGAATGAAACTCATGAAATTTTTCCATAAATGATATAACTAAGGAAATATTATATTCTAGGTAATTTATATGCTGCAATAATTCTACTCCTGTATAACAATCTGCAACGGGATTGATAATTCGATAAGCCCTATCCGAAAACGTTACTCGAAATGTATGAAGAATGGTCGGAAAATTTATTAAGGCCTAGGGTATACAAACCCTTCCCGCATATATATAGTTTTTCAACCAGGGTTATCATCTTCATGAGTCTTCTCATCAACTTTAAGCAAATAACCCCACAGGGTATGATTTCCGTCGTTAGCGCATAAGCCACTAGGGTTAATCATCAGCCCTATTTGCACTTGTCTTGACCGAACAAAACCAAGAGGAAAAATACTAATAAAGGTTTATTAATTGCTTGTTTATGAAAAAGTGGGTGTCCAAACCCTATTGTATCAACCATAACAATTTTTGATGTTCAGGCCTGTCTACTACATAAACACTGTTTATTATCTTGTTGTGCACTGTCAATTTTCGACTATGGAGTTAACACTCCCATGCCGACACTTAAATGGCATTCGCAGATCAAATAAAGAGAATGGATTCATATTCTTCCTGTCGAAGTGAATGGTATTAAAACCAAGTCGTGGACAGTGTTTATGTAGGAACTTTGAGTATTGAAATAAATTTGTTTATAGGTATATGGATTACCCTAAATACAGAAAATCATTTATATATGTAAAGAAAGAATAAAATAATGAATTCATTTCCTGTAATTACCTGACATGTAAACCTCATGTCTAGTTCAAATCTGCCAAATCCATATATATATATATGCATTCTCTATACCCTTTATTTTTTTTCAGAATAGGTGCATCTAAAAAACATATCAATCTCTGATTCTAATAATCATGTCATTTCCATAGTGCTATAAAATACAAGAATGAAATCCTGAAAGCAGAAACAAGACTCTAATTAACTAAGATCATTACTCTCTAGATCTAATAATACCAATTCTTTCAGAAACCTGTTAGAAAGTTACAAATGAAATCCATCTGTAGAATGTGCAGAAATAAATCATTTAAATACAATGAAATAGTACTTATCTACAATTTCTGATTGGCCAGTGGAACACAGACACACACCTCCTAGCCTTAGACCAGCAAGTCTCCTTGCTCTCGTGGTCACCCCCGAGCTGATTTCAGAGTCCGTCTGGTTTAGAGTTTGTATTTTATTTTCCCTTAATTTGTTCCCCAAGTTATTTATAAAATTTCTTCTGCAGCAGACAACCCAACATCCAACTCAGTACACCCGAGCTCCAGGATGCTCCAGGGACTTTTAAGTCTCTGCAATTTAAGAGAAAAACTAGTCATAGCCTGTTCAGAGTAATTGCAGTGCTCCTAGAAGCTTGGGGTAGTACTCCTACCTAAACACAACTAGTGTTCCAAGCTATACCCAGCTGCTATGAGTTCTCTTGTTTTGGTTCAGTTTGTGCTCCAAATTGTCCCCAATTCATTGTCTTCATTAGCTTTGGTTATTTGATCCCCTTCTCTCTTTTCTCTCTTGTGTGATAATCATAATGTGTGTGAATGAATCACTCTTTTCGCTTTTTATTCTCCTTGGTATGAGTTCTCTTAATTTTCATTTCTTTAATTCCATTATTCTCCATAAAATTTTCTTTAAGGTTGACCATTGTCTCCATAATAATTTCTCACTATTAATTTATTTGTTATTTATCCTCCAAACCATAGTAACCGTGACTACCATATCATTAATGTGTTGGTCCACATAGCCATCATAAATTGACCTCTCTAATTTCTAATGTCACTTAAGCATAATGAAATAATATTTAACCAAATATAAAAGGGGTTATAAGTCCAAAATTTTAGGGTATTATGCAGTGAACGTATCCATTCACTAGGTTAAGAAGCGAATCTGCCTTCCATATTTGAGATAAATGATAATAATATATTGATAGATGATAGAATAAAAGATGATATGTTACAATGATGGCCCTGCCTTAAATATGGCTCGGGCATTTGATGTTGAGGAGACGCCTCATTTCATAACCTAACTTTAGTTAACCTAATTATTAATTATTTAATTATTATCTTATTTTATGTTCATAGCATTGCCACTCTCTTAGAAAGGCTTTGTCCTTAAAGCCTTATAATGTTTCTGCATCATTTTATGTGGTGTCGTCGATGACAAAACATGTCGATACGAATTGCTAAGAGTCGAACATAACTTTTGATATGTCGACGGATCAATCCATCCCAAATTGATTTGTTGTGCACTGATGGGATTCCCTACTAATGTGTCGTTAGGAGATTTGATCACATTAGTACCATTATCTTTCGACATTTCCCACTTTTTCAAATATCAGTTTTTATGGTTGGGGTGTCGATAGGGAAATTTCACGATATCATTTTCGTTTATGAATGTCGCCTTTAGAGAATTGATCTGAGTTGGAAGTTGTATTTTCATCTCTTGAGGATTTAAGTTTTTGTTCTATATCTTTTCCAACTTGTTTTCTAACTTCCTGTTATCATTTTGAAACTTCTCAATCAATTCGACTTGCGATTTTTTGTCATCTTCAGATGTCTTAAGTTGTTCCTTAAGATCTTCATTATGACTTCTGATACAACTATTTTCTTCCTGCTTGTCTAGAAGTTTCCCTTCAATGTCATCCATAGATTGTTCTGTCTTCCGGCTATTTTTCAACTTCTTAATTTTTGTGACTAGTATCTTGTTATGACTTCTTAGTCTAAAAATTTCTTCAGCATTGTTGGATAATGCTTTATTACTCTTTGCGATCTCTGACTTATGTGTCTTTTTAGAGTCGTCATTTTGTTGTTGAAGAACTTTTATCTGTTGTCGACACTGGCTGACCTCTGATTCTTGACTTTCTAATTTATGTCATAACTGCATTAGTTCTTCATCTTTGTCGCTAACAATTTTGTTCAAGCATATTATTTCTTCTTTGTAATTATTTATTTCCTTCTTTATATCTTGATTTCCTAACCTCTGATTAAATTTATTTTCGGCTTTTAATTCATCAATTTGCGCATACAATGTTTCTATACGCCTTTCCTGGTCAAAGATTTTTATTTCATTGTACCTTTCTTGTAATTCAATTCATATTTCTAAACTGTTATTTATGTCGCGCAATTCTTCATTGTCTTTTCGATAACGTTTTAACGTGGCTATTAATTTTGCTTGCAAATCGTCTTCCATGGTTTCTGTCTTCTTCGACGGTGGAATGATCTTCTTGACAAGCCTTCTTTGGCTTGAATTTTCTTTGTTTCTCCAAACAATTCTTATTTCAAAAGAATTGATTTTTTTTTATAACAATAATTATTATTAAAAATTTAATAATAATATTATTATTAATTTTGTTTATGAAATATGATCTAGTATAATAATAATAAAATATTATTACTATTATTTTAAATCAAATACTTAAACTATTATAATAATTTTAATATATGCGTTTTTTTTTTTATGGTGGGTGTGAAGGCCGTGGGGATGGAGAGCGCCCGCAATGGAGATGGCAGGTGGAGGGCGATGTAGGCAGAGGTGGTGGCAGGTGCAGTAAGAGGAGAGGAGGTATGGGGGTTGCGAATGAAGGAGAGAGCAGCGAGGAGTAGCAGCGGTGTTAGGGGTTGGAGGTTGCAGGGTACGGAGGGGAGAGGAACGGCATGGACGCAGGAAAAGGGAGTAGTGTGGAGCACGGGGAGGGAGAAGTGATGGCAGTGGAGGAGGGAGTTGGTAGAGGGATCATCCAGGGAGGATGAGATGATGGAGGGTAAGGAGGCATGTAATGGAGATATGAGAGGGTGCACGAAATGAGTTGGAGGATTCAATGGACACGAGTGGAGAGTGAGGGAAACTGACACGAGTTTGAGGGAGCAGGTGTATGGCAGCGAGGAGCATGAGAGATCAGAGGGAGAGTGCAGAGGAGATTGAAGGGGGAGCAACGGGGTGGTTGCGAGGGATGAGAGGAGTGAGGATGATGGAGGGGAGGGAGCGGGGGTGGTTGGCAGAGATGGAGAGTGGATGCAGGACTGTGGAGGGGGAGCGTGCACGTGGCGGGAATGGAGAGTGGAAGGAGGGAGCCAAGCATGGGGAAGGAGCATGCACGAGGGAGCTGAGCATGGGGAAGGAGCATGTAGGTGGCGGGAGTGGAGGAAGAGCAGGTGGAGGTGTAGGGCGACACTAGCTCTAGAGGCAATGATGGCTTGCATGGAGGTGAATGTGAGTGTGCAGCTTGGGGGAAGGCAAGTAAAGAGTGCAGGTGCATTATGGGAAGATATGTGTATGTGGAGATGGAGAATGAAGGTGGGAGAGATGAGCGTAGGCGGCTGTGGTAGAATTGGAGTAGTGTGAGTGGGATGATGTGAGCAGTTGATGAGCCGAAGTAAGTTGAATGCAGTGGAATGGAGGAATGAGCCGAGTCCGAGCTTTACCTAAGGAGGAGTGAGTCTTCTCTGATTTTGAGCCGAATCCAGCTCTGATACCAAATGCAGTGAACGTATCCGTTCACTAGGTTAAGAAGCGAATCCACCTTCCATATTTGAGATAAATGATAATAATATATTGATAGATGATAGAATAAAAGATGATATGTTACAATGATGGCCCTGCCTTAAATATGGCTCGGGCATTTGATGTTGAGGAGACGCCTCATTTCATAACCTAACTTTAGTTAACCTAATTATTAATTATTTAATTATTATCTTATTTTATGTTCATAGCATATTACACAAACTTTACTTTAGCTAGATTTTCCATCAATTGAAGCATATAAGAATATGGGGAATCATTTCTTAGATTGTTCCGGGTTTCCTTTACAAAATTTATGTATTCTTCTTTTTTCAGCCATACTGGGTTGAACTTGAAAGGGGAGGGAGATTTTTCTTCCTGTTTACATATTGAAAGCATTATGGGTCGATGATTTGCAAGGCCTCCATCTTCTACCCAAGATATTATGGAAAGCTGGCCGAAGTACAGATCATCTGAAACTAAGAAACGATCCAATATTTTCCCAGTCCTCATATTCCTCCAGGTTGGTGTCAGTTTCTTCGGTTGAATGCACACAAGACCCTTAGAATCGAAAAAGCTTTGAAGAAATTGCATAGAGAGTCGATACATGCAAAATTCCCCCAAACTTCTTTCTCTGAGACTGCGAGCTTTAGATCCCCTCCTATTATCAAATAAGTGTTTTCCCAAAAACTGTTAGCTAAAAGACTATCCCAAAAAGTTCTGCGATCATGGAAAGACCAGTAGATGTTCAAGAAAATGAAAGTGAAACCTGTGGAAGGGTTTTCGAGAATAGACTGTATGACAGTATCTAGCTTGTTCAAAGAAACACTATTTAAATAAGTTTGATTTTATTCCCATAATAACCTTGGGTGGAGCATCTAGTTTCAAACCACCTATTAGCTCTTCCTCCTTTCTGGACAGAGCGGCCACCTTAGCCCTTATGTTGTAGACTTTTGTGAGAGTCACCTGGCCAAGTTTAGAAGTTGACTGAGGGGGAGGGGATTTCTTAACCACTTCTGCTGCTGACAGTGATTTTTTGACTAGAGAGTAGGGAGGAGGAGAGGTACTAGAGGAAGGGAGAGTACCTGACCTAGCCAAATTATCATTTTTCAAAGGAAAATTTAAATTAGAAATAATAGGAGGAGGGATAGGAACATAAATAACTGATGTACCAGGAGGAGGGTCTAACTCGGGGTCATCAACTTGCATGGTTTGACGTTGCCTACTTGTTCCTGCAAGGTGATCAAATCACCAACTTGCGTAATAGTTCCAACTGTCGTCTTTGATTGCATATTGCTCGTCGGGTTTTTAACCCAAATTTTCTTTCAAATTTGAGTACTTGGAAAAGGATTCGGGCAGTCACGCACTAAGTTGCCAACATTTCTACAACCAAAACACCTGAAACGTATCTCTCAGTAATCCAAACCCTGGTTCCACTGGCTTCCGTGCATTTCCAGCTTGATTTCCTCAAAGAAAGCGTCGTGGAAGTCCAATTCAACTAGGATTTTTGCACAACGCCTATCAGTTTTAGTGTCCCAATCCTCCTCTAAAGCAATGAACCTTCCAATTTTATTTCCTATCGCCTGTAAAATTGGTTTTTTCCATAATATCAATGGAAGATGGGGTAGTATAACCCAAACCTGTTCCAAATTCTGTGGCTCTCCGCGCTCGTCAAAATGAGTTTGCCAACATTTGAGTAATAAGCCATAAGAATCCCATTTCCATTTATGCTCTAGCAATCTCTGCATGTCCACTTCCGAATGAACTCTGAATAATATTCATGCTTTAGATAGAATGTGGAAAAAGGGAAGGTGGATGAGTATCGGGCCCCAATTCAAATCCATCCAACTGCGTAATGAAATTTCCCCAACCTGCTTACCACAGAAGCGACCTACTAAAGTTGTTGACATCTATTCTGGTATATCTTCAATTCCAATTTCTCGTCCAACCACCAGTGATGCCAGCTCCGGTTTTGCTTTCACACCCTTTCAACATCTAGGTTTATCATTAGGAGGAGCTGCACAATCATTTTCCATGCTGGAGAAGAATGAACTTCCTCATTCCGTATAGGAATCTGTGAGCGGAAGGTCCTTTCAATATCTGACGAGCCTCGACATTTGAAATCTTTGTCATTCACGAAGATGGATCTCTCGGGTGAGGGACTATCATATTCCACCTCATCCAGCTCCATCATGTGAGCCTTATAAGAGCTCTAACGTAATGAGAGGGGGACGCAATGTCTGAAATAATGCACCAGGGGAGACCTGGAGTAGCAAGAAAGGGGAAAGAAATAAAAAACTCCATACTGCTCACTTGAGCTATGAACCTACGACCTTCGGATCCTCCAAAATTCGACTTGCACCGCAGAGCTCCATATCACCCCCATGAATCATTACTCGTACCTCATATAATTTTCGATATAATAATAACCTATTTTAGTTAGACTCTTAAGTGCGAATATGATGATTTGAATAATAAAGTCACAAAAAATATTATGAGTCTATTATTATAATTAGAGAGTATTGATAAAGCAAATATATACAAGTATGATTAGGCTTAGGTGCAACCAAACGTAAAATCCCTAGAGTGATTAAACAAGTATATGTACATGTTTAATGCAAGTCGCCAACATCAACTACGAGTAGATAATATATAAAGAATAAAAGAAAGTTTATTTCAAGTTATTATTCCCGTGAACATATGTTCTTATAAATGTACTATGCACGATTGACAAGTACAAGCTATGTGTAAGCCAACATAAGTAATACTAGAGCATACATTAGAAAAAGAAAATGTAGTAGAATCTGTAGTATTAAAATTTAAAAGGATAGTCCATGTTAAATATATCCCTATGGGCTCTTCGGCTATAAAAAATTAAGGGAACTCTACATGAGCACGACTCAAGACAATAGGCTATATGAGTCAAGAAAATATAAACGAACAGTTGAGTTAAATGACAGTTTACATACAATCTAAGAACTAATGAAATAATAACAAATAGAGATATTATATCGTGTGAAAAGATAGACAATATGTGAACTTTCCTGATATAAAAAATATAATGAAATAATAACAAATAGAGATATTATATTGTGTGAAAAGATAGACAATATGTGAACTTTCCTGATATACAAAATATTATCCTATGTCTTTAGTTGACTCAAAAGTGTCTTGGGTTTCCATCGTTAGTGGGTCTTTAGAATTTTTTATGAAATAATTGAGTTGATGATGCACATAAGAGGATCTATTATTCAGTTGCACATAGTAGGTTACGGGTGACTGAGTGCAGCTCTATTGTGATGGAATTATTAGTATTTTCTTTAGTGTTTTGTTGTATAAGTAAGTTAATTGTTTTTTTGAGTGTTAAATGTTTCAAAGCATCCTTCGACAAAATTGGCAACCAGAATTGTTTGACATACGAGAAGATATTGATTTCATTTTTCTTATGGCCTTTCCCCCATTTTCCTCTATCCTTCATTCATCAACCACTAATATGGCACGTCTTCTAATATCCTTTTACATTTGACAAACCATACATCTAGATCCAATGACCCCTCTTTCTTTATAATGATGTGCATTTCCGTTAAAGCCCTCTACATATAAATATATTTTTCACTATAATACTAAATGCTCAAAATGTTATCAAAGTGTGTATGTGGAGGGATCTCAAGCATTTAAAAATAATAAATAATGGTTTATTTTCATGGTTAAGACCCTTGGTTTATTCATCACTATTTAAGAGAAATGTGCGAAATGTGTCTCTATACAGTCTCGGCCTACCCTCAGGTCGATCCATCGCATGAGAACATTTTAAACTCTTAATTTATCAAGAGTTTGACCCACGGCATGAGAAAATTTTAAACTCTTAATTTATCAAGTTTTAAAATCTTAATTTATCAAATTGGAAGTTGGACCCATGGCATGAGAACATTTTAAACTCTTAATTTATCATCAAGTTGGACCCATGGCATGAGAACATTTTAAAGTCATAATTTATCAAGTTTTAAACTCTTAATTTATCAAGTTGGACCCATGGCATGAGAACATTATCAAGTTGGACCCATAGCATGAGAACATTTTAAACTCTTAATTTATCAAGTTGGATTTGGAAGCATTCCATCATTCCCATTGCACAATTTTTTTATCTTTTACACAACCTTCAAAGCCCCACTCTTACCCTAAGATCTATCTCCCATCACCAAGCATCAATTTTTATTTCCAAGAAAAATCCCACTAAGGAGCCCATGAGTAATATAATGTGCTTGATGCATCAAACATGGATATAAACAACAACCCATATAAACAATGAAAATGGGTGTGGGATATCATAAAATATGCAAATGTTTTTTTTTCTCCAAAAAGAACTCATTCCTTCCCAAACATCAAAGTCCATGTGTTGAACGTCTAATGCTAAGTGTTGAAGCCACACATCAAGTGATCCCTATGCCAGGGTCACCATTTTCCCTGTGTGTTAATTAGATTTGCAAAGTATGATTTCTATAAGAACCATATGTAAAAAAAATACCATTAGGCCATGACTGGGAACTTGAACCTAGAGTTATTTGTGCAAACTACCTTTTGGTATGTTGCAAGGGCCAATATATGTGCTTTATTCAAACGATCGAGAGTCTTTGACAATGATAGTGTTGGAGATAACCCCAAAATCAGTGGATACTATTATAGCTCACATCATTTGACAATAATTCAGATAAAGCTTTCATCTCGATAGATTATATGTTCACATAGAGTAGATGTTCCTCATTCAAGCCGCTTTGGAGGAATGGGGCTGCTTCTCCTTGAAGGACTTGTTGAACTATGCTCGCCCGATTAGAGTTTTGGAAAAGGGCATGTTTATGTTCAAATTTGAGACTAAAGAAGACGTTATGTATCCTGAAGAAGTACTGAAGCTTGGGGTCAACACCTATCCTTCTTAAAATGTGGACACCTCTCTTTGATGTGGACAAGGAAAATTTTGACGTAATTCATGTTTCAGTTAGGTTTCCTAGGCTCCCATGGGATTTTGGAATTTCGAGTCCTTCCGCGACTTGGAAAACATTCTCGGTGGTTTTATAGATGCAAACATGTTTTTTCTCCAAAAAAATAGAATGATTGTTGCCCATATCTTGGTCTTAATGAACATTAGGGATAGTCTCAGGGAGGAATTAGAATTTGAATGGGGGACAAAGAGTCATGGAAATAAATTGGATTACGAGGGCATCCCCTTCAAGTTTCTCCATTTTCATTTATATGGCCACTTGGCCAATAATTGCTCTCTCCCTTTTACAAAGGGACTGCGTTGGATCCAGAAGAGAGTTTCCTCAGGGGAAAACAGAGATCTAGGGGAAATTTCACCAAATAATGCTAGAATTGAAGATGATCTCATTATTCATGGTGATTGTATCAAGGGTTTCACGATTTCCCAAGATCTGGAGAAAAATAATACCCCAGAAGCACAGAACAAGGAGATGGAGATGAAGGAGAACCAGTCGGACCTCATTGCATCTCAACTATGTTGATGTATTTGTAACTTCAGAAGATATTCACTTGTATATTGTATGTATTACATTAGTAATTTATTGTATCCCCGACCGAGATGTCTTATTCCTCCGATCGGAAGTGTCGTCATTTGTATTCTATTGTTGTACCTCTGACAGAGATGTTTGTTCCTCCGGGTCAGAGAAGTGATTATTGTACTTGAGTCATGTAAAGTCATTGAGGCCCATCCTCCCATGTATGATAGGGCATTAGACCCTAGTCTAGTGTCGCAAGTTATATCGTAAGTGTCGTAATTTATATTTGATGGGTTATTAGACCACATTGGTGGGGTCGGCCCTGTATGAGTCATGTGGGTTAAAGGGTTATTAGACCACCCTAGTGGGGTCGGCCCAGTAACAAGTGTTAATGGGTTATTAGGATTCCTTAGGAAGTCAGCCCAGTTAGAGTAAAAGGAAAGTCAAGTCATTGTAAAAATAGAGAGTGTGTCTCTCTCATTCTATTCCTTCACTCACTCACTCACTTCGCATTAGTGAGAGAGAGGAGGAGTGTGCACAAATGGAGGAGGAGAAGATTCTAGGAGACTTTATCTTGTTTTGGGGTTTGATCATTTTGATCTTTGTATTGGTGCTCATTTTATCTCTGAGGAAGTTGCGGGGTTTTTCACCTTCTTGGTTTTCCCCGATGAAATGCTTTGTGTCTCTTGTCTCTTGTGTTTGATATGATGCACATGTTGTTCTATCAGTTAACATACTAGATCATATTGAATTAAATGATGAAAAACTAACATGGTATCAGAGCTAGCCTGAAGGAAGGCATGGTATGGAGTTTATGACACTTGTTGCAATTGCGACAAATTGGAAGCTAGGGCTTGGTATAGTAAGAACCAGTCATCATGGCACTTTTGCTATAAATCCATTTTGGCGAAGGTTCATGATCTGAAACGTTTACAGGTCGAAGATGAAATGTTCATGTACCTTTTTTCTGAAGATCAGCCTCAGATTCGTTGTACTTTGTGAGATATAATCCGTACAATTTAGGGCTTATGCCTCTTCCAGAATGCAGCCCTAAACAGGTGACCCAGGCACAAAGGTCATATATCGGGTTTGGAAGCTCCAAATGGAACTCCGTAAAAGGTGGCAGTTAGGGAACGGACTGTAGTTTCACAGGTCCTAGTTTCAGAGGCCGAATTGAAACAGTGACATGTGGCACTCCGTACAAGTTCACTCTACTATTTCATCCCGTAAACAGGTCATGTTGCGACACTTGGCATATCTCTCTCATGGATAATCTATTTGAGCTCAGATCTATGGGGTTGGAAATATGACAGGTCATTCTACCACAGGCCGAAGTTTCATACCCCGAGGATCCAAAATTTCAAAGATACATCAGAAACAATATGGCATATATTTCTGTCCAAATGGAATTAGATTCTGAGCACTTTCATTTTTGGCTTGTCACTGCTCTGGAAAATTAGGGTTTTTCCAAAAGTTGGAATTTTTTGGAATCTGATAGCACGACTGGATGCTCCTCATAAAAATTAAAATTTAGAGACCAAGATCGAAGTTTTTGGTTGGGTAGAACCCTGGGCTCTATCTGTTGACCAACGCGACTCCAGTCAATAGGGGTTCCACTTCAGTGTCGACACATGCTGTAGTCTCCCTGGGTACTAGCCTGGGTAGGTTTTATCCCACCCAACAACACCTGTAGAGTAGATGAGGTCTCACCCGAGGCGTCCAAGAAGAGCAGACGGAACCATGTTTCTGCCGAGGAAGGAGGAGGGTTGCAGATACATGAACTAGCTCTATTGCAACACTAAACCAGAATCTCAAACATTTGATATGTATTCGTAATGCATTATTCAATCACAACATTCATTATCATCGCAGTAATAACAGTAAAGCAACATTGCATCAAGGAAACATAGCATTATTCATGAAGTGCGACATTATATTACCACAAATAAACAGAAAGAACCTAGGAGTTGCACTAGAACAGTTTCATCATATCATATTATCACTACAAAACCTTAGATACAATATCTCCTCAAGATCAGGTCTCGGCATTATATCACAGATGCACAGAAACCACCAAAAATATGCACTTCTCTTCACCTTGATTCCACTCCTATCTCTTCTTCCCACAATACCTATGACTCTTATCTATATATAGGCTTTTGCCATTACAATGCTTGTCCACTTACTAACAATTTCCTAACTGACATTTGGACAAGTGACCCAATATCTAACTAACTTGGTACAAAACTGACCAAAAACCCGCATTCGGCGGTATAACTGACTCGACATTACATAATATGTGGTCCAAATGACCCAAAACCTGCATTCTGCGGTACAATTGACCCAAAATACATAACCAATCTTCCGCTCCTCGCCATTCGCGTCATCTTTTTCCTTGTTGCAGCATTGGAGATGCTGCGATAGTCCTCTACCAAACCACCCGCCAATAGGCCCCCAACAGAATCTTGTGGATTTCCCTTAAGCCACGTGAACTGCTGGACATAGTACTCGCCATCGTTTTTACTTTGAAGTCCTCATACGGCTGTTCAATTGTCCGCACCAGCTCCTTGGCTTCTGTAGCCACTGCCTGACTGTCGACCATGGCATCTGCAGATGGGTGATCTGTATGCTTTTCCATGACCTACTGTCGACACTTCTACACTGCCTCCAGAGCTTCACTTTCCTGTATCATAAATTTACCACCTGTGTCCTGGAACTCTTCTAACTGGGCTGCGTGTATCTTCTGTCGCTTGTCCACCTTGGTAACATGGTGTTGTAAGTCTTTCATCTCTTGAGACTTAGCAACTTGCTCCAGTGGTGGCATTGTGTGCATTGCAATTTTCAATGTGGCCAACTGTCCCTCCGCTTCCTGTCGGTACTTCGTCAGCTGCTCAACCTACTCATCCTAAACAATGCAGCCCCAGAATTGCACCGTTTCAGTCGTGAGCCCGGTTTCCTGAGTTTCCATCTCGTCCATCTGAGTGGCAACTTCCTCAAGTGCCCGTATTTGTTCACCCACTTCGGCTTGAGGCGTACCCCGTTTCAACTGGGCCTTCAACTCGTGGTTTTCCTGTCGCAACTGAACAATAGAAGCCCCTAGTCGCTGCACTCGGTGGAGTACATCTACCTTTTTAGTGGGCTCTGGGACATGTTGATAAGCTTCGGTGATCACCCGGTCAACCCAAACACTATCATCCCACGTGCGAGCCTTTTCTGCAATAAGGAAATCTTGTTCCTTTTTCAGGCCTTCAATTTCGTAGGCCTTCTCCGCCCATTCTTCCTTAATGTGTACGTCAAGGTCATCCACTTCCTTCTATACGGAAGCAGCCCTGGCAGTCAATTCTTTAATGGTGCACTGCGAATCAACCTCGCTTTCCTACAGGGGGGCACACATACCGTTGATCTGCCGCAGTCAGTCTGTCGTTTCCTTGCTGGTAGTAGCCTACAGAGTAGTCAATCCTTCTACGGGCAATGCATTCACATTAATGGTCGCTGTGTGTAGCTTCTACAAGAACGTTGTTAGTGTCGCATCTTCGGTCACAATTGTAGTCGGGGGAATCTCCACATTCCTAGCCTGCAGCTCAATGTGGATTGTGTCAAAGGTTGATGCTGCTGCTTCCTTTGGTGTCTTGCCAGAAACCAAGTCGTACAAGGATTCTAACCAAGCAGTGGTCGCATGGAATCCTTCATCCACTTTCCTTGCCATCTTCTCCGTGGCCGCAGAGGATGCAGTATTGAGCGCTGTGACCAAGCGGCCCAAGTGTGCATCGACGGGCAAAGACAATCCATTGATTATTGCCCTCTCCTGATACCTTTTTGAGCGAATCTCTTCAAGCTCTTGGGCGTTATTATTTGATATTGTTTTGGTCGATTGGTTCCCTGATTCATGGTGACTTTTCTCGTCCTGGGCCGATACCCGATCATCTGGGCCCAACGGTGGGCCACCAGCTTCTATCTCTATCAGACTCATGGGGTGTTTCCATTCCTCTGGCCACTCATTCATGGCACCCTCCAAATCTGCAGACGTCACCTTATACGCAGTCTGCAACCATTGTCGATCAAGATTGCGGCGGGCTTGGATATGTATGGTATGCGACCGAATTGAAAATGCCATAACATGTTTGAACCACGCGACAATTTCTTCAAATATTCGCGAGACCTATGTTGTTGCGGTACAAAGCATCTCCCAACACAACCAAAAATGCAAAATGCAATCCTGGAGTCTCTCAGGCTCTCGTACATACCATAGATTTTGATATCGCACCCCCTTCGTTCTGTCGCAGTTGGACAATCCATGCCCTGGTACGGGCTGGGTTCTTTCCATGCGACGAAATCAATCAACAGCAACATCCAACTGTATGTAAAGGCACCTTTTCCTGATTGTACCGCCGCCACGTCCTCCATTAATTGATTCAAGAGGTACAGGGACCAATTCATTTGGACCCCTTCCGCACATTTCTCAGTGCATGCGACAATGCCCGAGTTGCATTGGTTAGGTTGACCACCCCTAACCACCTTATAGGACAGAATCTTAATGCCTGTGAGCACCGCCTAATCATTGTAGCTACTGATGTGATACCCACGCCCATCCGTTTCTAGGACATATTTCTGTGTCAACTGCAGCTCCCACCTCTTGTCATTGGCCTTCCCTTGGATGAACTGTGTCGGATCAAATCCATTCTTAGGCAAGATGGTTATGAATGAAATTAGGTCGACGGTGACCGGGACTTCTTTATGCAGCCACAATGACCCACCATGAAAACACGCCAGGAGCTGCCTTACGCAGGCATTCACTTCTGCCAGTCGCCCGAAATGTGGCATATTAATGAGCCCTAACAAGATGGCTTGCTTCAATCCTTGTGCCCAGTCGTGTACAGTCGGTGTTGGGGAAAGGCATGTCTCCTGCACATAAGGGGAAGATGCAATGTTGGGGTAGGCCACCATATCATGATCATCATAGTGCAGATGCATCAATGTCGGCTCAATATCCACAGAGCACTCCATTCCAATTGGGAGTGCTAGCATCTGCACACCATACTTCTGTTTTGGGTTTATCTTACGGGGGGTGGCATCCGGCCGAACTAGAGGGATATACCCAAGGATGTCACCGGGGGAGAGTCCCTCCCATGGGGAAGACTCACAAATGAGGCGACTGGACTTCCCCACCTGTTTCAGAGCTTCACCCGCTGTCGTAGTAGAGGACCAGAGCACCCTCTTACTCTGCGGGGACTCTGAGTGCTGACCTCCTCGTCGCTTCTTACCAATTACATATTCTCCCACCAGCATAGTTGCCACCTCAGCCTCAAGGTTAACGGCTGGTGCAGGTTCTTTTTCAACAACTACCAGGATGAAGGGGGAATTGACTTCACTACTGATCTCAACAGTCTCCAACTCACCTGGCATACCTCACGATACTTGACAACAGCACTCTACAATGCCAACAGCTTCTCCCAACACACATCAATGCTCATGAACTAGCAACAATACTCTATGGCCTGCCACAATATTACGAAAACAACTGAATTCTCGGTGCCTTCCGGCCCGCTCCAATCCATTTTTATAGCATCCAACCAAATCTGCCATAATCATCACAAAATTAGGCATTAACTCCACCAAAATCCTGTATTAATGACACAAATCTGTCGTCGAGCCAGTTCGTCGATCAGCCGGATCTGCCACTAATTCCCATCATTCGAACAACGCCATTAATTAAATGTCTAAACTTTTGGAATTTATTACTGATTTGACCTGGTCACTACACTGCCATGTGTCTCCAACCATGCCCAACTTGTAGTAGAAGCCTCCCTACTTCCGCATTTCAGCCATGGTGGTGCGACATCCTACCACCAATCATCCTACAACACATCATCATTTTTTTTCCCCGATGCGACTCAAGCATCGTGGTGTTCTAAGCCCGTGCAATAGGGCTTCAACCTATGACCATTTACCAGCTTGGGGAGCATTGTCCCATCCAACTCCTGCAACTGAACCGCTCCTCCGGAAGTAATACTACTGATGCGATAGGGACCAAGCCAATGCATCTGCAACTTCCCTGGATGTTTCATAAACTTGCTCTCATACAACAGCACCAATTTGCCCTACTGAAACTGGTTATTTTTTATGTGGCGATCATGCCATGCCTTCTATCGATCCTTCTCTACCCCCTGGTGGAACCCAACGATGAAACGATCTTCTTCCAAATGCACCAATTGCGTCAAACGTTCATCTAATGCTGCGAGATCATCCATGCCCATGACAGCCGCAATTCGTAGACTTGGAACAATATACTCCATTCGCATAATTGCTTCTTGTCCATACACCAACTTAAATGGTGTCTATCCTGTCAACCGCTTACATGTGGTGTGATAGGCCCACAACACTGCTAGGATTTTGGGATCCCAATCATCGCGGTTAGCATTGCACACCTTTGTTAACGCATGCTCCAATACTTTGTTAAAATCCTCCACCGTGTCATTCTCCTGTGGATGATAGGGTGAACTCTTCTTATGCTATATCTACAATTCCTCCATCAATGCACTGATGGTGTGATTAAGAAAATGGTTTCCTTGATCGCTCAGCAATATCTGAGGGCAGCCGAAGCGAGTGATTATGTTATCAAACAAAATTCACGCCGCTGTAGCTGCGGAACAATCAACTACAGGTGCCGCCTCGGCCCATCGGGTCAAATATTCTGTCACCGTGACGATATACCACGCACCCATGCATTTCCCTGGTGGATTGATCGGTCCTACAAAATCCACGACCCATTTGTTGAATGGTTGCAATGTTATTTGAGGCATCAGCAGCATCTCGTCACGGTGGGATGGTTTTCCAGTTTGTTGACAAACATCGCAGGTCCGCGCATAGTCTGTCGCACCACTATGCAGGGTAGGCCACCATAACCCCACATGCAACACCTTCCTAGCCGTCGCCCGAATGCCATAGTGTCCTTCTGCTACTCCTCCATGTGCTTTAGCTAGTATCAGCGCTTGCTCATGCGGCAAGACGCATCTGCGCAATACCTCATCAACACCCATTTTATACAACTCTCCTGCGATTAGCTAGAAGTCTGCAGCCTTGACTACCAATTGTTTCTTCTGACTGGTGGTGAACTCATCTGGTGCAGTACCCATTGTCAGAAACTAGAGGACGTCATCAAAATAGTCATCAGCGATGTAAACCTTAAATAGTTGTGCATCTGGCAACCCGTCTTCAATATTGGTTGGTTCCTCCCCTGTATCAATCTGCGATAGATGATTAGGACTGGCATTTAATCGGCCTGGCTTCACAATGACTTCAAAATCGAAATCCTGAAAAAGAAGTAGCTGGCGGAATATCTTCCCCCCCAACACAAGCTTATTGGCTAGGTATTTCAATGTGGAATGGTCAGTGAACATTTTAAAGTGCCCACCCAACAAATAGTACCTGAACTTTTGCAGTGCGTAGACCATTGCTAGACCTTCCCGCTCAGTGGTGGTGTAGTTGCGTTCAACGGACGACAACTTTCGACTAGCGAAATCAATGGGGTGATCAAGATCTCCTTCACCGGGATGAGCCAATACTACTCTTGATGCGATTGATGAGGCATCCACATGTACATGGAACTCCTTACTCCAATCCGGAAATACTAGTATTGGTGCCGAAGCCATCTTCGTCTTCAATGTGTTGAAACTATCTTGGCATTCCGGAGTCCATTGAAATAGCGCATCTTTCTTCAGCAATTTCTCCATAGGGGCGGTGATCGCTGCATATCCCTTGATGAACTTGCGATAATACCCCATATGCCCCAGAGTCGCTCATAACTACTTAACAGTGGTTGGTGGTTGCAAACTAAAAATGAGCGCAATCTTAGCTGGATCGACCAACAACCCTTTCTTACACACAATATGACCCAATAATATCCCAAATGGTGTACAAAAAATACATTTCTTCAAGTTTAGCAATATCTGGTGCTATCGGCAGTGCTCAAGCATTAACCGCAGATTGGCCAGATGATCGCAGATCAATCCATAAATTGTCCAATCATCCATGTATACTTGCAAAAACTTATGAATAAAGTCTTTAAATGCAGCAACAATGACCTGGGAGAATATCGCAGGTGCATTCTTCAAACCAAATGAGATTACTGTGTACTGAAAGCAGCCCCATTCAATAACGAAAGTTGTCTTATGGCGATCTTCTTTGGCAATGCGAATCTGATGGTAGCCAGAGAACCCATCGGTGAGTGAGTACATCTCCTGGTCGCCCACCCCTTCAAGTACTTCGTCAGTAAACGGGGTCAGAAAAGGGTTGTGCAAGCAGGCATCATTTAACTTCTGCAAGTCAACACAAATGCGCACCTCACCGGTTTTCTTATCCTGCACCACCATAGGACTGATCCATTCGGACTCTTCCACTGGTTTAATAATACCAGCATCCACAATGTTATCAAGTTCTTCCTTGAACTTCTCCTTATGTCGCGGATTCAGCCGATAAGGTCGCTGTCAGACTGGCTTAGCATCCGATTTTAAAGGAATACTCATCTCCCCTAAATCATCAAGGATCCCCTTCATATCGAAAAAATTCATTGGAAACAAGTCTTGAAACTCATGGATTAAATCAGTGACCTTACTCATCATCTCGTCATCCCAATAGTCCCCAACATTTGCAAACTAGGGAGTGGCCTCTGTGCCGATATTGAGCTTATGAAGCTTCAATGGTTGACTGAACGGATTACTTGGCGCAGCAGGTGGGACCACATCGCGACTTCCTTCAGATTCAGGAATGTTGACATTCTGGGGACTGTCCTCATCCTCTGGCCCACCAGTGATGTTGAAGCATTCCATAAGAGACTGCAGCTGACTGTATGTCTACGGGTCAACAAGGTAGGCCGCCGGAACAACCTGAAGTACCACATCACGGATGAACTGTAAGGCATTATTGATGTCAGGGTTGGCATCCGCAAAAGTGAACGTATGAGTGAAACAGACCATCAACTCTTCCCATGTTGTAATTTCTCTGCGCAACTTGGCTACAGTATACCATGAGTGTGGCATCTCATCTAAGGTATGGATAAAAGAATGGACCCACTCATCTCTGGGTCGCGCTACCCTTAATTGTTGGCATTCCATCACATGATCATTGGGATTCTTCTGGCCATCATACTTACAAGTATGATAGACCTCAATATCGCCGAACTGGACCATCATCAACCATCAATAGATTTCTTATGTGTCGCCCACTAGCGTGCTGGAGCAGCCTTCAGTGCTTCCTCCAATGCTAGCAACCGCTATGGTTCTAAGACGCTTTCTTCAAATTTTGTCAAAAAGTTGTTTAAGCCAAGAAACCCCTCATAGACTGGCAGTGTGACTGTTTCTGTCACAACACGACATAAAGATTGCGTAATTAAGCCACATTTCTGGAACAACACTTTGTGCAAGTGGTTCTTCCAATGTTCTAATGCATCATCAGAGTCGGAAGACGTAGAGCTCTCGCTGCGCCATCCCAGCTCACCATTGGCAGTGGGATGAATATAGTCTTCAAAAATATTGAATGCATGGTCCCATCCAGTGGGATCATCATCTTTTACAGGTTCAACGTATCGGTGTCCTTCAGCTAGATCTAACGGGGCTATGACTCTGAAATCACGATTCTCAAAGGTCATCATGCACTTCTTGAAGTTGATTACAGCTCCACTATCGTCAACCCATCCAATCCCCAATAATACAGGATAGGAGCTTCCTCCCTCAACCACTTCAATGACATCGAAGTCAGCATAAGTCTTCATGCCCTCAATATCGACTATTAGCCGCGGAACTTTCCCAATGGGTGTTACTTTCGCATGGTTAGCCAACCGGAGCTGCACAAGAGACCAGGTCAATGGGGGACTCCCCATTTTCTGCCACGCCTGCTTGGTTAAGATGTTAACATCCGAACCAAGATCAAGAATAACTGAATGGACATCATAGTCACCAAGATAGATGTTCATTCTCATATCCTTGCCAATCTTCCGTTGCTGTATAGAGTTTACTACCGACTCCTGCCGTCCTTTTGGAAATCACTGCAACCATCCCTCAATCTCAACAAGAGCGGACGGATCCCGGGCCAATAATAGATAGTTCTCAAGAAACCTTTGCAATGTTCCCGATGGTGTCAACGGATTGCCCTCCGTGCAGTGTAAAAAACAGGTGGCATATCACAAACAACATCCTTACCGCAGTCTTTCTCCACGTGCAACGCGCCTAAAGGAATGCCTCCCATTCAGCATCGATGTCAAATGATATCATCTTCTGTCCTGCCAACCGAATCATTGGTTGGAAGCTATCTTCCCCAGTCGTTTTTCCGCCATGATTTACAACAACCACCGAAGCATCTTGTGGTCGCGGTTCTACCAAAATTGTCGCAATATGTGCACCCTGCATCTGAGTCTGTTGCAGAGTCCCATGTGGGTTCCCATTTGGATTTGCATTCTCATTCAGTCATGGGGGATGGTTCTGTACTGGTTGATGTACTTGGTTCTGGACTGGTTGCTGCGGCTGGGTCTGATTCTGTATCTGCAAAGCATTTCTAGCTTGCCATCGTGCAATCAACTGTGGACAATTCTCAACTGTGTGATCATTAACAAAACATAACGTACACTGATTCTGTATTAGTGGATAGTCTCACTGATAATTTCCCCACACCACACAGTGATAGCATTGAACAGGTCCACAGCCACCTCATCCTCCTCTGCGACCAAATCCTCCACTGCGTCCACCCCGGTATCCTCCTCAAAATCCACCCTGCTATTGGTACTGCAGCTACATAGGATTCTGTTTCATGCCTTGCCCCTGTGGTACATACTGTGGTTGTTGGACGTACTGTGGCTATTGTGGAGCCACTTGCATAAGAGCATATTGCGGCACAAACTGCTGCGGTTGATGCTACGGTACAAACTACATCTACAGTTGAGGTAGTGGTTGGGCTACCTACGGTTGCAGTTGTGGTTGTTGTACGACACATTGATCATCCTTGATGTAGAATGCATCACACATTCTTTCTTGTAGAAACCCATATGCACGGCAATATTTGTCATCGTGACCCACCGACTTGCAAAATGTGCAGTAAATATTTCTAGGGGTTGTGACCATTTTCTGCATAAAAGGGAAATTGTCATGACTGTGCCCATACACCTGGAAAACGCGACACCATGGCATGCTGCCGCCATTCAATACGTTTGGTGCACCTGACTCCAAATAATTGCGAAAATCTGGGCAATTGTCCTTCGTATGCCCTTCTCCTCAGCATCGTGTACACCATACTTCATCGCATTGTTCCTTGCTCTTCTTCAAATCTTGCAACTGTATAGTCAAGTTAGTGAGCTATGTCTGTATCTGCGACATCCCGACTGCATTATCTCCAATTGGTGATGCCTCTAATCGCATTGCAATCTCTAGAGCTTCGCTGGGCATCAAAATGTTTTGCTGCATCAGCAGTAGCTGAATATGCGGGAGCAATGCCACAATGAACCACTCTTTATGTCGGACGATGCTCATATTGAAACTAACTTTTTCCATTAGCGTCTTGAATCGCTGATCGAAATTCCGTACTGTCTCATTGCAATACTGCTGAATTTCCTTCAATTCTATGATGTATTGAGCTTCAGACTTGGGCTGTCTAAATTCAGCAATCAGCCCATCCCGAATCTCATCTAGTGACTTCTCTAGGGATCCCATAGGGATTAGAACAAACTTCATGAACCAATCTAATGCACGACCTCGCAGAGTCATGGATAACTGTCCTTTCTTAGCATCAGCATCAGTGATCTCTTTCACGGTCCAGACCGCTTCACACAAAAACCAGTACTGTTTTGCATTGTCTGTCGCACTTCCATGGAACAACGGTAACTTAGCATCATCGCCCGCCATTCTGGGCTTCCTTCCTAGTTTCGCTGCGCTACTACCAATTAACTTCTGTGGAATTAACTAAGTTGGCGGTGTCGAAGTGGTATTTCTTGCTATTTGTGAGATAGTGAGTGGAGGTGTGGGTACGTTGGTGCCGGGGTTTGGTCCTACCTCTATCCTGGGTGTAGCCTAGCCGTCCCTATTACGACTGTGAGGTCACTTCGTCCCATGTGGTATTCCTTCATAGTTTTGCGGTTTCATCGCAACAGGACCTTCTCGTATCCTCTGCCTCTTCTCCTATTGAAACCTCGCTCCTCCTCTTGTAAGACCACTTTCTTCCTTGGCTTCACTCACAGTCTCCTCATGGTCTGCAACCATCTACCCCTTACCATTCCCCAACAGTCATGGTACCCATGGCCTCCACCCACCAGGCTGTCTACTGGTGAAGATGCATCTTCAATATACCCTTCTCACATATTAGCATCTTAATCGACAATTGGAGCGACAACAGAAACCTTCCCCTTGGTCTACGGAAGAAATATCTTTTAGCTTCACTATAGGATTTCTACGTGTCAACCGCAAATTCAGTGATATATCCCTCCAAGATGCTATCGAGCCAAACTTCGATAGCCCGTGATGCCTTGTTATCGACTTCTTGCATCTCTTGAATCAATTCCGGGGTCCAAGCCATCGGCTCGCCACCCTGGAAATTCCTCTTTTGGAAGGTTAGATTGGATAACCACTCATATAGAATGACTGGGAATTCACAGAAAAACCATTAGTGTGGACCATCATGAATATACTTTCCCACTAGGTGATCTACTTTCAATCGTGTGTTTCGGCTTTCTTCTTTAGCAAACTCCCGCAACTTCTGGTCAAACCAGCTCTGTATCTTCGGCTTCGTCGGGTGCCACAACATGTCCTCCTTTCACTCTTCACACGGTCCCAGCAACGGAACCATTTGTTGACCAACGCGACTCCAGTCGATAGGGGTTCCACTTCACTGTCAACACATGCCACAGTCTCCCTGGGAACCGGCCCGGGCAGGTTTTATCCCGCCCAGCAACACTTGTAGAGTAGATGAGGTCTCACCCGAGGCGTCCAGGAAGAGAAGAAGGAACCATGTTTCCACCAAGGAAGGAGGAGGATTACGGCTACATGAACTAGCTCTATTGCAACACTAAATCGGAATCTCAAACATTTGATATGTATTCGTAATGCATTATTTAATCGCAGCATTCATTATCATCGTAGTAATAACAGTAAAGCAACATTAAATCAAGGAAACATAGCATTATTCATGAAGTACTACATTGTATTACCACAAATAAACAGAAAGAACCCAAGAGTTGCACCAGAACAGTTTCATCATATCATATTATCACTACAAAACCTTAGATACAATATCTCCTCAAGATCAGGTCTCGGCATTATATCACAGATGCACAGAAACAACCAAAAATATGTGCTTCTCTTCACCTTGATTCCACTCCTATCTCTTCTTCCCACAATACCTACGACTCTTATCTATATATAGGCTTCCGCCATTACAATGCTTGTCCACTTACTAACAATTTCCTAACCGACATTTGGACAAGTGACCCAATATCTAACTAACTTGGTACAAAACCCACCAAAGACCCGCATTCGGTGGTATAACTAACTTGACATTACATAATATGTGGTCCAAATGACCCAAAACCCGCATTCCGTAGTACAATTGACCCAAAATACATAACTAATCTTCCGCTCCTCGCCATTCGCATCATCTTTTGCCTTGTTGCAGCATCGGAGATGCTGCGATAGTACTCTACCAAACCACCCGCCAACACTATCAAACCTTAGTTCGGGATTTTAACTAGAAAACCAAAATTTGACAGAAGTTGCAGATCCAAAACTTTCAAAGTCATTTTTGAGGAGTCAAATTTTGGAGATTTCAAAATTGAAGTATACTAGTTTGATCAACTTAGCAAGGCGCATCTTTTCATCCAATTAGAAGTTTGAAATTCAAAGTTTGAATTTTTAGGGTTTCTCTAACAAACCGTAATCCAACTCCAGATCCAGCTTCAACAAATCAAAGTGGATTGGGTTAATCCTAGAAGAGAATGAATTGGACACATACATAAGTGAATAAGTTCCAGTTCTAGAGGGAGATGAAGCAAAGGCCTTACATAAGAAGACTACAAGCAATCCTGACAGGTATGACTTGAGGAGATTCAGGTATGTTTTGAAATCTATTCATGATTAAGTTTATGATATGTTTGTCCTCATATTATTGAGGTTAGTACAATCTTGATCAATTTTAGATTTATCTTATCACCTTAGTAAAAGTATGAATGCATGTGAATGATAGAAGACATTCATTGATTACGGTTATGACACTTATGATTGTACTAATGCACTCTGGTGTTGTATGAGGATGATGTTGTCTGCTAACATGAACAGTACATCAAGAAAGACAAATCGATTTCTAGATCAAGAACATATGATCATGGTGACACGAATACAAAAAATCATCCATAACCATTGATCATATAGGAGCTCTACTTACGAGGTATGTATAATTTTGTTCTACAATGCTTAACTTATGAGATATGCAGGTTACTAGCGCAAGGTTGAAGAGAACGAGAAGACATTGTTTGGGTATGTTAGACAAGCATGATAATCTAGGTATGTGTTTCTATATCGAGTTAGAACTCTACCTTGTGTTAGGATCTTATATAAGTATACTTGGTATGATTGATCATTCATGAAGTTATAAGTTTGGGAAATCATGGGTTTATGCATATTATGCTTCTTAGTTTGATTAATGATATGACAAACTAGAAGAGTCCTATGGTCAAATAAGAATATGCATGAGTAAACAAAGTCCTCCCTGAAACCTTGAATACTAATGCTTGTGATAAATTACCTGTGTATGAAATGATCATGGCCGTACATATTTAAGATTATTTAGAATCACAATGTTTTGATAGTATTGGGATTATACTAATGAATGTATAATTATGTATGAGATATTGAGGATGACACAATGATGACACTAGTGCGCACTTAAGAATGCATAGTGGTCCAAGATGGATAGAAGTTCAAAGACATATAATCATGATGATATCATAAAGGAAGCAAAGATCAAGAGGGAGCACACTCCAGTAGTTCCTGCAAGGAAGCAAAGATTGAGGGGGAGTCCACCCAAAAACCAAACAAAGATAAGTATTTGAATTGTCATTTATTATATATTTGATTACTTAAATGATGTTGTCCAGTCATGTACATGCTTATGATCCTAGATTTAGGATGTATATTATGCATATTAGAAAAGTTGCATTAATGAACAAGATACTACTAATATGCAAGTAATGGGTAAGTGGCCTATGGTACTGTACAACATTCCATTGCTACTTATCTAGAATGAAACCTCTTTGCCGACATGTTAGGAGTTGTGCACACTCTTAACAAATGTTCTCCTAGAGATGGAAGGCATCTAGAAAGTTATGGGATATGGATAAATGTTGTATTGAAGCACTGGCTAAGATAATTGTATGACTGTATGACATATGTTCTTATGTGTAAGATTTTTTTTTTAAACTACGAGAAGTTTCTAATCATGCAATTGAATTTGGCTTGTAGGAAATATCGTGTACAATCACCTACAAAAGAAGGAAAACGACATTTGTTCCAGCGACAAAGTTCAAGAAAACTACCTATTGAAGATATTGAAGAATCTAAAGTTCCCAGGATCAGGGATGCATTAATGGAAGGATGCTATGGTCGAGGAATACCAATCGATCATTAAGAATGATGTTTGGGATGTGGTACCAAGACCAGAAGGGAAGTCTGTTGTGACTTCCAAGTAGATCTACAAGATCAAGCATGATGTAGATGTTATCATAGAGAAATAAAAGGCAAGTTTTGTGGCTCGTGGCTTTTCCCAGAAAGAAGGGATAGATTATGAAGAGAATTTTGGACCTGTAGCTAGATACACTTCCATCAAAATAGTACTTGCTCTAGCTGTAGTGATGAAGTTGAAGATACACCAGATGGATGTCAAGACAGCTTTCTTGAATGGTGTAGTCAAAGAGGAAGTGTATGTGGAGTAGCCACTCAGTTCTGAGACACATGACAAGGAGTGATATGTGTGCAGATTGAAGAAAGCCTTGTATGGTTTGAAACAAGCACCCAAGACTTGGCACGGCAGGATTGACAGCTTCCTGTCAAGTTTGGGCTTTACCAAGAGTAAAGAGGATTCCAACCTTTACTACAAGGTTGAGGAAGGCAATCCATTGATACTCCTATTGTATGTGGATGACCTGTTTGTGACAGGTGAAGATATGTTGATTGCCGACAGGAAGAGGAAGCTTGCTTCCGAGTTCGAGATGAAGGACTTGCATATGATGCATTACTTTCTAGGTATGGAGGTGTGGCAGAGTGCAGATGGAATCTTCCTTGGACAAGGGAAGTATGCAGTAGAGATCTTGAAGCGGTTCAGGATGATGGACTGCAAGTCCATGGCCACACCTATGGCATCGAACTTGAAGCTATTGAGTGATGCTTCATCAGAGTCGGTTGATGCCACTATGTATCATCAGATGATTGGGTCCTTGACATACCTGATGAACATGAGACCAGATATTTTCTTTGCGGTGAACACTTGAGCCAGTTCTTGATGGATTCTAGACATGTTCACCTGATTGCTGTAAAGCATATTCTGAGGTACCTGAAGGGTACGGTTGATTATGGGCTCAAGTATGATGCGAATAAAAATTTTAACCTAGAGGGTTATGTTGATTCAGATTGGGTAGGTAGTGCTACAGATAGGAAGATCACTTCGTGGTGCTGCTTTAGTATGGGATCAGCTCTGATCTCTTGGTTTAGCAGGAAGAAATCCTACATAGCACTGAGTACAACCGAAGCAGAGTATGTCGCAGCTTGTTCGGCTAGTTGTGAGGCAGTAGGGCTAAGGAAGCTACTATCTGATTTATTTGATCTCTAGTTGGATGCTACTTGTATCTATTGTGACAATGAGAGTTGTGCAAAGTTGTCATAGAACCCGGTGTTCCATGACAAGTTGAAGCATATTGAGATCAAATATCACTATATCAGGGATATGGTGCAGAGAGGAGCAGTGAAGCTCCAGTATGTTGCCACAATGAGCAGATTGTAGATGTGTTGACCAAACCACTAGCCAGAGTGAAGTTCGAGTACTTTGGAGAGAGGCTTGGTGTTCGTCAGATAGAAGATACTTCGAGGAGGAAGTGATGGGACACATTTGCAGGAGCCATTCCAAACATGGTGGTAGGAGGATCCTTCCTGTGGATATGGATATAAGTGTTGTGTGATGAGCATCAGGACGATGCTCCAAATGATATGCATCAGGATGATGCTATGACGATGATCAAGATGATCATGTGATGATGATGTGCATCAGGATGATGTATTGTATGATGATGATTAGTATGATCATGGGTATCAGGATGATACTCCGTGGCTGTGGATAGGTTGTGCAAGTGCATGTAATCAATCATGGAGATCCAGATAGGTTGGGCTAGGCATGTAAAAGATCCTGGGATGCTCTTTAGAGATCTTGCAGGTTGCAAGACAATCTTTTAAGGTTTTGCAAGAATCACATGTAATCAGTCCTAGAGATACGGACAGGTTGTGCTAGGCACGTAAAAGATCCTGGGATGCTCTTTAGAGATCTTGTAGGTTGCAATACAGTCTTTTAAGGTTTTGCGAGTTCACATGTAATCAGTCCTGGAGATCCAGACAGGTTGTGCTAGGAATGTAAAATATCCTGGGATGCTCTTTAGAGATCTTGCAGGTCGAAAGATATTCTTTTAAGGTTTTGTGAAGGTCACATGTAAAAGATCCTGGGAGATCCGATAGGTTGAGCAGTAAGCTCATAAAATTCCTGAGATGCTCTTTTGAGGTTTTGTTGATGCACATAATCATCCCTGAGGATTCCACAGGATTGCCAGATATGATCAAGACCTACAGGAGGCTAGGCCTACAGCCAACATGAAAAAGGGTTGTCTCTGTAGAACTTCCTATGATGAGAATAATTGAGAGATATCACCAATGATCGAGATGACGAGTACAATAGGAGTGACGATGATGCTCCATGATCTAGTGACGATGATCCAGCTCCAGAATTGAAGACTTGTGCCTATATGTATTGATGACCTGTGTCAAGAGAATACCTTCCTAGTTAAGAGGGAGTGTTGATGTATTTGTAACTTTGGAAGATATTCACTTGTATATTGTATGTATTACATTTGTACTTTATTGTATCCCCAATGGATATGTCTTATTTATCCGATCGGAAGTGTCGCCATTTTTATTCTATTATTGTACCTCCAACGGAGATGTTTGTTCCTCTGGGTCAGAGAAGTCATTATTGTACTTGAGTCATGTAAAGTAATTGAGGTCCATCCTCCCATGTATGGTAGGGAATTAGACCCCGGAGTAGTGTCGCAAGTTATATTGTAAGTGTCGTAACTTATATTTGATGGGTTATTAGACCACCTTGGTGAGGTCGGCCCTGTATGAATCATGTGGTTTAAAGGGTTATTAGATCACCTTAGTGGGGTCATCCTAGTAACAAGTGGTAATGGGTTATTAGGCTTGCTTAGGAAGTCGGTCTAGTTAGAGTAAAAGGTAGGTCAAGTCATTGTATAAATAGAGAGTGTGTCTCTCTCATTCTATTCATTCACTCACTCACTCACTTCACATTAGTGAGAGAGAGGAGGAGTTTGCACAAGTGGAGGAGGAGTAGCTGCTAGGAGACTATCTCTTGTTTTAAGGTTTGATCTTTATGATCTTTGTATTGGTGCTCATTCTATATCTAAGGAAGTTGCGGGGTTTTTCACCTTCTTGGTTTTCCCCGCTGAAATGTTTTGTGTCTCTTGTCTCTTGTGTTTGATATGTTGTACATGTTGTTCTCTCAGCTAAGATCCTTGATCATGAAAAACTAACAAACTACAGGCGGATGGGACATCGTCTTTTGGTCCAGGAAATTCGATGGTCCCTGAAAAACACATTGATTCTATTTATGCTACTTTTGAAAATTTAAAGACATTCGGTGATCCTTTCCCCTCCTCAACCTCTCCAAACCCTACAGCTTATTCCCTCAAGGTTCTTCAGGATCAATGCCCCCCTTTACCCTCACCTCAAAACAACTCGATTCTCCCCATTGTTATGCCCTCTTCCTCACAAACCTATGACTCCCTCCCCATTCATTTTCATCTCAGAAATAGAGAAATCCCTGATCTTTCGGGTCTTTTAAAAACTCACTCTGGTCTTGGGAGGAATACCTTTGGGGGATTCAAAGGGAGAAGCCATGGAAGGCCCACTTTCCCCTCTTCCTCCCAAAACAAAGCTCAAAAGGAACTATTAGATGGAAAGAAAAAAACTATCCTTGGGGCACTTAGATCAGTTAACGACCCTGTGGGGGTTCCCCAATGAAAATTATATCTTTCAATTGCAAGGTTTTGGCAAGTTCTGTAAAAAAACTTGCACTAAAAATGATGGTTCAAATTCACCAACCTAAAGTTATTCTACTTCAAGAAACCATGGGGAATGGAGATGATATTGTCAGGTCCTTAAAAGGGATCCTGAAGGATATGAAGTTCATTGCCCTCGATGCAAATGGGATCTTTGGGGGATTAGCCTTGGGTTGGGATCCAACGGTTATAAAACCACATAACACTTGGGGCTTTGTCTCTAGCCTTGGTTTGGATTTTTTCTGCTTAAATATAAACAAATATTTTACCATCCTGCACATCTATGGTCTGTATGAAGACAGGGATTTGTTCTGGAACACTTTGAGTCATAAATCCTTCATAAATCAAAATAATGTGATTATTGGAGGGGATCTAAATTTCACTTTGGGAGGGCATGAAAATTGGGGGCCTCATGCAAGGTTGGATCCACTAGCTATTTTTTATGAAAAAATATTGGATAAGGAAGGCTTTTGGATATTGACCTTGTTAAGATGATGCTAACTTGGTCAAACAAAAGAACTGGAGAGTCCAAAATTGCAAAGAGGTTGGATCTCTTTTTGGTAGCTGAACATCTTTTGGAGAACGACCTCATGTTTCGTCAATAGGTTGGTTCGAGGGGGGAATCTGATCATTATCCCATATTTTTGAAAATATCAGGGGAACGTAGAAATCTAGCTAGTCCCTTCAAATGCTGTGCGACTTGGTTGGAAAATGAATACTTCCAAAAATTGATAAAAATTACATGGAATCCCTTTATTCCTAAAGAAGGAGGTCATGATGCCCTACATTTTGCACAAAACCTTTCCACCATAAAGAAAAGGGTCCATGAATGGGATGCAAATAAGAGAATGAAAGAAGAACAAGAGCTGAAGAAGGTGGAATTAGACATTTAGGCTCCTATTGAGGATGTAGGTGGTGGATTTTTATCTCAGGAATCCAAAGACCATATTGGGAAACTCGAAGCAAAACATTGGACCCTTTTGAAGGAGAAGGAAGAGGTATGGAGGTTAAAAATCTGGTCCATCTGGTTGGAAAGCGAGTATGAAAATATGAAATTTTTTCAAGCTTAGGCAAAGAGTCAGAAATTGCATAACACAATATCGAGGCTATTGGATCAAAACAACAACAACATTTATTCATTCGAAGGAATGGGAAATATTGGAAGAGATCACTTCCAAAATCTCTCCAAAGATGATGAAAGGGTGACCATTGCTGAAGTCATTAGATTTTCCCAATTTTACCCATGCTTCATCAATCAGGAGGAGAACAACATTCTAATGGAGGAAGTCTCAGAATATGAAGTAAAGGAGATTTTGCAAAGTTTTCAGAAAAGTAAAAGTCTAGGACCTGATGGCTAGACGATAGAATTATTTCTGGATTTTTATGACATCATTGGAATGAATATCCTAAGACTCGTCGAGGAATCCAAATCAATAGGCTTCATGCACACTCCCTTAAACTCGAATTTCATCGCCCTTATTCCCAAAATGAATCATCCAAGCTCCTTGGATGAGTTCAGCCCTATCTCTCTTTGTAACATCACCTATAAGGTGGTGGAGAATATCATCTCCAAGAGATTGAAAAATGTCTTATCAAATTTCATCTCGAGTGAGTACTTTGGGTTCCTAGAAGGAAGGAAAATCCACAAAGCTATTGGGGTTTCTTAGGAGGGTCTCCACAGCTTAAAAACTGGGAGGATGTGCAAGGAAATTCTAAAAATAGATTTATCGAAGGATTTTTTTTGGGATAGATGGTTGTATCTAATGACACATTTAGGCTTTGACTACTCTTGTATTAAGTGGTTCATGAGTTGTATCATTACTGTCTCCTTTTATGTTCTCATCATTGTATCTGCTTCCCAATTTTCCCCCTCTAAGAGAGGTCTTTGACAAGGATTCCCAGTCTCACAACTATTTTTTCTTCTAGTGGCAGAAGGTCTCAGTCGGGCCCTGATCGATGCCAAATTGAGGGGCACTTTCCAAGGAATTTACATCTCTGATCTACTCCAAATAACTCACCTATTATTTGTGGATGACATCTTATGTTTTGCAACAGTCTGGACACATATGCGGTGAAAATAAAGGAAATATTGCTCCTTTTTTAGAAAGCCACTGGTATGAAGATAAACATCCATAAATATACTCTTACGTGCATAAATATGGAAGGCTATGAAATCCAAAGGTATTCTACCCACTTTCCTTTTGAACTAAATATTTTGGATGACGGTTTAAAATATTTGTGCTTTTTGCTGAAACCAAATTGCTATAAAAAGGTTGATTGACTATGGCTAATCCCATAGTTGGAAAAACGATTTAGCAGTTGGAGCCACTGTTGGATCTCAAGACCGGGAAGATTGGTTCTAGTTAAATAAGTTCTATAAGCAATCCCGGTCTACTAGATGTCACTTGCTTGGATCCCAAAAGGTATTCTCGAAAAGGCTAAAAATTTGTGTTCCAACGTTTTATGGACTGGAAAAAAGAAAACTGTAGTCCTCCCCTAGGTAAAATGGGACAGAATTGGCAAACCAAAAATCTTGGGAGAATGGGGACTAAAAAATATCCATATGTTTTCAAAAGCACTTGCTACAAAATATGGATGGTGGATCCTTACAACAAATAACCTCTGGACAAAGGTTATAAAACAAAAGTACATCTCTCTAGAATATCAGATTGATTGGGTCAGAAATCATGATAAGAGAAGAAAATGAATCTTGACTATATGGACAGCCACTCTAAAATCCTTAACCTTAATAGAATAAGGGCTTGCATGGAATATTGGCAGGGGATCCAAAGCGAGAAACAGTGCAGACCCTTGGTTTGGCTGCCAGCTCAATCACATACTCCCCCCATAGATAATCTAGTTACTCCATCAGTAAGGACTCTATCAACTAAACTAAATTGCAAATAAGACCACCACAACTCTTTTGGGCCAAGGATGGAGAGAGATAGTCTTGGTGTATCAGTCGAACACTGGGATGCCTGGAATTTATATCTAAGTGCCACGCACATCACACACATTAGAATTACAAACCGGAAAGATGAACTTATTTGGAATAAATCCCCTTGGTGTTTTTTATACACCAAAACTTGGCTACCAGGATCTGATGACTCCTCACAATCCTGAGGTTCCAGAATGGTGGCTACTTTAAACTCAAGAAAGCAAGAATCTTCATGTGGTGCACACTGGAAAATAAGATGGCGGAAATATCCATTGAAGGGCCTGGATGGTGCCCCCTCTATAGGAATGCTACTCAATCAATTTTCCACCTTTTTTTATTATGTGCTTTCTCTAAAAAAACTTGGTTGGAGGAAAAAAGAAAGCTAAATTTGCAAGTTGAGTGGGGTGGAATCGATATATTGGATGCTTGGAAAAAATGGCCCTCAAATCCAACCATAAGAAACATTAGGGATTTGCCATTAATCATCATTTGGCGACTGTGGATTGCAAGAAACCAAAAAATATTTCAAGAAAAATCAACTGTTCCAGAGCTTATCTCTTCTCACAGCCTTGACATCCTGGCCCATTTCGCTCAGCATAAGGATACTCCAGATATCTAAATTATACAGGAGGAATCCACAAACAAATATCTCCCTTGGGACTTTTTCGATGGTGATTTACATAATCAAACTTGTGGTTGCGGTGCTATTTTATATATTTCAGAGTCTGTTTTTTTTTAATTAAAATGGGATTGGGAATTGGGACAAATAATTTTGCAGAACTCTTGGCTTTAAAACTTTTAATATGATTTGCAATTGAAAAGGATTGCAATAGTATTCAAATCTCCAGAGAATCCTTGAATGTTATCAATTCGATAAACAAAGCACATATCAGCTAAAACATCCTTTTAAATACTTTGTTTGAGATGTTCATTAGTTTCTAGGAAATTTTACGTTTTATACACGTCGTCATGTATACAGGGAAAGGAACAATGTAACAGACAAGCTTTCGAAGGAAGGTCTGCTATTGGAACTTGGACAATGGAAGATTGTTGAAACCCAAAACAACAACCTCTTTGAGTATTTTCATCGTCCCTTCATATATGGATTGGCTCCACTACAACATCTTGACAGTTAAACATCCAAGTTTTTTTATTCAGCAATCTATGATCTCCTCGGACATAGCGTTATATCTTTGATAAATGATTATTTACAAGTTTCTTGCTATATACATAGTTAGTTTTTTTGTGTGAACACAGTTTATATATGTAATGAGCTTCTCAGCTACATACCAACGAACCTAGGGTTTTTTTCTATAGAAATGCATGCTTAGTTGCATTCTATAGATGTAATTTTGTTAAATCTTCTTTAATAAAATTATACCTTTTTCGAAGGAAAAAAATACACATACTATTATAATAATTTAAGTATTAAAACCATGTAAAAAAAAATTAAATAAATTAAAAAAACAATGGAGAATAAATGAATTGAAAAAGTTGGATATGTAGTTAGTTATAAAATATATTATTATTATATATACATATTCAACTATCTTTATACAAAATTATTTCATTGATTTATGACAAGTGACGGGAGAGCTAGGGTTTACGACGATTTATGAAGAAGGGCGGACTAACGGAGTTCATGGCTGTGACTATGGGGGGGAGTGAAACAAACCCCAAAGCTTCATCATGAGCAGACTTTCAGGTTGGCAGGATCCTGATCCCGTTGGATGGGAGGGTGGTGTTGGAAAAAACTTACAGGAGATGTGATCTGTAGACTCCTCAACAGGGAGGAAGCTGGGGCAGTGTATACCCAAATCTGCTTCAATCCCATCATTGACAATCCAATCTAGCAAATTGAGAGACAAGATCCAGCACATGCAGGATCATGCCCTAATTGGGAAGTTTGTGGGGATTTTACCTTCTGAGAAAACCCTAATCTTGTGGATTAATTCGACATGGAAACCTAAGGGCCATTATGATCTTCATCTAGGGTCTAAGGATTTCTTTACGGTTACCTTTCTGAATCTAGATGATAGAAACAGGGCTCTTGATGGGGGCCCTTATTTTTTCTATTCAGCTGGCCTCTTTCTACGTCCATGGAAGGAGAAGTTCTGTCCGGAGAAAGAGGATATGAAAGTTGCTCCAGTCTGGTTCCGACTCTATTCTCTTCCAAGTGAATACTGGGAGTCAAAAATTCTAGAGGATATTGGGAACAACCTGGGCACCTTTGTCGAGATATCAGAATAGACAAAAGCTTAATGCTATATGGACTACACAAGGATCTGTGTTTATATGGATCTGACGAGGGAGCTGCCTGAGGCAATTAAATTGGTTTGGGAAGATGAGGAATGTGTCCAACCCTTGGATTATGAACAAATCCCATTTCAATGGTGAAGATTCCATGAGCATGGGCATCTGTATTGGGATTTCCCTTTGAACATCCCCAAACCCTCACCTAAGGGTGTGGAAGAGAACACAGATCTAGGTTTCACCAGGGTACAGAATCGTAAACGCAGCGGGAGAAAACAGGAGGTTTTGGAAAGTGCAAAGAGGATCATGACTACCAACCCATTTGATGCTCTTAAGGAGTTGGATGAGGTTGGGGATCCACTACCGGCCCAAGGTCAACCTGATGATATCGCCCTAGAAATGCTGAAGGATCCTTCCATGACCACGCAACAGCAGCAGGAAGATTTCCTTCTTGAAGTTTGTGGGGGCGTTACTGGGGAGGAGATGGAGGACATGGATATTAGGGACTTGGACTTGGATGGAATTGAATAGGCATGTGAGGACCCAACAAAAGGATATGTGCCTTAAGAACAAGTGATCATTCTTAAGGAAGCCATTCTGAAATCCAAGGAATCCAAGCGTCGAGGTATCAGTCCTGGATCTCAAAAAGATCACAAATAGAAACACAAGGAAAACACTAAGAAACCATGTCAGAAATCAAATCTGCAACGAATAGCTACAGTAGGATTGAAGTTGGTCGAATTAGGTCCATACCCTACCATTAGGGCTTCCCTAGGATTATAATTTTTTAGTTTTTAATGAAGATTGTTTCTTGGAATATAAGGGGCCTAAACGACCAACAAAAGACTAAAATCCTTAGGAAGAAGATTAAGAAAGCAAATCCTGCCATTATGTTCCTTCAAGAAACAAAATGTTTTATGATTGAGTTATAGGAGAAATGCAAAAAGATATGGAAAAATTGTGAAGTCATGGGCATAGATGCCAAGGGTTATGCGGGAGGGATCACTATTCTTTGGGACCCAAGCAAAGTTAGTCTCTCGGGTTTTAGGGGGAACTATTTTTCTCTCTCAGCTAAGTTTCAGGTGATCGACTTCCAAGTCTTCAGAATCCTTAACAATGTCTATGGTCCCCATACTCCAGGGGAGAAAATGTCCTTTTAAGACTCCCTCTGAAGAATGGGAGAATTGACTGTGGGCCAAAATTGGATTGTGGGAGGGGATTTCAATCTTATCTCTTCTCTAGAGGAGAAAAAAGGAGGTCGCCAGTGCATTGAGGAAGAATGTGAATGCTTCAGAAACACCATCGAGGACTTGAAGCTTGTGGATATGGTTTCGGAAGAAGGACAATTCACCTGGAACAACAGGTGGAAGGGATATCGCCACATTGCATCTTGGATGGATCATTTCCTGGTTTCTGAGTCTATAATGGAGTCAAGAAGTGAATTAGCTTCCTCCATTCTTCCGGCACCAGGGTCGGACCACTGTCCAATTGATCTCTCATGGAGTGGGATGGGGTCCCAGTTTAAGAAGCCCTTCCGCTTTGAGAAGTTTTGGCTGGGTCATCCGTATTTCAAGGGGAAGGTCTCCTAGTGGTGGGCGGAACTCGACTCTGGTGAGGTTCATAGTATATATAATTTTCAACAAAAACTCAAAGCACTAAAAGGAAAAACTAAAAAATGAAACAAAGAGGAGTTTGGAAACATTTTGGAGGACAAACGATCTCTTGAGGCTAGGTTGGAGGAGATTAAAAAAATAGGTATGAATAATGGATACACGGTGGAGTTGCAGAGTGAAGAAACCATAGTGTACAAGAATGTTATAGAAAGGGAAAAGCAGGAAGAAATCCTATGGCGACAGAAGTCAAGGGTTAGCTGGTTGCAGGATGGAGAAAAGAACATCCAATTCTTCCATTGACTAGTTAGTTAAAACAGGATGTAGAACCGGATCCTTAAGCTCAAAAATAGAGAAGGGGAGAGGCTGGAAACTCGGGAAGAAATTGAGGGCGAACTGCAAATTTTTTTTCAGGACATAATGACTGAGACTGCCATGGATAGAAGCAGATATGTTGAGTTAATCACCCGAAACATCCCTTCCTTGGTATCTCAGGCTCAAAATGAACTCTTGATGAGACCAATTTCCTTGACTGAAGTTGAGGAAGCTATTCAACAAATGGCAGATGGGAAAGCCCCTAGATCGGATGGTTTTACTACAAATTTCTTCCATCATTTCTAGGATTTGGTGAAAATGGAGGTCTGGAAAATTATGGAATCCTCAAGGTGCTCTGGGAAAATTCTCCCATCTTTTAATGCAATCTTTCTTTCCCTCATTCCTAAGGGTGAGGGAGCTGATTCCCCAGACAAATTCAAACCGATATCCCTATGCAATGTCATTTATAAGATTGTCACAGAAGTTATTGCTAACCGTTTGAAGCTGATCCTTCCCTCCATCATCTCCCCGACATAGTCTGGGTTTGTTGACGGTAGGAAAATATTGGATGGTATCATTTTGGTTCATGAGGTTCTTCATTCTCTTAAAAAGGATAAATTTTTGGGTATGATGTTGAAATGATGTTGAAGCTCGACATTGCCAAAGCCCATGAAAAATTAAACTGGGCATTCATAAAAGTGATGTTGCATGCTTTTGGGTTTTCAGATGTGTGGATCAGATGGATCTTGAATTTGATCTCCTCATCCCTATCCTCTATTTTACTGAATGGTTTTCCTTTGGGTCTCCTCAAAACTTCCAGGGGGATATGTCAAGGGGATCATCTCTCCCTTTTACTATTCATTATTATGGCTGAAGGATTGGGGAGGACTATCAAATCCTTACAGGGTAATCATGATTTGTAGGGACTTATTATGCATCCTAGAGAAGACTATCAAACTCATCACCAATTTGTTGATTACACCATGCTTATGGGGCATCCATCTGTACAGAAAGTGAGGATGATACGTCATTGTCTTGAAAATTTTGGCAAAGCCTCTGGTCTTGAGGTTAATGGTCAGAAGTCACAAGTCTTTTTCTTCAATACTCCTAACATTACCAGGAGAAACATATGTAGGATCTTGTGCTTCGCAGAGAGATCCCTTCCATCCAAATATTCAGGTGCTCCCTTGATTCATTCTACTGCCCGACAGGGGTATTGGAGGGAGATGCTAGACAGAATGAGAAAGAAACTAACTAATTGGACCTTTCAATCCTTAAACTTTGCTAACTTCTTGGTTCTGGTCAAATCTGTGCTTCAAGCGATGCCTACTTACTTGTTTTCAGTAATGATGGCTCCTAAATCTATCCTCAGGTAAATTAGAAACATTTAGAGAAATTTTTTGTGGAGTGCACCAGGGGACCATTGAAAGTGAGCTCTGGTTAAGTGGAAGGAGATCTGCTCCCCCAACGATCAGGGTGGTCTCAATATTCGGGACCTGGACCAAGATAATTTTGTATCAGGAGATAAAACATGGTGGCGATGGGTCAGTCACACTTGTGAACCCTAGGCGAGGCTTTGCCATGCCAAGTATGTGGGAGATTGGGAAAAGGAAAATTTGATTCATTTTTGTGAGACAATTCTAAGATCTCATATATGGAAGTCAGCATCACAAGGTAGAAGCTTGGTGCAGGAGAACAACTTTTGGGAAGTCAGGAATGGACAGAGAGCTGAGGTTTGGAAGGATTCTTGGCAACAGTTCCCTCCTATTGCCACTTCTGTTGACGCTCCTATTGTCATCCAGGGCTGCATCAACAAAAATAAGGTCAAGGTTCAGGACCTCTGGGACAGTTCCCCAAATGATCAAGAATTCCGGGCTTGGTAGCCTCAGGAGTGGTGGGCTCCCTATGGCCCGATTGAAGAAATTAACAGAGTGGAAGAAACTTTGAATAACAGAAGAATCAAGGTTCACTTGGGATAGGAAAAGCTTCGGTGGGGCTATAAGCCGCAAGGCAACTTTTCAATCAAAGAGGCCTATGATATTCGAATGGAGTTCAATCGTCTTGACTCGATTCCAAAGTGGAAGAATATTTGGGCTACAAACATTTGGCCAAAAGTTACTATATTCACTTGGCAAGTTCCAAAAAATTGCACTTTGAATGGGGAAAATTTACAAAAGAGGGGTATCATAGGTCCTTACCAGTGCGTTATGTGTCGAGCTGAGGTGAAAAACACCCAACATATGTTAGATTCATGCCAGGTTTCTTCTCGCTTATGGGATGAGGTAGCTATGCACTTCAGGAGATCAGACAGAAGACGTAGTGACCCTTCTCTCTCCATTACTGAATGGACGCAAGACCGCTTCCAGAATCGGGTGTTGAACCATCTTTAGCAGATTTTTCCATATTTTCTCGTATGGGAAATATGGACAGAACACAATTCCCGAATATTCAGAGACAAAGAAAGGTCCATTGATAAAATTTGGACCTCTATCAAAAATAAAATGATGGAAACAATAAAATTGCAAACCTGGGAAAGTAAAGACCGGGAAGCGAATGCGATGGAGACCCAAATTCTTCATGACTAGGGTATCTTGGGAACTCTCCCTTCCCTCGAAAAATTCAAGCACCCTTCCTTGTGGGTGGCCAGCCCTGAGCACTAGTCGCCTCCCCCTCTGGACATCTTCAAACTCAATTTTGATGGGGCTTCCAAGGGTAATCCCGGCCCGACAGGGTTTGTGTGTGTTTTCAGAAACAATGCAGGTGCGTTGTTTGGCTTCAAACTGGGTTTCCTTGGGATCGATTTAAATAATGTTGCCGAATTGGAGGGTCTTCTGCAGGGTATACAGATGGTGTGCAGTAAAAAATGGCTGCCTCTCATTGTGGAAGGTCATTCTAGAATATTCCTTCATATGGCTTCCGAACTACATTGAGGCAAGCCCAGCTCCAAGGTGGCGGCTTTCTGGCAGTTAGAAGGTAAGCTGGACGATCTTGCTCAGATTGTTTCCCAGGACATTGCACTAACCTTATCCCACGTCAAGCATAGTGGTAATAAGCTGGTAGACATGTTGTCCAACACAGGGAGCAGCGGTCACATGGCCTTAGGTGACGACTCATGGGAAGGACTGACAGATACCATGGTCCGGGACAGCTGTAAGATGGTTCAAGACCAGGATATGATGACTTACCATGCTCATCATGAATCACAATGCGAGGCGGCACCTTCGTAGGACATGTAGCGCTCATTCCGAGTGTGTGTATTCCTACCTCTTTAAGGGAAGGGAAAATGAATGTCTTGTCTCTTGGTGCTTTCAGATATTGTCAATCTCCTCTGCATTAAGTGTTTGTACGATGGTAGGGAAAGAGATGTAGGAAGTTTTGGGTGGTATAGGGAGGATTAAGTGCACGCGTAACGAGCTGTACATCCTCCAGTTATGAGGGTGTACGTGGATAATAATTAAGAGGAGTGCTAAATCTACCTATATGAGACGACAGGGTGAAAAACCGGAACGTATTCATCCTCTGTTCTCATGCGTGCTGGTTTTCATTCTCTGGTCACTAATGGAGAAAGGTAATAACCAAGGGATGGAAGGTGCTAGGGATAATGGTGGTCGAGAAATTTGGAAGGCCAATTCAGGCCATAAACGTCGCAGAGGTTATGGTGACTTCAGGGGGAGGGGAGCAGTTTTCTTTCCTGTGTTCACTTGAGGGCCTGATGGGAGGCGTTGGTATTTGAACAGTCCATCCCTCCGGCTATTCAATAGGAAATCCATTGTGTGGAGCAATTTTGGTGGCAAAAAGTTAATATAAATACTCTTGAGGGTGAGCATAAACAAATGGAACATTGGATAATGGATCCGGGAAATATGGCAAGAAGGGTAAGTCTGTATGAGCACTCTGTGGCTCTCTACTGCATGATGAAGAATATAGTGGGTTTTGTGCTCCGAGACCGTCAAGAGCTCAGGAACGAAAATGCCAACCTGATCATGGGGAAACGAATTTTGTATGAAACTCGTGCCATGCACTGGAAACAGGACTTTCTCCTCCAGGCAATGGAGTTGCGGCCTCCCCCTTGCCCATCTTCTTCTTCAAGCTGTCCCCCCTCGGATTCTCTATGGATGCGCCTTTTATTATTCGTTAAGTTTATGATAGAAAGCTGTTTCTTTTTGTCTTTTTTCTTCAAGTTAGGGCCTCTAGGTGGGAAACTTGGCTCTATCTAACAGTTAGCAGTTACATGGCTTGCGATAGATAGTATCAGTATAATTTGCTATGTCTTCTGGTGTCTAGCCTGCGTGCCTATGGGAAGGGTTTCTGTATGCTCTGGTTTGGAAGGTCTGGTTAGCTGTAAGAATAGGTATGGCCTGCATTCCTACTTGATGATTTCTTCTTGGGTCACACAATCCAAAAAGTTTGGTCCGGTTTTGAGGTATTGATCTGGGAGATAGACTAGATAGTTTTTCAGCTTGCTGAGTCTAGTTGTTTTTGGATAGAGTCTTGGGACTTTGTGTGTGATTTCCATGGTAGTTTCTCTAGATGTTCAAACAAGCTTTGAGCTCAGGCTAGCTTGTTCCTTTTTGTAATCTCTCTTTTCTCTCTATAATATAAAATCCTCTTACTTAAAAAAAAAAACTATCTTTATATAAAACTTGTTACAGGGATCTACTATGTAACTAATTATATAATATATATGTACAATATACCAATTTTGAAATGTGTAACTAATTATATAATATATATGTATGATATACCAATTTTGAAATGTGTTTATATACAATTGTAAATTCTTCAATTTTGTGTCTTGAATGAGGTAGTGATTATACTAATAAAAAAACACTTTTAAAATAGTGGTGACACCATCAATTATTTTTTTAATAAAAGAAATTATTACTTAAACATGTTACATTACAAAATTCAAAGTTTATATACAATTTTTAATATATATTTTTTGAAAACTTATATAAATCCTTTTTATTATAAATTTTATAAATTATTACTCATTGATTACTTAATTACATTATTAATTAATAAATTTACACCTTAATAATTGGTTAAACATAATTCCATTAATATAATCATGTTACATAGCTACTTTTATTGGCATTTACATCGATAAAATAGAAAGATGTTTAGAAGAAGAAGGATGTGCCGGCACGATCTTAATTAGATAGTTATCATCCTCCTTCTTTATGATGATGATATTGTTCTTATGGCAAGGTGTCCATTTGATCTCAATAAACAATTAAAAATTCTCAAATATTTCTACTCTAACAAAGGTATGACTGTTAACACCGACAAGACAAAAGTTATGATTATAAAATCTAAGAAAGACAGCTACACAAATTTTATTTATGATAACAATAAACTAGAGGAAATGACTTCTTACAAATATCTTGGAATTGGTACTCATCACAAGATCAATTAGAACCATAGCATTGAGAAAATGATTAATGGAGGATGGAAAGCTTATTTTGGTCTTGAAAATAATTGTAAATCAGCCAACCTAGTCATGTGGGATAAAACAAAGTTTCTATTTGAAACTTTTGTCATCCTTGTTATCTTATACGGTTGTGAAGTATGGGGGTGCAACATTTATAGAGAATCTTGGAGAAAGATTGAGCAAATCCAAAAGCGTTTTATAACTTATAACCTCAAAATTAAAAGAAATACACCTTATCCTATTCTCCTCTTAGAAGTGGGTAATTCCCGGATTGAGAGCATGGCTATGACTAGATACCTGATGTACACGCACAAGATAAATAACATTGGAAACGAGATACTTCCTAAAATTGGTTTAAATTCAAGTCAAAACCAGCTACGCCTCAAGCAGAGTTGGTGTAAAGATACGATGGCTTGGTTGGACCATTGGGGCATTGATGAAAATGACACTTTACAGAATATCGATAATGTGAAAAATATTATTACCTTTAAGTTTAAAGAGAAATTGTGGTGCAAGGAGAATTTAGTGGTTAAGAGAAAACTAATATACTATAAGGAGGTCGTTAACCATAATTTGGAAGATCAGAAATATCTCTTGATAGTGACTAGTTCAAATAAGAAAATTAACATAGCCAATATTAGACGAACCCCCATGAGCTTCATAGCGAAACATGGCATTGGTTTATTCCCAAAACTCTGTGGGTGGGAAGGCTTTTCCATTTTTGTGAGTCTATGAGCATTGAGGATGAAAATCACTTTCTCTTAGAGTGCCTTGATTACACCCACATTATATATGAGTTTCATAGTATTTGTTACAGTACAAGAACATCCTAACTTGCCAAAACTATAATGAGCTTGGAAAGCTTCTTACCAAGCTTTTGAGTATAGAAACAAAAGTTTAAGCAAACCAAGTAATAACCTTCTTAAAGTCCCATAGAACAAATTTAATCTCACCGGACATTAATCATCATCATCATAAACCATCCCCTATACATACTTATTCTTATATTTATTATCTTATATTAAAATTAAATTTTTTTTATTTAAAATATAAATTTAAATATTTAAAAAATGAATATAAATATAAAAGAATAACTTGGAAAAAAATGAATATAGCCATACATATCTTTAAAAATATGTTGAATAATGAAATTAAAATAGACACTATTTCTTGAGAATATTAAAAAAAAAATGATGTAGATAACTAAGTAATAGGAATTGAAGAGAACTTGTACGATTAATGATGCACTTAATGATGTCCATGTGCAAGGCTAATATTTTAATTTAAAATATAAATTTAAATATTTAAAAATTAATATGGATATGAAAAGATAACTGGAAAAAAAATGAATATAGTTATACTTTTTTTTAAAATATATTGAATAATGAAATTAGAATATACACTATTTCTTGGGAATATTCCAAAAAAAATTATGTAGATAAATATGTATGAGGAATTGAAGAGAACTTGTACGATTAATGATGCACTTAATGATGTCCATGTGCAAGGCTATCAAGTTGAAGTAGAAATCTTTCGATTTGAGATTACTATTTTATAATGAAGTTATTGTTTTTGTTTTTTTAAATGGGAGGTAGAAGGCTATAATGTATCCTTTTCACTTGAGATGATAGAGCATCTTGGCAAGTGAAAGGTATTGAAAGGAATTTTTTTAATTACATCATATTTTAAAATTATAATTTAAATAATATGATTTTTATCTAATAAATGTAAAATCTATGTTTTCATGTTTTCATTTTCAACATGGTTTTTAAAACATGTTTAGTGAGAGAATATTGTACTTATATTTTGTGTAATGTGGCTAAAGGACAATTAGTTATTGAATAATGTTGTGATTGAATATGGAACTTTAAGATGGTATGAGTATTGGTTTTGAGAGTTCATTATATAATTTGCCTTATTTTAAATGTTTGAAGAATGATAATACATTAAAGTTATTTGAAAATATTTTTGATGAAAATGTTTTGTATGTTTAACCATGTTTGAAGAATGATAATACATTAAAGCTATTTGAAATTATTTTTCATGAAAATGTTTTGTATGTTTAGCTATTTGAAAATGTCTTTCATAATAAAATGTTTTGTATGTTCACTAATTTGTCTTTAAAGTCATTTATTGCAAATTCAAGAATTTATTATTGTTTAACTTGTTCAACCATATCTTATGGAATCAAAATTAAATGTATTAATTTAATGAAGATATTATATATATTAAATTAATGAATAACCATTTTAATGTGATAGTTTTTTTAATCTTAAGTGTGGGTGTCTGTTTTTGGTTGTATGTGTTTTTGGCTATATTGTAACTTAATTCATGGTAAGTAAAAATAATTTTTTTCAATTTGTTATTTTTATATTGATAATAATTATTAATTCATTTTAAATTTATAACTTATAAGTAATATAGAATTATATTTATCATTCTTTCATAGTTTTTATATAAATTTTGTCTTAATTATTTTATTGGTTTACCATCATTTTTTAAGTAACAACTAATTATTAGAAAATTTAAGTATTATAATTATTATTTTTAAAATTTTAATATTATTAATTTAATCTTTTAGATTAACAATTATTCTGTATTACTTTACATAAATTCTTCTAATTTAATATAGCATTCATATAAATTGAAATTATAAAATAAATAAATATATATTTTTTTAACATTATTATTTTTTAAATAAATAAATAAACCTACTTTACATAACTATAACATTGGCTTGCTCACCAAAATTATATATTCGGAGGGCCTCTGCGATCTAGGTTTTGAGAGCCGTCAAACAGCACACGGCGGCCAACCATGGCCGCCATCCCCCTTTTCTTTTTCACTGAGCCGCTATCTGGTTTGTCGAATGGAGGCGGATTCGCCCGGTTTCTCTACGAGCGGCGTGTTGGATGAACATTTGCGCAGCGATCCATTGCTATGCGGCTACGGAGTGCAGATGGGAAGTGCGTCCACGACGGGGCATCCGCAGCAGCCAGATGGCCGTGGAGATCCGCTCACGTGGGTTTCTGTTTTCTTTTGGTGGGGGCCCCAGCCCATTGTCATGGTCGATAATGGCTGGATGTCCTCTGTGCGGTGTGAACCTTTCTTGGCATGGTGACTAGCTCAGATGTTTTAGCTTTCAGATCCGCTCTTGTAAGTTTCTTGTGACTTTCTGGTTTTTTTCTGCATCTGTCGGCATCTCATATGGCTTCTCCTTACTAGAAAGGGCTCTTTGAAGCCTTTTTACAATATGTAATTTGATTATATATAATGAAATTATGTTTTTCTTGGAAAAATAAAAACTATAACATTAAAATTAAAAATTTCTATCATATACTATCATTTTAACTAAATTAATTATATTTTTAAAAAATGTTTCTACTTATAAAAACACCTTTTTCACTCCACTAAAATTGGTTAATTGAAAGGTTATTCCTTTACTAAAATTTCTTACTTAAAAGAGTGGTAAATGATTAATAAATTTTATTCAAATTTGGTAATCTAATTAGGTAATGTAAGTAACTAAACTTCAACTTAAATTGAAAGATTTATGAGTTTTTTCACTTTATATTTATTAAACATAGTTACTTAAGACACTCTGTAATTAATTAACATATAACAATCTTAAACTGAAATCTATCAAACAATATAATCAAATATATCTTAATATACTCATAAAAAAAATAATAATAAAAAACACCAACATCAAATATACTTATTAAAAACCACAGGCTATCTAAATATCACACATCCATCAAAGAACATCACCTAAACACAAATACAATCTCTCCCCGAGTATATTGCAGAGTTTCGCACCAAACCAATATATCAGCAGGCCCAACAACAACAATATGAAAGAACCAATAGCAACCTCGGCATTAATTGCCTACAAATTGGTGACCTAAACAATCTGTAGTCAACATCATGACACAACTTTGTGCTGATCAGTAAGTCTGTGCCGGAGCCGAACAAGAAGATGTACCTTTCTTGTTCTGATCTGCGGGGCTGACAACTATGTTCAGACACAGCCGCAGCCGCATCCGTCGACTAGTAATTCTGCAACACCATATTTTTTTCAGACATAACTCCAGACGAAGGCGCCGGATTTGCCCTGTTAATGGATTAGCTGCTCAGAGACATAGATATAATACATCACAATGCTATGTAGCCTAACCTTACCTTCAGCCAAAGAGCATTCCTCCAATTGTTTCTCCACATTGTTTCTTCAGCCCAGACCCGACCGAGTCTTTCTTCCGCGATCGGACTCTGCATTATGGATTTTGCACACCCTCTCCTTCGACAACCCAGCCATACGTAACCAGCCTGCCCTTACAACGACAATGACAATGAAAAATCGACAATGATACTGAAAAATCGACAATGAAAAATCTAATTTTTATAGGTAGAATGCATTGACATCAAGTTCCTGGAGCGTATGTTGTGATTCCCTGAACTTTTGCCACCGTTTTGTTGCCGAACGGAGGACAAAAGGAAAACGGTGGCAAAAGTTCAGGGAATCACAACATACGCTCCAGGGACTTGATGTCAATGCATTCTACCTATACAAATTAGATTGTATCACTGTCGATTTTTCAGTATCATTGTCAATGTCGTTGTAAGGCCAGGCTGGTAACGTATGGTTGGGTTGTCGAGGGAGAGGGTCTGCGAAATCGATAATGCGGAGGCCGATTGCTGAAGAAATTAAGTCTCTGTCGGGTCTGAGCGGAAGAAACAGTGCGGAGAAACTATTGGAGGAATGTCCTTTGGCTGAAGGTAAGATTAGGTTACATAGCATTGTGATGTATTATATCTATGTCTCCCAATTGTTTCTCCACATTGTTTCTTCCGCTCAGACCCTTGTTTCTTCCGCTCAGACCCGACCGAGACTTTCTTCCGCGATCGGCCTGCCCTTACAACGACAATGACAATGAAAAAGCGACAACGATACTGAAAAAGCGACAGTGATACAATCTAATTTTTATAGGTAGAATGCATTGACATCAAGTTCCTTGAGCGTATGTTGTGATTCACTGAACTTTTGCCACCGTTTTGTTGTCGAACGGAGGACAAATGGAAAACGGTGGCAAAAGTTCAGGGAATCACAACATACGCTCCAGTAACTTGATGTCAATGCATTCTACCTATAAAAATTAGATTGTATCACTGTCGATTTTTCAGTATCATTGTCGATTTTTCATTGTCATTGTCGTTGTAAGGGCAGGCCGATCGCGGAAGAAAGTCTCGGTCGGGTCTGAGCGGAAGAAACAATGTGGAGAAACAATTGGAGGAATGACCTTTGGCTGAAGGTAAGGTTAGGTTACATAGCATTGTGATGTATTATATCTATGTCTCCCAGTTGCATCTATAGTTAGTTTTCCTTCTTTGGTCATCCAGCTTTCCTTCTTGATGGATGAGCGAAGAAGCTGGAAGTTTGGCTTTGGCTAATCCATTGACAGGTGAGCCCGCTTCTTCGTCTCGACTTATCTCTGAAAATGCGACTGTCTCTCAACAGAGTTGTAAAGCCTGCATATTATAAGACGTTTAAAATGATGGTGCGGGGAGAGCTCAGAACAAGGAAGGTACTCTTCTTGTTTACATCTCGGTTACAGATTCATGGAACACAAAGTTGTGTCATGAGGTTTACGACAGATTGTTTAGGGACCAGCTTCAAATATTTTTCACAGGTGTAATTTGGAGAGCAAAGAGTGGACGAAGTTAACCACTTCGGCACCAGCTTCAAATGTTAGTCCTGTTGCTGTTAATTTGAAATCAAATAATGATTTGAGATCAAAGAATGAGTATTTTTGACAAATATATTCTATAAACCAATATAAAATTCGTTCCTCTACAATATTATTAAATTCAAACAATATGTTTGTATAAATTTCCTACTCTTCAATTTAAGAACAGTCACATCAAAGATAATAAAGTCACATCAAAGATCAAAGATAATAATTTGCCTGTGCAGTGAAAATCTCTGACCGCTAGACCAATATTATTGTCAATATTTACATTAAAATGAATAGACCAACATTATTGTCAATATTTACATTAAAATGAATAAAGCAAAGGCACCTATATTACTGTAGACTGATATTATTCTCAATATTTAGTTTTAAATGACTAAAGTAACAGCAGGTCACAGAAAACATATTTAAATTTAAGGAAAGTTATTTAGTTTAAAATGACTAAAGTAATAGCAAAGTAATAGCAGATGAGAGAAATTATATTTAAATTTAAGGAAAGTTTAAATGAAATTATCTTTAAATTTAAGTAAAAGTTCAAATTTTGCATTCAGTCTCTAAACATGTAAGTACTCGTTTTAAAAAGTTTCAACCTTCTAATATTCATATTTATAGAAAATGCCTCTTATCTATATTATTGTTAATATATCTTAGAATGATTGTGTATTTATAATTGTGGGGCATCCACAATTATACTGTAAACCCTAGCCAACAACAAAAAGGAAGAGCACATAATATTTAAGCAATACTCAAGTATAACCATAGTAAGAATATAGAAACCTTTTCTTAACCAAATCAACTAAAGCCTACCAAGTGAGCCTTCACCATTCACCTCAGGCCTCATTACCATGGAGTATGAAATATCCTTTTATAGGTTTCATTACATTCAATACCATGTGCACAATACCATGGGCTATTAAAACCATCAACCCAAAAACCACACAATACCATGGGCTATTAAAACCATCAACCCAAACCATCAACCCAAAACCACGTGCTTTGACCCCCTTTAAACTTGACTTGAAATAATCACCAACCCCCTCAAAGTTTTAACCAATCCCACATGTGTGGACTTTACCTAGTTACTAGGGCCTATAACCCCCATATCACCTAGGTCTACATCTAGAATTTAGAGATTCTAGATATACATATGGACATTACCTATGAGTTACTAGATCTAACCAAGTCTTATTCCATATGCCGATTTATATATAATAAATATTTTCAACTTCAATGTAATATTATAATAAACAGTTTCAACTTCAAAGTAATATTATAATAAACAGTTTCAACTTCAAAGTAATTTTTTTTTAATTGTTGCTATTACACCAATTGCACTTACCCCACCTATATCATATACTCATTTTCCATTGCTTAACAATAATATATCCATTCCCTTTATTTTATGTTCTCGTCCTTAATTTGTGCTGTGCCTTTCTAGTTGTAATTTACAACGGATCAAATACCCATGAACCATCTCAATGCAAACAACCATACCTTCCAAGATATTTGCATTTGTTAAAGTTTAATACACACACAAATGTATTTTACTTAAATATACCAAAATAAAACAAAAAAATAACACACATAGAGACACAAAGAATGGTGGTTCACCATACTGCATATGGCTACATCCATAAGAAAGTGAGTTTTCTCTAGGCCCTTCTTAAAACACAACTTATGATTATTACAATAGGACTACCTGAGAAGTCCGATATATATTTCATCTCATACTATCAAACATGCTTATATATTTAATCTCATACTATCAAACATGCCTAAAGCATCGAGTGGTGTTGCAATACAATGGGCATCATCCACCTATTCCAAAGAATGAGTTGTTACCAACACATTACTACACACCCTACGATCGATTTCTAAGAACGAGTTGTTACTAATTGTTACAAATTTGTTCATAAAAATTCTAGGAACTATAACTATCATGTAAATAGGGCTTCACATCTCAACAATCTCCCACTTGAAATTCGATGCATGCTTCCTACCGCCATGCTCAAAGATTTTACCTACTTTTCATGGCCTATTGTCACAATTTCGCAAGGCCAAGAGTAGATTTGTGGAACTCCAGCTTCTCTTTTGGAACAACCTTGGTAAATCCATATCCATGATTAAGACTAGTGTGTATCTTCTCCAACCTCATCTTACCTTGTTCTAGGATACTTCGAATAAAACGATATCGTAGATATACGTGCTTCGTCCGTGAATGGAATACTTCATTTTTGCAAAATGTATAACACTATTGCTATCAATGTATAACACAAATTCCTTTTGTCTACTACCCAATTCAAACAATAGCCTATGCAACCAAAATATTTCCTTGGATCCTTTTGTGATTGCAATATACTTCGTTTCACTAGTGGAAAAAGCTGGCACCACCTTATGTAACCCTGAAATCTAGTTGAATGCTACTCCTACCAATGTGAACACATACATGATTATAAAGTGCCTTCGATCTAAGTCACGAGTCTGAGTCTACAGATCCTTACAATCGTCCATATTCTCCTTTGAACTTCAATAAATGATTTGATGTGCTTTTTAGATATCTCTCAAAATTCATTTCATTTCCTTCCAATGAACATTTCCTATATTACTCATATATCTATTGAACACTCCTACTACTTGGGAAATGTGTGGTTTTATATGGACCATTGCATACATAAGTCTCTCAACTACTAAAGAATATGGTGCTCTTGTCATGTATTATTTCTCTTCAAGTGTTTTGGGACACATCTTAGAAGATAACTTGAAATGATTTGTTAAAGGTGTAGTCAATGGTTTAGCATCCTTCACACTAAATCTATCCAAAACCTTCTCAATATTATTTTCTTGTGATAGTTTTAATTCTCTATTCTCACTGTCTCTGATAATTTCCATTCCAAGGATTTGATTTGTAGCACCCAAATCCTTCATTGAAAACATCATAGACAACTATTGTTTTAACTTGTTAATTTCAGTCTTACTAGATTCTACAACTAGCATATCATCAACACATATAATAAGAAGGATACAAATTCACCATTATCGAAAGACTTATAATAGACATAGTGGTTACATTCAAATCTAGGGAAATTTTGTCTAGCCATAAATGAATGAAATTTTAAGTACAATTTCCTTGGATCCTATTTCAACCCATACACAATCTGATTTAATATGCTCACTATGTCATCTTTAAGTTTTTCCTCAAAGTGTTCTAGTTGGTTCATGTACAACTATTCCTCGAAACCACCATGTAGAAAATTTTTCTTGATATCAAGATGCTCCAACTTTAGGTCACTACTCTAGTAGAGGTCATTTTTACAAGTGGTGTAAAAATCTCTTTGAAATATAAATTCCTTTTTGTTGGGAAAAACCTTTGATCACCAACCTGGCCTTTTATCGCTTCTTCCCACCTACTTCTTCCGCCAAACTATAAACCCATTTGTTTCGTAATGATTCCCTCTTGGATGGAAGAGGAACTAAATCCCATGTGTGATTATCCAACAAATATTTCATCTCAACTCTCATTGCCTCCATCCATTGTTTTTTGTCTTTATCCACAAATGCTTCTTCAAATGTAGATGGTTCAGATTCATCATAAAGTAATAAGTATTCAAGAGAATCTTTATACCACATTGAAGGCATACACTCTCTTGTAGACCTTCTAACTTAAGGGATCTTCTCCTATGGTGTACCCTCCTCAAAATTACTATTGGGGTGATATTTCTCTTCATTATCATGTAGGTTCTATGACTGAGCACATTGTTGTATTTGTGGATGAACATGCACTGGTGGTTGTGGATAATTTATAATCACCTTTTATTTGAGTAGACAACTTCCATTTGTGATGTCTTCTTACAGAACATGATCCTTGGTTGGTAAACTTTGTTTTTGTAGATTTTGTATTACCATGTTATTGAATATGATATCCTTGCTTCTTATTACTTGCTTGGACACTAGATCCCATATCCATCTAGAAATTATCTTTAAATTTAAATAAAGTTCAAATTGAGCATGTCATCTCTAAATATATGCCTAAGAGTAGTATTAAAAAATTCTAATGAAATTTTCTTGCACTAATATCCCTCTAAAATTAATTGAAAGAGATAATAAATGTTATGTAGTAAACTTTTCGCAATGAATGTAAAATTTAGAAAATAATGATAATAATAATAATAAATTTCCTCATTACATAAAGGTCCAATTAAAGGTAAATCATTCTTATGAAAAGATAATAGTTAGATTCTCTATCTATCCTATGCTATCTATGATTGATAACAAAAATATTGATGAGACAAACTAATAAACCACTCTTAAAAATTTGCAGATTTTTAAATATTATATTCAATAAGTGAAATTTAAAACAATCTTAATACTTTCCAATAGAGTTATTCTCTATAATAATATCATGTTGATGAAATACAATTAAAAAATATTTGATTTATTATTATTACTTCACATTGAATGATTATGAAAGAGGAACTAATATTTTTTCTCAAATTAAATTTTTATTCCATTTGAAAATCAGAGGGGTATCCTCTCTCTTTCCTTAGAAATCTAGCACCAACTTAAAAATGTGAGGTTAACAATGACACATTGTGAACATTTAACAATAACTATAATTATAGTTAGTGACATCTATACATATGATGGAGAGGAAAGCTACATCTTAAAATAACCTTAAGCAAAACACAACTACACTAATTTCATAAATCTTGATACATCATACAAAATAATAATTGCACACAATTTAATATCACAAGGTTCACTTCATATGTTCAATTGATTTACTAAAAAATGTGAGGTTAACAATGACACATTGTGAACATTTAACAATAACTATAATTATAGTTAGTGACATCTATACATATGTGAACATTTAACAATAACTATAATTATAGTTAGTGACATCTATACATATGATGGAGAGGAAAGCTACATCTTAAAATAACCTTAAGCAAAACACAACTACACTAATTTCATAAATCTTGATACATCATACAAAATAATAATTGCACACAATTTAATATCACAAGGTTTACTTCTTATGTTCAATTGATTTATTTTGAACAAGTACATTATTCTTATTTTGTGTTTAAGTGTTTGAACAATAAACACAATGGATGATAATAATGGTGTGCATGTAATTATTAATTGTTTATTTGATGATGATGGTGGTGGTGGTGGTGGTGGTTAATGCCCATTGAGATCAACTTTGGTCTATCAAACATATTCTTTCTTGACACATAGGTAATTCAAAAATCAACCGACTATATATAAGCTAGCATATTATGCTCAAACGGAAATAGATAATGTAAATTCATTGGTTTCCTTCAAAATTAAGTTCCAAATAACTAATCAATTTTAATCCTTCCATCTATAATTCCTACATAACTTATCCAATTAGTGATTTAAATTTTGTTGACTTATTGTCCTTCTTGGAGAAATTGGATCAACTTCATTCTTTGGTGTAGTTGTAGCAGCTTTGTTCCTTTTTCCAACTTTGATCCATCCTGTTGAGCTATCTTGCTCTTCGTGCTTATTAGGCTTGAGAGGTTCTTCTTCATTTTCATCATGAATGGTTGAAATTAGTACCTCACCCATTTCCACTACATTTTATAGTTAGTCCCATGACAGTTTGGAAATATCGAGACTTTCCAGCTCCACAGAATGAAAAAATAGAACGTTATCAATCGTTTCTATTTCTTCCTTGATGAATTTCAGCTCACCAACTTAATTCCATGCATCATTGCACATTTTTTGCACTATTCATCATGTAGTATTAGACTTAACAGATAGTAAACTTGTTATCACCATCACACATTTTTTGCACTATTCATCAACAAATAACTACATCTAGCCCAGAGAGCTTACCACTCTTTTCAAGAATATTCCCTTTCTAGCTGAAGCTGGGAAAATCATTAGGGTAGGAGGCTTTCTAAAATTTCTCCAGGCATCTGCATCCAAGAGTAACTTGGCCAAGTTAATGGGATGGAAATTGGAATCCTTGGATGACTATGGGATTTTCAACACTTTTTGAAGGTTACCTTATACTACCACCTTGTACAGGAGGTATGATGTATTCAGTGAATGATTTGGTTTCATCCTTTCAAAGACAATTGCAGCAGTCATCGAATGTTGTTTTAGTACATTCCTTCATGTCTGGAATGAGTCTAGTGCTTCTAAGTCTACAAGTCAAAGCTCCAATAAAAGTTTAGTCTTTTATTACTCCTTCAAAGGAGATGATCTGGTTAAGGATAAGTAGAATCTAAAACGTTCAGTGACTTTAAATTATTCTGAAGTTGACTTTAAAATCAAAAAATGCAATTGAAAAGGACCTTCTGAAAGTGGCAATATTGGCTTTGAAAAGGGTGTTTTTCTATTGGAATAGTGTGTTTTTTTACTACTTATGAACCTTAAATTCCAGTTTGTTGTTATAAAACTATGAACTTCAATTCAAAAAGTATGAATTTAAAATAAACAAATGCAATTTATGATTTGAAAAGTGTGAATTTCAAATCAAATAATGCAATTTTTTATTTGAAAATTGCAATTTTCATTTGTAAAATTTGTGAAAAAATCAATGTCTAAAATATTCAAGTCACTTTGAAGATGTGTCAAAAACCGCCTTTCTAATCTCCAAAATCAAGCAAAATCTGGTTCCAAAATTACCAAATCCAGGTTCCAAAAGTGCCAAAACTGGATCCAAAAGTGCCAAAACTGATCCCAAAATTGCCAAAACAGATTCCCAAAGTGCTAGATCAAGGTTCAAAAAGTGACAAAACCAGTTCCTAAAGAGCCAACCCGGTTCCAAAAGTGCAAAATCCGGTTCCGAAAGTACATTTTTTCCAGCTTTAATGAAGGGTCGGTCGACCCTTCTTGTTGTTAGTATTTTTGCAGTCTTCACCATTCAGGATATACATGAATTAACAGCCTATACTTCGTAGGTTGAATATTTGCACAATTCTCTCATAAAGGAGTTGGGAGGAATTATTCCTTGAGAATGGGGCAGCTCCACAGTTACAGACAGAGCAGAGAGAATGGGGAAGCTCCACAATTACAGACGGAGCAGAGAGAATGGGGAAGCTCCCAAGTAGACATGGAGCTCCCCAATAGACATGGAGCAGAGAGAATGGGGCTGCTTTGAATGGGTAGAGGGCCGAGGTACTAGAGTTGTAGCAAGCCAGCTGATGAAGGGACCTGCGAGCGAAGAATCGAGAAGGATCCATAAAGCCGCACATGTGAGGGCAGGAAGGTGGAAGCAAGGGAGCTGGTATATTGCATGAGGCACGCGTGCCATGTTACGGGCACCTGGGTCGAGGCTCCTCCCCCACATGCCCTCCTCGTGTCCAACACGTGGCCCCTTATGAGTCATGAGTCGGCCTGGAATTTGACGTCATACAAGACGTTTTTTTCATTCTAGCACGTATTTGACAGATAAATTTGGAATGGACACGTCAATCGTGACAACTACCAAAATATTCAAAACATCTATTTGACATCCATGAATTTACATTTCCCGTCAGAAATTTTAATGCTTGTTGTACTATACCCTATACCCTGTACTTCTTAGTAATTAATCTTGGCTATTATGTTGTGCCGATCTTGCATTGCTCATTCATTTTGGATGAAAATATTTTGTACAATATGACGTTCATCTCAAATTCAATGTGTTTAACCAACACCCCATTTTTTAACGAGGCCCTAGATAATTCAACAGAGCACACAACATTGTTTTTATATTTATATCTCTCTCTTGTGAACCGTCAAATTTCCAACTAGTTGGCATTTTCAAGCAGTTTTCCTTGCTATTATCTGTTGATTGATATTGCCCTTCATCTATAAACAACATGTCCGTTTGTTTATATATTTCTCCATATTGGATAAGTAAATCCTTAAACGACTTTTTGTATAATATGTTCGGTACTTCAACAACATTATAGTATGCAGACATTGAGTGATTATAAATAGTACTAGGTTCACGTTGCTCTCGACCCCAAATAAATACAAATTCTGCATTTTTCAGCCATTCAAATACACCCAGGAAATTTTTAATTTCCATGTTTTCGAGCCAGGAAAGCCACAGAGCAACATCGAAATGCTCTCTCACAACACTAATAATTTTGCGGCTGATCATGCGTGTATAATAACGATAGCATTTATGGGGAAAATGAGGTTGTTTGGAAGAATCTTCAATGTTGGATAACATCCGAACTCCAAAGAGCAATCCCTCTACTCCCAGGACCAATAGTTTCTTTTGTGGTGATATCCTCACTGCATACAAGAATAGTGACTATATATATAACAGCAACACTTTGTTCGTGAAGTTACTGATCACAACAGATTCAATTGATTTAATAAAAGCATCACACTGAACTAATAATATGTTACATTCAGACAGAAATAGCAACGTCTTCGGAAAATACATAAACCACATTGAATGATTTAAAATAGGCAATGATAGATTCTAGAAATAGGCGATGATAGGTTCCATTTGATAGTTTTTGATATCAGCTGATTCTTGCATTTTACTCAAATGCTGCCAAACTCCATGTACCAATTTAGTATCTATCCAAAGGGATGATGCAATAAAGGGCTTACTCAAAATATAGTTTTGAAATGGAAGTGCTTTCTCACCATCACCCTCCAAAACAATCATTAATGTATTAATTTCCGAATTTTGCATTGGGAACTCCTTCCACACACACTCCATATTCTTTTGTGTATTTCCTTCTCGATCGTAGGTACATCTCTCTCGAAACCAAATAAATAAAAAAATTTGCTCATATGATTTATCTTTACCGCATGCCAACAAAATTTTTGTAAGTAGTAGCTTCCCCTCATTGAGACCACATTTAGATGACCAAATCCCAGCATTGAATTTGGAAAGAAGTAAATCCAAAAATTGAATGGCATGTGTTTGTGACTCATATGAAGTTTTTCTATGTTTAAATTCACCACTTAGAGTAATTTCTTCCCGCTTTTTTACTCTTTCCCCTTTTTTTTTTCTCTTTTAGAGTCATTTTCTGTGACTTTCCTATGAAATAGAAAACCTTCCATTTCTAATATCAATAACATTTCTGTATGGGGAGCTGCACATAAATATTGTTTGTCATTATATATACTTCGGCACAAATTTGTTTTATGACTTTAAGTAGAAAATATTCTGTCTTTTACCTGTCAATGGCAGGCCAACATTTGACTGGTGAGTCACATCGCTGGAGACACCGCATTTTGACACCAAGGCTCCCTCTCTAGGTTCAATACTGCCCAAGCCCTCTTCTTGTGCTGCATTGTTCAAGCTATCACCTTGTTCATTGGTGTCCAATCTCTTGCCTGGTCCATTATTCCCCAATGTGATTTGCTGGCCAATCTCCAAGGACATCGTCGATGCCTGCTCTGGTTGTGGACGTTCCACATGTTGACCTGGAAATGTGTAGGTATACATTTTATATAAATTTTTGCAGGTCACTATCCCCTTTCATAATTTACTTAATTTAACCACGATCTGTGAAAAATATTTTTTTACCTTCTTGTCCCGTTTGGTAGTTCTTTATAGATTCTCTATCACATTCAGTTTCGTCGTCGGATATTGTAATTCGATTGGAGGATACCTGGGTATGCTCTTTATTTGAAGGTGTAGTAGAAGAGGAATTTAAAGAAGTCATTGAACATAACCGACCAAGAAAAGTAAAATAAAATCAAAGACATCTGAAAATGTTAATAGAAATACCTTGTTAACTTTGAGAAAACTAAAGTAAAATTCAAAATTAAAATAAAATCAAAGACATATGAAAATGTTAATAGAAATACCTTGTTTTATACCCAATGCATGATAGAAACTATTCATGAACAGCTGTTGTTGTACTATCTCCACAATAGAAATAACTATTATTTCTGGAGACCTGGTTAATGAACGAAGAAGCCTACCTCCTACGTACAACGATAGAACTGTGCCTTCAGAAGAGACCTGTCTAGAAAGTATGTGATCCCATAATTCCTGTGTGCTTTCTTTTGGAAACACATGGCTCCTCGCACTATTGTTGTTAACCTTGGGCCGAGGTAAATCAATCATCGGTAGGCCCTCATCTTTTCAATCCATATCGATTTCAGTAGATAAAATATCCTCATCACTTCTAATGCTCTAACACTATATAATAGAGAATCCTATAAACAAATCCGTAGAGAATTCTCTATAAACTCTCATTGTAGGATTCGTCATAACATGTTTTTTTATTTCTTTCTCCAACTTGTCAAAGCTTTAGAAATCATACAAGAGTTCTCCATATCAGCTAGAAAAATACAAGTACATGCCTCTTGATTTGTTTCTAAGTAGTAGAAAAATGCAAGCATGTCTTGTTCTATCCATGGAATAGCACAATTACACATATCCACAGCAACAAATTCACAGCTGACTATCGCATGAAAAAATGGAATTGTTCTGAGTGTGGTGACCAAAGAATCAGGGTAACAACATTGACAAGCAAACTGTGAACTATTTTCGATGTCGTCAATGGACAACCTCTCTTTATTGATATATAAATTCAATATTTTATGAGCATCAATTGGTATTTTGGTACTAATATCCACTTCAGACTCATTCTTTCTCTTTTTACTCGGAGATTTTGCTTGCTTTCCGGAGCATAAAATACTGCACAGTTGCTGGAGATGGTTTGGTGCAATTTTATATATTTCAATGACATTCTATGATTGATCAGTTTGAACATCATTAACTTTGAAATATTCAACGATCGAATGCCTGGTTGACCTCTCATCCTTGATTCGTTCGCAATTGTGACTTAAATTTTCTGCGCAAATTTTTTTATCGACTGATGTGCTCATCCAAACCGATCCATTGATTATATTGTCTGCCACGGCGGTCAATTCATATTCATCAAGATCATGCAATGGTCTGAAAAAATTAGAGCCATATTTCTTTATTTTATTTAGAACAAAATCATCCTGAGTGATGGTCTTTGGCGAGCATGGCAAGGAGCCACTTTTGTAAAGCTCGAATACATACTGCCATTTTCTCCACAGTCGTTCCGATGTGAAAACAAGAGTTAACATATCTATGTAGAAGACGAGCTGTTCAATGCTGATACCTTTTATGGAGTTGTTTATATTAATCATCTGCAATGATTATTTTCTGCGCAGAAATAGTGTGCTGCCCATCCAATATATAAAAATTTACTGATGGAAGATTAATTTCTTCTTCATCTTTAGGAAGAAAGGGAAATGTGGTCTCCTTATTGAAAGGCAATAGAATATCATCTCTCAATGTTGTTGTAAATGTATGGACAAGTGATACAACCATCTTTTGCACGATCTCCTCATCAACCTTTCAATATTGTAAGTGCGGAGGTGCAACAACACATCTTGTTACGTCAATGGAAAAAAATTTCTCATTGAACAAAAAGTATGTGATCTGCTGTTGTTTAACTTCTTTTGAACTTTCAAAGCTCTTAGTCGCTTTCCCTAGCATCGATATAGAAGGACTTCCATTGAGTTGTTTCAAGGTAGATTTGTCCACATCTTTTATAATATATTGGAGAAATGCTCTTCTGTTGTACGTAAGAATATTTTCATGGAATACCTTTATCGGACTCTTATTAATATTCATATAATGTAATACAGAGGTGATTTTCCCGGCCAACATTCGTTTCCTCCATACCGACAAAATTCCTTTCTTCAAGGATGATGCGGTATCAATTCCGGAACGATTATAAACAACATACGAGGGAAAAACCCACCCTTGCTTCGGACAGGAAATCAGATCTGGATTGGGACCATTTTTCATTAGATCTAGTCGATAATCAGAAACCATAAGGTCAAACTATAGAAGGACACACTTTTCACCATTGACTGCTTCATCTTGAACTCACAATCTTTCATCGGAATCAATGGAATCTGCATATGTCAATATCCCAGCTCTAGTCTGCTTTCCCTTGTAATCCAAGTAGAATAGATATAAATCTAGGTACAAATTATCTGGTTCTTCCATCTGAACATACCATCCATTTGTGAATGGCAGAAGGTAGTGATATTTTGGCAATTCAAAGCGAGGGATTTCCTGGTAGTTACTGAGGCTCAACAAATCAGCCATGCTTTATCTGTAAAATAGTCAATATTAAGTAGTCAATATAAGAATGCATACAATGTCTAGAATTATAAATTAGTGTTTTAATATTAGATGTATACTTCCAAATATTCATGCTAATGATCGATGGTTAAGGAACGACCCCTCATTTTCGAAATCAATTGATTGATTAAGAACAAATCTGCTAGAATTATCCTGAGAGATCGAATGCACATTTTATAGAGTCGTTTGGGATAAGGATCGATCATAGAACAAGCGATCATCATAGAAGGGACGACCGATCCTTCTTGTTTATGTGTATGAGTTTATCACATGTTTTGTATTAGAGTTTATGTGAATTTTTGTGCTTAATTTATATGTATGTGAATGGTAATTACACAATGATTAATTGGAATACAAGTGCGTGGTTGTGAAGAAGAAGCACATAGTTTGACGAATTCATAGTAAACTGGTGAATACAGTAGAGATTCAACGCAGTTCTCTATAATGTGATAGCTTCCAAGTGCGAAGTCATATGGTATTCTAGTTGATGTTAAATAGAACATTATGCGAAGATCGTAACGACATTTGTGCATCACCATGGTTAAGAAAATCTTGATTATGCAACCCCCATATTCGCTTCGGGTTAGACTTCAACCTATTTACAAGGTGATGCTGAAGGGTCGACCGACATTTATCTCAGTCTTCTTCCAGTGTTCACCATCCTTCATATATATGAATTGACACCCTCGCCTTTGGAGGTTGAATATTTTTACAATTCCCTCGTAAATGAAGGCTAGGTCGAAACTTCTTGTACCCAGGATTTGTCTCGTAATAGTTCAATACAGCAAGAAGTGTCGATCAATCCTTCTTTTGTTCACCATTATGGATACAGGTGAATTCACAATTCTCTACTAAAGGAAGGGGCGAACGATCCTTCTTTCCATATGTCGGGAGTCAGGATGTAGATAGGGGCCAGATCGACAATTGATAATAACTACACAGATCTAGGGTGCGAGGAAGGCAGCGTTTGAGAGATTGAAGACTGCGGAAGGCCATGGGGCTAAGCATGGAAGGAGATCAATGGTACCAGAATGATCATGCAATATGGACGGCTCAGAGAAATTCCTTTATCCCCAGAGGTGCAAGAATTATAGGAATGGATAGATAATATAAAAAATGGAATGCACAGGTATTTGAGTACTGTTTGATTCGGTTGTCCCCTGCCTCCCTTGGTCGAGGTCAAGGGGGAAAGTTAATTTAGATAGAATCAAATAGACTCTAGCACCTTGGTGAGTGCACATTCTATCTGGGACCAAGTCCAACAAAACTGATGCAATAACTAAACAACTAGCTCAAAGAAAAATTCAAAGAATCAAGTAAGAGAGCTACAATGGAATGTCACATTACACATATGGAGAAAAGTTATATTCATTTTGAATCTTTGATATAATATAAGAAAAATTAATCTAGGGGTTTAATCTTGCTCCCATGCATACAAGAAAATTTCCCACTTCCATAGGTATGTTCTTCCTCCATGAGATCATATGAGCTAAGACTTAAAATTGGACAAAAGTATTTGCAAGCCACCCGATAATTTGAAAAGATTTATGGTATTAAGAATGGAATTTAGATGCATTGAATAGATGGCAACCTTAATTAAGCTTGGATAATTATTGGAAAACAATCTCTAATAATTATTGGACAATAAAAATTATTAAAAAGTATTGATTGGATTGTTTCTTATCTCTTCTTTCCCACCAGACCAAATCATTTTGACAGTAACTAAATGGCTACCTTGCCTTTGTTAAAAATTGCCATGCAATGAAGGGGCGGCTGACCCTTCTTCTACCAAGTATTCTTTTCATAATAGTTCTAGACTAAAAGAAGGGTCGACAAATATTCCGTGTCTTCAACATTTTGGATACAGGTGAACTCCTGGATATAGGTGTTCACAATTTTATACTAAACAAAGGGGCGGCCGATCCTTCTTGTAGCCAATCTTCGTTCCCCACTATTTGCTGCGGATGTAGGGAGTTGGGAATTGTTGTCCCATCCCACAATATTCATTCTGGGTTGCGGGATAGCGGTATTGATGGAACGTTTTAAGAAATCTAGGTATCTGCAATCTGCAACATATTTGTGTCTTTGGTAAAGGCGATGAAATCCTCATGCGGGGTGCAAGAAGGGTCGGTCAACCTTTCTTGTGCCAAGTTTTCTATTCAAAATAGTTCTACGCTGTAAGCAGGGTTGGTCGATCCTTCTTGTGTTCACCATTCCGGATACAGGTGAATTGTAACCTATAGGTGTCTACAGTTCTCTACTAAATGAAGGGGCGGTTGATTCTTCTTGTTGCATGTTGGGACAAATATTGTTGATATGTTATAAGTTATCCAATATATTGATCCCAACTATAATTTCATTGCAGAAGTCGGAAGTCTGGAATTGTTGTCCCAGCCTAGGTGAGTTGAATATTTTTGCAATTCACTCATAAATGAAGTGTTGGCTGACCTTTCTTCTACCGAGTATTATGTTCAAAATAGTTCTAGACTGCAATAAGGGTCAGTTGATACTTCTAGTGTTCACCATTCTGGATAGAGGTGAATGGTTGGATATAGTTGTTCACAATTTTATAATAAATGAAGGGGCGGCCGATCCTTCTTGTCGGAGGTCGAAAGTCGGGATAAATATTGTTTATATGTTATAACTTAGCCAATCTCTATTCTAGGATGAATTTTGCATTAATTTGGAAGAAAGAACATTGACAATATTTAAATGTGTGGATCAGAGCATATAAAATGAATTCTAACTTAGGTATTACAGTCAACTATGAGGCAAAGCGATAAGATGGTGTAACACAAAATACATCCACAAAAGAGAAATTAAAAGACTGAAGAAAGTAAAATCATATGAATCTTTGTTTTGGATATGCTTGTACTTTTGTTCTTCATTAAAGTCTTCAAAAAATATTACGTCACTGTATTTTTTTCTCTCTGATCCAACCCCTATTACTCTGTAAAACCAAAATTTATACAAAATGTTCTTTGAAATCGTCGCTAAAAAAGAAATTTCAAAGAAATCTCTCTGATCCAGCCCCTATTGTCTTGCTCAAATTTGAATAAATTTGCCATTTATTTCAATCCTTCTACTGTTTGATGATCAAAAGCCTTGTTTCCATTTAGATGTCTCCTTTGAGATATAATTTGATGAGGATCATAATTAATCCTTTCAGCCTCTTGGAAATCCATAATCTTCAGTTATTTTTCTACTACAGAGAGGGTTGCCTTATTCTTAATGATGAATGGACCAAATTTAAGGGGTAATTTCACATCTGATGCTTTTTTGAAAGCACAGAAATGTTCTTCTGAATGAAACCTTTGTCTAATAAATTCCAAGGCAAAAACCCTCGCTGTTAAAAAGGATGGCAACAGATATGTTGCTCTAGTAAAACCATACACCCTAATTATAGTATGTTCTCTATACAAGGACCAATCACCTGTTTGGCCTTCTGGTGTAGGCTGCAAAGTTTCTTTCATTTCTTCTAACACTTGGGGCATTTCTGCATTAAAAGTAATTCTGTAAATTTTTGCCATGATTTTATGGGTGAACTCAAACTTATTGACTTGTTTAGGAAGGTCATGAGAAAATATGGTACCAAGGAACTTGGATTCCAAAATTTTTGAACACGCGAACAACTTCAGGAGATATGACTGATACCTAAAATGCTTCAACTGGTTGAAATTCACCAATTGGACATGAATCGCTTCAGCTAGGAATTCATCAAAATTAAAACAACACACTGGACTCAACTATGACTCTGGTGAAATTACTTGGTGAAGGAAACCTAACATAACTTTCGTGGTTCAACTTATCACTATGTAGACCTAAAACTTGACTCAACAAGGACAAAACTAACTGGGTATATTGCTGAAGACATGAATACTCAAAGGGAACGATAGGTTTTCATGCGACTGGCCATCTTTCAAGACTTGTAATAAAAACTTGTCATTTTCTGCAGGACTATTGTTTCTATAAACTTTGCCAAATTTTCTTCGTTAAACGACTCAGGGATTTTGGGAAATGTTTCAGGTAAACTTAGAACCTCACGGACAGTCTACGCATTTACTGGGCATAGAATTTTGGTCGTTTTTACATTAATGATTACCCTTTCACCCTGTGAATAATTCATCACACACCAACAAACAAATTCGGGGAAGTGTAGGGTTTGTTCGACACAAAAATAGTACAGAAAAGAACCAAAAACATTAAATACATTCTTTCCCTGTGACTTAAACTCCATTTATTTCTCCTTAGAGAGCGAAATACTACACATAGACAAAACAGGGTCGAAAATATCCCTTTCCTTGTCAAATACAAGCTTCTCGTTTTCATCTAAACTTTCATTGAAGGGAAGAAGGTCTTGGATTTTCTCCATTTGGGAGACAAAATCTAAACACTGAGGGTTTTGAGCTACCTGTGAAGTGAGCTTCTTGGGTGTTGTTCCAGTTGATGAAGACAATGACATGTTTCCCGTGGACCATTCTTTTCCTCCATGTAATAAGCGACGATTTTTTTTTTTTAAACTTTGAACAAACCTTTTATAGAACATATGCTTAGGTGGTTTCCGAACTTGCAATGAGAGGTTTAAATTTAAACGCTTTTCATAGCGGACTCCACCAACGCTTTCCATGTGGCATGCGGTTTAATTTCCGCTCTACCTTTTCCAAGTTTAACCACCATGCACTTTCTAGCAGGGGAACCGATTTCCACCGTCGATTTGCTTCTGGGTGTTTCTACCACGTTGCTACATGTTTGCAACTTTTGGTGTGAGTTGTCCAATTTTTTAGCGCCTTTTCCACCCCCGCCCTTGGAGTGAGAGACCTTATGTAGAGACCTTAGAATAGTGAGAATATTTTCATTGTTCCTCTCTATAAACATTAATAACCCAAGAATCCATATAGAATAAATTTACAAAACATAAAGACAAAAATGCTAACAATCTGAATAAATCACTTGTTTGATAAATTATACCAATTCTAGACATTGTTTGTAGATGGGTTTGTAGAATATCTAGTGTAACATGGGAAGAAGTCGATGAAGAAGATGAAGAGATGACCATAAGAGATAAGAGAAGTCTAAACGACAAGATCAATCTTCCAAGATGGCATTGATGGCATTGAGATGAAACATTAAATTAGGAAAAGAAGGAGAGATCACATGTCATAGCAATAACATCTAAGGTTGTGTTGTTTTTTTAAACAACCCATTTCATATTAGCTCCATAATTATATTGTCCATGTTTGACTATTAATAACTCGAATGCTTCCAAATGGCTCCAAATGCTTTTGATTTGGGTCTCAAGGTGTTTGAAAGGTATTAGGACATAAAAAGCGACAAAATTTGCATTGTTCCTCTCCACGGCTTTTAATAAGCAATGTCTAACCAAGATAAACCAAGAACCCATATAGAGGAAATTTTAGAAACATAAAAATACCTAACAATTTGAAAAAAACATTTGAAAAATATTCATAACCATTGAGATTGAATTGACAAGTAATCAAACTTATAATAGAAAAACCAAGGTTGGACGCAAATGGAATACAATCTATGCAATTTCCAATGACTACAGAGATCGATAAACACAAAAGAGGGAGTGAATCTAAAAAATATGTTCATGAATATAAAAACTATTATCTTGAATCACTTCATTAACAAATGCCACTCCATTGAAGCCCTTTGGCAACTTGAAAGTGGACGACAAGGTGCAAAGGTAACATTAACCAAAGCTAAAGCTATAGCCAATTCGTGAGCCTTTAGACAGTTTTAGAAAGTGCTTTTGACAACTACGAGGTTTTATGCTTTTAGTAATCCTTACTTTCTTGTGTTTTTCAAATTGCCTTTAAGGCTTTCTTTCCGTTAAATTCTTTTGTAATGTCCCCAACTTGGAACTTTTCCCAATTCGGTCAATTTTCAAAACTTGGACTAGTGAAGCCTCAAAATGTCCCAAATGATCCCAAATGCTTTTGAACTATGTATAGAGTGGTATGAGGTGTAATATGACACATTTATGCAACTATTATAGGCATGGAAACTTCCAATAGACTTAAACCACTTGCATTTACAATTAGAGAATGAAAGGCAGAATCACTAGGAAAATCTATGTTGAAGCCCCCAAGGGTAGATGGCTCCAAAAGACTCTTTAAACGATTTCGAATTGGGTCTGAAGGTATATGAAGGGTATTAAGAAATAAAAAAGAACCTCATCGGTGATTCTATACTAATATCATAATACTTCTGCAACATTGTATTGGATTGTGATAGTGACATCAATACAATGATACATGGATAATGATATATAGGTACAAGGACATAGATACACGTATAGGTTGATGGAAACCATGATACAATGGTAGTGGAGTATTGTTCTTCTTATTCATATTAGGGTGGCAGGATCGAGCAAGGATAGGAGATTGAAGTTTCCTTTGGTTTGGTGCTTGTGATCTCAGGGAGTTGGGGATTCCATCCAGTTGGTGCTAGTAAAACTATTGAGTTGGAATTTACCGAGGTCTGGAGTCCTATCTATAGGTTGGAAATGATGAAAACCAAGGGGTTGTAGCCTCGTTCTGTTAGCTTTTCATCATTTAATTCAAATGATGATCTAGGATCTTAATTGAGAGAACAACATGTACAGCATGTCAAACAAAAGAGACAAGAGACACAAAGCATTTCACCGGGAAAAACCATAAAGGTGAAAAACCCCGCAACTTCCTCAGTCTAGATAGAATAAGCACCAATACAAAGATCACAAAGATGAAACCCCAAAAGATAGATGTCTCTATCATTTTTTCCTCTAGGCTCCTCCACTTGTGCGCACTCCTCTCTCTCAACTATGTGAGTTGGATGTGTGAGTGAATGAGAAAATATAGTGGTGCAACCACTCTATTTATACTTTAACTTGACCTGCCTTTTTTTCTAACTGGGTCAACCCCCTAGGGGAGTCTAACTACCCTTCCACTTAACACATACTAGGCCAACCCCTCTAAGGAGGTCTAATAACCCATCAAATATAAGTTACGACACTTACAATAAAACTTGTGACACTTGCAAATACAAATGACGACACTTCCGAATGGAGGAATAATAACATCTCCACTGGGGATACAATAAAGTACAAATGTAATACATACAATATAAAAGTGAATATCTTCTGAAGTTACAGATAGTACATTAAGACTCCCTCTTAACTAGGAAGGTATTCTCTTGACACAGGCAACAATACATATAGGCACAAGTCTTCAATACTGGAGCTAGATCATCAATACTTGATCACTGGAGCATCATCGTAGGTCTTCATCCATGTAGGTCTTCATCATCTCTGTGAGCAAGCCATCAAGTAGGTACATCTCAAGACTGATTACACTGTCTCTGCAAAAATTTGTGTACCGTATTGTCATCCCATAATCTTTAGATCGTACAAGGATTTCTTTAGTTTGCACACATGAGTCTCCCTGTCATGTGTCTCAAACCCGAGTGATTGCTCCACATATACTTTCTCTTCCACTACACCATTCAAGAATCCTATCTTGACATCCATCTGGTGTATGATATTCCTTTTCACGATCTTCATTATCTTTTGGTTTTACTTCATTCATTGTTGTATATTGATTCCTGAGTACTTCTGGTTCTTCAAAGTCTTCTTCTTGATTTCATCATTCTTCTTGCTGAATCATCGTCACTTGTTCTTCAAAACAAGTCTCTCTTGTAGGTGATGGTACAAGGTCTTTCCTATGGGACAAGTTCAATTGCATGATTAGAAACATCTCATAGTTTTCAGAACAAATTCTTACACATAAAGACATATGTCATACAGTCATGCAATTATTTTAGCCAATCATGCTTCAATACAGCATTTATCCATATCCCGTAACTTTCTAGATTCTTTCCATATTTACCAGAACATTGTTAAGAGTGTGCACTACTCCAACATGTCAGCAAAGAGGTTTCATTCTAGATAAGTAGCAATGTAATGTTGTACAGTACCATCGACCACTTACCCATTACTTGCATACAAGTAGTATCTTGTTCATTAATGCAATTTTTTTCTAACATGCATAATATACATCCTAATTAATCTAGGAACATAAGTATGTATATGACTGAACAACATTATTTAATTAATAATATATACAAGAAATAACAATTCAAATACTTATCTTTGTTTGGTTGTTGGGTGGACTCCCTCTCAATTTTTGCTTCTTTGCAGGAACTACTGGAGTCTCCAAAAGAGTGCTCTTCTTCTTGTGGGATCTGCTTTTGTTCTTGGGACAATCTCCTTCTTGTGATGAGGAAGCTCCCTCTTGTTGTAATTCTTCTTGGTGTGTGCTGTGAGAACCTGGTCTTCACTACCCATGTTTTCTATTCAAGCTACAATTTGAGCTTCTTCCTGTGAGCATTCCTCCCACAGCCTACTGAATGTGATGAGATTCTTCATAGCACAAATTCCTTGGATGAAGGAATCCGATAACCTAGAAGGACCATTCAAGGTGGTGACTCATCACTATTTCTCCATTCTCTATATCTTCTTCAATGGCTTCAAGTTGTTATTTTATCTGAGAGACCCTTGTAAAGTGTGACTGCATGGTCTCTATGTTAGTTTATAAATTAATCATTAATTCAATATGATCTAGGATCTTATCTGAGAGAACAACATGTACCTCATATCAATCAATCAGAAGAGACAATAGACACAAATCATTTCACCGGGGAAACCATAAAAGAGAAAACCCCGCAACTTCCTCAGAGATAGAATGAGGAGTGATACAAAACCCCAATAACAAGAGATAGTCTCCTAGCAACTTATCCTCCTCCACTTGTGAGCACTACTCACTTGAGAGAATGAGTGAGTGAATGAATGAATAAATAGAGAGGTGCTCCTCTCTATTTATACTCAATGTCTTCCAATTTCCTTTTACCCTACCTGGGATGAGCTCTCTAGGAGATTCTAATAACCCACTATAACTTAACTCAAGGCTGACCCCACTAGGGAGTCTGATAACCATATCACATACAATGATGACCTTTCTGATTGGAGGAATGAAACCTCTCCGTCAGAAGTACAATGTCATATGAATACAATATAAAATATACAAGTGAAATACATTCCGAAGTTACAAATACATCAACACTCCCTCTTAACTAGGAAGGTATTTCTCGACACAGTTCTTTAGCACAAGTCTTCATCGTCGACTAGACCATTCAAGAAAGTTGTCTTGACATCCATCTGGTGTATATTCCACTTCATCACTACAACCAGAGCAAGTACTGTTATGACGGAAGTGTATCAGGCTACGGGTGCAAAAGTTTCTTCTTAATCTATCCCTTCTTTTTGGGAGAAGCCATGATCCACAAGCCTTGCCTTGTATTTCTCCTACTCCACTTGTGCGCACTACTCACTTGAGAGAATGGGTGAGTGAATGAATGAATAAATAAAAAGTATAATAACCCTACCTCCTCCATTTATTTATACTTGTTTTCCACTTTCCTTTTACCCTACCTGGGCGGACCTCTCTAGGAGGGCTATAGGTGAAATATGATGAATTAATAAAGCAGGTTTCAGGTGAGACCTCTCTGCAGGAAGCAAAGCAAGTCATTTGGGATGACATTATTGCAAAGGAAAAGAAATTGAGGCCATATCTCGATTTCATTCTGGACAAAGAGGCTGTGATAAAGTTAGCTAGGAAAAGCATAACAACAGTCAAGGAAAAGTTCAACAAGAAGCCCATGGACTGTGCAGAAAAGGCCATAGAATTTCTGAATGGGATGACAGAGGATGAGGTGAAAACAACTAGCATAAACTTAGGATAGAGTTTTTAGTATTATTTGGGAAAAGAAGGTGGTGAATAAGTATCACCAGATGAACACGATTCAGGAAAGGATAGACATTTTAGCACGTCAAGTAAAACTCTTCAAAGAAATGTTTGATCCATTATTCAAGAAGGGACTTCCTCTCTTTTGGGAGGAGGATGGCACCACGAGGACATGGGAAGAATATCAAGGCAAGTTGTGGGGACGCCGATTCAATTTGGATTATGTATAACTTAGGTAAATTTATTCTAATGTTTATGTATTGATTCACTGTAATTTTTTGCATAATTAATGAAATTTAGTTGGTTTCTCTTGGCCATCTTTTTTGGATATTAATTTGTCAAATTTCTTTAAACTATGTTTTATGTTGCCAAATTAATGAATACATCGATCTGTAGGTTGGATTTAAACTAATATACGATTCATGTGTTATTATGTGTTAAATGAATTTCTTCGTTTATTTCATTTTATCTATAATTTTCTGCAACTGATAAACATCCACACATTTATATTGATGCTAGTAAGTGGAAAAGCGCTCTTACAAAGCCAGTTGCTTGGATCTGCATTGGATAAAGATAACTAATCTTATGCATTTGATTCTGATGCGTTTTTATTTCATTCCTGCATGTTGTGATTGTGTAATTGAAAGGTTTTTAATTATGTTGTGATTGTGTAATTGAAAGGTGTTTTCCACTGTGCATGTGTAGGTTGGTGTGGAGAAGCCACGTGGGCAGGAATTCTGGTGTGGAGGAAACACATTGGCAGGAGCCCCGACATGGAGGAGTTGCATGGGCAGAAGGTGTGATGTGGACCGGCCACATCATATCCACACATGCCAGCAACCGTGAAGGATGGGCAAAGGTGGTCTCGCAAATGGAGGACAATGGTTTTCCTTACCGCCCTTCCAACTTGCGAAATCATGTGGTGCTGCCACGTGGATAGCGGTTTCAGATTCCGCAACCACCCATCCCTCCATCCTAGCGCGCATGTTGGGGATGCGGAACGGAAGTGGGACCCTTGATATTTTTCCGCCAAATTGATCTTTTCCGCCATTTAAAATGGTTTGTACGTTGGCATGGAGGTGATCTTTTCCGTCATTTAAAATGGTTTGTATGTTCACATGGAGGTGATATTTTCCGCCATTTAAAATGGTTTGTACGTTCGCATGGAGGTGATCTTTTCGAACATTTAAAATTGCTTGTACATTGGGATCGAGTTGATCTTTTCCGCCATTTAAAATGGTTTCTACAATGCTAATGGTAAATTATGGATTGTATCACTCATGTGAATAATCTCATCACATTTATGATGGATTGTGTTTATGTGTCAGAACGTACAGATGATATCCCCCCACACTGATAATAAATGTCACGAACTTTTCTGCATTGATATGCCGCCACACTGCTCTTCCTGCCCACTGCTCTTCCCATCCACTGCCTACATTTAAACCTATCCCGCCACACTGCTCTTCCCTCCCACTGCCTACATTGAAACTTAAAGTTCAAACTCTCTATGTTTTCCAGTTTGGAGCTCTATTTTATTTGAGGACCGAGGTTTGCTTTTGCTAAGGTGGAATTGAGAAGATTGGTTTGAAGAATCGACTGCTAGTTTTTCAATTGGCAGGTATTTATATTATTTAAACCATAAATCTAAATCTATAACAGAGCATGCTTATTCAACCTCCGGGTTAAAAATCCATATCTTCCATGGTTGTCAAAAATCAATGCAATGACAGTTTGAAGTTCATAGTAATTTCAAGTTGCTGAACGTTTTAGATTCTTCAGATTTCCTTCCACCCTTGTCTGTCTTCTTCAGATTTCTAGAATTTATTTCCTTCAATTCCGGGTAGTTATCTCTTACATTCCATTAATATGAATTCACAACATTATATTTGCACAATCATGCGTTACTCATTACTGGGCTAAATTAATGGAATTAACAGGTTCAATGACGATTCCCGCTAGCTTGCATACATTTTCTATCTGGTGATGTAGCCTATTATTTTCATATATCCCATATTGTTTTATGCAAATCCTTTAGCATTTGGCTAGGTTTGTTGGAAAAAGATAATGACAAATGAACTCGGAAAATTGAAACATGTTTTTTCTTTTTAATATCATTTTGCAGTTAATATTCACTATAGTATACTGATCTATGTAAACGTTAATACTTTATTTGAAATATTTGAAATTTATAATTTATGTCTTAATTTATATAATATTGATTACATTTCTTTTAATATAAATATATATAATTTAAGTAGTTAATTTAATTGAATAAAATTAAGCAATCAAATAGCTTTAAACAATATTAAGGTATAATTGTTTTCCAATACAGTATCTTGGCTAGACAAGTCCCATGTATTCCATAGTTGGATGTGGTGTATGACTCAAATTGTTGGATGCAATGAGAACACATGTGAGTCTTGCATACGATACCAAGGCATTTAGTTTAAGAGATAAAGCTGATAAAAATGTTGTTAAAATTTAGGCAGGATACCATGTTGGAAAATGAGTTTAACAGTGACGACAATGCAGATAGTGATACCATTAGTTGGAAAGATTCTGACTGCGATTAACCAGACAGAAACATTCTTTCATAATTTTGGGCCAAGAATGCGGTGAATGATATAGCAGATTCTACCTCGCCAAGTGTAGCACAGATCAATTCTGGAATAATCAAATCCATGTGGCACAATCTGAACATTCCACGTGTCACCCTAGAGACTAGATTTCGAAATTTGAATGAAAAAATTTACAGACGTTTTGCTACAAAGAGTTTGCCATCAAGTCAAAATTTTGTTAGTGAAAGCGAGGTCGCTCTATCATCAGGTTGTTCCATTTCGGGGTGTTGAAAGAAGATGTTGAGGAGAAAGAGCATCCGCTCCTTCCTCCAGGGATGAGTTTTTCGGAGTGGCTAAAGTAGATATCGGCACTCTAAACATATATTTCATAGGAACATTGCTTCGCAAATTTTGCTGGAGAGTGGAAATATCCAAAGAGAAAGATCGACCGCTCTTTCTCCAAGTTTTATTTTTAGAATTCCCTCGTAAAAGAAGGGGTGGACGGTCCTTCTTCGTCTTCACCATTCTGGATATCGTTCAATTTCTAGATAAAGGTTTTGACAATTATCTACTAAACGAAGGGGTGTCTGATCCTTCTTCTAGAAAAACAGAAGTCAGGAAAAACAATTTTATATGTTATAACTTAGCCGTGCTTAGTATTATTCTGGTGTTCACCATTTTAGATATAGATGAATTGACATGCTAGCCTTCGTAGGTTGAATAATTTTACAAATATCTCATAAATGAACACGTGGTCGACCCTTCTGCTGCCCTGTATTGTATTCATAATAGTTCTAGAATGCAAGAAGGGTCGGTCAATCCTTCTTTCTTTCGCCATTCTGGATATAGGTGACTTGTTGGATATAGTTGTTCACAATTATCTCTTAAATGAAGGGGCGGACGATCCTTCTCTTCGGAAAATGGAAGCCAGGACAAACATTTGTATATGTTAGAACTTAGTTGATGTCCGAGCCCCTACTATTTACTGTGGAACTTGGAAGTCGAGAATTGTCGACATAGCCTTCTAGATTAAATATATTTAAATTTATTTCATAAATGAAGGGTCGACCGACCCTTGTTGTGCTCAATATTCTTCCCTTGTTCACAATTTTGGAAATACATGTATTGACGGCCTAGCATTCATAGGTTGAACGTTTTTAATATTCCGTAGTAAATGAACGGGCAGGAGACACTTCTTCTACCCATAATTCTTTTCGTAATATTTATAGACTGCAAGAAAGGTCGTTCGATCCTTCTTGTGTTCGCTTCTTCTACAAGAAGGGGCGGCCGATCCTACCATTCAGAAAAATGGAAGTCCGGACAACCATTTTTTATATATTATAATTTATGTTATATCTTTGTTTAAAATAAATATGATTGTTAATGTGCTCCTATTATTTTATATTTCATAAAACACTTCTGAACTGGATTTTGGTTCTGAACAATGTGTGCTGTTATTTTATATTTCAGATATTGTTTATGAAATGGATTTTGGTACTCAACAATGTGTGGACCTCCTTTTGAATGGATTGAAAGTTGCTGAAGGAATCTCATTTTCAGAAAGAAATTTTTTGCATAATATCAACATTAATGAAGGATGTATCATTGTAAATGTTACCAAGTCTTTGAATGCAAGTCTTCCATTGCCCTATCAATCAGAAGGTGCATATACATTGTCAGAGGCTATTGGTGGTTATATTCAATGGCCTATATCTGATATCGTTAACCAGATTGGGTCTACTCTTTGCAAGAACGAGGTGAATGATATACCAGCTTCTTCTTTGACGAGTGTAGCACATATCATAACAACTGAGAATAAGGTGAATGATATACCAGCTTCTACTTCGACGAGTGAAACACATATCACAACAACTGAGAATAAATCTTCTTTTATTATGAGAAAAGTTAAGTTCTTATGTAAGTGTTCAGAAAGAAAGGATTGCATTTCCATAGGATTTGTAACACATGTGAGTGAGATTGATTTTGTTGGGGGAACATTTTTGGGTGACTTCTCCTTTGGTATTCTGGTCGATGAAGTGGTGTTTTCTTGTATGGCATGTTGTCCAGGGGTGAGTAGTGGATCTTTTGTTGTATGGATGATTAAAAGAATCATCAATTTTAATACAGAAACATTGCTTTCTGTTCCAAGCGCTTTCAACAATAATCTATCTGAATCTACTAGTTAATTTGATACATCAATGTTCTTTAAAGCCAAAGTATGTTGCTCGGGGAATAGTGTCAACTGTTTTTTAGGGATACATTGTACAATTCAAAGTACTAGATGCTGGTGAGTTTGGTATTTTAGTTCATAAATTCTTCTGCAATTGCGAGGATTGTGGTGTAATTGAAGGCTCCCTTATAAGATGGCCTACAAACAATTTGCTTGACCTCGATAATGTTCCTTTGGATGTTATACTTTTGGAATGTTTTTGAAGAATGTCCTTTACAGATGGTCATTCCAGGTACTCCCCATTGTGAATAAACAGATGTTAAAGATAATGGAACAAGGCCATACAATTCCATAAAGCGGTAAGATGGAACTAAAATTTCTGAATGAAATTCAAGATCAGTACCTTACAGGGCTGCAATAAATTAGGGTGCACACCTTTCAAACATTGGCACTGAACATTGTTGCTCAAATTTTGTATATAAAAAATTCCACTTCAATCAATAGTTGAATGTGCTAAGAAATTTGATAGTTGAATGTTATAAATTCTATGGGATCAAATGCTCCTGTGCCCAAAGAAGGATATGACATAAAAAGAAGCTTGTTTACAATGAGATTAGACACAATAGACATATGGCGAAATGCATGGTATAAATGCCACCAGATAAAAAAGAGCACTTTGGGTAAGGCGATTGGTGGTATAAATGCCCATTTTTCCCATCAAATACAATTAATAATTTCTTGGAACCATCATGTTAAACTGTCACGTTTTTTTCCAAAACTTAGTTTTGATGGGCACTTTATTCTCAAAACCGTCATTAATATTTGTGGGTTACTCTTAATAGAATTTGGATTTACATTTTACAACTAACCTTCCTAATTTCTTTTAATCTTTTTTTCTATGATCATTAATTTGTTTGATAAGTTAACATAAACAACTTGGCATTAAAATAGAAAATTCCAAATTGTTAACTTGACACATAACCATTGGACCTTTATATGCATATCATACCTGGAAATAAATGTACACATTTTAAATATTTTCAGCCATGAGCATTTTCTATATAGTCAGAACTTTTATTTTCTATGTAAATGTGAAATTTTAATCAATTTTAAAATATATATTAATAAAAAATTTACTCTAGACAAGTAATTATTCTATCTGCCGAAGGGAAAAATTTAAACCAGACCATTTTTGGATGGGGAATATATATACTCAAAACGTCAAAACAAATGTGTTTGATGGTTAAAATTAGAACCAAATTCCAGCCCTGGGTGGAATCCAACAGGAACATCGAAGGATCTGAAGGTCTTGTACAAAAAATTCTTAGATAGACAACAACAATGGGTTGTTGGTGCAGAAGAAAATATGAAGATCGATGTAAATAGCATCATATGGGCATGGTCACCAAGAAGGGCCTTGGAGTAGAAAAAATAAGAATAAACGAGAAGGGCCTTGCAACAGTCAAGGCACAACGAGAAAATATAGGGAATAGTGTTCAGAGTGGTGGATGTTCTCAAGGGTTGATAGTAGACAAAATTGGTTTTTAAATTTCTCTATGTGGCAGTTTTAAGCAACAAAATTGTTGTGTTTCTAAATTTCCACTTGGTCAACAAAAAGTTGTATTTTCTCATTTCCGTTCAAGTTTTATAAAAGGAAAGATACAACTTATAGCCATTGTGATTGATAATGGATGGTTATTTGTTACAAAATTGGATTTTTGATAAGTGTCATAATTTGCGCACTAACTGTCATTAAGTGTTGTAATTGTGATTAAGAATAATTGGCCTTTAGAAGTGGTTTATCCGCTACACTTAAAATCAAGTAATTATCCTCAAAGTAACTACCTAAATACTAAAATATGATACGCTATACTCAAACTGCCAAATTCAGCGGTGCTCATAGGAGAAAATATTCTATACGAGCCAATATTCTATGCAAGCCAACTATATTTCTAATATTGAATGTGCCAAATCAAATATTGCACGTGTCACTCTGGGATACTAGATATCAATATTTAAACAACAAAATTTATACACGTTTTGCTTCAAAGACTATGCTAGCAAGTGGAAGTATTCTCAGAGAAAGAGTGGCCACTCTTTCCCAAAGGTGTTCTATTCTTACAATTCCCTCGTAAATGAAGGGTTAGCCGACCCTTATTATTCCAAATATTCTTTTCATAATAGTTTGATATTGCAAAAAGGGATGGTCGATCATTCTTGTGTTCTCTATTATGGATATAGGCGAATTGTTGGATATAGGTTTTCACAATTAACTACGAAAAGAAGGGGCGGTCGATCCTTCTTGTCGGAAAACAGAAATCGGGAGAAACCATTTTTATAGGTTAAAACTTCCAAGGTGTTATATTTTTAAAATTGCCTCGTAATTGAAAGGTCGATCGACCCTTCGTATTCCCAATATTATTTTAATAATAGTTCGACATTGCAAGAAGGGTTGCTCGACCCTTCTTGTTCCAAATATTCTTTTCATAATAATTCGCCACTGTAAAAAGGGTCAGTCGATCCTTCTTGTGTATTCCATTATGGATATAGCTGAATTGCTGGATAAATGTTTTCACAATTAACTATGAAAAGAAGGGGCGGCCGATCCTTCTTGTCGGAAAACACAAGTCAGGACAAATGATTTTCATATGTTATAACTTAGCCGATTGACTAGCTATTCAGAAAACAGAAGTCGGGACAAACTATTTTTATATGTTATAACTTAGCCGATTGCAGAATCTTGGTTTTTGGTTTTGATATATTTTCTTTCCGCAACCTGCAACCCGCAATTCCGGAAAGAATGTATATATTTATGAAATAAAACCCCACAACCATTCTTTTCCTTCTCGTATGTTTATGTTTTAACCGTCGATTTGTCTTGATCCTGCGGATGATATTACACTGGGTGATTTAAGTAAAGTTTAGGTTGCCTGTTTAGCTTGTCGTTGTTATCACTAGCATTATCCTGGATGAAACTGGGAGGCTCAATTTCTAAAAGGAACGAAGAAAGACTCGGTGGTCTGCACAAAATAGAATCATCTGGGTAGGTATTGACAACCTCAAGGTTGAACTGATCAAACCCCAAGGCCAAAAATTTGCAAGGAGAATTAAATTTCTGAGGTTCACCTATAGTTACATATCTACGCAAATAAACGGTCTAGATCGACGGTGTTGAAGATCTACAGTCATGAGCACGCTTTGCGCAAAAAGGGTGAGGTGTTTTAGACGGAGGCGGGAGGTTTATCCCACAAGCATCTTAAGTAGCAAATCAATGGCCATTGGAGTAGATCGACGGTTGGGAACTACTTCTTCGATACGACATGCGTGGAGCAAACAAACTTTCGGATCCGTGAACTTTTAGTAGAGGCCCGCAGGTTTGGACTGGGCAGATCTGAGGAGGCCAAGATCTATAGCCGAGGTTTTGTTCGCAGATCTAACTTGCATGAAACATCAACACAAGCCAAATCCACGAAGTTGGTAAAAGCCACAGGGTTTGACGGCCAGGATTCGAGGTGACATGTGGCGGGATTTGAGGCCACCAGGGATCAGGAAAATGGATGGCCAAGGAATCTTCCATGCTGCAGGAGATGGAGGGGTGATAGCAAAGGATAAATAATATAAAAACTCACTTGCATGGAGAGCTGGATTCCTATTTTGCATCCGAAAGTGATAGGAGCAAGTTGTGAAGAAACAGACAGGTGAACCGGGGGCCCAAGACAACCTCAAAAAGATAGGTAGGTTATCTTCTCTATAGTAAACTATTTAATGGCTAAATTGAGTGATAGAGAACCCATAGAAACATTGTTTACAGACAGATATGCAGAGGTCTACGACACTATGATGACCGATGACCCCATGGAAACTGTAAAAAACAAGCTGAAACTGGTTAGGGAGCGAGGTATAAACATGCACCAGGTACACTAGTCCTATTTCCATCTGTTTACAGTCGTCCAAACCCCTGGTTTTCATGAATTTGTTGAATGGTGCACCTCTAACTACTCTTCTATTGAGCGGGAAATCATGGATGCTTCCAAGTCCAATATCCTTTACGAAATTGATACCCAAACCCTTAGAAAAACCCTGTTAGTCCCAAAAGATTTTTGTCAGAAAGCTATAGGGTATACCAAGGAAGCCCTAATCCAGTCTTTTAAACAATCCCCTGTTGAAGTAAAAAAAAAATTCTACAGGTCTTGTCTGAATCCTACTATCCAAATACAAGAGCAGGATTTATCAATTGAAGCCAGACTATTCACGAAATAATCTAGAGGTGTTATCGTCATGATGAGCCAATTCCTAGGTCTAGACTCTGATATGTATGTCACAGAAGCTCTAATAAGTTTTCTTTTTGTCCTAGGAACCTACCCCCTGGAATCAGATGACCCAAGCCAGTCTACCCAATGTGCATGCCTCAGGTTTGATGAAGTTTTGGTTGAAAGTATACACTCCCAGCTAAAGAATTTCCAAGAAACAAGGATTTTAAAATTTCAGTCCTACTTACTAAAAATGTTCCCGGCATTCAATGAGGAAAACTTGAAAATGCCTAACGTACTACTTACTCAATATATGTACACTGATTACACCAAGTTCCATGATGACCTCATGTCCGAGGTTTATGAGGTCATTTTCCAAAAGAAGCTTCCTAGAGTATTACCAGAAATGCAGGAGTTACTACAACTTTCTCCTGAGAAGAGGGTCGGAGATTGGTTCCTTTCATAGCATGGCACAATCATCATGGTTTATGGGTTTTCTTATGCACCCTACGTGCTACCAGTTTTCCTAACACCCAGAATGTTTGCATTAGAATTCATCAGACAAAAATTGAAGGCAGAAGCTGAGCACTTTCTAGATCATAGAAAGGGCTCTGATATTGTGTTTCCATCGACTGTAGGTCCATTCTTAATAAAAAACAAAGGAGCTCTTACAACCATCGAATGCAAGATAAAGGAGATGGGTTTCAAAATAGAAGCACCCTTAAACTATGATCCCCACCACATCATTTCCAATATGAGGAAGGAAAGCAACAGGAAGACTTTTGTGCATTTCAAAATTCTAGGCATGGCAGAAGCTGCAAATTTATTGGAATGTCCTAGCAGGAGCCAGATGGAAATAGACACACCTGAGAGCTCCTCCCTGTTGATACAAAGGAACAAACCCACAGTGCCCGTCTCTTCTATCCTAGTCCTATCAGTGGTAGCAGGCATGCCTATGGTCATCAACTTAATAAAGTACAGTAAGGAAGCTGACAGTGTCTTTATGGACACAAAAGGGGAAGTTGAGAGAGCCCCAAAGAGGCAGAAAACTGACGAATTTGAGCAGTGGCTAGCACCTGTGGGGACTGGTAAAATAAAGAAACAAGTGGATAATCTACCAACATTTGATATCAAAGAGTATGTGTTTAACCCAACGGGCACTGAGCCTGCTGCCTTAAGCAAGAATAGAGATGAGTTGATAGATGAATACAAGGTGGACTCATGGGCAGCCTCAGAGGAGTCCAAGTTATATACTGAAGTAAGGCAAAATTCAAGCAAAGAAGTGTCTCTAGTGACTAGCAGGAGCCTCACTCAGAACACCCTGAGTTTGGCCTTGGCCACCAAGAGCAAGGCCACTGAGCTAAGGATGAATTTAGAGGACATCCCTGTCCCAGATGTAATAAACTTGCACAAAGAAATCGAGGATGGAAAAAAAAGCTCATAAGGCACATATCAAGAAATTGCAGGGTGAGATAGTGGCCAATGAGGGCCAGGCTGATAAAAGAGCCAGCATTCAAAACCTACTCAATGAAAAGGACAACATCATTCAATATCTAAAAAAGGGGTTGAAAATCCCCTCTACCCAGTTAGTAGTAGTCTCTCAGCTAACAAAACTGGAGGAAAAGAAGGAGAAGTTGCAGACTAACTTGACAGACTGTAGGGCCAAGCTATTGAAGCTTGAAGAGAAGGAAAAAAAATGGCAGATAGATATAGCCATTGTGGTGGCAAGGGAGAAAATCTCAAAGGCCAAAGTGGAAGAGATTGAGAAGAGACTGCAGTGGAAAGAGAAAGAAGTAGAAAGCATGGCCACACCATCCATAGAGGCTGGTGATTTCTGCTTGGTAGGGTATATAGCCCAAGCTAGTCTGGAAGACGTGGAAATAACAAGATTAAAAAAGTAGAATGTGAATCTGAAAACCCTGAAGGATAATGCAGAAAGAGAAAAGGAGGCTTGGGAAGCCAAGCACAAGGAGTTGCAGGGTAAATATGATGAGTTGGAAAGACAAGCTACAGGGAAGAATTCCTTTCTAGAGGCCAGGCAGGTCATTTGGGATGGCATCATTTAATAAGCAGGAAAATTGAGGCCCTTCCTCGATTTTTTCTTGGACAAGGAAGTAGTGATAAAATTAGCCAAGAATAGTGTGACAACAGCAAATGAGAAATTGAACAAAAAACCTGTAGAGTATACTGAGAATTCAATCGAATTCCTAAATGGATTATCTAAGGAGCAGGTAAAGACAACTGGTGTAATAGATAGGGTTTCCATCATCATTGGAGCCAAAAAAGTGATGCACAAGCACCAGCAGGTAAAGGCTATTCAAGCTAAAATAGATGTCATGGCACAGCAGATCAAGTATTTCAAAGACATGTTTGACCCTTTGTTCAAGAAAGGGTTACCTGTCTTTTGGGAGGAGGATGGAACAATGCTCACAGAAGAAGAATATCAGAAGAAATTGGCAGGATGTAAAGTGCATTTCAACGATTTTGCAGGTATGTATCAGTTGCTATCAGGGAAGACAGTAGAGAAGAAAATGGCAAAGGATTTTGAGTTAAGCATGATGTTCAAGGAGGCTAGTGTACATCTACGAAGCTACTCTTGTAGGGACCACACTGAGATCCGAGTCTTAAGGAAGGAGTTGGCCACCTCAGAGCTGCCAGCTACCGAGCTATGGAAGCTCGTTGAGAAATATGGGAAGGGAAAGCTAATATTGAACCCCTGAAGATTCGATTATCGTGGGATAGCAGCATGGAGGAAATATTCGCTGAAGCATTTTGTTTATTTTGTTAGAGTCTATTGTCTTTCGGTAAAAAATCTCAGTAATTTTGTAAAAGGAAATTGAGCCAATTTTACCAGCATTGTCATTTTGTTGTAACTAATTCCTGCGGGTGGCGAACCTGTTTGAATAGGTGTCACCTACATTGTATCAACTTCCTGTTGAGGAAGATCGAGCCAGAAGGCTCTAAGCATCTATGTAAGAAATGTAATAGAAGGAGAAAGGGTTGGAAACTTTTGTTGGACTCGTGAATTCCCTATGTTATTAAGCCCTTTGAGATATATTTTAATAAAATCTGGCTAGGCCGAGCAAGGTTTTCTATTAGAGATTCCTGTGTTATTCGTCTTACAGTTTGTTTACTTATTCTCTTATGTGAATGTTTCTCTCACTGTTTAATTCATATTGTTATGCTTTTTCATGCTTGGATAAGTGTTGTATCGGGACAAAAGTCATAAATATTATGCTCTGTTGCTTTCATTTCAAGCATCCACTACCATTTTCTACTAAAGTCGGTATAGAATTCATTATCATAAGCTCTATATTGATGGGTTGTTCATATCTTCTTCTTTAATCACAAACAAAAGCTCTTTGACTGTGAGCGGGTGGCTATCCTGCCTCTGATTAGTTAGTTGGATATGATTATCATGTTTAACCATATCCTTCCTCCTACCTCTGATTAGTTTGATCTATAGTTTGGATTTGTCTTTGCTCATGATCTATGTGTGCTTTATGTTTTAAGTGAATTTATTTAATTAAAAAATTTATCTATTTCTGCAAATGATTAACATAAATTAATAAATTCATGTTAATTTTTCAATTAGCATTCTAGCTATAGGGTAATCTTGCATTTTGCCTAATCCTTAAAACTACTATGAGTGAATTTTCATTTCCTGATTATGTTGTGGTTAAACCCACATTAGTAACTTCGCTATACTCAATGTGCCAAATCAAATAAAAAATAGTAACCTCTCTATACTCAGTGTGCCAAATCAAATATGCCATGTGTCACAATATGATCATTCCACGTGTCACCTAAGATACTAGATATCAACGTTTTAACAACAAAATTTATAGACATTTTGCCTTAAAGACTTTGCTGGCAAGTGGAAATATTCTCAGAGAAAGAGTGACCGCTCTTTCTCCAAGGTGTTCTACTGTTACAATTCCCTCCTAAATGAAGTGTCGACCAACCCTTCTTATTCCAAATATTCTTTTCATAATAGTTCGACACTCCAAGAAGGGTCAGTCGATCCTTATTGTATTATCCATTATGGCTATAGCTGAATTCCTGGATAAATATTTTGACAATTAACAACAAAAAGAAGGGGCGGCCGACCCTTCTTGTTGTAAAATGGAAGTCAGGACAAACCATTTATACATGATATAAATTCCAAGGTGTTCTATTTTTACAATTCCCTCATAATTGAAGGGTCGCCCGACCCTTCTTATTCACCATATTATTTTCATAATAGTTGGACACTGCAAGAAGTGTCGGTCGACCCTTATTACCAATATTCTTTTCATAATATTTTGACACTGCAAGAAGGGTCGGTCGATCCTTCTTGTGTTCTCCATTATGGATATAGCTAAATTGTTGGATAGAAGTTTTCATAATTAACTACAAAAAGAAGGGGCGGCCGATCCTTGTTGTCAGAAAACAGAAGTCGGGACAAACTATTTTTATATGTTATAACTTTTCACCTTAAAAGTTTGAACAATTACAAATGAAAATTGCAATTTTGAACACTTTTATTTTAAATTTACATTTGAAGGTTATATATTCATACCTCCCTTCTAGCATGAAGGGCTTTAATTAAAAAATAATAATAACTAAAAACACTTTTCATTCTTTTTATGAGGTTTCATTCTATTTAGAAAAAGAGGAAAAATAAATAATGCTTCGATTTAAAAAAACAAAAGGAAAAAATGTTTCTATTTTAAAAAAAAAAATGTTTCTATTGAAAAAAAGAAAAAGAAAGAATAGAATAGTTTTCGTATAATGATACTAATGTAAATGTGTAAAGTTACTTATTTACAATTACTTCCACAAGTAAAATTCAGTTCGAGAAGCATTATCCCCCGGCTGCGGATGTCAGCATGATCTATGGGGCCATCCCCCCAGCACATGGAGAGCACGAGTGGAGGGATCCTCACACCCTACGCCCTTAACGCTGTACGCGTTACCCTGCCTGGTTTCAAACCTGCCCATGATGATGCATGCCTCCACACCTGTTTGCTCGCCCATCCACCTGCCCTACCATATGTCTGCCTCCACAGCTGGCCACCCCCACACTTGTGGCTTAATGGCATCCCTCTGCACTGTCGCTCACAAGTCCCCATGCATTTACTTTGGCCGCCACCCTGGTACATCTCGACCTCACCTCGGCCCTCTGTGCATTCATTTCAGCCCTTAACTCTTTCAATTATGCTTTCTGCTCTTAACTATGGCTCGTACGAACACCAGCCACAACATACATACTCCTCGCTATTTAAACGAGTCCATGCACACCATAGACGACAGTTAGTCTGCCTCCTCGAACATTTGGTTTGGCTCTGTTCATCGTTATATTCAGCTCCACTTCTAGTTCTGGTCCAAAAGTGCCCCAAGCTCTAGCGATGGTTTTGACACTGGCATTTCCTTTCCCAGTTGCAATCTGACTGAAGACTAGGAGAGGCAACTTGTGGTGGATCACTTGGCCTCCAACTCCAATGGCGGTTCAATAAATCACTACTGGCTGATGAAAAATATGTTGGGGAAGATTCTGGATGACATGCTAGGAAACTGGGGTTCTACTCGGAACCAAATGCTGGCATAGGTCTTTTCTCAGAAGTGTAATTTGAAAAGAAGACGGATGTAATCTTTTTTACCAATATATAATACAAAGTTTCTCTTTTTATCAGTGAATTAGTAGCCTCTCTATACTCAATGTGCCAAATAAAAAAAAAAAATAGTAACCCCGCAATACTCAATGTTTCAAACCAAATATGCCACGTGTCATAATATGATTGTTCCACGTGTCACCCTAGGATACTAGATATCAACATTTTACCAACAAAATTTATAGATGTTTTGCTTTAAAGACTTTGCTGGAAAATGGAAATATTCTAAGAGAAAGAGCGGTCACTCTTTCTCCAATGTGTTCTACTATTACAATTCCCTCCTATTTGAAGGGTCAGCCGACCCTTCTTATTCCCCATATTATTTTCATAATAGTTCGACACTGCAAGAAGGCTCAGTCGACCCTTCTTATTACCAATACTCTTTTCATATAATTTTGACATTGCAAGAAGGGTCAGTCGATCCTTCTTCTGTTCTCCATTATGGATATACCTGAATTGTGGGATAAACGTTTTTACCATTAAGTATGAAAAGAAGGGGCGATCGATCCTTCATGTCGAAAAACGGGTGTCGAGACAAACCATTTTTATATCTTATAACTTAGCCGATTGACTTATTATTCTAAGAATGACTTGAATATTTTAGATATTCATTTTTTCACCTCAAAATTTAGAACATTTATGAAATAAAACCCCGCAACCTTTCTTTTCCTTCCTGCATGTTTAAGTTTTAACCATCGATTTGTCTTGATCCCGCGGATGAGATGCCACTGGGTGATTTAAATGAAGTTTAGTTTGTCCGTTGTGTGACTGTTTTTTTGAAGTTGCAGGAAGCTTTGAGTTTTTCGACCAAGTCATTTCCATCCCGCAATCCCCCTTATTGCTTATTGCAGGAAGACTTTGTAAATAGATTTTAAACTTTTCGTTCCGCAGCCTTTAATTGCAGATTGCGAAAAAGTGGTTCAAGTAATAAGGTGTGTTGTGTGGCCCCACAAACCGCAACCTGCAATTGCGGATTGCGAAAGATTGTTTGAATTATAAAAGGTTGTTTGTGCTCTCGCATCCCGCAACCGGCATTTGTAGAGTGCGGATTGCGGGAACCTTTTTTATTGTTGATTTTCTAAGTTGCGATACCGCAACCTGCGACCTGCAATTGTGGATTGTGGATTTAGGAAACAATGTACATAGTTCCAAAATAAAACTCCCGCAACTTGACCCTGCATCCTGCAAGGTTTAATCTCAGTCGTTGATTTGTTTTCATCCTACGGTCTAGATTTGGCCCATCGAAAAGCAATAAATATGTGATTTTCCCTATTTTTCCTTGTCATTTTTACTTTCAGAAATTACCTTGCTGCTTGAATTTTACTTCCAAGTTTTTACCGTGTTTGTTACTTGTTACTTTCCACTGAAATAGGTTGGTTTGTGCATTCCTCTTATACAGTTATCTACTGTTTCAAGATTTTGAATTGTTTTTTATTTTTGTTCATTCGTTTATCAGAAAACCTCGGTTTCAAACATGTCTAGCAATACTCGTTGTAAAACTGCTCATAAGGGTTTACTGAACAAAGACCCAAATTTTGGTATTTTCTCGAATACTAGTGAGAAAATCACTGAAACCTATCAGCTAGACCAGTCCAAACTCTATTCAATTTTTGATAATGATGAGCTACCAGACATTCAGAATGACCAGCTGGAGTATGAGAAAATTAGGGATTCCCAGCTTAATGCCATTGCTGCCAGACCCGTTATCTTGCCTTATACTGATGCAGTTAAATAGATTATGGACCACACTAACCCTAAATACCGGTCATTTAATGACAGTGCAGGGTCACAATTGGATACCATCCTCCCTAAGGATTTCATCAGAGCTTATGATCTTAAATGGTCTATGCAACCCCTTGATGCTAAGTTCATGGAATCTTCTAAGACCAGGTACAATTTAAACGAAATGTTGAAGTCATGGATGAATAAACCTAACAGTTTCATCCTTAGGGATGATAACTTGTACCCGGTTTCCTGTTTTAGAGAACCTTATTCCCTATTGGTTTCCATTCTATGCAGACTCTATGGTCTCCCAAACTGTTCTTTATTTAAAGCTGAGTGGGATCTTGTAGCCCATCATGTTCTAATGACTGGTGAGTCATTCCCTTGGGCGTTAATCTTGTCTTTTGAACTCAAAACAACCATTCAATCATATCAGAAGGCACCGGCTGTGAAGAAGCCACATTCCTTCTTTTCATCTTTTGTCGCTGATATATTTTGTGCATAATTCCAATATCCCAACATGGGATGGAATTGGGCTCCATCAGATCCTCCTGTCCATATTTATCATTCAACATTATGGGAGAACAATTATATGCCTTTCATATATGACATTTGTGATTACTTCTTTGGAAGTATTTACTTCAAAATATTCAGAGAACAGGCTCCTTCTTTCTCAGTTGATGCCAGAACCTTCATTGCCTCAATTGGTGACTGGTATGTGTGTGAATCCTTCTCATATGTCAGATTTTGGGGAGGCAGTACTGTTCATCTGCTACCCAGGATAGTTCCTGAAAGATTGGTCATTGAATAGGTTTCCTATCAAACTGTTACCGATGGTGTGTATTTAAAGCTAAGTGGTCCTAAGAGAAAGGCGTAGCCTATGTTCCCCTTGAACCTTGGGCCATTGGCCATCCCAAATTTAACTTGGGCTATACTGTTGGGTGACAAAATTGCTACTTTAAAATTGGGTTATGTGACCAAAAGAAGACATGATCCTAAAGGTGTTCTAGATGCCCATTTCAAGCACAACCATGTGGGGTGGATTTGTTCATGAAGAACTTCCTGATGACTCCATCTATCAGGGATTAAATACCTTTGATGAAGTCTTGGCAAGGGCTAAGAGTAAATATGAACAGAACCATACCATGCAGTATCAACATGACCTTAAGACTATGGTTTTGAGCTACAAAGCAATGGAACTAAACCTCATTGAGCAAGCAAGAAAGGATAGAGAGGAGAAAGAAGGTTAGAAACCACCTGCTCCACTAATGCCAACCTACAGTAAAGGAGATAAAGGCAAAGGTCTCATGGAAGATGCTTGAGAGCTAAAGACTGCTAAACAATTGAAGGTATTGATGCAAGCATCACAACAAGCAAAGCAGAAGTTAGCTCAGATGACTTCGATGCTAGATACTCAAGTAGTTGCAGTTGCTAAGCTTACTACTAATATTCAAGTGATTGTTGCAATTACTCATACTATCACCAAGCCAGCCAAAAGGAAGAAAACTCAGACTTCTACATCTCAAATCCCTACCTTCAATATTAGTGATAGTGATGTTGAAGATGAGGTACATTCTTCTGTTCTTGTGATTGAGGAATTAACTGAAACTTCACAAAGAATTACAAATTTATTGAATTCTATTGAAGTGGATGATTATGTCCCATACAATTAGTTTCTTGAAACTACCCCTGCTACTGACACCCTAAGCTCAACACTTCTACTTCCATCTATTCAAATTCTTTCAACTTTGTCATCTGGGGTAACACCTCCATTCCCCATATCCCAACTTTTCCATACTCTAACTACCATCATTGCTCCATTCCCATCCATGTCAGTTCCAATTTCTATTTTTCCATCTACTATTGCAGAGATCCAGTCTTTGAATGTCTCTCTGCAATCACCTCCATTCATTTTATCACCACCAACTACAAATGAGAAGACTCCAGTTCCTCCTTCTTCATTACCAGCTGATGATATCCAAGTTCCACTTTTTGAATCCTTCACTTCAATTCCATCCCCAACTTCTATACCAGCATTTATTCAAAATATCCCTTCCACCCCAACAACTTCCCAAATAACTATGTCTATACCTTCTCCTTCTACTACTTAGACATCTTCATTGGTTTCAATAGGAAATGTGACTTCATCATTTACTGAATTGGTAGCTGAGTTTGAAGAAGACATTGTAGTCCCTCTTGGGGATTACTTCTACAACAAAGCTTCCAAGTCAGTGGTAAGAAAAGGTAAGAAGAGAAGCAAGGATCAAGGTGGATTAGAGGTATGTACTCCTAATCAAATAATTTGGACCAAGGAGTCTGATGACATACAACGAGAAGCATTGGATGTTGCTGCAGCCATGGGTGCTTTTGTAGTTGCAAACTATGATTCAGTGACAACACCGAATAGGGAGATTGATTTAAAGAAATAAGAGCTAAAGAAACTTGAAGAGAAATTGGCCAAAACCAATGAGGAACCTGAATCGTATGTTACTGATCTCAGGAAGGTATTTGAAGATATGTTTGAAGATCTGCAGTTGAAAAATACCTCTCTCCAGGTTAAATTACATGATGCAAAAGTTGTAAATGCTGCCAATACACAAAGGATAGCTATGCTAGAAAAACAATGTGAGGATGCCACTGCAAGTCAATGTTGAAGGATTTGGCCATTCAGGTCAATGTTGAACACTATAAGCTGCTAGCTGAATTGTTTCACACCATGAATGATATCCATGAGACTCACATTGTTTTTGGGAAGATGTATGTTACTCTTGATCAGCAGGTATCTAAAAGACAAAAACATTTAAGGCCAATGAAGATATTGTAGAATGGCAGAGGTCCATTAAGGAGAGACCTGAGAATATTCCTACTCCCACTAGTTTCCAACTGAAGAAAATCAGAACTGCGTTGCGCACTTGGCATGATCTAAATGATAAGGTTGGAGATACTATCCAGAAAGCACAAGGTGTTTGCAGAAGGATATGGTATGCTGTGGATAGCATCATGGAGAAGTTGTAGCTCCCTACCATGGATCTCATTGAAAGCACTTATCCACTGAAGTTGATGCTAGAATAGGTTGAACATCGATGCGAGGAAGCTAAAGAGAAGATCCAGCACCTCAAGCATATCAGGATTGATGACACAGATCAGTTATTTAGGCAACTTGTTGCCATTGAGGGAATGATCCACATTTTTATTGGTATTTGGGATAATTTGGCTAAAAACGAGCTGGAAACTTTTACATGTGATGCCCAGCTAGGGCTTGAGTAGGTCAATTATCCAAATATAGATGAATTGTTAGAAATTGTAGCCAAGTGGCAAGATTTTTTTGGCCATTAGCCTAGTTCGATTTTTGAAATCCTTATTTTTTTGGGAATTTATCCTTTGTAACAAAATTGTAATTATTATTTAAAGGGTAGATCTCTCGTAGGCTAGGGATCATGATGGAATTTGGAGGAGAAAATTAGCAGAAGACACTAGGCATACTTTGGTTAATGCAGGGCTTGTAATTTCTTGCAAACTTTCAGTAATACAGTTATGTTATTCTCTTGCATACTCTTTTGTCTATTAATCAAATTTCTTTGATCAATATTGATTTTCACTTTTAGGTTGTTTATCAATACTGTTTAATATTTTGCAATCTATAATTACATTGATCTACAATTTTGAGTTTTCTCTGCTTATGATCTGTGTATTCTTAATGTTTTAAAAGAATTTATTCAATTAAAACTTCTAGTTATTTCTGCAAATGGTTTTTACAGAAAAGTATGATTGATGTTAATTTTTCAATTGACATATCAGTTACAGGTCAATCTTGAATGCGCTTGAACCCTTAATTTGCCATCAATTAATTTTATTTGGTTGATAGTAATTTGAGCAGATAAGTAATTAATCTCCTTTATAGTGTTCATGAATGTTGATTTTCACTTCAGATTATTTATGAACACTGTTTAATTTTTGCAATCAATAATCCATACATTGATCTATAGTTTGGATTTGTCTTTACTAATGATCTGTGTGTCTTTTATTTTTTAAGTGAATTTATTTAATTAAAACATTTATCTATTTCTGCAACTGATTAACATAAATTAATAAATTCATGTTAATTTTTCAATTAGCATTTCCAACTACAGGGTAATCTTGCATGTGCCTAATCCTTAAAACTACAATCAGTGAATTTTCATTTTTTGATTGTGTTGTGGTTAATCCAGCATTAGTAACCTCGTTATACTCAATGTGACAAATCAAAGAAAAAATAGTAATCTCGCTATACTCAATGTGCCAAATCAAATATGCCATGTGTCTCAATAAGATTATCCCACGTGTCACCCTAGGATAGCAGATATCAACATTTTAACAACAAAATTTATACAATTTTTGCTTTAAAGACTTTGCTGGCAAGTAGAAATATTCTCAGAGAAAGAGTGACCGCTCTTTCTCCAAGGTTTTCTATAGTTACAATTCCCTCCTAAATCAAGAGTAGGCAAACCCTTCTTATTCGCAATATTCGTTTCATAATAGTTCGACATTGCAAGAAGGGTTGGTCGATCCTTCTTGCATTCTCCGTTATGGCTATAGCTGAATTGTTGGATAAAGGTTTTCACAATTACTATGAAAAGAAGGGGCGACCGATTCTTCTTGTTATAAAACAAAAGTCGGGAAAAACCATTTTTATATGATATAACTTCCAAGGTGTTCTATTTTTACAATTCCCTCATAATTGAAGGGTCAGCTGACCCTTCTTATTCCCAATATTATTTTCACAATAGTTCGACACTGCAAGAAGTGTCGGTCGACCCTTCTTATTCCCAATATTATTTCCATTTTATTTCGACACTGCAAGAAGGGTTGGTCGATCCTTCTTGTGTTCTTTGTTATGCATATAGCTGAATTGCTGGATATTTTTGTTCACAATTAACTACAAAAAGAAGGGGTGGCCGATCCTTCTTGTCGAAAAACGGAAGTCGGGACAAACAATTTTATATGTTATAACTTCCAAGGTGTTCTATTTTTACAGTTCCCTCTAAATTGAAGGCTCGACCGACCCTTTTTATTCTCAATATTGTTTTCATAATAGTTCGACACTGCAAGAAGGGTGGGTCAATCCTTCTTGTGTTGTACATTATGGATATAGTTGAATTGCTGGATAGAGGTTTTCATAATTAACTACGAGAAGAAGGGGTGGCCGATCCTTCTTATCGAAAAACAAGGATCGAAGACAAAAGTTGTCAGAAACCATTTTTATATGTTATAACTTACAAGGTGTTATATTTTTACAATTCCCTCGCAATTGAAGGGTCGACCGCCCCATCTTATTCCCAATATTATTTTTATAATAGTTCAACACTCCCAAAAGGGTCGATGGACCCTTCTTATTCCCAATATTATTTTCATATTAGTTCAACACTGCAAGAAGGGTCGATTGATCGTTCTTGTGTTATCCATTATGGATATAGCTGAATTGTTGGATAAATGTTTTCACAACTAACTACGAAAAGAAGGGGCGACTGATCATACTTGTTGGAAAACGGAAGTTAAGACAACCATTTTTATAACATTTCACCTTAACATTTTGAACATTTACAAATGCAAATTGCAATTTTCAAATAAAAAATTGAATTTTTTTATTTGAAATCCACACATTTCAAATCAAAAATTGCATTTTTTAATTTTAAATTCAGAGTATCCAAATGAAAATTTTCATTTTTTGATTTCAAATTCACCCTTTTCAAATCAAATTTTGCATTTTTTTTATTTGAAAATCACACTTTTCAAAACAAAAATTGCATTTTTTGATTTGAAATTCACACTTTCTAAATTGAAATTCATAGTTTTGTAACAAAAAAATGCAATTTTAAGGTTCATAGGTAGTAAAAAAACACACGATTTGAATTGAAAAATACACTTTTCAAAGACAATATTGCCACTTTCAGAACCTGTTTTTGCACTTTAGAAAGGTTGATATTGACACTTTCAAAAGCTAAAGTTGCTCAACGTTTTAGATTGTCCTTGTCAGTCGTTGAACGGTGGCGGCATCTTTTATTCAGACATATGCAGGCTTGTTTGAAGGGACGGTAGTGGAGCTACCACATTTAATACTCTGCAGATCAATGCTTAGCTTTCGTCATCTACACCTCTATCAACCATCATGCCAGTACTATCAACCATCATGATAGTACTATTCAGACAGATGCAGGCTCGTTTGAAGGGACGGCAGTGGAGGATGACACAGGGCAGGGGTCATCCAGATGCCCTGTAACGTCATGCCTCCAATAAATTACGCCCTCAATAATTATGTTGATGTCAATTTACACAATTCATTTTTATCATTGCTTCCTTAGGCATAACTGCCTCTGTGCTAAAGGTAGTAATTCTGGTTGTACCGCGTTGTCGAGCAAGTACTGCAAAATAATTTTCAATTGTACGAGATGGCCTTTTACATGGATTTTGAGTCATTCAATCTCTACAAAGCCATTAATGGCATTCCTCTCATATGTGTGGGATTCTGTGAAAATATCTTGGAGTCAAGTCGGCTCTCCGCCTTGCTTTCCATAGAAATTCCTATAAATATTTTCAATGGTGTAGGAGACCTCCATTCGAGAGAGCTGCAATTTAAATCTTGTCTAAAATTTTGCGTGGATTTCTAGTGGTTCAATTTTTTTAATTGGTATATCATGGTTGCCCGTATGAGGGTGTCTAGTCATAGGGGATCCAGTAGGGGTATAGGGTCTTCACGACCTGGAGGGGAAAGTTGCTCTCAGGGAGAAGGCTCGTCTCAACAGCACACCATGGGGATGGAAGAGTCTGCCCCACATACCTTCAATTAGGGGGCTTAGTATCTAGCAGAGATGCCTGCTCCGATAGAGGCACAGATAGCACACTGTGAATTATCCCTTCTCTGAGAATACGAAGCCCACTTGGGCCAGAAACTAATCTCCAACCCCTACTGGGCGGTGAGGATCTTATTGGCTCACAAAATTCAAGCGAGGAACCAACTGGATCATGGCCTCCGTGAAGCTGTCCAAATTATAAAAGGAAGCCAACAAACTCATTTGGCCGGTGTTCCCTTGCTCAAGTCTGATCTGAAATAATACATGGATACCTCGAGGGAATTCCCTCATGAAGAACCAGTTTCCCCACAAGGGGCACCCTACTACCTGATTGGTCTTCCCGGTTTGTGTTCATGCCAATCTTGGTGGTCAGCGTCCAGCTCGCTGGTGGATCACTATTTTTTCTGTGGATTTTTCCATGTCTTTGGAAGTTCAGTCTTAGCACAGACTCTGGATGTTAGCGTCGTTTTGTTATGGGGGCTGCTCAGCTAGAGCCCTCTTCCTTTTTGGTTAAGGTTTTCCTTGCTCTTCTAATCATGTTGGGGTCTTCTTAGTTATTTCCGCGGTTAACTATCTATTGGCCATGATATCTTTAGTCTGTTGTAATCTCGGGTTTTATCTTCAGTCTATTGTAATTTTGGGATGTTGGCACGAGATCAGTTCACAGCAAGTGCGAAAGTTGATAAGCGTGAAAGAAAAATCCTCGAAAGAAGGGATAATTGTGAAGGTTAAGGAAGCGCAAGAATAGTTTAGAATATTCAATTGTTAGAATTGGTCAATATGTACCATTGAATAACATATAAATAGAAGTGAATTGTAAGCCTAAGGGCAGATTAGAAGAGAGAGAGATAGTGGAGAAATTCTCTTTTTGGTCTAATTTGGATCCGCAACATTATGTTTTGACTGTTCCTGCGACGGGTTTACCAGAGAGTTTAATGAAGGCATGAAGATGTCCAATTATTGTTCTAATTCTATCTCTGTCTCTGTGCAGTGGTGAATGTTGCATTATGTCTATTATGTTGTGGAATTAATGATAATGGTTCATGCGATTAAGTAGAATGGATATGTTATTGTGAATGTTTACTCTACGTTGAATCTGCGAATTGCTTACATAATATACAAATGATGAGTAAATAGTATGCTGTCAAGTTGATGATTTCTGGTTAACTTTCTGCGATAAGAGATTTGTGGGTAAAGCATATTCTCAACGCCACTACGGAAACTTGGTTCCTACAGCATTCTTATCCACCTCGGGTGAGACCTCACTTGCTTTGTAGGTGTTGCTGGGAATGGTAACTCCTTTCCGGGCCAATGTATAAGGGATTGTTGGTGCTTGTTGACGATAGTGAGAACCCCTATCGAGAAGAGTTGAGTCAACACGGGTTTTATCTGTAGCTAGCCTGGTTGTATGCTCCTCAGTTTGATCTTTTATGGATTTTTGACAATACTCAGTATGGCATGAGCTGCTGGGTGCTTGTTTGTAATTGTATTCAGTAATTGTGTCTTCCATTTTGATTATTTCCAACTTGTTGGATGCACCAACATTTTTTTTTTTAAATAGAAACATTTTACATTTTAAAGAGAAACATTCTTTATTTTTGTTTTTTTGAATAGAAACATTTTACTTTTTGTTTTTGTTTTTTTAAAATAGAAACATTTTAGTTTTTCATGAGAAACATTCTTTCTTTTTTGTTTTTTTTAAATAGAAAATTTTTACTTTTTATTGCAATGGGGTAGATACAAAATCAGTGACAATTATACTCAACACTGATTCCATGTATAATTTCAAAAGCAAGAAACACATGCATGCATTCCCAGACACACCATAATGCTAATTAAAATTTAAGCACGATACTGTGTTGGAAAAGGACATTCCCAGACGACAATGCAGATAGTGATGCCATTAGTTGGAATGATTCTGACTGTGATTAACCAGACATAAACATTCTTTCTTTTTTCTTTTCTTTTAAATAGAAACAATATACTTTTGGGTCTGCTCAAAGTTCCAAATCAAATATGCCACGTGTCACAATATGATCGTTCCACGTGTCACCCTAGGATACCAGATATCAAAATTTTAACAACAAAATTTATATAATTTTTGCTTTAAAGACTTTGCTGGAAAGTGGAAATATTCTAGAGAAAGAGCGGCCGCTCTTTCTCCAAGGTTTTCTATTATTACAATTCTCTCTTAAATGAAGGGTCGGCCGACCCTTCTTATTCCCAATATTCGTTTCATAATAGTTTGACACTACAAGAAGGGTCCGCCTATCTTTCTTGTATTCTCTGTTATGGCTATAGTTGAAATGCTGGATAAATCTTTTCACAATTAACTACGAAAGAAGGGGCGGTCGATCCTTCTTGTCGTACAATGGAAGTCGTAACAAACCATTTTATATAATATAACTTCCAAGTTGTTCTATTTTTACAATTACCTCGTAACTGAAGGTTCATGCAACCCTTATTATTCCCAATATTATTGTCATAATTGTTCGACACTGCAAGAAGGGTTGGTCGACCCTTCGTATTCCCAATATTATTTGCATAATATATAGACACTGCAAGAAGGGTCAGTCGATCCTTCTTGTGTTCTCCATTGTGGATATAGCTGAATTGCTGGATAAATGTATCCAGAATTAACTACGAAATGAAGGGGCGCCCGATCCTTCTTGTCAGAAAATGGAAGTCGGGACAAACAATTTTTATATGTTATAACTTTTCACCTTAAAATTTTCAAATAAAAAATTGCAGTTTTTTTATTTGAAATTCACACATTTCAAATAAAAAATTGCATTTTTTATTATTTTAAATTCACACTTTTCAAATCAAAATTTTCATTTTTTCATTTGAAATTCACACTTTTCAAATTAAAATTTGCATTTTCTTATTTGAAATTCACACTTTTCAAATCAAAATTTGCATTTTCTGATTTGAAATTCACACAATTTGAATTGAAATTTATAGTTTTATAACAAAAAACTGCAATTTTAAGGTTCATAAGTAGTCAAAAAACACACTATTCGAATAGAAAAACACAGTTTTCAAATCCAATATTGTCACTTTCAGAACCTGTTTTTGCACTTTAGAAAGGTTGATATTGACACTTTCAAAGTCTAAATTTACACTTTCTTAGTCCAAAATTTGCCTAATTTGTCCAAATTTAATGAAATTGGCGTTATATAATGAATTTAGCATCAAGTCTATAAAGTATCGACAGCTACATAAGAAAGCATAACTAATCTATGATGCATGAATTTAGGTAACAACATCCAACAATAGTATACTTCAGCTATAAAAACATCGCGCATATTCTATAATACATTATACAAACATAATCGACATAACATGTCTAAGTACATTGTGACATCTAGTTAAGCAAACAAACATTTATTATACTTCTGCGTGATAATTCTAGCAATTAATGCTACTCTGAAAAATTTTAAATTTTTTTGATTTCCGGGATGTTACAATGACCACTTACGAATAATATTACAAGTCTTAAGAGAACATCAACTGTATGCTAAATTCAATAAGTGTGAATTTTTCAAAGATAAAATATAGTATTTAGGTCACATGATATCCAAGGATGGAATCTCATTTGACCCAGATAAAATAAGAGCAATTAATGAATGGCATGTTCCTAAAGATGTAACATATGTGAGATTGTTCATGGGAGTCACAAGCTACTATCAAAAATTTATAGAAGGATTCTCAAGAATCGCAAATCCCTCAACATCTTTATAGAAAAAGGGAAAGAAATTTTTCTGGGATCAAAAGTGTGAAGAAAGTATTAAAAAGTTAAAAGAACTGTTAACTACTCCACCCAGTCTAAAAATTGCATATCCAAACAAGGACTTTGTTGTATGCACTGATGCATGCAATGATGGCCTTGGAAGAGTTTTAACACAAGGTCACGTAATAGCTTATGAGTCAAGAAAGCTAAAAATTCATGAAAAGAATTATGCTACCTATGATTTAGAGTTGGCTGCCATAATACATGCTTTAAAGATTTGGCGTCATCATCTAATCAGTAGAATTTTTTTATTAATGACAGATAAGAAAGGTCTAAAATATCTATTGGATCAATCAAATCTGAACACAACGCAAGCTAGGTGGTTAGCTTTCCTTAACGAATATGATTTCGAGATCCAACACATAAAAGGTAAGGAAAATAAGGTGGATGATTCCGTAAGCAGAAATGCAAAATTAAATTTTATGGAAGTAGTTAGTACTTATACAATAGATTTAGAAAATCAATTTGAAGAAGGGATAAAACTGGATAAAATTTATCATAAATTACAGGAAAAAGTTGCAGAAAATACATCTGAAAATTTGATAACTGATTAAATTTTAAATGAAAAGGGTCTAATGTTGTATAAAAACAGATTGTATGTACCAATAATACCAGAAATTAAGTTGTTGATTTTAAATGAAATACATAAAAGTCCTTATTCAGGACATCCTGGTACGAAAAGATGATAACAATGTTAAGAAAAGATTACTTTTGGCCAAATATGAAGAATGGGGTGGCTGAATACATAGCTAGGTGTATTGAATGTCAGCAAGTTAAAGCTAAGCATCAACACCCAGCTGGTTTATTGCAACCATTACCAATTCCAAATTGGAAGTGGAAAATTATCAACATTGATTTTATAACTGGATTGCCTAAAATTCAAAAGCAAAATGATTCAATAATGGTAATAGTAGATAAGCTTAGCAAAGTAGCTCCTTTTATACCTGTTAAAACTACTTTTAAGGCTTCTAACATTGTTTATGTGTTTATGAAGCAAGTTTTTCGTTTGCATGGAATTCCTAAGGTAATAATTTTTTATCGAGATTCTAAATTTAGTGGAAATTTCTGGAAGTCAATGTTTAAAGGTTTGGATACTAAATTAAATTTCATCACTTCTTTTCATCCGCAAACGAATGGACAAACTGAAAGAGTAAATCAAATTCTAGCGGATATATTAAGAATGTATGTTAAAGATCAGCCAACTAAATGGGAAGAATATCTGCACTTAGTTGAATTTGCTTATAATAATCACTATCAAGCTTCAACTAAACTTAGTCCTTTCGAAATTCTGTATGGTACAAACTGTAATACTCCCATCTCATGGAGTAATCTAGTTGATAGATTGATGTTAGGACCTGAATTGTTGAAAGAGATGGAACTAACAGTGAAGCAAGTACAAAGTAATCTGAAAATTGCACAAGACAGACAAAAGAGTCCTGCAAATCGAAAAAGAACTCAGAAAGAATTCCAAGTATGGGAGCATGTTTTTGTCAAGGTAAAACCCAAGAAAAGCTCTTTTAAGCTGGGGAGTTGTGCTAAATTAACACCCAGGTATTGTGGACCATTTGAAATATTATCAAGAGTTGGACTAGTGGCTTATCAATTAGCCTTGCCACCTAATTTGAAAATTCATAATGTATTTCATATTTCTATTTTGCAAAAGTATGTACATGATGCTACTCATGTAATCGATTAGAATGACATACAGGTGGAACCAAAAGGAGATCTTTAGGTGGAACCGTATTGTATCCTCGATAGGAGAGAAATTTTACTCTGAAATCGCACGATTGTACAAGTAAAGGTGCAATGGAAGCACCTTAGTCCAGATGAGGCAACCTAGGAATTGGAGAGTCATATGTGGGAAGCATATCAAATTATGTTACAAGAAGACTCTGATGATGACTAAGCAACATCAAGGATGATTTTGAACTTAAGAGGGGGTTTTTGTAACCTACCTAGAACTTGAAACATTTTATGTTTGTGGAAAAACATAACTTTAAATTTTATTGTAAAGTTTTATATTATTGACCAATGATGGTCAATGATGACTGTAATTGAATAATATTATTATTTAATAAATTAAAATAGGAGACACTCATCCAAAGAGGACTTTCGAAGACTATTCACTGACCCACTAGGGGGAATGAAACTGTTGTAGAAGGAAAATTACAATGGTTGCATCTGCCCTCACTTACTAGTTGTTGCAGGAGGCAAGCTACCTAAAATTGTGGTCATGTTTTCGAAGGAAGGTGGAACTGAGCAGGTGGCTCATTAACTGATTTATGACTGACCCAAATACCTAGGAAGACTTATAACCATCGAATGGTGCAGGAGGCTGACAACTTTTCCTTGTGATTTGATGGAAAATGTTATGTTGAGCACACAAGAGGATTCGATGAGGGGATGCTAGAATGAGTTGCAGAGTAAGACTGTCAAATTATTCTAATGAGTTTTGCAGAGAGGGTTTTGTATGCAAGTCTTCATGATTGTTGAGATACAAAGTGATTGTCATATAATTCTACACAATATTTTCATCCCGATGGTTCAGTGAATAGGCTCGGGGTCCTAAAGCAAGTAATCTTGGCTGCTTTCAGGAGATGGTTGGGAGGAACAGTCTTCTTTGGGTGTTTGTCCACCTCTACAGGTTTACATAGGTTCTACATTGTTCTAGTTTAATTACTTCTAATTTGTTGATACATTTCCTGAAGATATTATTTATATGTTATCAAATTATCTGTTGCTTCCTAGATATTAACCTAGTTGTTAGAATGAGTAGTAGATAGAACTGATATTCATTTCTATATTAAAATTTGAACAAAATAGATATGGAAATATCGATTGATGAAGTGAAACCTCCCTGTATTTTTCCTTTCACAATAGTGATGTACTCTAGTACAGGGAGTTAGCTTAAGTAGATAGATTTCAATGATCTCATATTGATAGATTGAATGATGATCTCAATATTCCGATTAGAATGATGATGTTCTATTTTGAAATAAGTTATAGACACAATTATAAAAGGTATACTGAAATAATAATCAGAAAACTTAATAAACAACTTATTTCTTCTATAGTTCATATGATTACAGAACAATAGCTAGTTTAAATAATAATCAATTATACATACTGATAGAAATCCCATTCGTTTCTCAGTCAATATTGGTGCCAAGTATATAGTCATAGAAATAGATTATATCAATAATAGTCATCGTATAAACAATATATCTATTATAGAATCAAATTATGTACATATATTACATCTATTTCATAATTTCTATTAGTATAATTTAGTGACAGAATAACTCTGTATATGTTCATAAACCAATATCTATACCCTACAAGAAAGCATTGTAAAATTATCACTATTATGGATAGAAGTAGAATAAACATAATTATCATTTATAAGTTTCAACAAGATCTATAAAATCAAACACAGTTTAGAGTTCTGCCTCTAGTTCCAAATTACTTCCCAAACATTTAAGTATACATATAGAAATAACTAAACAAAACCTCAATAACATTAATCTAAAACATTTAAATAATTGTGATCATAATTAGGGTTATCTAAGATAATCAATATTGAGCATACAGAGTCTTAGGGCTTTGCCCATATATTCTTTTAATAAACAAAAGCTTTTATTTAAAAACAAAGATTCGCCATTACCGGTTGTAAACAAATATAAAAAACTTATTACAAACATAGAGTAATACACAAAGAACATTCTGGAAATATATATACGAATGCAATCTTTTCCACTATCCACATAATCAAAACATTATACAGTTGACAAACTTTATTCTATTCCATTAAAACTTTTATGCTCAGGTGGGATAGATCTTGACGCCATCAAAACAATGCATAATAATAAACAGTTAAGGTTCAATAGCTTAACACAAGTCAATGGTTTGACTCTCGCAAGAGCTCATGCATCTATTGTTTATAAATATTGTATATGAATAGACAGGGTTTAGGGTTTAAACCTTGTCGCAACCAAAACCTATTAACATTACAACTCAGAACCGAAACTCCGCATTACAAGACAAATATGAAATTATAAATCAAGGGCTTGGCCTAAACAAGTTAGACTTTCATCTTAAATTACAAACCGTTAAATGGTCGAAGAGGCCGAGAGTAGCTTTAAAATTTCATTAATATCGAAACAATAAATCTACGTTCCATTCAAAAGATTTACAAGTATAGTATCACAGATCAGGGTTACCTTTAGGGTTCCCAAAAATAGATAAAAACAACTACTGCATTTCTTAAATAAAATAGTTGGTCGAAACCCAACACTAGCCTTTATCTAGGAAAGACTTTTACATTATCAATGCTATCTAAAAAGGCCAACTAGCTCAAACCATCACTGGAGAGAGGCAATGCAAACAACAACCCTAAGTATTGTTGACAAAAATGTCATTAGGTGAAAGGCTCGAAGCTTACCGTAGTATTCAACCACTGGAGCTGCCCTTCCCTTAACCAAAACTAGCGTAGATTCCCAAGTCAAGACTACGAGATGGGATATTTTTCTCTATCAATACAAGAAGGCAAGCAATTAAAAAGATGAGCAACAAATGCATAAAACAAAACTTATGAACAATTAAAACTATTACAAGTGAACAAAGAACCATACCTTCACTAGTTTCAATTATTGTCTGAGTGCTCACAGTAAATTCAATGGCTGAGAAAAAAAAAGAACCGAGAGCTTGACTCTCCAGGGTTCACATGCGAAAGAAAAAATAACCAAAACACCATGACCTCGATTGAATACAACATGAATCATCTCAGAAAACTGTGCATAGGTAGTTCAGTGACCATGGCAGCCGAGAGCTTGAAAGAGCCATGCTCTCCATTTTGCTAATGAGTCAAATGACCCTCGAAATACCCTTTTCAATGATAGGGTTTGAGGTTCTGTACTTGAGGAGCCGAGTTGGTAAGAGTCACATGGCCACATTAAATTTCTTACAGCTTCCAACCACCATAAATTAGATTTAAATCTTTTACTCTATAGTTCTCCCCATATTTTGTATTGTGTATTAATGCTATGGCACCATTGTGTTAATTGAACCCTTTTCATAGAGTTTTGAATCACTATATTTTAACACCATCGAGACTTTGTTAAGGATTCCCAACCTTATAGTAGAGAATCGACCAAGTTTATATTTGCAATGTAATTTAACTATGTAACTTATTTTCTTATAGCAATGCTAACCATGGTCATAATACCAATATCAATTTATGGATGTAAACCAAACCTGTAACCTGCCTAAGTAATCATGAAGCGTTAGCTTAAAAATCTAAGTAAGCTTCGGGGCGTCACCAAGAACCTCTTCAACAAAAGAATACATATTCAATACTAATGACATATGTATAACTACGAAATCATATTGCGACCATGAAGAATGACGAATTAAATATCAACGTCATCACAAGTAATTGCGCCAAGAGGCGCTCTACAGCCCAGTATGAGGGAGATCTTCTAACATGTGTCGAGTGTTTTTCGAGTTTGTCGAGTAACAAAATAATACAAAGTAAATAAAAAATAATAATACAAAGTAAAAAGTAATAAATATTATGTCGGCTATAAACGAAAAAGAATAATACAAAGTAAAAAGTAAATATGAGACTTAAAATAGAAAGTTTAGAACTTAGGATTAGGTGATAAATATTATGTGGGTCATAAACAAAAAAGAATAATACAAAGCAAAAAGTAAATATGAGACTTAAACTAGAGACTTTAATTTTTACTTTTAATACAAAGTAAAAAGCAAATATGAGATTTTAGAGTGTTTGTCAAGTTTGTCGAGTAACAAAATAATACAAAGTAAACAAAAAAGAATAATACAAAGTAAAAAGTAATAAATATTATGTCGGCCATAAACAAAAATTAATAATACAAAGTAAAAAGTAAATATGAGACTTAAATTAGAGACTTTAGAGCTTAGGATTAGGTGGCTCGGGTATTGCACTCAAGGAGCTATTCAAGGAGAGGTTTGCACTTCAGTAGATTTGATCCCTCTCGGCGCTTGATAGAGCCTAGGATTTGGATCTATGCTGGTAAATTATCACATTAAAGACAGTTAAAAGAACTCTGTATCCAGTGGTTAAGACACATTGATATTACGGAGAAAACTTCCTATGGCTTGGGGCAGACCACAACAGACAGCTGACTACCATAAAATGACTCAATTCCCAATGCAATGCTATATAAATGAAAATGCTAAGATAATGGAGGAAAGACCAACCTTCAACCGAATGTTCAATGTAGATCCCCACTGAGCTTTCAACTTCTATACTTGAACCTGCAAATTAGTCTCAATAACATATGCAAGCAAGTGCATATAATATGTGAAAGACATTAGCATAATCAATAGCATGATCCATGATATTATAAGCAAATATAACCCAATGTAATTTAACAATATTCACAACATAAATTGGACGAGAAAATGAGTATTTCCATTAATGAATAACAAGAAGTACAATATACGACCTCTTGTCAGCAATCAATCTGAGCCAAGAAATGGGTCTCTCCACTTGTTCCTCCAATACTTCAATCCTCCATGTAATGGAAAACTCAAACTAGGATAGGAGTTTGGTAGGTGAACATAAGGAGTTCACAACAACAAGGATCAATGAGTGTAGACTCAAGTCACAACAAAAATCCACTAGAGTTTTCTTTCTCTCTCTTTCTCCTCCCTTCCATATGCCATAACAACTCCATATATAGCCTTCGAAAGGTAAGTGAAAGGACACATCGAGGCGTTTCGAGGCAAATGGAGGGCCAAAGGTCACCCTAAGACCGCTTTTTGGGAGTAAAAAGTAATTTTCTAATGATTTTTACCATTTTACTTGGCACCCACGAGCTATGGTGGAACAACTCACATGTACACTAGCTAAAGTGGAACATCTAGCGTACAGGAAGAAAAATAGGAAAAAAGTGTGTTTTGGAGGACATAAAGTGAAACTGAGTCGGTGAAATGAATCCTGAAGGCCAAAGAGTGCTGATGCTCAAAGAGTGTTGATGCTCACAAGGTGGAAAATTACATTGTAACAGATATTTCCCCCTAATGTGTGAGGTTAGATAATGGTGCTATGATGGCCGAAATACATTATAAATCTTAGAAGTGGAGTGATGGAGACACAAATGGAGAGAGTAGCTCACTCATCATAATACAATAGTATCTCTGAATACATGTCGATATAGTACAACAATCTGATACAATGGCCATGAATAGGAAGTACATCATGAATATATGTCATAAGTGGTCATATCCATAACCATCTACAGTAAGATATGGTCTCCTAATGAAAAGGAAACAACTGGTGCAATACTAGAGGTACAAACTATTGATGTCTGAGAGATGATATCTCAGATGTAAAGTCACGATCATAAGTAGCATACTAAATTCCACTATCGCCTGGGGTCTTCTACAAAAATCACTTATGGTGCAAGTCCCATCAAGTGAATAAAGGTGTTGAGGTCGAACCTGATGTGACATCATCTGATTACCGATTCATGATGTATATCATTAACAGACGCGAGATAACTCACCAATGATGAAAATGGGCATGAAGGCACAAAGTACAATCATCAGAGTGTGAATAGATTTGTTGAATTTGAACACTAAGATGAATCCATCGATCAGGGGACATGTTGACTCAAATCCAGACGACAGGGGTTCCCATCACTGTCGACATCAACCCACCACGATCTCCCTGAGCACCGGCCCAGACAGGTTTTACCCTATCCAACAACAAATACAGAGCAAATGAGGCCTCACCCGAGACAATCAAGGGAGAGTGGATGGAACCATGTTTTCGCTGAATGGAGGAGGATGATTGTGGCAATACTTACTTAACTTATTGCAGCATTTAAGACACATATGCATTTAAGTTTGACATCATTCATATTCATAGCATCAATCAACATAAACATTCATCGTAATAGATATAGCATTAAAGTATTACCGCAACAAAAATCATAGCATCATTTGTGAATCACAACAGACATTACACAGGAAATTTCACCAAATAGTTATGTCATGTCATATTACTTTAGCAAAACCATGATACAACATCTCCTCAAAACCATATCTCAGCAATATCTCTTAATCCCACATACAGATGCAAAGATGCGCATAAACAACATCTAATGATCCGTACTAAGATCAAAATCCAAAAACATACACGCGGTCCCCCAACACTTACAACTCTTGTCTATATATAAGCTTCTGCCTTTACAATGCTTGTCCACTTACTAACAACTTCCTAACTGACACTTAGACAATTGACCCAAAATCTAACTAAGGCAGTCTAAATGACCCAAAAACCCGCATACCACGGTACAACTGACTAAAAAATGCATAAAATACATAATATGTGGTCCAAATGACCCAAAACCCACCAACTACGGTACACTTGACCCACAATGCATAAAATAATCCCTTTTTCAGCCTTCCGCAACCTCTTCTGATGTGTCATAGTGTCGGCAATACCACAACTCATCCTTACCAAACCACTTGCTAACAGGCCCCCAACACAATCTTGTGGCTCGCCCTCAAGCCACGCCAACTGGACATGGTGTACTCCGCTGTTCTGAGCTTGAAGTCATCATACTGTTGTTCGACTTTCATCACCATTTACTTGGCTTCCGTGGCCACCACCTAATTGTCGACCACATCTTCTGCAAATGGGTGCACAATGAGCTTCGCCGTGACTTGTTGACGACCTTGCTGTACGATTTGAAGAACTTCACCAGCTTTCATCATGAACTTAGTGCCAACATCCTGGAATTCCTCTAGCTACACTGCACACTTCTTCTATCGTTCATCAGCCTTGGTGACTCGCTGCTACAATTCTTTTACGTCCTGAGACTTGGCGACTTCTTCCATGGGGGGCATTGTGCGCATTGTTTCCTTTAGCGTCACCAACTTTACTTCTGCGTACTGTCAATACTTGATCAACTAATCAAGTTGCTCGTCCTGAACAATTCGGCTCTAGAACTGTACTGTATCGGCTGTAAGCTTCGTCACAGTCTTTTCCAGCTCCTCCAACTGAGTTCCAACCTCCTCAATCACCTTTTTCTTGTCGTCAACTTCAACTTGAGGCGTACCACGATTCACCTGAGCCTTCAATTCCTGATTTTCCTGCCGCAACTGGACAATGGTAGCCCCCAGTCACTGCACCCATCGGAGCACATCTGGCTCGGTGATGGGCTCTGACACATGCTGACATGCCTCATCAATAGCCGTCTCGATCTGCACACTTTGATCCCACAAACGGGCCTTCTCCGCAATAAGGAAATCATGCTCCTTCTTTAGCCCTTTGATTTTGCGAGCCTTCTCAACTCGTTCTTTCTTAATTCCTTCTTCAAGCTCATCTACAGCCTGCTGCGCTAAAGCAGCCTTGCCTATCAACTCGGTAATATCATGTTTTGCCTCGACCTCGTTGTCCTGTAGTCGCAAGCACATACCACTGATCACCCACAGCCGGTCTGTCATCTCCCGGTTGGTGGTCTCCTGCATAGTGGTCAGCCCTGCCGCTGGGAATGCATTAACATTGATGTTCACCTTCTTCAACTGCTGCAGCAATGCATTCACTGCCTCATCCTCGGTCATAATTGCAGTCGAGGAAATCTCCACATTTCTGACCCGTTGCTCGATGCTGATTGTACCAACTTGTGGTGCCATTGCTTCCTCCGGTGCCTTTCTTGAAACCATATCATACAGGGATTCCATACGAGTAGTAAGCACATGGAACACTTCATCCGCATTCCTCGCCATCTTGTCAGCTGCCGCAGTGGCTACATGATTGAGCGCAGTGATTAAACAGCCCAAGTGTGCCTCCGATGACATGGGAAACCCACTGATCAGTGCATGTTCCTGGTGCCCTTTTCATCCATTTTCCTGAAGCACCCAGTTGCTATGATCATTCGACAGTGTTTTGGTCGATTCTTGTCCTGAGTCATGGTGACTCTGCTAGTCCTGTGCCGACAGTCGATCATCGGGGCCCTTCACCTGTCCTCTAACTTCAATCTGCGCCAATGTCACAGGTTCGTGCCATTCTGGCGGCGAATCATTCACAATAGCATCTAATGCTTCCGTCATGACCTTGTATGGGGTCAACAACCACTACTGAGTGTGGTCCCACCTCGCTTGTACATAAACGGCATGCGGCCAAATCGCAAACTCCATGATCAGCTTAAACCGAGCCGCAATTTCTTTAGATATCTGTCGTACCCGCACTGCTGCTTCACAGAGCATTTCCCAAAAAATCCAGAATTGCAATTGGTAATCCTAGAGTCCCTTGAGCTCTCGTACATACCATAAGTTCTGATAGCATGCGCCCTGTCGCTCTTTTGCAGCCACAGTGTCCATGCTCTGGTATGTGTCAGGCTCCTTCCAAGCTATGAGGGAAATCAATAGCAAAATACGACTATATGTGAATGAACCCTTACCTGATTGAACCGCCACAGCATCCTCCACCAATTGATTCAATAGAAACAATGACCAGTTCATTTGGACACCCTCCGCACACTGGACTGCACATGCAACAATCCCCGAGTTGCACTAGTTAGGTCGACCGCCCCTAACCACCTTTCAAGATAAGATCTTGGTGCCAGTAAGTACCGCCTCATCATTGCTACTGCTGGTGCGATACCCACGGTCGTCTGTTTCCAAGCCATATTTCTTTACCAGCTGTCTTGACCGCTTTTTGTCATTCGCCTTCCCTTGGAAGAATTGCAATGGATCAACTCCATCTTTTGGCAATCCGGTAATGTGTGAAATCAAATCAACAGTGACCGGTATTTCTTTGTCTAGCCATAATGAACCACCATGAAAGCACGCAAGTAGCTGCTTGACACATGCATTAACTTTCGCCAGCTGCCCAAAATGTGGCATGTTAATGAGCCCTAACAAGTTGGCCTGCTTCAATCCTCATGCCCAGTCCTACAGAATTGGCGTCGCGGTTAGTTCGGACCCGGGCACATAAGGGGCTGATGCAATTTCTGGGTAGGCCACCATGTCATGGTCATCGCATCATAGACGAATCAACGCCGGCCCAATATCAACAGAGCACTCCATCCCAGTAGGGAGCGTCGACATCTTTACGCCATACTTCTACTTCGGGTTCAGTTTGTGTGGGGTTGCATCTATCCGACTGGGAGGGATATACCCTAGGATGTCAACAGCCGATAGTCCCTCTCATGGGGTAGACTCATTAATGCGGCGACTGGATTGTCCTACCTACACTTGAGCTTCTCCGACCACCGTAGAGTGTTGATGTATATGTAACTTCGGAATGTATTTTATCTGTGTATTTTATATATATTTATTGTACCCTTATAAGAGATGTGTTATTCCTCTATAAGGAAGTGTCGTCATGTGGATTGACAAGTGTCGCAAGTGTGTGTACTTGCCGATGGGTTATTAGACCACCATGTGGGGTCAGTCCTGAACTATATATAATATAATGTGGATGTATCTACATAGACAAGTCGGCCCCATAAAGCCACTGGGCAAAAAGGTTAGTATAAATAGAGATCGAAGATCTCTATTTTACTCACTCGGAAAAGTAACTCACTCTCACCTGAAAAGTGGTGCACTAGTGAGGAGGAGGATCATCTGCTATCAGGAGACTATCTCAGTGTTATTTGGTTGTACTTTGGTTGAGCCATTGCTCTCTCTATCTCTGAGGAAGTTGTGGGGTTTTTCACCTTAGGGTTTTCCCCACGGAAACCCTGTGTCTCTTGTCTCTTATGCTTTTGATTCTTGTGATGCTTGTCATATTATGATTGTCATGCATTGATATATTGTAGATGTTATTCTCTCAGCAAATATCCTAGAGTATTGTGAATTAATGCTCAAAATTTAACATGGTATCAGAGCTAACGTGAGAAGAAGACATTTTGCAGTGACGGAAACTTGAGTTTCTTGTTTATTAGGTTTCTCTCCATAGATTTTGGAAAAGTAGTATAGTAGATTGACTCTACTCATCAAGGTGCATCTATCTGTACAATCAGAATTCAATTCCGAGCATTTTCAGATTTGGCCCTAAAAATTAGGGTTTCCACAAAAATAGGAATTTCTGAAATCTGAAGACATTGCTGGAAGATCCTTGCAAAAATCGAAGTTTAGAGCTTTGGATCGAGATTTTTGGCTAGGTAGATCTCTAGGAAACTCAAACCCTAATTCAGGGCTCTCCCTAGTGAACCCGGGAGGACAAAAAGACAAATATGAAGGGTAAAGCTTTACTGATCTCAAACTCTAAATGCACCAGGCTGATCAGCTCATCAAGTCACATCTTTCTATCCTTTCAGAAATTTGAAATTCACATTTTGAATTTTTAGGGTTTTTCCGACAAACCCTAATCCAGGACCAGATCCAATTTTTAGCATTTCAAGTGGTAAGACCTAAATCTTTTCTATTTCCATTTGAAGTACTCTTTAAGATGTCTCACAACACCAAGCTTGAGGATAAGCTTGAAGGGGCTGATAACTTCCGAGCTTGGAAGTATAGGATTGGGTTAATCCTGGAAGAGAATGAGTTGGACTCATATATAAAAGAAGACATCCCTATCCCAGAGGATGAAGAGGCTAAAGTATTGCTTAAGAAGAACTTGGTCAAGGCAAAGAGAATCATTGCTGATTCTATCAAAGACCATCTCATACCCCATGTGTCTTCTCTAAAGACACCCAAAGAGATGTTTGACTCTTTGACCAAGCTATTTGAAGGGAAGAACATAAATCTGAAGATGACCTTATGGAACCAATTGAAATGGGTAAAGTTTCAGAATGGAGAAACCATTCAATCTTATTTTTCAAGAGTCTCCCAGATCAAGGAACAACTAGAAGCAGTGGATGAAATGGTAGAGAATGGTGAAGTTGTCATGACCACTTTGAATGGCTTACCTAGGTCATGGGACTCCTTCATTCAAGGAATCTATGCAAGAAAGAAGTTGATTTCCTTCAGTAGACTACGGGAAGAATGCTCACAAGAAGAAGCAAGGCTTGTGGCACGAGAAAAAAAGATGGGGAATGAAGATCAAGCTCTCACAACTCACACCAAGAAAGGAAAGTTCAAGAGAGAGCCATCTCACTCCAAGAAATATTCACATCACTTCAAAGAAAGAAGAATATGCTTCACCTATAATGAGAAAGGACATATTGCCATAAATTGTCCCAAGAACAAGAAGGACAACAACAACTCCAACAAGAAGAAGAAGGGCAGCAAAAGAAGGTTTCATGCTCATGCTGCCGAGGATGATGAACCACCCAAGAAGAATGCTAGGGCAGAAAGTGATGATAACTCATCAAGTGAAGAAGAGTATGTTCTGATCTCTACTCTCATAGGTACCATCTCCCATGGTTGTAATGATTGGTTGATTGATAGTGGGGCTTCCAAACACATGAATGGGTTTAAGGAATCTTTTATGAATCTATCTGAACTTGAATCACCCCATAAGGCGAAACTTGGGGATGATTATCAATACCCAATCAAAGGAAGTGGTGAAGCCTCCTACAACCTAGATTCTGGAAAATCTTTGAAGATGAAAGAAGTTCTTTATGTACCTGGGCTCAAGAAGAACTTACTCACCATCTCTGGATTGGATGCAAAAGGCATGAGGGTTGCATTTGTGGATGGCCAAGTCCTAATGTGGCCAAAGGGAAAGAACATAGATGATGCAGTAGTGATTGGAGAGAAAGAGGGAGGTTTGTATAAATTGAAGGGACAACCTAAACATGCCATGGTACATGAATCCATGGAGGCAAGTGAACTTTGGCATAGAAGACTTGCTCATATGCACTATAGAGCACTTCCAATTGCAAGCAAGGCTGTAGAGGGTCTTCCTGAAATCAAGACCAAACATGAAGGTGTTTGCAAAGGATGTGCAAAAGGTAAGAACATTAAGAAGGCTTTCCCAAGCAGTGAAAGCAAGGAAAAAGACATCCTGGAAATCATCCACTCAGATGTATGTGGTCCTATGTCATCCAGTTCTCTAAGTGGATATGTTTACTATGTCTCATTTATTGATGACTTCTCCAGAAAGACTTGGGTATACTTCTTGAATAACAAGGATGATGTGTTTGATAAGTTTAAGGAATTCAAAACCTTGATGGAGAATCAAACTGACAAGAAGATCACAAAATTCAAATCTGACAATGGTGGAGAATTCACCTCAGGTGACTTCAAGAAGCTTTGCAATGATTCAGGGATTAAGAGGGAGTTGACTGCTCCTTACAATCCACAACAGAATGGAGTTGCAGAAAGGAAGAACAGAACAATCATGTAAACAGCAAGAGCAATGCTCCATGACTAGGATCTACCTATGCATCTATGGGCAGAAGCAGCTAGAACAACTGTATATGTGCAGAAAAGAACACCCCACAAGATATTGGACAACAAGACACCAGAAGAGGTCTTTTCTTGTAAGAAACCTAAAGTCAGCCATCTCAGAATATTTGGTTGTCCAGTATTCACTCATGTCCCAAAGGAAAAGAGGACCAAACTAGATCCTTCAGGAAAGAAGGGTATCTTTGTGGGTTACAATGAAAGCTCGAAGGCCTACAGAATATACTTTCCAGGATTCAAGAAGATTGATGTCAGCAGGGATTTGACATTTGATGAGAACTCAGCATTCATCAAATCAAGGAAGGCATCGATTGAAGTTTATGAAGAACCTAAGGAAACTAGATTTCAAGACACTACCATGACTGAAGCAATTCCAGAAGTTGTTCGTGAGTTTGAAGATCCGCAAGAACCTGTAGATCCACCCCATGAGGATAACTCTCACAAGAGGAAACCTGCATGGGCTAGAGAGCTCATTCAAGATGCAGAAAGATTTGGCATTCTAGAAGAGGAACACAGAGCAAAGAAGAGAACCAGATCACATACCAGCTATGTTGCTTTACTCTGTGACATTATGATCAAAGAGCCTTCCAGTTATGAAGAAGCAGCGGAAAAGAAAGAATGGAAGGATGCCATGGTTGAGGAATATCAATCAATAATGAAGAATGATGTTTGGGATGTTGTCCCAAGACCTAAAGAGAAGTCTGTTGTGACTTCCAAATGGATTTACAAAATCAAGCATGTTGTAGATGGCAGTGTGGAGAAATACAAGGAAAGATTTGTAGCTCGTGGCTTCTCTTAGAAAGAGGGAATAGATTATGAAGAAACTTTTGCACCTGTAGCCAGGTATACTTCCATCAGAACAGTACTTTCCCTGGCTACAACAATGAAATGGAAAATACACCAGATGGATGTCAAGACTACTTTCTTGAATGGTGTAGTTGAAGAGGAAGTATATGTGGAACATCACTTGGTTTTGAAACACATGACAGAGAGTCATATGTGTGCAGATTGAAGAAAGCCTTGTATGGATTGAAGCAAGCTCCCAGAACCTAGTATAGTAGGATGGATAGTTTCCTAACTAGTTTGGGCTTTACCAAGAGTAAAGCGGATTCCAACCTTTACTACAAGGTTGAAGAAGGGAATCCTATGGTTCTACTCCCGTAAGTGGACGAATTATTTGTAACAGGAGATGACAGATTGATTGCAGATACTAAGAGGAAGCTTGCTGCTGAGTTCGATATGAAAGATTTGGGAATGATGCATTATTTCCTAGGTATGGAGGTGTGGCAGAGTGCAGGTGGGATCTTCCTTGGTCAAGGGATGTACATAGTAGATATCCTAAAGAGATTCGGGATGATGGATTGCAAGGCCATGGCCACACCTATGGCATCGAATCTGAAGCTTCTATGCGATGCTTCATCTGAGCCGGTTGATGTCTCTATGTATCGTCAGATGATTGGGTCCTTGATGTACCCAACGAACATGAGACTAGACATTTGATTTGCTATGAACACATTGAGCCAGTTCCTGACGGATCCGAGGAGTGTTCACCTGGTTGCTGTAAAGCATGTTCTAAGGTACCTGAAGGTTACAGTGGATTATGGGCTCAAGTATGAAGCGAATCAAAAGTTTAACCTGCAGGGTTATGTTGATTCAGATTGGGCTGGCAGTGCTGCAGATAGGAAGAGCACATCTGGGTGCTGCTTCAGTATGGGATCAGGTGTGATCTCTTGGTTTAGCAGGAAGCAGTCCTGCGTAGCACTGAGTATAGCTAAGGCAGAGTATGTTGCAGCCTGTTCAGCTAGTTGTGAGGTAGTATGGCTACGGAAGCTACTGTCTGAGTTATTTGATCTCCCGTTGGATGCTACTGGTATCTTCTGTGATAACCAGAGTTGTGTGAAGTTGTCCAAGAATCCAGTGTTTCGTGACAGGTCGAAAAACATAGAGATCAAATATCACTATATCAGGGATATGGTGCAGAGAGGAGCTGTGAAGCTCCTGTATGTTGCGACAGACGAGCAGATTGCAGATGTGCTGACGAAGCCACTAGCTAGGGTGAAGTTCGAATACTTTAGGGAGAGGCTTGGTGTTCTTCAGATCAAGGACACTTCAGGGAAGGAGTGATGGACACATTTGCTGAAGCCATTCCAAGCATGTTGGAAGGAGGATCCTTCACATGGCTGTGGATGTAAGCGCTAGATGATGAGCATCAAGATGATGTTCTAGTTTCTGCTTTGTATGATCAGTTGGATCATTTATATGTATATGTATGTATGCATCATGTTGGATGCTGGATATGATTAGTTGGATCATTTATATGTATGTACGCATCATGTTGGATGCTGGATATGATCGGTTGGATCATTTGTATGTATTTTGTATATGCATCATGTTGGATGCTTGGACCATGTATCTGTATATGTATCAGGTGGATACATTGTATGATCAGGTAGATCATGTATATTGATATGTATCAGGTATGATAAGGTAGATCATGTATATTGATATGTATCAATTATGATCAGGTAGATCATGTATGTTGATGGATAGATTGTGTGGATCATGTATCTATGTATCAGGTGGATACACTATGTATGATGATATGTATCAGGTAGATACTTGGTGTGCATCAGATGGATGCATTGTATGATCAGGGTGATCGTGGATGACGAGTTTCTCCAGATGACATGCAGCAAGATGCTGCAGTGATGATGATTAGGATGATCATGTGTACATCAGGATGATGTATGATGAGTATCAGATGATACTTTGTGGTCGTGGATTAGGTTGTGCAGATGAGCATGTCTGGGAGATCCTATAGGTCGGAGTTGCGTACCCATAATAGCCTAGGATGCTCTTTCGAGACATTGCTCTGGGAGGACATGTAATTTGTGCCCTGGGAGATATTCAGGTAGGAGTTGTGTACTCGTAACATCCTGAGATGCTCTTGCGAGGTTTTGTCTTATGGCATGTAATTTGCTCCTGGGAGATCTGGACAGGATGAAAAAGGCCTCAGATGCTTCAGCCAGGTTTTGCCATGAACACATGTAATTTGCTCCTGGGAGATCTAGACAGGATGAAAAAGGTCTCAGATGCTTCAGCCAGGTTTTGTGGTGGACCACATGTAATGTGCTCCTGGGAGATCCGACAGGTAGAGTTTTGTGCTCGTAACATCCTGGGATGCTTCAGTCAGGTTTTGTGGTGAGATCACATGTAATGTGCTCCTGGGAGATCCGACAGGTAGAGCCATATGCTTGTAACAGCCTGGGATGCTTCAACCAGGTTTTGTGATGGGTCACATGTAATGTGCTCCTGGGAGATCCTACAGGTAGAGCTGTGTGCTCGTAATAGACTGGGATGTTGCAACTAGGTTTTGTGATGCACGAAATAAGTCCTGAGGATTCCATAGTATGGCCAGTGATGATGAAGACCTATAGATGGTGGGCCTACATCCAGTATGAAAAAGGACTGGCTCTGTAGAACTTCCTATGACGAGTAGTGTTAGAGATTGGTTGAGATAGCAGCATTAGTGATGATGATGATGACAATGCATCGATGCCAATGATCCCGAGAAGAAGACTTGTCTAGTAGATCTGTGTCGAGAAATACCTTCCTAGTTAAGAGGGAGTGTTGATGTATATGTAACTTCGGAATGTATTTCATCTGTGTATTTTATATATATTTATTCTACCCTTATAAGAGATGTGTTATTCCTCTATAAGGAAGTGTCTTCATGTGGATTGACAAGTGTCACAAGTGTGTATACTTGCCGATGGGTTATTAGACCACCATGTGGGGTCGGTCCTGAATTATATATAATATAATGTGGATGTATCTAGATAGACAAGTCGGCCCCATAAAATCACTAGGCAAAAAGGTTAGTATAAATAGAGATCGGAGATCTCTATTTTACTCACTCGAAAAAGTAACTCACTCTCACTTGAAAAGTGGCGCACTAGTGAGGAGGAGGATCATCTGCTATCAGGAGACTATCTCAGTCTTATTTGGTTGTACTTTGGTTGAGCCATTGCTCTCTCTATCTTTGAGGAAGTTGTGGGGTTTTTCACCTTAGGGTTTTCCCCATGGAAACTCTGTGTCTCTTGTCTCTTATGCTTTTAATTCTTTTGATGCTTGTCATATTGTGATTGTCATGCATTGATATACTGTAGATGTTATTCTCTCAGCAAAGATCCTAGAGTATTGTGAATTAATGCTCAAAATTCAACACAGAGGATAATCTAAGCTGCCTATTGCTCTACGGCGACTCGGAATGCTGACCTTATCGACGCTTCTTTGCGATTATTGATGTTCCCACCATCATGTTTGCAACTTCTCCTACAAGATTGATGTCTCCCAGAGACACAACTTCTTCTTCAACGGCAACCCCGACAAAGGGAGACTCTACTTCACTGCTTATCTCAACGGTTTCCAGCATACCTCACACTTCTTAACCGATGACTGCACCAGCAGAATTAATAGACCCACTCAATGTGCAACAACAACACTCAGCAGTTCAATCCAATCCTTGCCCAACTCGACTACACTAACAATGATTTGCAACACTTTGCAAGCACTGAATAACTGAATTCTCAGTGCTTTCCGACCAGAGTCGACCCGTTCTTATAGCTTCTAACCCAATCCTCCATAATCATGACTAAATCCGGCATTAACTTAACCAAATTTCTATATTAATGACACAAATCCACCGTTGATCTTATCGGCCGGCTCTGCCATTAATGCCCATCATTCGAACATGCACCATTAATTAACTGTCTGAACTTTTGGCATTTATTACTGATTTGACCCGGTCGCGACCCTGCCACTAGTCACGGACCGCTCCTAACTTGCGACACAAGCCTCCCTGATTGCACATTTTTGTCTCCGTCGGTGTGCCATCCTGCCACCGATCAACCTGCATTTTTTTCTTTTTATTTTTTCGATGTGACTCAGACATCACGTCGCTGCAAGCCCGATCGATAGGGCTTCAATCTACTACCATTGATCAACTTTGGGAGCATCGCTCCATCCAACTGCTACAACTGTACAATACCGCCTGAAGTGATGCTACTGATGCGATACAGACCAAGCTAATGCATCTGCAATTTTCTTGGATGTTTCATAAACTTACTGTCACACAACAATACCCAGTCACCTTGTTGAAACTGTTTTTTTTTTATGTGACGATCATGCCACACTTTCTGGTGATCCTTTTCCACCCCTTGGTGGAAACCTGCAATAAAGCGATCTTCTTCCAATTAGACAAACTATGCAAGGCGCTCCTCCAGTGCTATCACAGCATCCATACCCGTTGTTACCGCTATGCGTAGATTCGGAACGATGTACTCTATAGGCATAACCGATTCTTCCCATACACTAGCTTGAATGGTGTCTGCCCTGTCAGCCTTTTACATGTGGTGCGATAGGCCCACAACACTGCTAGGAATTTTTCAGCGCATGCTCCAATATCTTATTGAAAGCTTCCATCGTGCCATTCACCTACAGATGATAGGGTGTACTCTTCTTATGCTGTATCTGTAACTCCTTTGTTAATGTGTTGATGGTGCAATTGAGAAAGTGGCTGCCTTGATCACTCAACAATATCTTGGGGTAGCCGAAGCGAGTGACAATGTGGTCAAAGAGGAACCGCTAGGCTGTGGCCGCGGAACAATCAATAACTGGTGTAGCTTCATCCCATCGGGTCAAATAATCTTCCGCGGTGATGATGTATCTTGCACCAGTGCACTTCCCAGGTGGGTTGATAGGTCCCACAAAGTCTATTGCCCATTTGTCAAACGGCTGCAATGTTAGCTGAGGCATCAATTCCATCTCATTCCTTCTGGATGGCTTCCTAGTTCTCTGATAGACATCACAAGATCGTGCATAATCTATCGCATCACTGTGTAGCATAACCCACCAGAGCCCCACTCGAAGCACCTTCCTTGCTGTCACATGACCGCCATAGTGCCCTCCAGCCACTCCTACATGTGCTTTTGACAGGATTTACTCTTGCTCATGTGGCAAGACACACCGTTGCAATATCTCATCGACGCCCATCTTGTATAACTCTTCGAAGATTAGTTGGAAGTCTGCGGCCTTGATAACCAATTGCTTCTTTTGATTAGTGGTGAATTCTTCTGGTGCAGTACCTGTCACTAGAAACTGAATGATTTCTTCAAAATATCCATCAGCTACTCCAACCTTAAATAGTTTTGCATCAGGAAACCCATCTTCAATGTTAGTGGGATCCTCTCCTGTCTCGATGCGTAATATATGATTGGGGCTAGCATTCAAATGTCCTGGTTTCACAATCACTTCAAAATCGAACTCCTGAAAAAGAAGTAACCATCGACAAATCTTCCCCCCCAACACAGGATTATTAACCAGGTATTTTAAGGCAGAATGATCTGTGAACATCTTGAAATGGCCTCCCAATAAATAATGGCGAAACTTTTGCAATGAATAAACCATCGCCAGACCTTCCCTCTCCGTAGTAGTGTAGTTTCTTTTAGCGGATGACATCTTTCGGATGGAAAAAGCAATGGGGTGATCAAGATCCCCCTCTCCGGGCTAAGCCAATACCACGCCCAGTGCAATCAATGAGGCATCAACATGAAGATGGAATTCCTTACTCCAATCTGGAAATACCAATATCGGTGCCGAAGCCATCTTCTCTTTCAAGGTCTCAAAGCTATCCTAACATTCGGGGCTCCACTGGAATACTGCATCCTTCTTCAACAACTTTTCCATCGGGGCAGTAATCGCTGCATATCCTCTGATGAACTTGTGATAATACCTGGTATGTCCCAGTGTCACTTTCAACTGTTTCACAGTAGTCGACAGTGTCAAACTCACAATAGTGATCTTTGCTGGGTCTACTAGAAACCCTTGCTTACACACAATATGACCCAACAATATGCCAAATGGTGCATAGAAGATGCATTTCTTCAAGTTCAGCGATATCTGGTGCTGTCGGCATCGCTCCAACATCAACCGCATATTCACCAGATTATCATGGATCAAACCATAGACCGTCCAATCGTCCATGTATACCTGCAAGAACTTCTAAATGAAATCCTTGAATGCAGCAACGACAACCCGCGAAAATATCGCTGGTGCATTCTTCAAGCCAAATGGCATCACGGTGTTATGAAAGCAGCCCCATTCGGTCACGAAAGTTGTCTTATGGCGATCTTATTTTGCAATGTGGATCTGATGGTAGCCAGAGAACCCGTCAGTGAAAGAGGACATCTCCTAGCCACCCACACCTTCGAGCACTTCAACAGTAAGCAGGGTTGGGAATGGATCATGCAAACAGGCATCATTTAGCTTCCCCAGGTTGACACAAATGCACACTTCGCCAGTTTCTTGTCCTGTACCACCATAGGACCGATCCATTCTGACTCCTCAACAGGTTCAATGATACCGGCATCCAACATGTGATCCATTTCTACCTTGACCCTCTCCTTATGTCGTGGATTCAATCAATAGGGTCGCTTCCAGATCAGCTTAGCATCTGGTTTTAATGGAATCTTCATCTCCCCTAAGTCACCCAGAATCCCCTTCATGTCAGAAAACTTCATGGGAAATAAGTCCTGAAACTCATGGAGCAAATCGGTGACCTTGCTCATCATCTCATCATTCCAATAGTCCCCAACATTTGTGAATTTCAGATTGTCCTCTATCCCAATGTTGATCTTGCGTATCTTCAGCGGTTGGCTGAATGGATCGCTTGGCATCAGGTGGTACCACAACGCGACTTCCTTCTAATTCTGGGATATTCACATTCCGCGGATCATCACCATCTTCTAGCCCACCAGTGATATTGAATCATTCCATGAGAGACTGCATCTGGTAGTGTGTGTGCGGATCCACTGGATATGCCACCAGAACAACCTGCAAAACGACATCATGGATGAGCTGCAAAGCGTTATTGATCTCGGGATCGGCATCCGCAAAACTGAACATATGGGTAAAACACACTGTGAGCTCCAACCAAGTGAAAATTTCTCCTCGCAACTCAGCGGCAGTATACAATCATTGCGGCATCTCATCCAAAGTATGGATAAAGGCATGGACCCACTCATCTCGGGGTCACAATACCCATAACCGCTGACACTCCATCAAGTGACCGCCAGGATCAATCCGACCATCATACTTTCCTATGTGGTAAACCTCCATGTCGCCAACATGAACCATCATCAACCTCCTGCACTACGACCAACCGTTAATGGATTTCTTGTATGTTTCCCACCAGCGTGCTGGAGCAGCCTTCAATGCTTCCTCCAATGCCAGCATTCACTGTGGTTCTGAGACTGTTGCCTCAAATGTCGTCGAAAGTCAGACAAACCAGGAAGTCCTTCATATACTGGGAGTGTAACCATTTCATTCGCAACTCGGCACAATGATTGCGTAACTAACCCGCACTTTTGGAGCGATACCTCATACAAGCAGTTCTGCCAATGTTCTAATGCATCATCAGAGTCGAAAGATGTAGAGCTCTCGCTGCGCCATCCCAGCTCACCATTGGCCGTCGAGTGAATATAATCTTCAGAAATATTGAATGCATGATCCCATCCACTGGGATCGTCATCCTTCACTGGCTCTATGTATCGATGTCCTTCAGCTGGATCCAACATGGCGATAACTCTGAGATCTCGATTTTCAAAAGTCATCATCCGATGCTTGAAGTTGATTACTGCTCCGCTATCATTAGCCCATCTAATCTCTAGCAATGCGGGATAAGAGCTCCCTCCTTCAACTACTTATATGACATCAAAGTCAACATGTGTCTTCATTCCCTTGATGTCCACAACCATCCTTGGAACTCTCCCAATTAGTGTCACCTTAGCGTGATTAGCTAACCGGAGCTGTACAGGGGACCAGCTCAATGGGGGACTCCCCATCTTCTTCCAAGCCTGCTTGGTTAAGATGTTGACATTCGAACAAAGATCCAAAATAATTGAATCAACAGCATAGTCACCAATCTGAATATTCATCCGCATCTCCTTACCCGTCTTTCGTTGTTGTAGGGAACTGACCGCGAACTCTTGTTGACCCTGAGTTGGTCGCTGCAACAGAGCTTCAATCTCAGCTAGAGCATCGGGATCCATTTCCAGGGATAAACAATGTTCCCAAAATTCTTAAAGCCTGCTGGAGTGCCGCGATGGGCCAACCTTTGAAGTGGCCTCAAAAGTAGAGGGCATATCATAAATAATAGCCTTACCTCGATCTTTTTCTAATGCATGACGTGCTTGAATGAATGCTTCCCACTCAGCTTCAATGTCAAATGATACCTTCTTATGTCCTGTGAATCAGATCAGCAAGCTATCCTCTCTATTAGTCTTACCTCCGCGAGTGACAACAACAACAGAAGCATCTTGCGGTCTTGGTTCTGTAGAAATCGTCGCAATGTTAGCACCCTGGGTCTGGTTTAGCAGTCGATTCCCTTGTGGGTTCACATTATGATTCTGATTTGGTCGTGGATTTTGGTTCTAGACCGGTTGCTGTACTTGGTCCTGGACAGGCTGCTATGCCTAGGGTTGATTCTGCAACTGTGGAGTGTTCCCTACTTTCCATCGTGCAATCAACTGCAGACAATTCTCAACCATGTGATCGTTAAGAAAGCAAAATGTACACTAGTTCTGGAGCAGTGGATAATCTTGTTGGTAGTGTCCCCATACTGCACAGTGATAGCATTGAATAGTTCCGTGATGACCTCATCCTCCTCCACAACCAAATCCTCCACCGCGTCGTCCCTGGTATCCTCCCCGGAATCCTCCTTGTTGCTAGTACTACGGTTGGTTGAACTGTTTCTACATTGGTACTGGTTGCATTCCTTGTCCTTGTGGTGCATACTATGGTTGATGTACATACTGTGGCTGTTGTGGAGCCATCTACATTGGAGCATATTGTGGCATGAACTGCTATGGTTGTTGTTGCTGCAGTACAAACTGCATCTGCTGTTGAGGTAGTGGTTAGGCTACCTATGGCTGCGGTTGCGGTTGTTGTATGGCACGCTGGTCATTCTTTACATAGAACGCATCATACATCCTCTCTTGTAGCAACCCATATGCATGCCAAATCTTTTCATCATGACCCACTGATTTGCAAAATGTACAATAAAGATTCCTCGGAGTTGTAACCATTTTCTGCATGTATGGGTAGTTGTCATGGCTGTGCCCATATACGTGGTAGACGTGACACCATGGCATGCTACCACCATTCAATGGATTTGGTGCTCCTGAAACCAAATAGTTGTGGAAATATAGGCAATTATCCTTAGTATGCCCTTCTCCCCAACATCGCGTGCACCAAGCTTCTTCACGTTGCTCCTTGCCTTTCTTCAGATCCTGCAACTGGATGGTTAGGTTAACCAATTGTGTCTAGATCTGTGACATCCCAGCTGCATTTTCCCCAATGGGCGATGCTTCTAGCCGCATCGCGATCTCTAAAGATTCACTCGATGTGGTAATGTTTTGCTGCATTAGTGGTAGCTGAATATGTGGGAGCAATGCTGCGATAAACCATTCCTTATGTTGGATAGTGCTCATGTCAAAACTGACCCTTTCCATCAACGTTTTAAATCGCTAATCAAAATCTCACACAGTCTCATTGGGATACTGCTTAATCTCTGTAAGCTCTGTGATGTATTGTGCTTCATATTTGGGCTTTCAGAATTCTGCGATTGGGCCTGTGTGAATCTCATCCAGTGTTTTTGCTGGAGTGCCGACAGGAACTTGCGTAAATTTCATAAACTAGTGCAAGGCGCGACCACGAAGAGTCGTTGCCAATTGTCCCTTTTCAGCATCATCATCAGTGATCTGTTTGATAGTCCATACGGCCTCACATAGAAACCAGTACTCTTCAGGGTTGTCTATTCCATTTACTTGGAACAACGGTAACTTAGTATCCTCGCCCGCCATCCTGGGCTTCCTTCCTCCTGTCGCTGTACTACTACCGATTAACTTTAGTGGAATTGACGAACTCGGCGGTGTTGAAGTGGTATTTCTTGCTATCTGAGAGATAGTGAGTGGAGGTGTGGGTACGTTGGCGCTAGGGTTTGGTCTTGCCTCTATCCTGGGTGTAGCCTAGCCATCCTTGTCAGGGCTGTGAGGTTGCGTTGTCCCATGTGGTCTTCCTCCATGGCCTTGTTGTTCGACCACATCAGGACCTTCTCCTATCCTCTGCCTCTCCTCTTGTCGGAACCTTGCTCCTCCCCTCGTAAGACCACTTTCTTCCTCGGCTTCACTCACAGTCTCGTCATGACTTGCACACATCTACCCCATATCATTCCGTGTACCGCCCCTCAACTATCGTGCTACCCATGAACTCCTCCCACCAGGCTGTCTACTGATCAAGATGCATCTTTAATATACCCTTTTCGCAAATAAGCATTTTGATCGATAGTTGAAGTGACAGTAGAAACCTTCCTCAGGGTCTGCGAAAAAAATATCTTTCGGCTTCACTATAGGATTTCTGGGTATCAACCGCGAACTCTGTGATATAGCCTTCTAGGATGCTATCGAACCACAATTCGACAGCCCACGGCACTTTATTGTCGACTTCTTGCAGCTCCTGAATCAACTCAGGGGTCCAAGTCGTCGGTTCACCACCTTGGAATTTCCTCTTCTGGAAGGTCAACTTCACCAACCACTCATACAAAATGACAGGGAATTCACAAAAGAACCATTCATGCGGACCATCATGAATATATCTGTCCACCCACTGATCTACCGTCAGTCGAGTGTTCTGACTTTCTTCTTCAGTGAATTATTGCAACTTCTGATCAAACCATTCTTGGATCTCCGGTTTCGTCAGGTGACACAACATATCCTCCTTTCACTTCGCACACAGTCCCAGCAATGGAACCATTTGTTGACTCAAACCTAGTCAACAGGGGCTCCCATCACTGTCGACACCAACCCATAGTGATCTCCCTAAGCACTGACCCAGACAGGTTTTACCCTGTCCAACAACACCTGCAGAGCAAGTGAGGTCTCACCCAAGGTGATCAAGGGAGAGTGGACAGGACCATGTTTCCGTCGAATGGAGGAGGATGATTGTGGCAATAATTACTTAACTTATTGCAGCATTCAAGATAGATCTATGCATTTAAGTTTGACATCATTCATATTCATAGAATCAATCAATAGAAATTAAAGTATTACCGCAACATAAATGATAGCATCATTTGTGAATCACAACATGCATTACACAGGAAATTTCACCAAACAATTATGTCATGTCATATTACTTCAGAAAAAACCTGATACAACATCTCCTCAAAACCATATCTCAGCAATATCTCTTAATCCCACATATAGATGCAAATATGTGCATAAACAACATCTAACGATACGTACTAAGATCAAAAGCCAAAAACACACACGCAGTCCCTCAACACTTACAACTCTTGTCTATATATAGGCTTTCGCCTTTACAATGCTTGTCCACTTACTAACAACTTCCTAACCGACACTTGGACAATTGACCCAAAATCTAACTGACACGGTCCAAATGACCCAAAAACTCGCATACCACGGTACAACTGACTCAAAATGCACAAAATACATAATATGTGGTCCAAATGACCCAAAACCCGCCAACTGTGGTACACTTGACCCACAATGCATAAAATAATCCCGCTTTATGCCTTCCGCAACCTCTTTTGATGTGTCGTAGCGTCGGCAATACCGCAACTCGGCCTTACCAAACCGCTTGCCAACAGGACATTGATGTAATCCGAAAACTGTCGATGGCGAGAGAACCTACCACTAATGACTGCAAGCCTCAAGGTACTCAACCGAACTCTAAGTCTCAAATTCTGGAATAAATGAGTTAAATTCGACGGAACGAAACTCGCTAGAAGGAGGGCATTAAGGCATCCCTCATCAACCAGCACGAGGTAACAGCTACGCTGAAAGATTTGGAAGAACTCAGGTGAAACAGACTGACTCGATAAGGATGACCGACATGCAATAGTCAAGCGATTTGAGGAGTGTCCGACTCTGGTTTCAGGACTTCCTTTGAACAAGAGAATGAGCATATGGATAGACTCAGGCAGCATAGACTTGACATAGACTGTGCGATGCAGGAGGCATCAACAAAGGGCTCCATAGTAACTGGAAGCTTAACCAATCAGTGGAGTAAAACTGAGAAACGAGTGCAGCTCCTAAGGTCATAGTCCCGACTCATAATGCATGGAGTGGAAAGAATGCTCTATTCAAAGGCGACACAACAACTGCCAACAATAAGAAGTAAATATTCTCCCATCTGGCTTTTTGGAATATTTGACTTTTTTGGTCTTTTTCACATTTCTAAAGCTTGAAAAAGAATAAAATTGCTTATGGTACAACATATGAGGGAACGAGTGTCAAGCAGTGGGCAGACTAGTCCCAAGCAGTGGAACATACCTATGATCAATGCAAGGAAGCATGTGCAAGATGTAGACAGTCGGGGGGGTGTTCCCTCAGGGTCAAAAGGTCATCAAATTGTGAAGGGAAAATGGAAGCTCTGTAGGGATCGACAGGGAAAGTGCTTAGGCACCAGGCTAACAATTGAGTAAGCGGGAGTCGGCACAAGGCTCAAATGGCAAGCAGGATGATGCACTGCAATCACAACTTGATACAAAAAGGGGGGAGTCCTTATGGGAGATGGCCAGCATAATACAAAGTAGAGTATGAGTCTTTATCACAAATTCATAGCGTGACTACAGAGGACTCCCAATCTTAAGGAAAAATGATGGCATGGGCGCCATAATGCAAACGGGGTTCTAACTAGGGTACCCATGTTCAGAAAGGCCCTACCGCCAAATAACGACACTTCTATAACAGTGTGAAGGCTCCATGTTAGTTAAGAAGAGGGGTCGCACCTAGGGTTCATGAAAATGGTCAAAAGGTCAAATGCATAATGCATGTGAAAATGACATCTGACCTATATGTCGGGTGTGAAATATACCTACCGTAGGTGCGAAATGATAAAAAACAACTCTTGTCAAAGAAAACTGGTAAAAAATGCTACTCCAAGGCATTACATTAGTCCAAAACAACTTAGAATGGCGAAAACTATAGACAAGTGGGTTTCCAAAACTATAAATAGTAATAAAAAATTACAATTTACAATTCATTTTCACTTTTTACCCAATTTGGAGTTTTTGGTTAGTTTTCACCTTGGATTTCAGTTGCTAATTTTGGAAGCTACAGGCATCCATTCGTCGAGCCGTTTGGAGCAGGTAAGCTATCTCATCCTCCTCTTTCATTTAATATTTTGTATTTCAATTTCCAGTGGTTAAAAAATTTTAATGGGGAATCCTTATTTGGTTATGGCGTTACATGCGGGCTACAAGCATACGGATCGCGGGTAGGGCCTGGTACGCGCAGTCAACGCATGCATTTGTTAATTTTTTAGAATTTACTTCAATCTAATCTAGGATCTTAACTGAGAGAACAACATGTATAACATATCTACAGCATATCAATCATGGACACAATAATGCAAGCACAAAAGAGACACAGAGTTTACTTGGGGAAAACCATAAAGGTAAAAAACCCCAATAACTTCCTCATAGATAGATAGATCAATGATACAACCCAAGCATAAGAATTAGACATCTCCTAGCAGCAGCTTCTCCTCCTCCATAAGTGCACCACTCTCCAAAGAGTGTGTGTGAGAATAGAATGATGAAATAGAGTGCCTCCCGTACTCTATTTATACTTGACTTGACTTGCCTAATAACCTTTACTAAGTCGACCTCAACTTAACCACATAACACAATGCTGATTGGGACGACACCCAATAGGGTGGTCTAATAACCCTTTGACCCACATGGCCGACCCCCTATAGGGTGGTCTAATAACCCTTTGACCCACATGACATATACAGGACGGACCCCAACAAGGTGGTCTAATAACCCATCAAGTATAAGTTATGACACTTACAATATAAATGACGACACTTCGATATAGAGGAATAATAACATCTCTATAGGAATACAAACACTTCCGTATAGAGGAATAATACCATCTCTATAGGACTACAATATACATATATGAAATACATTCCGAAGTTACATATACATCAACACTCCCTCTTAACTAGGAAGGTATTTCTTGACACAGGTCTTCTAGCACAAGTCTTCTTCTCTGGATCATTGTCACTGGATAACCATCATTGAGTCATTGTCATTGTCACTACTGCTATCTCAATCAATCTCTGAATCTACTCATCATAGGAAGTTCTACAGAGCTAGTCCTTTTTCATACTGGATGTAGGCCCACCACCTGCAGGTCTTCATCATCATTGGCCATACTGTGGAATCCTGAGGACTTATTACGTGCATCACAAAACCTCGAAAGAGCATCCCAGGCTTTTACGGGTACACAACTCTGACCTATAGGATCTCCTAGGATCTTTTACATGTGACAGTCACAAAACCTTAAAAGGCTGTCATGCCAGCAAGAACCCTAAAGAGCATCTGAGGCCTTTTTCATCCTATCCAGATCTCCAGGTCTGATTACATGTGACTCCTACCACAAAACCTTAAAAGGATGTCTTACCAAGCAAGAACCATAAAGATCATCTGAGGCCTTTTTCATCCTGTCCAGATCTCCAGGTCTGATTACATGTGGTCATGGAAATGCCTCGAAAGAGCATCTGAGGCCTTTTTCATCCTGTCCAGATCTCCCAGGTCTACTTACATGCCATAAGACAATGCCTCAAAAGAGAATCTGAGGCCTTTTTCATCCTATCTAGATCTCCCAGGTTTACTTACATGTCCTCCCATAGCAATGCTTGAAAGAGCATCTGAGGCCTTTTTCATCCTATCCAGATCTCCAAGGTCTACTTATATGCTCATTTGCACAACCTATCCATGACCACATAGTATCAACCTGATACTCACCATACATCATCTTGATGTACACATGATCATCCTGATCATCAATCACTGCGTCATCCTGATGCATGTCATCTGGAGCAACATCCTGAAGCTCATCATCCATGATCATTCTGATCATACAATGCATCCACCTGATGCATACACTGTATCTGCCTGATACATATCATCCTACATGATCTACCTGATCATACAATGTATCCACCTGATACATCTACATATACATACACATGATCCAACTGATCATATCCAGCATCCAACATTAAGCGTACATACATATACATATAAATGATCCAACTAATCATATCCAGCATCCAACATGATGCATACATACATATACATATAAATGATCCAACCGATCATACCAAGCATCCAACATGATGCATACATACATATACATATAAATGATCCAATCGATCATATCAAGCATCCAACATGATGCATATATACACATATAGAGCAGTAACTCGAGCATCATCCTAATGCTCATCATCCAGCACTTATATCCACAGCCATGGAAGGATCCTCCTCTCACCATGCTCGGAAAGGTTCCTGCAAATGTGTCCATCACTTCTTCCTTGAAATGTCGTCGATCTGAAGAACACCAAGCCTCTCTCTGAAGTACTCGAAATTCACTCTGGCTAGTGGTTTCATCAGCATATCTACAATTTGTTCATCCGTCACAACGTATAGGAGCTTCACTGCTCCTCTCTGCACCACATCCCTGATATAGTGATAGTTGATCTCAATATGTTTCGACCTGTCGTGGAACACCAGGTTCTTAGACAGCTTCATACAACTCTAGTTGTCACAAAAGATACCAGTAGCCTCCAGTGGGAGATCAAATCACTCAGACAGTAGCTTCTGGAGCCATACTGCCTCACAACTAACCGAACAAGTTGCAACATACTCTGCCTCGGCTATACTCAGTGCTATGCAGGACTACTTCCTGCTAAAATAGGAGGTCACACCTGATCCAATACTGAAGCAGCACCCAAATGTGTTCTTCCTATCTATAGCACTACTTGCCCAATCTGAATCAGCATAACCCTGCAGGTTAAACTTTTAATTCGCATCATACTTCAGCCCATAGTCAACCGTACCCTATAGGTACCTCAGAATATGCTTTACAGCAACCAGGTGAACATCTCTTGGATCCATTAGGAACTGGCTCAATGTGTTCACCATAAAGCAAATATCTGGTCTCATGTTCATCAGGTACATATAGGACCCAATCATCTGACGATACATCATGACATCAACTGGATCAGATGAAGCATCACACATAAGCTTTAGGTTCGATGCCATAGGTGTGGCCATGGCCTTGCAATCCATCATCCCAAACCTCTTCAGGATCTCTACTGCATACTTCCCTTGTCCAAGGAAGATTCCATCTACACTCTGCCACACCTCCAAGCCTAGAAAGTAGTGCATCATCCACAAGTTCTTCATCTCGAACTTGGCAGTAAGCTTCCGCTGTGTGTCGGCAATCAATCTATCTTCACCTGTAATAGACAGGTCATCCACATACAAAATTAGTATCACTGGATTGCCTTCCTCAACCTTGTAGTAAAGGTTGGAATCCGCTTTACTCTTGGTAAAGCCCAAACTGGATAGAAAGTTGTCTATCCTACCATACCAAGTTCTGCACATATATGACTCCCTGTCATGTGTCTTAGAACCAAGTTGTTGCTCCACATATACTTCCTCCTCGACTACACCATTCAAGAAAGATGTCTTGACATCCATCTGGTGTATCTTCCACGGGAGTAACAGTCTCTGGCCATGGGAGTAACAGTCTCTTCATAATCAATCCTTCTTTCTGGGAGAAGCCACGAGCTACAAACCTCACTTTGTATTTTTCTATGCTACTATATGCAGCATGCCTGATCTTCTAGATTTGCTTGGAAGTCATAATAGACTTCCCTTTTGGCCTTGGGACTGCATCCCAACCATCATTCTTCATGACCGACTGGTACTCCTTGATCATGGCATTCTTCCCAAATCCTGGGAACTTCAATATTTTTAATATCTTCAATAGATAACTTTGTTGTTGAACAAATGTTGTAGTCCTTCTTTTGTAGGTGATGGTATATGATATTTCCTGCAAAAAATGTTAAATTGCATGATTAGAAAACATCTCATAGTTTTCAGAACAAATTCTTACACAAATAAATATGTCATACAATCATGCAATTATCTTAGCCAATGCTTCAATACAACATTTATCCATATCCCGTAACTTTCTAGATGCCTTCCAATCTCTACCAGGACATTGTTAAGAGTGTGCACAACTCCCAACATGTCAGCAAAGAGGTTTCATTCTAGATAAGTAGCAATGGAATGTTGTACAGTGCCATAGGCCACTTACCCATGTATATTAGTAGTATACTGTTCATCAATGCAACTATTCTAATATGCACAACCTAATTCTAGGAACATCAGTATATACATTATTGAACATTATTATTTAAACAATCAAATATGTAAGAAATGATAATTCAAATACTTATGTTTGTTTGTTTATTGGGTTGACTCCCTCTCAATCTTTGCTTCCTTTCTGTAACTCCATTCTGATGTGGATTGTGAGAAGTGGTCAACTCCCTCTGAATATCTGCATCCTTGCAGAAACTACTGAAGTGTGCTCCCTCTTGATCTTTGCTTCCTAGATTACCTGTCCTTGAACTTATATCCATCCTTAATCACTATGCATGCTTATTAGTATCATCATTGTGTTATCCTCGAGGTCTCATACATAATCACACATTCATTAGTATAATCTTAATACTATGAAAACACAATAATCTTAAACATGTATAGTCATGATCATTTCAAACACAGATAATAAACATTAGTATTCAACGTTTCAGGGAAGACTTCTTTTACTCATACATATTCTTATTTGATCATATGACTCTTCTGGTTAGTCAAATCATCAATCAAGATAAGATACATAATATGCATAAACCCTTGATTACTTACATTTCTAATTTTATGAATAAACATAATCAATCATACCAAATATACTTATATAAGGGATCCTAACACAAGGTAAGATTCTAACTTGATATAGGAAAAACATACATGGATTACTATGTTATCTAGTTATGTCTAACATACCCACATGATGTCTTCTGGTTCTCTTCAATGACTTGTGCTAGTAACCTGCATGTCTCATAAGTTAACCATTGTAGAACCAAGTTATGCATACCTCGTAAGTAGATCTTCTATGTGATCCATGACAATGGATGAATCTTTGTCTTCATGTCACCATGATCATATGTTCTTGAAGTAGAACATGATTTGTCTTTCTTGGTGTAGTTGTAAGTCATACATGTCGATTTTTCTTGTAATCTTCTTATGTAAGGCCTTAGCCTCATCTCCCTCTGAAACAGGAACTTCTTCACTTATGTAGGTGACCAATCCATTTTCTTCTAGGATTAACCCAATCCACTTGATTTGCAGAAACTGGATCTAGAGCTGGATTGGGGTTTGTTAGGGAAACCCTAAAAATTCAAACTTTGAATTTCAAACTTCTGAAAGGATATAAAGATGTGCCTTGATGAGCTAATCAACCTGGTATACTTAGAATTTGAAAACTGTAAAGTTTCACCCCTCAAAATTGCCTTTGAGGCTTTCAGATCTTCTAGATATGATCCTGAACTAGGGTTTGATAAAGCCCACCCTTTTTCCCAACCAAAAGGTTTGATCCTAAGCTCTAACCTTTGATTTTTCTGAGGATCTTCCAGCCGTGGCCACAGACTTAAAAAATTCCAACTTTTGCAGAAGCCCTAATTTTCCACTTTTTCGATCAACGTCCCGAACTAGGGTTTGATCAAGCTCGACCTTCTACGCAACCAAAAAATTTGATCTTGGTCTCTAAATTCTGATATTGATGAGTAGCATTTAGCCGTGGTCTCCGATTACAAAAATACCAACTTTCTCCGAAACCTTAATTCTCGGAGCCATGAATGAAGGTGCTCAAAATCCAATTCTGTTTTGACAGAAATATGCACTTGATTGTTTCTGGTGTAACTCCAAACTTTAAAATCCATAGGGCTTGAAAATTTTTCCTATGGTATCTTGACCTGTCATCTTTCCAACCCCAAAAGTTTGACCCCAAATGGATTCTCTCAGAGAGATTTATCCCAAGTGTTGCAACATGACCTGTTTATGGGATCAAACAGGCGAGTGAACTCTTACGGCATGCCACGTGTCATTGTTTCAGTTTCAGCCTCTGAAAAAGTTACCAGAGAAAGTACAGTGCATGCACTACCTCTCACATTTTACGAAATTTCATTTGGATATTCCTAGCCCAAGTTATGACCTTTTTTCCTAGGTCACCTGTTTATGACTCAGATCTGGAAGCTGAGGAAGAAACCCTAGATTGTACATATCATAAAACATAAAGTACAACGAATTAAAAGTTGTACTTTGGACAAAAGGTACATGGGGATCTGGTCTTCGACCTGTAAAAGTTTCAGGTCCAAAAACTTTGCCAAAATGGATTTATAGCGAAAGTACTACGATGACTGATTTTTGCTATATCAAGCCCTAGCATCGCAAGTGCAACAAGTGTCATACATGGCATACCATGCCTTCTTTCAGGCTAGCTCTGATACCATGTTAATTTTTCAGAATTTACTTCAATCTGATCTAGGATCTTAATTGAGAGAAAAACATGTACAACATATCTACAGCATATCAATCATGGACACAATAATGCAAGCACACAAGAGATAGAGTTTACTTGGGGAAAACCATAAAGGTGAAAAACCCCAATAACTTCCTCAGAGATAGATAGAGCAATGATACAACCTAAGAATAAGAGATAGACATCTCCTAGCAATAGCTTCTCCTCCTCCACAAGTGCACCACTCTCCAAAGAGTGTTTGTGAGAATAGAATGATGAAATAGAGTGCCTCCCACAAGCATAAGAGATAGACATCTCCTAGCAGAAGCTTCTCCTCCTCCACAAGTGCACCACTCTCCCGAGAGTGTGAGAAATCATAGAATGATTAAATAGAGTGCCTCCCACACTCTATTTATACTTGACTTGACTTGCCTAATAACCTTTACTAGGTCGGCCTTAACTTAACCACATAACATAAACCTAACTGGGCCAACCCCCAATAGGGTGGTCTAATAACCCTTCGACCCACATGACTTATACAGGGCTGACCCCAACAAGGTGGTCTATAACCCATCAAGTATAAGTTACGACACTTACAATATAAATGACGACACTTCCGTATAGAGGAATAACAACATCTCTATAGGAATACAAATACTTCCGTATAGAGGAATAATACCATCTCTATAGGAGTACAATATACATATATGAAATACATTTCGAAGTTACATATACATCAACAACGTTGACCGTGGATACCCGCCTCTGTGAGATATTTAGCTCACGGGTACGACCGCAAGGTTGGTTTTTTAAATGAAAATGACTAAACTATTGGTTTTTCTTCCTCTAGGATGGTTCTAGAATGGAGAGAAAGGGAGCATGACCTTGTGGATGAGGCCGTCCGCAATGATTTTCCTGAACAACAAGCATTACAAGCATGTGGGGTTTTCAAATTTTGGAGCATAGGGGGTTTGAGGGCCCAAAACCTATTGCTCCATCGCTTGATAGACTACTGGGATGTAGATGCACAAAACTTCAACCTAGACAGTCAAATACTCTCCTTGGAGGTAGATGACATTTACTTGATTACTGGATTGTCCCGTCGAGATGAAGTGGCAAGTCTTCGATCTCATACTGTGGGTGGTGGGTTCACCATTCTTGACTACATAGAGTGGTACTGTCTTCCCAAAATTCAGAAGGTGGGGATTCAGGTACCCATTGGAGCCATAGTCATTCTGAGCATGAAGATTATAGTGGCTACCCTTGTGCGGATTACAGGTTCGAAAGCTCTACACCAGGCTTCAAGGCTGGTGATGTCCTATGCCTCATAGTGCATGCAGCCCATGGTATATGATTGATGCACAAAGTTACTGGGGTCCATAAAGACCCAGTTAATGGAGTGCAAGCATGGAGAGGCAAAAAAATTTGGATACATAAGTATTCTATGCAGCTTCTTCTTTGAGAGGGTTCCGGGGCTTAGTCCGAGGGTTGAAGTCCCTCCTCACAGTCTCTACGACCTAGCCCTGACCCGGTGGGCAAAGTTCTTGACACGACAGGGTGGTGGCCGACAGGCATCACCATACATAGAGGAGTTTTTCCACTGGTGGGACCGACAAGTCATAGCCATTGACGACTACCCCTATGCATGGATAGACTTCCGTGGTGATCGCGACATGCCGCTTCCTCTAGGGGAAGTGTTCGGAGACATTGGTAAGCTACTTTTTTATGTTTTTGTGTATTAAATTCTTTGGGATTTTTTATTATATATGAAAATGAAAAAATGCTTTTGGGGTAGTATCATCTATTAACATTCTACTGTTTGCTCGCAGATATTGGTCCGTGAAGACCTGAGGGTTTCCCGAGACATCATTGATGGGGTAGGGGTGGAGAGGTAGTTGGCACTATAGCAGAGCACACATTAAAGACTGTGCGGGTCAACCTGTCCTGCATGACCACCAGGGTACCTGTGATCGAGGTAGCGCAACTTCCAGAGGACATGCAGCGCCATGTTGTAGGAGTAACGAGGCCCTGGGTGCGACTATTGCAGTGGATAGCCAACACAATACACTATTACTCTCAGACACATCCTAATGAGGTATTTAGGCCTCTTTCTGTGGCTTAGATATATCATGGTCCCATATTTTGTGTATCGATATGTATATTTTTAGGGCTACGGGCTCCAGTTTTGTATTATGACACTACCATTTTGGACATGTTATTTATAAAAAACCATGGTTCTCGGGTTCTACTATATGTGGATGTACAAACGTATGAATGTATGTTTATTTGTGTGGTTCATTATGAATGTGACAAATGCCAATCTAGGACATAGTTAGCATATGCATAAGATACATGATTAAAAGTTCTCAGAACATGAATGCATGTAATGGAAACAAAATGTTGTTCCAAGAGTCTTACCCTTAAGAATCTCCATAATAAAGTAGGATCCATCATATGGTACTGACCATTCAACTGAGACACAACAAGTTGTGAATGCAGGCAGACTTCTAAAAACTGGATACCATGTGAAATAGCATCCCGAAATAGCTCAACTACAGCACTGTACTCAACCACATTGTTAGATGTAGGACCGATACAAGCACCTCTCGAAGACACAACTAGGGGGTCAGGAGAATAAATAACCCAGGTAGCAGAATCAAGCTACTGCGTATGACGGCTAGCACCATCTGCAAACCCTAAGAACATAGGAGATTCCATTGACATATGTCAACCAAACGGAAGTGAATCAGCAGGCCTGAAAAACCAAAAGAAATCTAAACTATGTACAGAAGCAACTTTATAATACTATACAAAAGTATTAGCTCGAACTAGAAGTTCAAGCATAATACTGCTTGAGGTAGAGCCCATTTCTAGGCTCCTTCAAGATGTTCCCTTCATAATATTCCAATTCATAGGCTCCTTTTTCCAGGACATGCCTCACGATGTAAGGACCGTGCCACATAGGGTCAAACTTGCCTGCCCCTAGGGGTTCTTTAGCTTGGTCATATAAAAGGACCAAATCACCTTCAGCATATTGTCGGGGATGGACGGACCTACCGTACTGAACCTTGATACGACGTTTATTGGAATCTATAGCCATGGCGACATCTCGACTCTGCTTGTCAAGGTGCTTAATGTGGATTAAACATTGCTCAATACCTGACATATCAGGGAGAAGCTCTATGGCTTGTTTTAACGAAGGGATTTCGTATTCAATCGGTAAAATAGACTCCACACCGTGTACAAGCTAAAATGGTGAGAACTTGGTGGTAATCTTTACTACGGCTCGATATTCCCACAAAGCATGATATAACATAATATGCCAGTTGTTCTTGCTTTGTTGGATGGTACATTGGAGAATGGTCTTTAAAGACATATTGACTACTTCAACCTGACCATTCACTTGGGGGTAGTAAGAAGATGAGTGTTCTTGACGAAATAGAATCTTGAGCGACAAATCCTCCATCATTTTGTTCTGAAAGTGACTACCATGGTTAGTGACAATCTCTTTCAAAATACCGAACCAAGTAATAATTTGATTGAATAAGAAATGGGCTGTTGTAGCACCATCAAATTTTACGGTAGGCATGGCCTCAGCCCATTTGGAAAGTAGTCCACGACCACTATGATATGGTGATGCCCCCTAGCCGATGCTAGTTTGCAATCCATGAAATTCACCCCCCACTTGGTGAAGGGACCGACGGTGACAACTCGATGAAGGGGCACTGGATGCAAGTGTATATTGCGAGAAAACACCTGGAAAGGGTGACATCTCTTTACAACGTTCGTACAATCCTTAAATATCGAAGGCCAAAAGTAACCAGCTCTCATAATGCGTTGGGTTGTTGCAAGACCGGATAAGTGACCGCCATATGCCATAGCATGGCAATCATTAAGCACACACTCCGCTTTTTCGTGAGTCAAACAATGACGGAGGACAGAATCCTTTCCTCAATGATACAAAGTGTCACCCACCCAAATTTTGAGGCTATTTATTTTAATTGCAAAAACATTATGTTAAATTATAATTACAAAGTTTTTTAATTATGACCAAATCTGGTCAAGGGTAATTGTAATAAACATATTTTTATTATTTAATAAATTAAAATAGGAGAAAAACACCCAAGGGAATTGTTAAATGAGTGTTCACTGACCCATTAGGAGGAATGGAAGTTGTTAGAAGGAATGGGACAAGTGTCAGCATCTGCAGTCCACCACTAGATATTAGTTATGGGACAACAACCCCTAAAATTGTGGCATTATCCCCCAGGTGGGTGGAGCAGAGATGTTAGCTCATTAATGACTAGGTTAACCACTAAAAAGGCCTAGGCAATCTAGATGAGGCAATTCAAATTGAGCAGGGAGTTCCATCATTATTTTTCTGCAGAAATAATTCCTCAAGTGTATCAGGTGATCATTGAGAGATTCGAATAGGGAGGCTAAGTGGAACTGCATTGTGAGTCTGCTAAAATTATTCTGAGGAAACCAGAGGTGCTGGTGCAGGTCTATTTGACTGTTGAGTCTATATGACTGAATGATCTACATTGTTGCTGCAAGTTGATGACCTAAAGCTTCTACAGATTCTTCTTCCTAGTGGTTCAGTGAACAAGCTCGGGGGTCCTAAGGCAAGTAATTTGGCTGCCTTCAAGAGTAGGTTGGGTGGAACCAGCTCCTTGGGTTGTTTGTTTATCCTACATTCATCAGGTTATACTGTTCTATCTTGTTTATTTCAGTGAATGAATGAAGTTGTTTTATTTAACCTCTAACCATGTTTCTTGGTTTAATAATGAAGACGTGTTGACTAAGATGTTAGCTGAACTGTTTATTCTGCTAAGTTAGGATAGATTAAAATAGCTTTTTTTTCGAATAATTAAATTACCATCCTATATTTTTCCACATATCAAAGATATCATACTCTAGTACAGGAGGTGGAGAATTAAAAAGGACAATCAAAAGATGCAATTTAGAAGTGAGCATTTCATATTATAAGGCAGCTTAATATTTTCTTTATCTACTGTTAGAAAATAAATATCTCATTTCTGGATAGAGATCTAGGGTTTACATTTTGGATCATCTACTGCATTTAAAAATACACATCCATTTTTACTCTCATTTCATTTTCTTCTTCAAAACATTCATGGTTTAAAAACTTAGCATTATTTCCCACTATTTAAACAATCTACTATATTTCAAATTTTGCAGAATTGATTTATTCTAGGTTTTGTTTCCAAAATCGTGTCGTTCCGCTAAGACTAATTCTCAGCAAAGTTTGTAGACACTTGCAATATTCTTTTCAAAAACCCTAAGACTTTAATACAACCAATTTATGTCCAAGCACTTAAAAACATAAACATAAAACCCTTATGTCAAGTTTCCAAAACCAAAAACATTACTTTTGTTCAACATTTACATTCACGAACTATCTACATTCAAACTCAAACAAGAGTTTTTATTTCATCAACCGTAATATTTATCTAACGGTGGATCAATACCAAAAAAAAACTGAGTCGTAACACCATTCCCAAACTCTATCGACTCGAACTTAGAGTTTCACTTTAAGTTAACCACGGCTCTTGGCCTAAACCAAACACTGTTATTTCTAGCCAAATATCAACTTATATAAACATAGAAACAATTCAGAAAACCATTTAGGGTTCTGTTTCATTACAAACTGAATTCCATATCATTACTCAAACAAACGTATAAACATTGTAGCACAGTACTTTCCATGTTTCGCAGAATGCGAGTTAGCCCTTGGCTCTCGGCTAGTTTTAACATTATATTATTTAAGTCAAAATGTCGACCCTAATAAATACATAGATTGTATTAAAACATTTCAAGTTTTCTAATACTATAAACAGTATAAGGTCATCCCTATAACAAATTCACCGTAAATGAGTTCACATTTAAAACAATGCCACAGTAAAACACTATTGGGCCGAATAGCAAAGTAAGTTGAGGATTTATCCTCTTGCAACATATTCAAACATCATAACTTCGGCCATCACCCTTGCTAAGGGATAGTTTCCCAACTCTCATGAAACAGTAAGCATCAGCCAAACCATGCCAAGAGAACCTACGAGGGTTTAATAACCACTGAGGCTTACTAGGTGGTTGAGCAACCTTTCCTCCATCATGCTTCAAACAAGTTAACCATTTGACAAAGTTACACCTGCCATAAAAACTGATAAATGGTTAAACAAAGAAAACGCATATTTCAACTTGAACATTCCTATTAACACTATCTTTTCATTTATTGAAACATTACCTCAACGACGTAGCTCTAGAATAAGAGACACCTCCAACAAACGAGAATGAAGGAACCATCAAACATCACAGAGAAGAGGGTTTCGATTCCTAAGAACGTCAATCTGCCATTACATGAGAATCTAACCCTAGTTCAAAATATTTCAGCAAAACCCTAAACAACATTTAAGGCTGCAATTATAGCTCGGCTCTATAGGAAGATGAAAACCTGGAACTTTTAATTTCTTCCTACAAGTCCATGGATCGAAACTGAGGAAGGAGTCCTCTAATCTTCAAAACACCAAACCCTACATTGTAGCAGGTAGTCGGCCTCTCCACCTTACTACTACCAAGTGAAATGAAGGCCGAGAAAACCACTTCGACACAATTCATAATGGAGACTAGGGTTTTCAATTCAAAGTTCAAGGACAGTTGAGATCAACGATGGTGATGATGCCATCCAGGCACGTCGAAGTTTGGGCATCAACCACATTAAATACCTTATTAATTATCATAATCATCATGACATCCAGCTTATTAGACCGAGGTTAAAAACATTACACAACTCGGCCTCAGGGTGAAGTTGGTGTTTATGATCACGTGAACCACAGCCACATTGAAATCCACGAGGCTTTCCACTAAGCACAGTAGGCTAGTGACTTGAATGCCAAGACTGAGTTCAATAGTCTACCAACACGTTGATATCAAAACATTCAATACCCTGTCATATCACATGTCAATGCCAAGACATAGGGTTATAACGTATGATTCATTTCATTTTCAAATTGTTGGTCTTTCAAATGTATGGTTTATAGATTTGTTGTATAATTCTCAAATGACTAGGGTCTCATTTCATAGAAGGGTTTTTAGGACATAGTTTAGATTTCATTAATTTGCACATCGTGATATGCATTCACAATACTATCCCTTTTTACAAAAGTTACATAACCTATCACGAAGTTACATAACATAGCACGATGCACAAATATTAAATTAGAAAGGTTCAATCCTATAGTTAAATATGTTCAATCCTATAGTATGGCAAATTCACATTTTAAGTATCATAAATATGATGGTAGTATTATAGTAAGCATTGTTATTTTAGTATGATGTTTCATGCATTTAAAATTTAAGAAATGCATAATCTACTATCATTGGAATTTAAGTTAATCCATGCATCTAAATAATTTTTTTAGCTCATGTTTCCATAATATAAAGTGACATAGAAGAAGAATTATTCACATAATAAATGCACATGATAATACTACTGCTTGCAAAATGGAGAAATGATGACAGGATTTTAATAGGATTTATAAATTGTAAACTAGCACGTAAACGAGAAATAGGACGAAGATCCATACCATTATTAACTCATATAGGGGAGTACTTAGAGCTTTTATAAGTATTGACGGTTAACTGAAAACATATTTAGAATTACTCTTAACACTCGAATTGTCGTAATTCTCTCACCTGCGTATCAGCGCAAAGAATCAGGATCAAATGCTTTATCTATCATAGCTAAGTAAACCTCAGGGTACCTCGTAGGACCCCTTTGTCATCATCTAAGAGCAACTGTCAGTACTTTGTCAAGAAAACTTTATCATAAGATAAACTTAATTACAACATGTAAATTACAATTAAAAACAAGCACAACTAAAGATGTATTTTGTGTTATGATGTATAAATTGTCGTTATCGTAATTTGTCGTTAGTTAAAAGATTAGAATCTATTTTATTTCGGCATTAGCAAATACAATTATCATTGTGAATTATTTTAAGAACTACAATGTGTCGTTATCATTAATTATTTTAGTTAAAATATTTAACCATTATTTTATTTTCCGCATTAGCAATTCCAGTTTTTATTACTATTTTAAAAAAATTTAAATTTTGTAAATTTTCAGGATGTTACATGTGCTGTCAGAGCTCATGTTCGAACTCTTGGCCTGAAAAGGTCCAAAGAAAATGCAACATAAAATTTTATGACAGAAAAAATCTTTACTAATTCAATTATTTTGCATACAGAAAATTGTTTCTAAGTTACACATATGGAAGGATCAGATGAACATATGGAGGACAGATTTCAACCAAATAGTCATACCAACAATAGCACTGGACAACATTATGAAGAAGAAGTCCATGGTGAATTAAATGACAATTCATCAGAATTGTTACATGCATTTCAGGAATTGAAAGCAGAAGTAAGATCTGTTAAACAGGATAATGAGAGAATTCTGAAGGCACAAGAGGAACTGAACCAAGTACTGTTCGATCAGTGCCCAATTGATGAAAAAGATAGAATTGTTGAAAATACCTCCAATATTGAAGACTTACCTCATGGGAACAAGGGTAAGAAAGTGAAAACTGATGATGGGAATGACATTTCAACATCATCAGGAGCTGCCATTGAGATACATAAAAAGAAATGTAATTATTCAAGTCATAGCATCAAAGGGGATTACAAACCAAAAAGAAAAATCCATAAATAGTATGAGCATGTTTCTGGGGAGTTTAAGAAAATCAAACCCCCAATATTCAATGGTGAAACCTAGAAAGGAGAGACAACTGAAGCATGGCTGTCTGGCATGAAGAAATATTTTCAAATTTATGATTATTCAGAATCATTGAAAGCAAAGATGGCCATATACAACTTGACCGGGAAAGCAAACATTTGGTGGCAGGACATCAAAAGAGTGAAGGGCATCAAGGACAAGGATGTGAATTGGAGCACTTTCAAGAGGTACTTCAAGAAGAAGTTCCTATCTGAACAATATTACAAAGAAAAGTTCAAGGAATTTTATGATTTGAGTATGGGAACCATGAACATGAAACAGGTTCACAACAAATTTCTGAATTTGCTAAGGTATGTGCCATACCTTGAGAAGGAGAAGCCAAAGATTCAGAGGTATGTGAGTTGTCTACCTTTCAACATCAAGGACATAATAGAGTATAACAATCCAAAGACCTTAGAATAAGCCATGAGGAAAGCAACTTTCATCTATGATACTAATCGGAAAAGAGAAGGGATATCTAACTGAAAAAATCATAAACCCAACAACTTTGAGCTAAAGAAGAAGAATTTCAGGTTCAGTGGAAATTTTGGTTTTCAAAAGAAAAACTTTCCAAATCGAAATTTCCAAGGAAACAGTCCCAGAAATAATCAACGGCAGAATTTACAGCTCCTAGAAATACACCCAATGTTACCAGAACTAACAACCAGAGGACACCTATAAAATGTTTCGAGTGTCAAGGTCCTCATTATGCTTCAAACTATCCCAATAAAAAGTGAACAGCCAATAATATTCATTCCATACAAGCTGAACCTACTGTGGGAGACTTGGCAAGAGAAATGTGAAAATGCCCACATAAGATCCAAAGAGATGATGTAAACCTCACAATGAAAGAATTTAGGAATAATAGAAGAAGAGATAAGCAATAGAACATAGATCCAAAGGAGCTCTGATAGAGGCAGAATAATTACACATGTTACATTAATCTGAATAATAAACTGGTAAATATACAATGTTGAGGATGAGGATGAGGATTCGAATTCACTAGGTGTAATTTGAATTATCCTTCATACACAGATCCATAGTCAGTGGAGAGTCATCAAAACATAACTAGGAGTCCACCTTCTCATCAGTGAAGTCATCAATGCACAAGTGATGGTCAACCGAGAGTCAAATTGAGTCTAACTAAGTGTGGTTGGTGTAACTGGCACATGGAAGCACTAATGTAGTGAAGGAGGCTCAGTGGAGGGCGCAGATGGAGCTAGCTGGAGTCAAAATAGGCTATCTAGTGACACTGGAGGTCCATCGGAGTGATAAGGTCAGTTAGGAGTCAGTTAATCCTTAAATCAAGGAAAGAACTGAAGATAACTGAACTAAACTGGACTAGTAGGTGAAGAAAGGCTCCCTTCTCATGTAGTAGGTGAAAGGAGGGTGCACTAAGCTCTAGGAGAGCTAAAACTGATCTGATGGAAGCTCCGGGGGCTAGTTTACTGAGGGCTAGGTGCTGGTACTGATGACTAGGATGCATGCAAACCCTGATTTTGCATGCATGATTGAAAATGAAAATGACAGAAATGCTAGAAGGACTAGGATGGAGTATAGGAATATCCTAACACCCCCCTTAATGTTGCAGATATTTCTCCCTACGGATAGGTAGAAACTCTCTTAGGATAAATTAGGATGCACTAACTCTATGCTAAGACAAAAAAGGAAACAAATGCTACCTTGAGTTCCTGAACTAACCTTCAAAACAAGATTAAATGCATTCAGAAGAGATGAAAGATGTAACTCACCTTCCAATTCAACGTTTGTCCCACTTCTGGCTCTTGATCTCGAAACTCCAATGTAGAACCTGTTGAGATCAAACAAAGGACAAGCATGCAAGCTTCCAAATACTTTGAAGCAAAGGTTAAATTCAAATCTAGACTAGATACATTTCATATCAAAGATTTATACAATACACATGAAATGGGAAAAACAAGACAAGTTATCTTATATTACAAACTTCAAGAGTACTTACAATAGTTGTTTGATATCCAAGCCAATCCTCCAACTCCAAGTGATTCCTCTAGCTATCTCTGTAGAAGTATGAAGACCATAGGTTGATGCCCCAAAAGTCCTCCCTTTGGCCCATGGAAAGCTTCTCTCTTATAGCACATGGGAAGGTTAACCAACAAGAGAGAAGTGTGGATCTATGGAGGGTTTAGTGGATCAGGCCAGCTAAACAAAGAAGGAGTTAGGATCAAACCAAAGGTGGTAATCCCAACAAAATCTCCTCGAAGATTGAGATCCCAAAGTCCAAGGTAAAAAGGCTAATTTCGGACTACCGCGCCCCTACCACTGAGCATAACATGGTAGTACTACACCCCAGATAAGGAGCAACGCGCAATAGTGCTGACTACCGTGCCCCTGTAGATGTGCAGGGAGTGGTAGTGCTCACAAACAGGGCTAAATTGGGTTGGAAGATGGCAGAAAAAGGTTTCGCTTTCAATGTTTAGTTAGTGTTTTTCACTCTGGATGTTCAGATGATCTTTAAGGGAAACTATCGTTTAGATTGCTAGTGCAAGGATGCGACACTAATACATAATGTGTAATATTGAGGCATAAAAGATGCCCCCTAAAGTGTGAGGTCAGAAGAGACTGATGGCCGAAAGACTTTACAAATATGGTTTGGAGATAGCATCGATAGGAGCAACAAGGAGCTGAAATAGAAACAAAATGTCAGATATACCACCGAGGCGGGCATTCCCATGCTCGAAAACAAATGACTCAAAGCATGGTTGTTGACCAATAAATTGAAGATCCATGAGTACTGAGATGATATAGACTGTAGACAAATCATGGCTACTATGAACAAGCGTAGATCCATGAGCCAATAATGGCACAGCCACGACCAATACATAAGTGGATCTATGGGACAATACAGAAAAATATGCATTGCAACCTGGACGTAATCAAAATACAAAAGGGTGTCCAGGGTCTTCTACCCGATCGCAAACGATACGAATCTAGCCATGTGATTACAAGGTGTTGAAATCGAACATGGTAGAAACCATTTGATTACTGGTCAATGATGTGAACCGTTAACAAATGCGAGGGAAATCACCAATGATGACAATGATCCCTGAGGTATCTATAGTACATCTCAACGAAATGCGAATAAACGAGTTGATGTCGAGCATTCGAGAGATCATTCAATCAGAGGTCATTGATGAAAACCTATTGTTGAATATGAGGAAACCTGCCATTTAGGCATGCAGGAACCAAGGTACTAGTGGTTGACTCCTAAGCCTAATTCCTGGATAGTGATTTGGTGTCGATAGGAATAGACTCGTCGAAGGTGGGCCATAATGATTCCCACATCATCGACACGAAATCAAAATGAGAGGTAGTATGGACAGATAAAACAATAGAATATGTTTTGACACAAAGAGAAGGTTTGACATGAAGTGGAGGTGGACTCAAGGTAATAACCCTTTGAACATATAACGGCATGAAACAGAGCTTGGCAGCAGGGACTACTTGAACAAACAGAACCACAGGAAGTGTGAACTCATAGAAATAATGAGGACGCATGATCATAATGATGACACTATCAGCAAGACTGACTACCCAAAACAGACAAGGTGAGGATGCATGCCATGTTCAAAGGTGACGACTCACAAGCTGCCAACAAGGTAAAATTGACTCATTTTCCCATTTTCCCCACACATGATGGACGAGTACCTCTTTGTTGTTTTATGATCTTGAGGAGGATAACAGATGCTCGGTATAGCTCATCTCATAGATGAGTCCAATCTCACATCTTTTTCGAATCTGATAAAGGAGGGGTTCATCCCAAAGTGGGCCCTTCGATGTTGAATTTTAACGAGTCCAAGGAACGAAAACTCGGTCATCATTTCATGTTTAGAGAGTCTAAAAAGAACTAAAGAAGACTCTAACGGTCCTTTTTCGTAAACTTAGCCTCATCGCCCAAAAAAAGGGTAAAATGTTAGGAACCCATGTTTTTACTTTGTTAGTATGTTGTTGTTGGATGCATATGCTTTGTAAGTCGTCCCATAGTATTTGTTGATCAATAGTTTGTGTTATTGTTGTTGGCGCATATGCTTTGTAAGTCGCCCGTAGTATTGTTGATCCATAGTTTGTAATGGCCCATGGTTTTGACCCATAGTATTGGCACCTAGAATTAGTATATTAGTGTGTGTTGAGACCTATGAAGGCACCGTGAAGTTAATTGTATTGAGCTTGCTCAAAGGAGGTTTCCCCCTCGAAGTGGCCTGTGATCAATATAAAAGTGATTTTGAGTTCTGTCATTTCTGCTATTTCGCATATTCTTGATAATTAATTGTTGCAGGTGCATCACATCTGGTATCATAGCACTTTCTTGGGCTCGCTGGGTGAAATTTCTGCCAAATTTTTTTTCGCATCTGTTGCAGGTTCGGATTTGGGAATAATCCCTATCTGCTTAACTGTGGGAATTACTTGGAAATAAGCCCTAAAACTCATTGTGAGGAGTACCACAGGAACCCCGAAGTAGCTGGCCCATTGAGAGGACCTGCCAGCGAAAAGGGAAACGACCCCTACCTGATTGACTAGTTCCCACCCGTGAGGTAAACCAAGAGCTGTCGTTTGTGGCAAAGCGGTTATCAGTTTTACCTGAGCCATGGAGTGAGGGGTACTGCCCCAGTACGCAAGCCATCAGACAGCATTGGTGGCTGAGTGAAACCCCTGAACTGTTAGAAAGCCGCACATACCTGGGGTCCATATCTACTTTCAGCTGAACTATTGTTGATCATTGCTGCGCCGTTTCAGATCCATTTTGCAAGCCGTTCCAAATTCAGTCATTTTCAATCCATTCGGCGTTGTTCCAGATCCCTTTCGAGCCGTAGTCGCTCCAGTCCGGAAAAAAAATAAAAAAATAAAAAAATTAATTAATTCAGTTTTTTCTCCATATCTCCCTTATTTTCACTCTGTTTCCCTTGAAATTTTTGGGGAACCCCTGTCATCCCATTCTGCATATTTCAGTCCTGAGGACCCTATCCCCAATTCCCCTTCCCAAAGCCTGAAATCCCACATTTGTCTATTTTTAGGGTTTGCCATAACTCCCTCAAATTTAACCCAATCACCTTCAAATTTTACCACAGAGTTCCTTTCTAAATTCTGCTTCTTTGTTCCCCTCTGCCAAATTTTCCCATTCTTTCACCCTGCTTCTGAAATCCTCATTTTTGCTTCCCTATCTATCCAACAGTGTCCAAAACCTAGTCAAACCCCAATTACCCTTCTGATTTTTTCCCAAGTTCAGATTTTCCTTTACTGAAGTAGTTTTTGTTTTTGTTTTTCTACCCAGTCAACCGAAAAAAAAAATAAAAAATCCTGGTTATGGTTGTCACCCGTGCAGGAGCAAAAACCATGGAGGACGCACTTGCAGCCATCCAAGCCAAACTCCATGATCTGGATGAAAATTTTCTCGGTCTCCATCTTGAACATTCGGCTATGAACAACAAACTGTAATCCGAGTCTTCAGCAGACAATGGGTTCTCTTCTTCCAGCAATTTTCGTGGTCCGAAGCTTGATTTTCCTCGCTTCAATGGTACCAATCCAACTGGATGGATCTATTGTGCAGAATAGTATTTCAGTCTGCATAATACTTTTGATGTCAACACAGTTCCATTGGCATCCTTTCATTTGGAACAGGAAGCTCTTCAATGGTACCGTTGGTACATCAAGGCTCATCTAGAGCCCAAATGGCTAGACTTTTGCCAGCTCCTTTTACAACGATTTGGTCCTAGTGCTTTTGATGACTTCACAGGAGCCCTCACTAAAATTCACCAAACTAGCACTGTCAGAGAGTATCAAACCGAATTTGAGAATCTAGCCAACCACACCGAAGGATTGTCTGATGACTTTTACCGGAGTTGTTTTATCAGTGGTCTAAAGGATGCCATCCGCTCTGAGGTCAAAATGTTCTGTCCCAACACAATGATGGAAGCACTACGGTTGGCTAAGTTGGAAGAAGACAAGATTGCAGCCCAACAATGCTCCAAGCCCACTTTTGTTCCCTTCTGAAATATGGGTTCTCAGCGACCACTTATACCGCAGGCTCCTCGACCGACTCCTATCAAGCATTTGTCTGAAACAAAGATGCAAGCATGCAGAGAAAAGGGGCTTTGCTACAATTGTGATGAGAAATTCACTCAGGGACATAGATGTGTTCAGCAAAAGCTCTATCTCTTGGATGTGGAGTCTCCGCCTGCCTCTGAAATTGGTGACGAAGATCCAGAAACACTGGATGCTCCAGTCAACATTCAGGAACCGCCTATTGACCCTTTGTCTCAGGATGACCAGCCAGAGATATCTCTCCATGCTTTAGCTGGAATCACCACCCCCCAAACAATGCGGGTCAGGGGTTACTTCAAGAAGCTTCCTCTTACAATACTCATTGATTCTGGTAGCACTCATAATTTCATTGACCCTCAGATCGCCAAACAAGCTGATTGTTTTATCCATCCTTGGTCCAACTTTGAAGTCATGGTTGCCAATGGGGGCACCTTACGTTGCAAAGGGAAGTGTCGAAATGTGTGTATCTCTATGGGAAATTATACCTTGTGCTCTGACATGTTTGTCTTGCCCTTAGGCGGATGTGATGTGGTTTTGGGTGCTCAATGGCTACGCACACTTGGCCCTATCTTATGGGATTTTGCTGAACTTTGGATGCAGTTTTCCCTCAATGGACAAAAACACACATTGACAGGATTACAACCAGGTTCTCTCAGCATCATCAGTTCACATCGCATGGAAAAACTCCTCAAGAAGAATTCACATGGTGTCATCACTCAGATCCATTCCATCCAGATGCAACCATGAACAGTCTCCACTACTCCTTGGGATCTACAACAAATTCTGGATCGATATATAGGTGTCTTTGCTGAACTAGTGGTATTGCCACCTTCCAAGCCAGAAGACCATCATATTCATCTCCTTCCTGGCAGTGTTCCTCCCAACATCAGGCCCTATCGCTACCCATTTCACCAAAAAATGGAGATTGAAATGCTCGTTCGGGACTTATTGAAGCAAGGTATTATTCGCCCAAGCACTAGTTCCTTTTCTACTCCAGTTATTCTTGTCCACAAAAAAGATGGGTCATGGTGCCTCTGCATTGACTTCCGAGCACTTAATCACCTCACCATCAAGGATAAGTTTCCAATTCCTGTTGTTGATGAGCTTCTTGACGAGCTTCATGGGGCTCACTTTTTCTCCAAGTTGGATCTTCGTTCTGGGTATCATCAAATTCGGGTTCATGAGGATGATATCCCTAAAACAGCTTTCCGCACACATGATGGCCATTATGAGTTTTTGGTCATGCCCTTTGGCCTCACTAATGCTCCTTCCACATTCCAGGCCTTAATGAATAAAATATTTCGACCCTACTTGCAGAAATTCATTCTGGTATTTTTTGATGATATCCTTATCTATAGTAAAACATGGGATGAACATCTCCAACATTTGGATCTTGTCATGCAACTTTTCTCTGACCATCATCTCCATGCCAAGCAGTCTAAATGTGTTTTTGGACAGAAGGAAGTTGAGTATCTTGGGCACATTATCTCATCACAAGGGGTTCACGTGGATCCTGCTAAAATCGATGCCATGAACAATTGGCCGCATCCTCAGACACTCAAGAGCCTTCATGGTTTTTTGGGGTTGATTGGCTACTACCGCAAGTTTGTCAAGGATTATGGGAAGATTGCATCTTCATTAACTGCTCTATTGAAAAAGGATTCCTTCACATGGACATCTGCTGCTCAGTGTGCATTTGACAAACTAAAACAAGCTATGTGTACTACACCTGTGCTAGCTATGCCCGATTTTTCCAAGCCCTTCACTATTGAGAGTGATGCTTGCGGCAATGGACTTGGTGCTATTCTCCTTCAAGATGAACACCCCATTGCGTTCACCAGCAAATCCCTTTCAGGTAAGAATTTAGCTGCCTCTACCTATGAGAAGGAAATGATGGCTATTTTGCATGCAGTACAAAAGTGGCACCCATACCTATTAGGGAATCATTTCTGCATCAAGACTGATCACCAGAGTCTGAAATATTTCTTGGACCAGCGTGTCTCCTCCCCGGCAAAACATAAATGGGTTAGCAAACTCATGGGTTATGACTATGAGATCACTTACAAGAAGGGTAAAGACAATATTGTGGTAGATGCTCTTTCTCGCACATTTGATGCCCAAGGTTCTCTTTCAGCTATTTCTATACCTGTTCCAAATTGGTTGCAATCTATTCAACAGGGTTATGTCAATGAATCCTCCTTATCTCAAATCATCCAACGCTTGACCAACAACCCTTCTGTTGTACCACATTACTCTTGGGATGGTGCTTCTCTGCGATACAAGGGTTGTCTGGTGCTTCCCCAGAGCACAGATCTTGAACAGGCTGTCTTCTATGAACTCCATGCTTCTCCATCGGCAGGGCACTCTGGGTTCCTCAAAACATATGAACGAGCATGGCGTAACTTCTTTTGGCAGGGCATGAAAAGGATAATTCAACAGATGGTGGCCGAATGTGATACTTTCCAGCGCAATAAGGGTGAAACAACACTCCTTCCAGGATTGCTTGAACCCTTGCCCATACCTACACGGATTTGGACAAATATTTCTATGGATTTCATTGAAGGGCTCCCTAAATATGGCGGGAAGACAGTGATTCTCGTTGTGGTTGATCGCCTCTCCAAATATAGTCATTTTTGTGCTCTTAGCCATCCCTATACATCCTCCTCCATCGCTCAAATTTTTCTGGACCAGATCTTTCGTCTTCATGGCATCCCTTCTTCCATTGTCTCGGATCGTGATGCGACTTTCACCAGTCATTTTTGGACATAACTATTTCACCACACTGGCACCAAAATGAAGATGAGTTCAGGGTATCACCCACAAACAGATGGTCAGACTGAAATTGTCAATAAATGCTTGGAAACTTATCTTCGTTGCTTCACCTCGGAACAACAACATCAGTGGGAAAAATGGCTCCCTCTCGCTGAATGGTGGTACAATACCTCTTACCACACTGCCTCTAAAATGAACCCATATGAAGCAGTGTATGGTCAGGCACCTCCAGCTCTTCTTCCATACATCCCCACCAGTTCACCAGTTCAGGAAGTTGACACGGTCCTTCGAAACCGCGATCAGATTCTTCGCATTTTGAGGGACAATCTTCACATGGCAAGAAATCGCATGAAGTAACAAGCTGATCAGCACCATTCTGAGCGCACTTTTCAAGTCGGAGATATGGTTTTTCTTCGTCTCCAGCCGTACAAACAATCATCCTTGAAACTCAAAGGGCATCATAAGCTTTCTCCAAAGTTCTATGGGCCATATCGGATTCTTCAGAAGATTGGGTCCATTGCTTATAAATTGGAACTTCCTCCTTCTTCCCGCATTCATCCAGTCTTTCATGTCTCTTGTCTGAAGAAAGTTCTTGGCACCAACATCAGTGGAAAAATAATTTTACCCGAACTGGATAATGAAGGATCCATCATTTTGGAGCCAGAGGCCATCCTCAATCGGCGCACACGTCAGCTTCGCTCTCGCTCTATCACAGAGGTCTTAATTCAGTCGAACGGCATGCAACCAGAGGATGCTACATGGGAACCACTCCTTCAGATTCAACAACAATTTCCACATCTAAAGCTTTGAGGACAAAGCTTTTTTTAAGGGGGAGGGGATGTTAGGAACCCATGTCTTTACTTTGTTAGTATGTTGTTGTTGGACGCATATGCTTTGTAAGTCGTCCCGTAGTATTTGTTGATCAATAGTTTGTGTTATTGTTGTTGGCGCATATGCTTTGTAAGTCGCCCGTAGTATTGTTGATCCATAGTTTGTAATGGCCCATGGTTTTGACCCATAGTATTGGTGCCTAGAATTAGTATATAAGTGTGTGTTGAGACCTATGAAAGCACCGTGAAGTTAATTGTATTGAGCTTTCTCAAAGGAGGTTGCCCCCTCGAAGTGGCCTGTGATCAATATAAAAGTGATTCTGAGTTCTGTCATTTATGCTATTTTGCATATTCTTGTTAATTAATTGTTGCAGGTGCATCACATAAAAAAACGCGGGAGAGGACTCTTCTAGTCATGATTGGCTGGAGTATTCCTTTTTCGTAAGTAGTGCCCCCTAGTCCGAAAAAGGGGTAAACTATCACTAGAGAGACGATCATTCAAATCCTTTTACAAGCGTGAACGAATCAATTTCGCTTGGCCATCTTTTCCTATTTTAGGAGTCTGAAAAGAGCTTAAAGAGGACTCCATGAAGAACTTTGCCATGGTTGATGACCAAGTATGACAAAGGAAAAGTAAACTCGGCACAGTTCCTTTTCCGTAAATAGTCTAGCAAGGCCAGATAAAGTGATAAACCTATACTTGTTAGACACACCTTTTTACTCCAGTTGTTTAACGAGCACGATAATGGTATCAAAAGCACTCGGAATCTTTTTCATGTTTAGATCCAGAGCACAAAAAAGGAAAAGTAAGCTCAAACCACTTTTTATGTTTTAACCAGAGCACGAAAAAGGAAAAGTAAGCTCAAACACCATCTTACTATTTTTAACGAGCTCGAAGATAGGTTGGAAGAATGCTCATGATGTCTGCTTCATTTTTTTAAGAGATTGTAACAGAAAATGAACTATGCTCAGGATAATTTTCATGGTTTAATGAGCTCGAAACCTAAAAAGGAAAGTATGCTCGAAAAAGTTCCCAACGGTGAACTTCTTCCCGTCATGAAATCCAAAGGTTGGTACATGCCCCCCAACATGATTGCTAGAAGTAAGTGACTTAGCTCCAACGTGGTGTGGAGAGGCGATCAAGTTGAATTCAACATAACTTCTAGAGGTTGAAGACATGCCCCCAACCTTCATTTCATTCGCCTAAAGTATAGGAGGGTGAAAAGAAGATTCAGGTACTAAGTGTATGAGGAGACTCGAATCAAAGGGAAAGTATGTGTTTCATTTTTTAACGAGCTTGACACAGGAGAAGAACTTTGCTCAGACTACTGGTTTCATTTTTTAATGATCTTGAAGCCAAAGGTAAACTCTGCTCACGGTTAAGGCCCATTGATGAGTTCCCTCCCAACATGATGACCAGAGGTTGGTAAATACCCCAGCATGATTGGTAATGGCTAAACATGTCCCCCAAGCTTCGTTTTGTCTGACTACTCTTCTTCCTTACCTAAAACTCCTGGCTACTAATCCGAATGTGTTCACCAGGGGGGGGTAGGGAGAACCAAGACCAAGTGACCCGGGCAGATGAAATGAAGGTTCAAATCTTGACTCTAGCGAGAGATTCGAACAAGTGGAAGGGAGATCTATTTCATTTTTACACAAGCTTGAAATAGATAATAACAATGCTTGAAAGGGTCCTTTTTATTTTTTAATGAGATTAAAATAGAAAGAAATTATGCTCGAAGGTAGTTTCATTTTTACGCAAGCTTGAAACCGAACATAAACTATGCTTGGGATTGGTTTCATTTTTACACAAGCTTAAAACCAAAAGTAAAATGTGCTTGAGGGTCGGTTTCATTTTTTAATGAGCTTGAAATAGAGAATAAACTATGCTCATAGGAACCTATTTTATTTTTTAACGAGCTTGACATAGAAAGGGAACTATGCTCATGATGACCTGTTTCATTTTTTAACGAGCTTGACACATAAAGGGAACTCTGCTAAAAAAGATGGTTGGTTTCATTTTTACACAAGCTTAAAACCAAAAGTAAACTATGCTTGAGAAAATGGTTTCATTTTTTAATGAGCTTGACACCGGAATAGAACTTTGCTCCAAACTTCCCCCCCCCAGGGGGAAGGAACCACTAAAACATGTGGAACATTTAGGGAAGTCTGGTGACTAGGATTCATGCGATGAGTGGGCATCACAAAGGAAATCTGATCGATGGTCACAACATTCCCATGATGGGGAAAATACATCACTCGAAAGAGTGAGGACACTACAGCCTTCATTGCATAGACATAATCACGTCCAAGGAGTAGATTAAAATCTAAGGGACCTTGGACGACCATGACATCAATACAGACAGTTTTCCCTCCCAAAGTGATAGGTAACTGAGGAAGGGACCCTAAAGGTCTAGTAGGACTTCTATTGAAAGCCAGTATCTGGTCAGTGATGGGCACAAGCCGAGGCGAACCTAAGGCTTGCCAAGTAGTTGAGGATAGAATACTAATAGAAGCTCCTTCATCAACTATCATATGAAAAATTTCTTTATCGGAAAATCCTACAGATATTTGAAAAGGAATGCTTGAAGGAAGATGAGATTCTGTTAGACCATTCCAATCAAAGGAAATAACCTCAGTACTTGGAGGGGGTCTTGCGAAAACAAGAAGGGTTTCCCCTTGCTGAGGACATTTTGAACCGATAAGGAAAACATCAACGGTTTCCAATTCACTCTCACTTGGAAGATAAGAATGAGACGAAGATTGTGTCAAAATGACTACTTCAGTCTGGACTTTCTGCAATGAAAGAGTGGGATCGAGTGGAGATGAAAGCAACTCGATCACTTCACTCTCGGAAGGGAGAGTGGGATCAATTGCAGATGAAACTGAATTGATCACTTGGCCAACCAGCGAGGGGTCGGGGGACAACTTACTATCGTTTGTTGGAAGCACCGGTTGAGAACTAGTAATATCTTCCAACCACCGTGAAGCTTCATCCATGCTCAGACAAAGGAAAGTACGATGCATACCCTTGCATATCAAACAGGGATATAGGACTTTACCCTTCCAACCCTTCAACAAGGGGTCACTGGTTGAGGGACTGTTATCAACATGATGGTTATAGGTTGACGATACAATTGGTTTGGGTTTTTTAGACCACACTTCAGATACACGGGAAAGACCATGACAATCCTTGAGAAGGTGATCACCCTTGCAGAGTTTGCAAGGGAACTTGGGCTTACAAGGTGTTTTCGTAGAATGTGTGCCATTAGAGGCAACTGGTTTACACTTGGTCTCTTTCTTATCCTTCTTCTTCTTATCTTTCCTTTTCTTCTTCTTTTTATCCTCCCGATTACTAACACTATTGTTTTGATCAGGCGAGGAAGAAGGAACGGAAGAATATTCATCCGACGAAGAAGGGGAAGGATTAGTTTGGGATTGACTCTCTCGTGGTGGAGAATTAACATTCAAAACATTGGGTGCAATCGGAATTACTGGATTGAATAACCATACCGGTAATCCCATGGTTAATCCAAGAAGATTTAACGTGGCAATAAAGGGAGGACCAATATCTCCAACTGGAGGAAAAGTAAAATGTACCCCTTGAAAAGGGGTGTCTAGATTGGTAGTCCCAGAAGGAGCATGGGTGCATGGAGGTAGATTCTCCATGGAACAAAATTAAGTGATGTGGACGAAGTCTTGTTAAAAAGAACTAAAAAATCCTCAGGCAATCAAGCGTGCGAAAGGGGAGCTAGGAAAAGACAAGGCTCACGGGACAAAAGAGAAAGCTCAAAAAACTATACTGAGGCCGCTACCACAGTAAGCGAGCTGTACAACAAAACGGCTAGAATGCCAACAAGCAGCCCTACAAAGAAAAAGACCCTCTACAAGATAGTAAGTAAAACCTCCTAACTAAGAGCTAGAGACCTCAACAAATTGTATCCTTCGTAAGGTGATGAAATCCAAGTCGAACAATACAAAATGAGAGACCAATAATGGAAGGATATCCCTTTACTGAAAGGGATCCTGGGTAGAGAGCCCTAGAAGAAAAGTCACTAAGCTACCTCGTTCATGACACGTTGGAAAAGGTTTTCGGCACTTCTGCCTTATCACCTTTGTATTACTATGAATACAAGGAAGACAATGATCAATGTTTCCTTAGGGCTAAGTGGAGTGTGGCATTCCATAGAGTCCGTCCGGTTCTCAATCTCGCGGCGGTATAACCCCTGAAAGTGTGAAACAGTCAGGAGGCCCCTCCACAAACTGGTGTATGACCGTGTCAACAAATACTAGAGGATTTTAGCTCCCTAAAGACAATGACTATGTCTCAGATGAAAATGACAAGGGGGAATTATTTTAATGCCTATCCCCGGTGTCCTACCTAACTACCAAATTCTTTTGATTTCCTCAAGTGAGGTTAATGTTGGTTTAGTTAGGGAGATTAATTTTAGAGGTTGTCTTACTCAATCGAGTAAATGGATGTGAAACTGGTGGTGCTGTGACCACCCAAACCATGCAAATGAGAATGAATCGAAATGAGCCTTTATATTCGATGAACACTAGCTAAAGTAAGGAAGAATTCTTTTCGTTCCCAATATGCACAACCCAATGCACATGCAATTTTATTCCTTTTCAAAATGATAGAAAGAAGTAAAATATGTACCCAAAACTAACCCAAAGCAATGAAAAAGTTCTTCCTATGAACACCAAACGTAACGATTCTAATCCATTTCTTATCTTTTCACACTTGAAAAAGACACATCCAAGCTACAGAAAGAAAGATTCTACAAACGTTTCCCATTAGATGGAAGATAAAGAAAAGCACTCAACAATTCTATCTTTAACTCGAATATACACGAATCTGAAACAAGCCTTTCTTCTCCTTATGAATTTGAGACCAAGAATTGCAAAGGATCAAATTAAAGCAAGAAGAACATATATTTTTTCCAGTTTCGTGAATATAGCAAACGAGTGACAAAACCAAGCTTCTCTTTGGACTAAAGCGGAGACAGGGAATCAATCTTTCCCAACAATCATTAGATAGGATGTAAAGGAAATAAGATGCCAAGTAATCCAAACACACCAAACCAAAAAATGATCTCAAAACCTTAATATGGGTCAAAACGACTGTAGGATGCACGATTCGCTTAAAAATGCAAGCAAAACACTAGTGTTTACTCAAAGGGCCAACATGGATCCAAATTTCAAAAAGACCCAAAAATAACCAAACAAACCAAATAAACACACTTTCCAGGAACTACCACGGGCCTGCAGGCAACCTGGGCACGGTACTGATAGACTATTGCGCTCTAAACAACGGTTAAGGTGCTGTACTGATAGACTACCATGCTTTAAACAGTGGTTAAGGTGCGGTACTGATAGACTACCGCGCTTTAGATAGTGGTTAAGGCGCGGTACTACCGCTCTGTAGGCAATTACGTGGGCGTGGTAGTGTGAACAGAGGGAAAGAGGCAGAAATTTGAGAAAAGATTTTGACTTTTCAAGGGTTTTCCAACACAGAGGACTTACTGATCTTTAACAGAAGTCTAATGCAGAGAACAGGGAAGTGAATGAGGGTAAAAGAACCCAAATCTTACAATCAATGAGTGAAATCGAAAGCAAACTTCACAAGCAAAGAAAATGGATTCAAGTCCCCAGCGGAGTTGCCAATTTTTGTTGCAGATATTTCTCCCTACGGATAGGTAGAAACTCTCTTAGGATAAAGCAGGATGCACTGACTCTATGCTAAGACAAAAAGGAAACAAATGCTACCTTGAGTTCCTGAACTAATCTTCACAACAAGATTAAATGCATTCAGAAGAGATGAAAGATGTAACTCACCTTCGAATTCGATGTTTGTCCCGCTTCTGGATCTTGATCTCGAAACTCCAATGTAGAACCTGTTGAGATCAAACAAAGGGCAAGCATGCAAGCTTCCAAATACTTTGAAACAAAGATTAAATTCAAATCTAGACTAGATACATTTCATATCAAAGATTTATACAATACACATGAAATGGGAAAAACAAGACAAGTTATCTTATATCACAAACTTGAAGAGTACTTACAAAGGTTGTTTGATATCCAAGCCAATCCTCCAGCTCCAAGTGCTTCATCTAGCCATCTCTGCAGAAGTCTGAACATCATAGGTTTGATGCCCCAAAAGTCCTCCCTTTGGCCCATGGAAAGCTTCTCTCTTATAGCACATGGGAAGGTTAACCAACAAGAGAGAAGTGTGGATCTATGGAGGGTTTAGTGGATCAAGCCAGCTAAACAAAGAAGGAGTTAGGATCGAACCAAAGGTGGTAATCCCAACAAAATCTCCTCGAAGATTGAGATCCCAAAGTCCAAGGTAAAAAGGCTAATTTCTGACTACTGTGCCCCTACCATTGAGCATAACGTGGTAGTACCATGCCCTAGAGAAGGAGTAACGCGCTGTAGTGCTGACTACCGCGCCCCTGTGGATGTGCAGGCAGTGGTAGTGCTCACAAACAGGGCTAAATTGGCTTGGAAGATGGCAGAAAAAGGTTTTGCTTTCAGTGTTCAGTTAGTTTCTTTCACTCTGGATGTTCAGATGATCTTTAAGGGAAACTATCGTTTAGGTCGCTAGTGCAAGGATGCGACACTAATACATAATGTGTAATATTGAGGTATAACACTTAATCCATCATGGGCCCTAGTAACTAGGACCAAAGGTTGCCCATACAATCAAAGAAATGATATAAAAATAAAGAACTATCCATAAATCGAGGAAATGGGGAAAACCTCATGGGAAAAATACCGCCCTCAAAAGAACAGTAAATAACTCAAAGAACCATCACACTATGCAGAAAAGAAAGAAGCTTTTATCAGTGAAAACTTTAGCAAAAGACTTGGCAAGCTGATCCCCTGTAGGAAGTCAAAGTAGAAACTAGATCTGGATCTAGTCTCTTGATATGCCTCCCACTGTGTGGAGAATGTGTTGGACGAAGCAAGTCTTTCAAGAACTCTTTCTGTAACTGGAGCGAATGGAACATGAGGAGTCTTTCCAAGAGATGGAAGAAAGAACCCCATCATCATGCTGCATATCTCATGGAGAGGTGGATGGCATAATGCAAGGTTGGCATGATGCCGAAGTCTAGTAGTTCTGTGAATAGATAAGTCATCAATTGTGTTATCAGTAGTAGCAAGGACTGTGTAAGCCCATATTGACCTCGAATCTAGACTGAGAATAGGTGTTGGTTTAGATCTGAATCTTCTTGAACCATGATCTCAACATCAAAATCTTGATCTTCTTCTTCATTAGAAGAGGATTCACTGTGATCTTCATCAGAATCTGAAGGAATAGTCAGAGAGAAAGCCATTAAGTGTGAGAACTCATATGCCTTTGAGGCATGATTAGCAATCCCATTCGCTATAACCTTTCCAGTGGAAATTTCTGTAATCTCTATTGTGTTTGGACCAAAAATTACTTGCTTTGGTGATCCTGTATGAGTCATTTGATATACTGATAACAAATTAGTTGTTAGAGAAGGAACAAATAAAACATTTTTGAACTTACCATGCTCCAAATGAGCTGTACCCAATCCTTTGGTAGAAATCTGAGAGTTGTCTCCCATGTGAATGGTAGGCCCATCTTCGAGATCCAAAGAGGAAAAGGATGCTTCAGAGGCAACCATGTGGTTGGAGGCTCCAGAATCTATGAGGAGGGATTTTGACTTTGAAAAACCAGCCATCAATGCATGGCAATCATCGGATCCACTTGCAGAATCAGACATCTTTGCTTATTTTGGAAAAACAATTTTGTTTTGTTCAAGAAGCTTGGATAGAAGATCAATTTTATTGTGCATGCAAGATTTCTCAGGATGGTTTCCTCTCTTGCAGTAGGAACAATTTGGTCTCTTTTGTTTGTCATTCTTGGATTTCGATGGCTTCTTGTCTTTGTATTTTTTTCTCTCTTTTTCATTCTCTCCACTTGCTTCACCAGCTAGAAGAGCTAGATATTTGGAGGTTTTTATGGAACCCATTTGAAACAATTTGTCCTCTTCTTGAATGAGGGCTTGAATGAAGACTTCTAAAGTAGGAAACTTCCATCCAGGGATTGAAATTCACCTAGAATGGAAAGTAGATACAAAGATAGAAAATTGAGATCCAAGTTTGCTCAAAATGGAGAGCACCAATTGCTCATCACTTTTAGTGATGCCACAATGCTTGCATTGTAAAACCAAATTCTTAAATTTTGAGAAGAATACTTGAATGCTTTCGAAATTGCTAGGTTGTAGGGAAATCAATTCATTTTCAAGAATATGGCCTCTTAGCCCATCTTGTTTTCCAAAAAGACTCTCCAATTTAGTCCATAACTCACTTGGAGACTTCAATCCTTCAATATGAAACAAAAGATCTTTTGACATGTGAAGGCATATGAAACCAAAAGCTTCATCCATTTTATTTATATGCTTGATTCTTTCTACAGCTGTATGTGGTATGGCATCTTTTTCAAATACCATTCTATTTACCTTTCTATTCCACAAGTGTAATATCATATCACTCTTCTATTCGAAGCAATTGAAGGGAGTGAGGATAATAGGATAAAGAGAAGAAGAAGCATTCGAATTGCTCATCTTTGACTGCTGGAACAAGTGCAAATAGAAACTACTGAATCTGTTGCTGCAACTGCTGGAACTTCAAAATACCTGCAAAAAACTCTCAAGAATGGAGGTAGAATATACTTTTAAATGGCTCTGATACCATGTGAAAATGCCCACATAAGATCCAAAGAGATGATGTAAACCTCACAATGAAAGAATTTAGGAATAATAGAAGAAGAGAGAAGCAATAGAACATAGATCCAAAGGAGATCTGATAGAGGAAGAATAACTACACATGTTACATTAATCTGAATAGTAAACTGGTAAATATACAATGCTGAGGATGAGGATTCAAATTCACTAGGTGTAATTCGAATTAGCCTTCATGCACATATCCATAATCAGTGGAGAGTCATCAAAACATAACTAGGAGTCCACCTTCTCATCAGTGAAGTCATCAATGCACAAGTAATGGTCAACCAAGAGTCAAAATCAGTCTAACTGAGTGTGGTTGGTGTAACTAGCACATGGAAGCACTAATGTAGTGAAGGAGGCCCAGTGGAGGGCGTAGATGGAGCTAACTGGAGTCAGAATAGGCTATCTAGTCACACTGGAGGTCCATCAGAGTTATAAGGTCAGTTAGGAGTCATTTAATCCTTAAATCAAGGAAAGAACTGAAGATAACTGAACTAAACTGGACTGGTAGGTGAAGAAAGGCGCCCTTCTCATGCAGTAGGTGAAAGGAGGGCACACTAATCTCTAGGAGACCTAAAACTGATCTGAAGGAATCTCTAGGGGCTAGGTGCTCGTACTGGTGACTAGGATGCATGAAAAATGCATGCAAACCCTAATTTTCCATGCATGACTGAAAATGAAAATGACAGAAATGCTAGAAGGACTAGGATGGAGTATAGGAATATCCTAACAAGAAATGACCAGAATTAATGCAGCTCTAGACAACAGGAAAGCGAAGCATCAAGTCTTTATGGTAGAGAGCTACAAAACCACCCTGTTTCTATTTTGATTGATCCAGGCACTAGCCTGAGTTATATATCTCAAGATGTTGTAGAAAATTTTAATCTGAAAAAAGAAAAATTTAATAAATCCTGGTTAGTTAGACTAGCAACAGGGACAAAAAGAAAAGTGTCTGATTTTGTTGAAAGTTATGTTTTATCAATGAATCAGTTAAAGATACGAACCAAGCTAAATGTTTTACCTTTAGGATCCTATGACATCTTAATGGGAGTAGACCTATTAGAAGCACATCATGTTATTTTGAATTGTTATGAGAAAATTTTTACTTGTCTAAATGATGAAGGAGAAACAGTAGAAGTGAAGGGTATTCCTAAAAAGACATCACTTATACAGATTTCAACTATGTAGGTAAAAAGAGCAGTTAGAAAAGGATCTAAGATGTTTGCACTGAATGTAGTACATGAGGAGTCAATTTCAAAAGACGATAAACTGAAACTAGAAGATATACCTGTCCTAAAAGAATTCCAGGATGTTTTTCTAGAAGAGATTTCAAGGTTACCCTTGAAGAGAGATCTAGATTTTACCATTGAGATGATACTGGGTGCGGTGCCGAAATCCAAAGCTCCATATAGGATGAATATACTGGAATTAAATGAGTTGAAATCACAGTTGAAGGAACTTATTCATAAAAACTATATAAGACCCAGCGTGTCTCCTTGGGGAGCACCTGTTATTTTTTTAAGAAGAAGGATGGCACTTTACGACTTTTCATAGATTATCGCAAACTGAATAAGATGACAATCAAGATTTGATATTCATTTCTCCGCATAGATAATCTATTTGATCAACTGCATGGAGCAATGATATTTTCAAAGATTGATTTGAGGTCAAGATATCATCAAGTTCGTGTGAAGGATGAGGATATTTTTAAAATAGCCTTCAGAACTCGCTATGGACATTATGAGTTCATGGTCATGCCATTTGGGTTGACTAATGCCCTAGCAGTATTTATGTGGTTAATGAATAATATTTTGCATAAGTATTTGGATAAGTTTGTCATTGTGTTCATAGATGGCATTCTGGTATATTCTAAAAGTAAGGAAGAACATGACGAACATCTGCATATTATTTTACAAGTTCTAAGAGATCATCATTTATATGCTAAGTTTGGTAAGTGTGACTTTCACAAGGATAAGATTCAGTATTTAGGTCACATAATCTCTAAGGAAGGAATTTCGGTTGATCCCGATAAGATAAAATAATTAATGAATGGTCGGTTCCTAAGGATGTGTCAGGCATACGATCGTTTATGGGGATTACAGGATATTATAGAAAATTCATTGAAGGTTTTTCGAAGATTGCAAACCCCATAACCTCCTTACATAAGAAGGGGAAGAAGTTTGTATGGGATCAAAAGTGTGCAGACAGTTTTAAGAAGTTGAAGGAATTACTAACTATAGCACCTATTCTGATAATTGCAAATCCTAATAAAGATTGTATAGTATGCACCGACACATGTAATGATGGACTCGGTGGAGTCCTAACACAAGAGTGACATGCTATTGCCTATGAGTCTCAAAAGCTGAAAATACATGAGAAGAATTATTCTACATATGATCTGGAATTATTAGCAGTAATACATGCCTTAAAAATGTGGCTTCACCATCTTATTGGCAAGAAATTTACTTTGATGACAGATAACATGGGGCTGAAATATTTACTGGATCAAACGAACTTGAATGTTAGATAGGCTAGATGGCTAACCTTTCTAAGTGAATATGGCTTTGAAATTCAACATATAAAGGGTAAAGAGAACAAAGTTGTCGATGCCTTAAGTTGTAATGCAAAGTTAAATTTTATTTCAGCCATCATTAAATACACAACAGATTTGGAAAATCAGATTTTCAAAGGGCTCAAAACTGATGAAGAGTACATAAATTTACATGAAAAGATAGCAGAAAGCAATTCTGAAAATTCTATGGCAGATTTCAAGTTAACAGAAAATGGATTGCTGTTGTACAAGAACAAATTATATGTGCCCAATGTACCAAAGATAAAAATTCTGATTTTAGATGAGATGCACAAAAGTCATTATGTTGGTCATCCAGGTTATAAAAAAAAACAGCAACTATGTTACGGAAATATTATTATTGGCCCAGGATGAAGGATGAAGTAGCAGAATATATAGCTAAATGCTTTGACTTTCAAAGAGTAGAGGTTGAACATCAACATCCGAGTGGATTGTTACAGCCATTACCTATACCTAGTTGGAAATGGGAGATCATAAGCATAGATTTTATCACTGGACTACCCAAGAATCAGAAACAAAATGATTCCATCATGGTGGTGGTGGACAAACTCAGTAAGGCAGCACATTTTATACCAATAAAAACTACTTATAAGGCTCCAGATATTGCAAAAATTTTTATGAAACAAATTTTTCGATTACATGGAATACCAAAGGTGATAGTTTCAGACCATGATTCTAAGTTTACTGGAAACTTCTGGAGATCTTTGTTTAAAGGGTTGAATACAACCTTAAAATTGAGCACAGCATTTCATCCACAAACGGATGGATAGACAGAAAGAGTGAATCAGATATTGGAAGACATGCTAAGGATGTATGTTAAGGACCAGCTTGGTAAGTGGGAGGACTACTTGCATTTAGCAGAATTTGCATATAACAACCATTATCATGCATCAGCCAGGCTTAGCCCTTTTGAAATTCTTTATGGTAGAAAATGTAGTACACCAGTTTCTTGGAATGACCTAGTTAATAGAGTTATATTAGGACCTAAATTGTTGAAGTAAATAGAACTAACTACGCAACAGGTACAAAGAAATATTAAAGCTTCCCAAGATAGGAAAAAGAGTCAAGAAGATCGTAAAATGACTCATAAAGAGTTCCAGGTTGGTGAGCATGTTTTCATTAAGGTAAGACCAAAGAAGAGCTCATTAAAATTGGGATGGTGTGCCAAACTAGCACCCATGTATTGTGGTCCTTTTGAAATTTTGTCAAGGGTAGGACTCATGGAATATCAACTAGCTTTGCCACCAAATCTAAAAATACATAATGTTTTTTATATTTCAATTTTAAAGAAATATGTACATGATGCTACTCATGTTATAAATTGGAATGATGTACAGGTGGAACGAGACGACAATTTTCAGGTGGAACTAGACTGTATCCTCTAAAGGAGGGAAACTCTACTCCGGAATCGCACCATTGGGTAGCTAACGGTGCAATGGAAGCACCTTAGCCTAGAAGAGGCAACTTGGGAGTTGGAGAGTAGTATGCGGGCAACATATCCAGCTCTGTTTCAGGAATACTCAGAAAATGAATGAACAACATCGAGGCGATGTTGAGACTTAAGGGTGGGTGTATGTCACCTACCCAAATTTTGAGACTATTTATTTTAATTGCAAAAACATTATGTTAAATTATAATTACAAAGTTTTGTAATTATGACCAAATATGGTAAAGGATGATTGTAATAAACATATTTTTATTATTTAATAAATTAAAACAGGAGACAAACACCCAAGGGAACTGTTAAATGAGTGTTCACTGACCCATTAGGAGGAATGTAAGCTGTTAGAAGGCATGAGACAAGTGTCAACATTTGCACTCCAACACTAGCTGTTGGTTATGGGTAAGCAACGTGACAACAACCCCTAAAATTGTGGCATTATCCCCCAGGTGGGTGGAGCAGAGCTGTTAGCTCATTAATGACTAGGTTAACTACTTAAAAGGCCTAGGTATCCTAGATAAGGCAATTCGAATTTAGTAGGGAGCTCCATCATTATTTTTCTGCAGAAATAATTTCTTAAGTGTGTCAGGTGATCACTGAGAGATTCGAATAGGGAGGCTAAGTGGAAGTGCATTGTGAGTTTGCTGAAATTATTTTGAGGAGGAAACTAGAGGTGCTGGTGCAGGTCTCTTTGACTACTGAGTCTATATGACTAAATGATCTACATTGTTGCTGCAAGTTGATGACCTAAAGATTCTACAGATTCTTCTTCCTAGTGGTTCAGTGAATAGGCTCGGGGGTCCTAAGGCAAGTAATTTGGTTCCCTTCAGGAGTAGGCTGGGTGGAACAAGCTCCTTGTGTTGTTTGTTTCTCCCACATTCATCAGCTTCTACTGTTCTATCTTCTTTATTTCAGTGAATGAATGAAGTTGTTTTATTTAACCTCTAACCCTGTTTCCTGGTTTAATAATGAAGACTTGTTGACTAAGATGTTAGCTAAATTGTTTATTCTGCTAAGTTAGGATAGATTAAAATAGCTTTGTTTTTGAATAATTAAATTACCATCTTGTATTTTTTCACACATCAGAGATATTGTACTCTAGTACAGGAGGTGGAGAATTAAATAGGATAATCAAAAGATGCAGTTTAGAAGTTATCATTTCATATTATAAGGTAGCTTAACATTTTCTTTCTCTACTATTAGAAAATAAATATCTCATTTCTGGATAGAGATCTAGAGTTTACATTCTGGATCATCTACTGCATTTCAAAATACACATGCATTTTTATTCTCATTTCATTTTCTTCTTCAAAACATTCACGGTTTAAAATCTTAGCATTATTTCCCATTATTTAAACAATCTGTTATATTTCAAATTTTGTAGAATCGATTTATTCTAGGTTTTGTTTCCAAAATCTTATCGTTATGCTAAGACTAATTCTTAGCAAAGTTTGTAGACACTTGTAGTATTCTTTTCAAAAACCCTAAGATGCTAATACAACCAGTTTAAGTCCAAGCACTTAAAAACATAAACATCAAACCCATATGTCAAGTTTCCATAACCAAAAACATTACTTTTGTTCAACATTTACATTCACGATAGCTATCTACATTCAAACTCAGACAAGATTTTTTATTTCATCAACCGTAATATTTATCTAATGGTGGATCAATACCAAAAAAAAAATTGAGTTGTAACACCATTCCCAAACTCTATCGACTCGAACTTAGAGTTTCACTTTAAGTTAACCACGGCTCTTGGCCTAAACCAAACACTGTTATTTCTAGCCAAATACCAACTTATATAAACATAGAAATAGTTCAGAAAACAATTTAGGGTTATGTTTCACTACAAACTCAATTCCATAACATTACTCAAACAACAGTATAAAAATTGTATCAAAATACTTTCCATTTTTTGCAGAAAGCGAGTTAGCCCTCGGCTCTCGGCTAGTTTTCACATTATATTATTTAAGTCAAAATGTCGACCCTAATAAATATAGAGATTGTACTGAAACATTTCAAGTTTTCTAATGCTGTAAACAGTATAATGTCATCCCTATAACAACTTCATTGTAAATAAGTTCACATTTAAAACAATGCCACAGTAAAACACTATTGGGATGAATAGCAAAGTAAGTTGAGGATTTATCTTCTTGCAACATATTCAAACATCATAACATCGACCATCATCCTTGCTAAGGGACAGTTTCCAAACTCTCGTCAAACAGTAAGCATCGGCCAAACCATGCCAAGAGAACGTATGAGGGTTTAAGAACCACCGAGGCTTACCAAGTGGTTGAGCAGCATTTCCTCCATCAGGCTTCAAACAAGTTAACCATTCAACAAAGTTACACCTGCCATAAAAACTGATAAACGGTTAAACAAAGAAAATGCAGAGTTCAACTTGAACATTCCTATTAACACTATCTTTTCATTTATTGAAACATTACCTCAATGACGTAGCTCTGAAATAAGAGACACCTCCAGCAAACGAGAATGAAGGAACCATCAAACAACGCAGAGAAGAGGGTTTCAATTCCTAAGAACATCAATCTACCATTACATGAGAATCGAACCCTAGTTCAAAATATTTCAGCAAAACCCTAAAACACATTTAAGGCTGCAATTATAGCTCGGCTCTACAAGAAGATGAAAACCTTGAACTTTTAAGTTCTTCCTACAGGTCCAGGGATCGAAACTCGGGAAGGAGTCCTCTAATCTTCAAAACACCAAACCCTACATTATAGCAGGCGGTCGGCCTCTCCACCTTACTACTACAAAGTGAAATGAAGGCCAAGAAAACCACTTCGACACAATTCATAATGGAGTCTAGGGTTTTCAGTTCAAAGTTCAAGGACAATTGAGATCAATGGTGGTGATGATGACAACCAGGCACGTCGAAGTTCGGGCATCAACCACATTAAATACCGTATTAATTATCATAACCATCACGACATCCAGCTCAATAGACCGAGGTTAAAAGCATTACACAGTTCAGCATCAGGGTGAAGTTGGTGTTTACTATCACATGAACCACATCCACTTTGACATCCACAGGACTTTCCACTAAGCATAGTAGGTTAGTGACTTGAATGCCAAGACCGAGTTCGATAGACTGCCATCACGTTGATATCAAAACATTCAATACCCTGTCATATCACATGTCAGTGCGAAGACCTAGGGTTATAATGTATGATTCATTTCATTTCCAAAGTGTTGGTCTTTCAAATGCATGGTTTATATATTTGTCGTATAATTCTCAAATGACTAGGGTCGCATTTCATAGAAGGGTTTTTAGGACATAGTTTAGATTTCATTAATTTGCACATTGTGATATGTATTCATAATACTTTCCCTTTTTACAAAAGTTACATAACATAGCACGATGCACAAATATTAAATTAGAAAGGTTCAATCCTATAGTTAAATATGTTCAATCCTATAATGTGGTAAATTGACATTTTAAGCATCATAAATATGATGGTAGTATTATAGTAAGCACTGCTATTTTAGTACGATGATTCATGCATTTATAATTTAGGAAATGCATAATCTACTATCGCTGGACTTTAACTTAATCCATGCATATAAATAATTTTTTTATCTCATGTTTCCATAATATAAAGTGACATAGAAGATGAATTATTCACATAATTAATGCATAGGATAATACTACTCCTTGCAAAATGGAGAAATCATGACAGGATTTTAATAGCATTTATAAATTGTAAACTAGAACGTAAACGAGAAATAGGATGAAGATCCGTACCATTTTTAACTCATATAGGGGAGTACTTAGAGTTTTTATAAGTATTGACGGCTAATTGAAAACATATTTTGAATTACTCTTAACACTCGAATTGTTGTAATGCTCTCACCTGTATATCTGCACAAAGAATCATGATCAAATGCTTTAGATATCATAGCTAAGTAGCCCTCAGGGTACCTCGTAGGACCCCTTCGTCATCATCCTAGAGCAACTGTCAGTACTTTGTCAAGAAAACTTTATCAACAGATAAACTTAATTACAGCATGTAAATTACAATTAAACACAAGCATAACTAAAGATGTATTTTGTGTTATGTTGTATAAATTGTCGTTATTGTAATTTGTCATTAGTTAAAAGATTAGTATCTATTTTATTTCCGCATTAGCAAATAAAACTATCATCGTAAATTGTTTTAAGAAGTACGATGTGTCGTTATCATTAATTATTTTAGTTAAAAGATTTAACCATTATTTTATTTTCTGCATTAGCAATTTCAGTATTTATTGCTATTTTAAAAAATTTAAATTTTGTAAATTTTCAGGATGTTACATGTGGTATCAGAGCTCATGTTCGAACTCTCAGCCTGAAAATGTCCAAAGAACACGCAACAGAAAATTTTATGACAGCAAAAATCTTTACTAATTAAATTATTTTGTATACATAAAATTGTTTCTAAGTTACATGTATGGAAGGATCATATGAACATATGGAGGATGGATTTCGACCAAACAGTCATACCAACAATACCACTGGACAACATTATGAAGAAGAAGTCCATGGTCAATTAAACGACAATTCATGAGAATTATTACGTGCATTTCAGGAATTGAAAGCATAAATAAGATCTGTTAAACAGGATAATGAGAGAATTCTGAAGGCACAAGAGGAACTGAACCAAGTACTGCTCGATCAGTTCCCAACTGATGAACAAGATAGAAGGGTTGAAAATACCTCCAAGATTGAAGACTTACCTCATGGGAACAAGGGTAAGAAAGTGAAAACTGATGATGGGAATGCAGTTCAACAACATCAGGAGATGCCATTGAGATACATAATAAGAAATGTAATTATTCAAGTGATAGCAGCAAAGGGGATTACAAACCAAAAAGAAAAAGCCATAGATAGTATGAGCATATTTCTAGGAAGTTTAAGAAAATCAAACCCCCAATCTTCAATGGTGAAATTGAGAAAGGAGAGACAACTGAAGCATGGTTGTCCGGCATGAAGAAATATTTTCAAATTTATGATTATTCAGAATCATTGAAAGCAAAGATGGCCATATACAAATTGATTGAGAAAGCAGACATTTGGTGGAAAGACATCAAAAGAGTGAAAGGCATCAAGGACAAGGATGTGGATTGGAGCACTTTCAAGAGGTACTTCAAGAAGAAGTTCCCATCTGAACAATATTACGAAGAAAAGTCCAAGGAATTTTATGATTTAAGATTGGGAACCATGAACATGAAAGATCTGAACAACAAATTTCTGAATTTTCTAAGGTATGTGCCATACCTTGTGTAGGAGAAGCCAAAGATTCAGAGGTATCTGAGTTGTCTACCTTTCAACATCAAGGATAGAATAGAGTATGACAATCCAAAGACCTTAGAAGAAGCCATGAGGAAAGAAACTTTCTGCTGTGATACTAATCGGAAAAGAGAAGGGATATCTACCTAGAAAAATCATAAACCCATCAACTTTGAGCTGAAGAAGAAGAATTTCAGGTTCAATGGAAATTCTGGTTTTCAAAAGAAAAACATTCCAAATCGAAATATCCAAGGAAACAATCCCAGAAATAATCAATAACAAAATTTTACAGCTCCTAGAAATACACCCAATGTTACTAGAACTAATGACCAGAGGACACCTATAAAATGTTTCAAGTGTCAAGGTCCTCATTATGCTTCAAACTATCCCAATAAAAAGAGGACAGCCAATAATATTCATTCCATACAAGTTGAACCTACTGTGGGAGACTTGGAAAGAGAAATGCCCAGAATTAATGCAGCTTTAGACAACAGGCAAGTGGAGCATCAAGTCTCTATGGTAGACATTGAAAGTATGCTACAAAACCACCATGTTTCTATTTTGATTGATCCAGGTGCTAGCCTGAGTTATATATCTCCAGATGTTGTAGAAAATTTTAATTTGAAAACATAAGAATTTAATAAATCCTAGTTAATTAGACTAGCAACAGGGACAAAAAGAAAAGTGTTTGATTTTGTTGAAAGTTGTGTTTTATCAATAAATTAGTTAAAGACAAGAACCAAGGTAAATGTTTTACCTTTAGGATCCTATGACATCTTAATTGGAATGGAGTGGTTAGAAGCACATCATGTTATTTTGAATTGTTATGAGAAAAATTTTACCTATCTAAATGATGAAGGAGAAACAATAGAAGTGAAGGGTATTCGTAGAAAGACATCAATTAGATAGATTTCAGCTATGCAAGTAAAAAGTGCAGTTAGAAAAGGATATAATATGTTCGCAGTGAATGTAGTACCTGAGGAGTCGATTTCAAAAGAGGACAAACTGAAACTAGAAGATATACATGTCCTAAAAGAATTCTGGGATGTTTTTCCAGAAGAGATTCCAGGGTTACCCCCGAAGAGAGATCTAGATTTTACCATTGAGCTGATACTGAATGCAGTGCCGAACTCTAAAACTCCATATAGGATGAATATACTGGAATTAAATGAGTTGAAATAACTGATTGATAAAAACTATATAAGACCCAGCGTGTCTCCTTGGGGAGCACCTGTTATTTTTGTTAAGAAGAAGGATCGCACTTTAAGACTTTGCGTAGATTATTGCCAATTGAATAAGATGACAATCAAGAATCAATATCCATTACCCCGCATAGACAATCTATTTGATCAGCTGCATGGAGCAACGATATTTTCAAATATTGATTTGAGGTGAGGATATCATCAAGTTCATGTGAAGGATGAGGATATTTTTAAAACAGCCTTTAGAACTCGCTATGGACATTATGAGTTCGTGGTCATGCCATTTGGGTTGACTAATGCCCCTTCAATATTTATGTGATTAATGAATAATATTCTACATAAGTATTGGGATAAGTTCGTCATTGTGTTCATAGATGACATTCTGGTATATTCTAAAAGTAAGGAAGAACATGACGAACATCTGCGTATTATTTTACAAGTTTGAGAGATCATCAGTTATATGCTCAGTTTGGTAAGTGTGACTTTCACAATGATAAGATTCAGTATTTAGGTCACATAATCTCTAAGGAAGAAATTTCGGTTGATCCCGATAAGATAAAACCATTAATGAATGGTCGGTTCCTAAGGATGTGTCGGACATATGATCGTTTATGGGGATTACAGGATATTATAGAAAATTCATTGAAGGTTTTTCAAAGATTGCAAACCCCATAACCTCCTTACAGAAGAAGCGGAAGAAGTTTGTATGGGATCAAAAGTGTGCAGACAGTTTTAAGAAGTTGAAGGAATTACTAACTACAGCATCTATTCTGAGAATTGCAGATCCTAATAATGATTTTATAGTATGCACCAACGCATGTAATGACGGACTCGGTGGAGTCCTCACATAAGAGGGACATGCTGTTTCATATGAGTCTCGAAAGATGAAAATACATGAGAACAGTGGAGTCCTAACACAAGAGGGAACAGTGGAGTCCTAACACAAGAGGGAACAGTGGAGTCCTAACACAAGAGGGACATGCTGTTACATATGAGTCTCGAAAGATGAAAATACATGAGAAGAATTCTTCTACATATGATCTAGATTTATTAGCAGTAATACATGCCTTAAAAATGTGGCGTCACCATCTTATTAGTAGGAAATTTACTTTGATGACAGATAACATGTGGCTGAAATATTTAGTGGATCAAATGAACTTGAATGCTAGACAAGCAAGATGGATAACCTTTCTAAGTGAATATGATTTTGAAATTCAACATATAAAGGGTAAAGAGAACAAAGTTATTGATGCCTCAAGTCGTAATGCAAAGTTAAATTTTATTTTAGCCATCAGTAGATACACAACAGATTTGGAAAATCAAATTTTCGAAGGGCTCAAAACTCATGAAGAGTACAAAAATTTACATGAAAAGACAACAGAAAGCAATTCTGAATATTCTATGGCAGATTTCAAGTTAACAGAAAATGGATTGTTGCTGTAAAAGAATAGATTATATGTGCCCAATTTACCAAAGATAAAAATTCTGATTTTAGATGAGATGCACAAAATTCATTATGCTGGTCATCCAGGTTATCAGAAAACCATAACTATGTTACGGAAATATTATTATTGGCCCAAGATGAAGGATGAAGTAGCAGAATATATAGCTAAATGCTTTGACTGTCGAAGAGTAAAGGTTGAACATCATCATCCGGCTGGAATGTTACAGCCATTACCTATACCTAGTTGGAAATGGGAGCTCATAAGCATAGATTTTATTACTGTACTACCCAAGAATTAGAAACAAAATGATTCCATCATGATGGTGGTGGACAAACTCAACAATGCAGCACATTTTATACTAGTAAAAACTACTTATAAGGCTCCAAATATTGCATAAATTTTTATGAAACAGATTTTTCGATTACATGGAACACCAAAGGTGATAGTTTCAGATTGTGATTCTAAGTTTACTGGAAACTTCTGGAGATCTTTGTTTAAAGGGTTGAATACAAACTTAAACTTTAGCACAACATTTCATCCACAAATGGATGGATAGACAGAAAGAGTGAATCAGATATTGGAAGACATACTAAGGATGTATGTTAAGGACCAGCCTGGTAAGTGGGAGGACTACTTGCATTTATCCAAATTTGCATATAACAACCATTATCATGCATCAGCTAGGCTTAGCGCTTTTGAAATTCTTTATGGTAGAAAATGTAATACACCAATTTCTTGGAATGACCCAGTTAATAGAGTTATATTAGGACCTGAATTGTTGAAGGAAATAGAACTAACTATGCAACAAGTACAAAGAAATCTTAAAGCTACCCAAGATAGGAAAAAGAGTCAAGCAGATCTTAAAAGGACTCGTAAAGAGGTCCAGTTTGGTGAGCATGTTTTCATTAAGGTTGTTGATGTATATGTAACTTCGGAACGTATTTCATATATGTATATTGTACTCCTATAGAGATGGTATTATTCCTCTATATGGAAGTGTTTGTATTTCTATAGAGATGTTATTATTCTCTATACGGAAGTGTCGTCATTTATATTGTAAGTGTCGTAACTTATACTTGATGGGTTATTAGACCACCTTGTTGGGGTCAGCCCTATATAAGTCATGTGGGTCGAAGGGTTATTAGACCATCTTATTGGGGATCGACCACGTGGGTCAAAGGTTTATTAGACCACCCTATTGGGTGTCGGCCCAGTCAGCATTATGTTATGTGGTTAAGTTAAGGCCGACCTAGTAAAGGTTTTTAGGAAAGTCAAGTCAAGTATAAATAGAGTGTGGGAGGCACTCTATCTAATCATTCTATTCACACACACACTCTTTGGAGAGTGGCACACTTGTGGAGGAGGAGAAGCTGTTGCTAGGAGATGTCTATCTCTTATGCTTGGGTTGTATCATTGCTCTATCTATCTTTGAGGAAGTTATTGGGGTTTTTCACCTTTATGGTTTTCCCCAAGTAAACTCTATGTCTCTTGTGTGCTTGCATTATTGTGTCCATGATTGATATGCTATAGATATGTTGTACATGTTGTTCTCTCAGTTAAGATCCTAGATTAGATTGAAGTTAATTCTGAAAAACTAACATGATATCAGAGCTAGCCTGGAAGAATTCATGGTATGGCATGTATGACACTTGTTGCACTTGCGATGCTTGGGATTGATATAGCAAAAACCAGTCATCATATTACTTTTGCTATAAATCCATTTTGGAGATGTTTTTGAATCTGAGACTTTTACAGGTCAAATATCAGATCCCCATGTACCTTGTGTCCAAAGGAAAACTTCTAATTCATTGTAATTTGTGTTTTTATGATCTGTACAATCTAGGGTTTTTGCCTCTTCCATATTTGAGTCATAAACAGGTGACCTAGGAAACAAGGTCATAACTTGGGCGAGGAAGCTCCAAATGCAATTTTGTAAAAAGTGACAAGTAGTAAATGGACTTTACTTTCGTAGGTAACTTTTGCAGAGGCTGAAATGGAACCAGTGACACATGGCACGCTGTACAAGTTTGCTCTCCTGTTTTATCCCATAAACAGGTCACATTACGACACTTGGCATAAATATCTATCAGAGAATCCAATTGAGGTAAGACATGTGGGGTTGGAAAGATGACAAGTCGTGATACCACAAGTAGAAGTTTCAGACCCTGTGGATTCGTAATGTCAGAGTTACACAAGAAACAATCAGGTGCATATTTCTATCAAAATAGAATTAGATTTTGAGCACCTTCATTCATAGCTCCGGGAATTAGGGTTTTAGAGAAAGTTGGAATTTCTGTAATTGGAGACCACGAATGAATGCTACTCATCAAAATCAAAATTTAGAGACAAAGATCAGATTTTTTGGTTGGGCAAAAGGCTGAGCTTGATCAGACCCTAGTTCGGGACTTTGATCGGAAAAGTGAAAAATTAGGGCTTCTGCAAAAATGAGAATTTTTTAAATTTGTGACCATGGCTGGAAGCTCCTCAGAGAAATAGAAGCTTAGAGCTTTGGATCGAACCTTTTTATTGGGAAGAAGGGTGGGCATTATCAAACCCTAGTTCGGGATCCTATCTAAAAGATCTGGAAGTTTCAAAGGCAATTTTGAGGGGTGAAACTTTGTAGTTTTCAAATTTTGAGTATATCGGCTTGATCAACTCATCAAGGTGCATCTTTCTATCCTTTCAGAAGTTTGAAATTCAAAGTTTGAATTTTTAGGGTTTCTCTGACAAACCCTAATCCTACTCCAGATCCAGTTCCTGCAAATCAAGTGGATTGGGTTAATCCTAGAAGAGAATGGATTGGTCACCTACATAAGTGAAGAAGTTCCTGTTTCAGAGGGAGATGAGGCTAAGGCCTTACATAAGAAGATTACAAGTAATCTCGACAGGTTTGACTTATCCAGGTATGTTTCGAGATTTGTTCATGATTAAGTTTATGGTATGTTTGTCTTCATATTATTACGGTTAGTACAATATTGATTAAATTTAGACTTGTCATATCACCTTAATAAAATTATGAATGCATGATAAAAGATATTCATTGATTAGGGTGTTGACACTTATGATTGTACTAATGCATTATGGTGTTGTATGAGGTTTATGTTGTCTGCTAACATGAAAGGTACACCAAGAAAGACAAGTCATGTTCTAGTTCAAGAACACATGATCATGGTGACATGAAGACAAAGATGCATCCATTGTCATGGATCACATAGAAGATCTATTTATGAGGTATGTATAACTTGGTTCTATAATGGTTAACTTATGAGATATGCAGGTTACTAGCACAAGTCATTGAAGAAAACAAGAAGACATCATGTGGGTATGTTAGACATAACTAGCTAACATAATAATCCAGGTATGTTTTTCCTATATCAAGTTAGAATCCTACCTTGTGATTGGATCTCTTATATAAGTATGCATGGCATGATTGATAATTATTATTCACAGGTTTGAATAATCATGGGTGTATGCATATTATGTTTCTTACCTTAGTTGATGATATGACTAACTAGTAGAGTCATGAAAGAATAGGTTTGAGTAATCACAGGTTTAGGCATATTATGTTTCTTACTTTAATTTATGATATGACTAACCATAAGAGTCCTTGCTTACTAATGCTTATTATTTATGTTTGAAATGATCATGACTATACATGCTTAAGATTATTGTGTTTTGATAGCATTAAGAATATACTAATAAATGTATGATTATGTATGATCTCTCGAGGATATCACAATAATGATACTTGTAAGCATGCATAGTGATCGGGGATGGATATAAGTTCAAGGACAGGTAATCCATGAAGCAAAGATCAAGAGGGAGAACACTCCAGTAGTTTCTGCAAGGATGCAGATATTCAGAGGGAGTCAACCACTTCTCACAATCCACATTAGAATGGAGTTGCAGAAAGGAAGCAAAGACTGAGAGGGAGTCAACCCAACAAACAAACAAAGATAAGTATTTGAATTATCATTTCTTGCATATTTGTTTGTTTAAATAATGTTGTTCAATGATGTATATGTTTATGTTCCTAGACTTAGGTTGTGTATTATGCATATTAGAATAATTGCATTAATGAATAGTATACTACTAATATGCATGTGATGGGTAAGTGGCCTATGGCACTGTACAACATTTCATTGCTACTTATCTAGAATGAAACCTCTTTGCCGACATGTTGGGAGTAGTGCAAACTCTTAACAATGTTCTAGTAGAGATTGGAAGGCATCTAGAAAGTTACAGGATATGGATGAATGTTGTATTGAAGCATTGGCTAAAATAATTACATGACTGTATGCCATATTTCTTTATGTGTAAGAATTTGTTCTGAAAACTTTGAGATGTTTCTAATCATGCAAGTTAACTTGTTTTGTAGGAAGATCGTATACCTTCACTTACAAAAGAAGGACTACAACATTTGTTCCAGCAACAAAGATGTCTATTGAAGATATTGAAGATATTGAAGATATTGAAGTTCCCAGGATTTGGGATGAGGTAATGGAAGAATGCCATGATCAGTCGATCATGAAGAATGATGTTTGGGATGCAATCCCAAGACCTGAAGGGAAGTCTGTTGTGACTTCTAAATGGATCTATAATATTAAGCATGCTACATATGGTAGCATGGAGAAATACAAAACGAGGTTTGTATCTCATGGCTTCTCCCATAGAAATGGATTGAGTATGAAGAGACTTCTACACCTATAGCCAGGCACACTTCCATCAGATCAGTACTTGCTCTGGCTGTAGTGATGAAATGGAAGATACACCAGATGGATGTCAAGACAGCTTTCTCGAATGGTGTAGTCGAAGAGGAAGTGTATGTGGGGCAGCCACTTGGTTTTGAGACACATGATGGGAAGTCATATATGTGCAGAACTTGGTATGGTAGGATAGACAACTTTCTATCCAGTTTGGGCTTTACCAAGAGTAAAGTGGATTCCAACCTTTACTACAAGGTTGAGGAAGGCAATCCAATGATACTAATTTTGTATGCGGATAACTTGTTTGTTACAGGTGAGGATAGATTGATTGTCATCATGCAGCGGAAGCTTGTTGTTGAGTTCGAGATGAACGACTTGGGGATGATGCACTATTTTCTAGGCATAGAGGTGTGTCAGAGTACAGATGGAATCTTCCTTGGACAAGGGAAGTATGCAGTGGAGATCCTGAAGAGGTTCGGGATGATGGACTGCAAGGCCATGGCCACACCTATGGCATCGAACCTGAAGCCTCTGTGTGATGCTTCATATGATCCAGTTGATGTCACGATGTATCGTCAGATGATTGGGTCCTTGATGTGCCTGACGAACACGAGACCAAATATTTGCTTTGCGGTGAACACATTGAGCTAGTTCCTGATAGAGGTGTTCACTTGGTTGCTGTAAAGCATATTTTGAGGTACTTGAAGGGTACGGTTGACTATGGGCTCAAGTATGATGCGAATCAAAAGTTTAACCTACAGGGTTATGTTGATTTAGATTGGTTAGGTAGTGCTGTAGATAGGAAGAGCACTTCTGGGAGCTGCTTCAGTATGGGATTAGGTGTGATATCTTGGTTTAGCAGGAAGCAGTCCTGCGTAGTAATGAGTACAGTCAAAGCAGAGTATGTTGCAGCTTGTTCGGCTAGTTGTGAGGCAGTATGGATCTAGAAGCTACTGTATGAGCTATATGATCTCCCACTGGAGGCTACTGGTATATTTTGTGAAAACAAGAGTTGTGTGAAGCTGTCTAAGAACTCGATGTTCCACGACAGGTCGAAGGACATTGAGATCAAATATCACTATATCAGGGATATGGTGTAGAGAGGAGTAGTGAAGCTCCTGTATGTTGCGACATATGATCAGATTGCAAATGTGTTGATGTAGCCACTAGCCAGAGTGAAGTTCGAGTACTTCAGAGAGAGGCTTGGTGTTATTTAGATTGATGACACTTCAAGGAAGAAGTGATGGACACATTTGCATAAGCCATTCCGAGCATGGTGAGAGGAGGATCCTTCCATGGCTGTGAATACAAGCGTTGGATGATGAGCATCAGGACGATGCTCCAGTTACTACTCTATATGTGTATATATGCATCATTTTGGATGCTTGATATGATCAATTGGATCATTTATATGTATATGTAAGCACGCATCATGTTGGATGTTGGATATGATCAATTGGATCATTTATATGTATATATATGTATGCATCATGTTGGATGTTGGATATGATTAGTTGGATCATGTGTATGTATCAGTAAATGTATCAGGTGGATACATTGTATGATCAGGTAAATCATGTATGTTGATATGTATCAGGTATGATAAGGTGGATCATGTATTTGTATCAGGTGGATACATTGTATGATCAGGTAGATCATGTATGTTGATATGTATCAAATATGATTAGGTGGATCATGTATTTGTATATGTATTAGGTGGATACATTGTATGATCAGGTAGATCATGTATGATGATATGTATTAGGTAGATACTGTGTATGCATCAAGTGGATGCATTGTATGATCAGGATGATCATGGATGACGAGCTTTAGGATGTTGCTCCAGATGACATGCATCAGGACGATGCAGTGATGATGATCAGGATGATCATGTGTACATCAGGATGATGTATGGTGAGTATCAAGTTGATACTCTGTGGCCTTGGAATAGGTTGTGCAAATAAGCATATAATCCTATCCCTGGGAGGTTTGTAGATAGTCTTTCAAATTTTTGCCTATGGCATGTAATACTGGCCCTGGGATATCTGGAAAACGCTCTTTTGAGGTTTTTCTTTGGAGGACATATAATCCTAGCCCTGGGAGGTTTGCAGATTCTCTTGCTAGGTTTTGCCACTGGCATATAATAGCTCCCTGGGAGATTTGGAAAATGCTCTTTCGAGGTTTTGTCCTATTCCATGTAATCCTAGCCCTGGGAGATCCGATAGGTTGAGCTATGTGCTCGTAATTAGTCCTGGGATGCTCTTTCGAGGTTTTGCCATGCCCAAATGTAATAAGTCCTGGAGATCTTGACAAGATGAAAAAGGCCTCAGATGCTCTTTAGGGTTCTTGCTTGGCAAGACACTCTTTTAAGGTTTTGCGGTGGGGGTCACATGTAATAAGTCCTCGAGATCTGGACAGGATGAAAAAGGCCTGAGATGCTCTTTAGGGTTCTTGCTTGGCAAGACACTCTTTTAAGGTTTTGTGGTGGAGGTCACATGTAATAAGTGCTGGAGATTTGGACATGATGAAAAAGGCCTTAGATTCTCTTTAGGGTTCTTGCTAGTCAAGAGACTCTTTTAAGGTTTCGTGACAGTCACATATAATACTAGCCCTGGGAGATCCGATGGGTAGAGTTGTGTGCTCGTAATAGCCTAGGATGCTCTTTCGAGGTTTTGTGATGCATGTAATAAGTCCTGAGGATTCCGCAGTATGGCCAGTGATGATGAAGACCTATAGGTGGTGGGCCTACATCCAGTATGAAAAAGGACTGGCTCTGTAGAGCTTCCTATGACTAGTAGATTTAGAGATTGATTGAGATAGCAGTAGCAGTGACGATGCCGATCGCTCGATGATGATTATCCAGTGACAATGATACAGAGAAGAAAACTTGTGCTAGAAGACCTGTGTCGAGAAATACCTTCCTAGTTAAGAGGGAGTGTTGATGTATATGTAACTTTGGAATGTATTTCATATATCTATATTGTACTCCTATAGAGATGGTATTAATCCTCTATACGGAAGTGTTTGTATTCCTATAGAGATGTTATTATTCCTCTATATGGAAGTGTCGTCATTTATATTGTAAGTGTCGCAACTTATACTTGATGGGTTATTAGACCACCTTGTTGGGGTCGGCCCTGTATAAGTCACGTGGGTCAAAGGGTTATTAGACCACCCTATTGGGGGTTGGCCATGTGGTTCAAAGGGTTATTAGACCATCCTATTGGGTGTCGGCCCAATCAGCATTATGTTATGTGGTTAAGTTAAGGCCGACCTAGTAAAGGTTATTAGGCAAGTCAAGTCAAGTATAAATAGAGTGCGGGAGGCACTCTATTTAATCATTATATTCACATGCACACTCTTTTGAGAGTGGCGCACTTGTGGAGGAGGAGAAGCTGCTGCTAGGAGATGCCTATCTCTTATGCTTGGGTTGTATCATTGCTCTATCTATCTCTGAGGAAGTTATTGGGGTTTTTCACCTTTATGGTTTTCCCTGAGTAAACTCTATGTCTCTTGTGTGATTACATTATTGTGTCCATGATTGATATGCTGTAGATATGCTATACATGTTGTTCTCTCAGTTAATATCCTAGATCATATTGAAGTTAATTCTGAAAAACTAACAAAGGTAAGACCAAAGAAGAGCTCATTAAAATTGGGAAGCTATGCCAAAATGGCACCCAGGTATTGTGGTCCTTTCGAAATTTTGTCAAGGGTAGGACCCACGGCATATCAACTAACTTTGCCACCAAATCTAAAAATACATAATGTTTTTCATATTTCAATTTTAAAGAAATCTGTACATGATGCTACTCATGTTATAAATTGGAATGATGTACAGGTGGAACAAGACGACGATTTTCAGGTGGAACCGGCCTGTATCCTCGAAAGGAGGGAAACTCTACTCCGGAATCACACCATTGGGAAGCTAAAGGTGCAATGGAAGCACCTTAGCCCAGAAGAGGCAACCTGGGAGTTGGAGAGTAGTATGCGAGCAACATATCCAGCTCTATTTCAGGAATACTTAGAAAATGAATGAACAACATCGAGGACGATGTTGAGACTTAAGGGGGGTGTATGTCACCTACGCAAATTTTGAGACTATTTATTTTAATTGCAAAAACATTATGTTAAATTATAATTACAAAGTTTTGTAATTATGACCAAATTTGGTCAAGGATGATTGTAATAAGCATATTTTTATGATTTAATAAATTAAAACAAGAGACAAACAATGAAGGGAACTATTAAATTAGTGTTCACTGACCCATTAGGAGGAATGGAAGTTGTTAGAAGGCATGGGACAAGTGTTAGCATTTGCACTCCGCCACTAGTTGTTGGTTATGGGACAACAGCGTGACAACAACCCCTAAAATTGTGGCATTATCCCCGAGGTGGGTGTTGATGTATTTGTAACTTCAGAATGTATTTCATATATGTATATTGTATTCCTATAGAGATGTTATTATTCCTCTATACGGAAGTGTTTGTATTCCTATAAATATGTTATTATTCCTCTATATGGAAGTGTCATCTTTTATATTGTAAGTGTCGTAACTTATACTTGATGGGTTACTAGACCACCTTGTTGGGGTCGGCCCTATATAAGTCATGTGGCTTAAAGGGTTATTAGACCACCCTATTGGGGGTCGGCCCTGTCAGGATTATGTTATGTGGTTAAGTTAAGGCTGACCTAGTAAATTTATTAGGCAAGTCAAGTCAAGTATAAATAGAGTAAGGGAGGCACTCTATTTCATTATTCACTTCTCACTCATACACTCATTGGAGAGTGGTGCACTAGTGGAGGAGGAGAAGCTATTTCTAGGAGTATATCTCTTATGTTTGGGTTTTTTATCATGGCTCTATCTATCTCTAAGGAAGTTGCGGGGTTTTTCACCTTCTTGGTTTTCCCCGGTGAAACTCTATGTCTCTTGTGTGCTTGCATTATTATGTCCTTGATTGATATGATGTAGATATGATGTACATGTTATTCTCTCAGTTAATATCCTAGATCAGATTGAAGTAAATTCTGAAAAATTAACATGGTATCAGAGCTAGCCTGAAAGAAGGCATGGTATGGCATTTATGACACTTGTTACACTTGTGAAGCTAGGGCTTGATATAGAAAAAAGCAGTCATCATTGCACTTTCAATATAAATTCATTTCGGTGAGGTTTCTGGATCTGAAAATATTACAGTTCAAAGATAAGATCCCCATGTACCTTGTGTCCAAAGGAGAGCCTCTAATTCATTGTACTTTCAGATTTATGATTTATACAATATAGGGTTTCTGCCTCTTCCATATCTCAGTCATAAACAGGTGACCTAGGAAAAAAGGTCACAACTTGAGCTAGGAAGCTCGAAATGAAATTTTGTAATAAGTGATAGGAAGGGAATGGACTGTACTTTCTTAGGTAAGTTTTTTTAGATGCCAAAACGGAACCAGTGACATGTGGCACATCGTACAAGTTCGCTCTCATGTTTTATCCCATAAACAGATCACGCTGTGACACTTGGAATAACTTGCTCTCAGAGAATCCAATTGAGGTCAGACCTATGGGGTTGGAAAGAAGACAGGTCGGGATACTAGAGGTAAAAGTTTTAGACCCTGTGGATTTTTAATTTCTGAGTTACACTAGAAACAATTAGGTACATATTTCTGTCCAAACAGAATTGATTTCTAAGCACCTTCATTTTTGGATTGTCACTGCTGTGGGAAATTAGGGTTTCGAAGAAAGTTGTAATTCTTGGAATAGGAGACCACGACTGGATGATACTCAGAAAATTTGAAATTTAGAGACCAAGATTGAATTTTTTTTTTTGGGAAGAAGGTCGGGCTTGATCAAACCCTAGTTCGGGACTCTGATCGGAAAGGTGAAAAATTAGGGCTTATGCAAAAATGGGAATTTTTGAAATCTATGACCATAGCTGGAAGCTCCTTAGAAAAATCAAAGTTTAGAGCTTTGGATCAAAACATTTGGTTGGGTGAAGCTCGAGGAAACTCAAACCCTAATTTAGTGTCCTCCCTAGTGAATCCGAAAGATTGAAAAGCAATTTTGAGGGGTGAAACTTTGCAGTTTTCAAATTCTAAGTATTCTAGTTTGATCAACTCATCAAGGCACATCTTTCTATCCTTTCAGAAGTTTGAAATTCAAAGTTTGAATTTTTAGGGTTTCCCTGACAAACCCTAATCCAGTTCGAGATCTAGTTTCTACAAATCAAGTGGATTAGGTTAATCCTAGAAGAGAATGGATTGGTCACCTGTATAAGTGAAGAAGTTCCCGTTTCATAGGGAGATGAGGTTAAGGCCCTACATAAGAAGATTACAAGAAATCTCGACATGTATTACTTATCCAGGTATGTTTCGAGATATGTTCATGATTAAGTTTATAGTATGTTTGTATTCATTAAGGTTAGTACAATTTTGATTAACTTTAGACTTGTCGTATCACCTTAATAAAATTATGAATGCAAATATTCATTGATTAGGGTTTTGACACTTATGATTGTACTAATGCATTGTGGTGTTGTATGAGGTTGATGTTGTCCTCTAACATGAAAGGTACATCAAGAAACACAAATCATGTTCTAGTTCAAGAACATATGACCATGGTGACATGAAGACAAAGACTCATCCATTGTCATGGATCACATAGAAGATCTACTTACGAGTTATGTATAACTTGGTTCTATAATGGTTAACCTATGAGATATGCAGGTTACTAGCACAAGTCATTGAAGAGAATAGGAAGACATTATGCAGGTATGTTAGACATAACTAGCTAGCATGCTAATCCAGGTATGTTTTTCCTATATCAAGTTAGAATCCTACCTTGTGTTAGGATCTCTTATATAAGTATGCATGGCATGATTGATAATGATTATTTATGAAGTTAGAAATTTAAGTAATCTAGAGTTTATGCATATTATGTCTTTTACCTTGATTAATGATATGACTAACCAGAAGAGTTCTATGGTCAAATATGAATATGCATGAGCAAGAGAAGTTATCCCTGAAACTTTGAATACTAATGTTTATTATCTGTGTTTGAAATGATCATGACTATACATGTTTAAGAACATTGTGTTTTGATAGTATTGAGATTATACTAATGAATGTATGATTATGTATGAGATCTCGAGGATAACACAATAATGATACTAGTAAGCATGCATACTGATCAAGGAGGGATATAAGTTCAAAGGACAGGTAATCCAGGAAGCAAAGATCAAGAGGGAGCACACTCTAGTAGTTCCTGTAAGGAAGCAAAGATTGAGAGGGAGTCCACCCAACAACAACAAACAAAGATAAGTATTTAAATTATCATTTCTTGATTGTTTAAACAATATTGTTCAATGATGAATACACTTATGTCCCTAGACTTAGGATGTGTATTATGCATATTAGAATAATTGCATTAATGAACAGTATACTACTAATATGCATCTGATGGGTAAGTGGCCTATGGAACTGTACAACATTCCATTGCCACTTATCTAGAATGAAACCTGTTTCCTGACATGTTGGGAGTTGCGCACACTCTTAACAATGTTCTGGTCGAGATTGGAAGGCATCTAGAAAGTTACAGGATATGGATAAATGTTGTATTGAAGCATTGGCTAAAATAATTGCATGACTGTATGACATATTTCTTTATGTGTAAGAATTTGATCTGAAAACTAAGAGATGTTTCTAATCATGCAATTTAACTTACTTTGTAGGAAAGATCGTATACCATCACCTACAAAAGAAGGACTACAACATTTGTTCCAGCAACAAAGCTATCTATTAAAGATATTGAAGTTACCAAGATCTAGGATGAAGTAATGGAAGAATACCATGATCCGTTGATCATGAAGAAAGATGTTTGGGATGTGGTCCCAAGACCAGATGGGAAGTTTGTTGTGACTTCCAAAGATCAAGCATGCTGCAAATGGTACCATAGAGAAATACAAAGCGAGATTTGTATCTCGTGGCTTCTCCAAGAAAGAAGGGATTGATTGTGAAGAGACTTTTGCTCCTGTGGCTAGATACACTTCCATCATATCAATACTTGCTCTGGCTGCAATGATGAAATGGAAGGTAGACCAGATGGATGTCAAGACAACTTTCTTGAATGGTGTAGTCGAAGAGGAAGTGTATGTGGAGCAGCCACTCGGGTTTGAGACACATGACCGAGGGTCACATGTGTGCAAACTAAAGAAAGCCTTGTATGGTTTGAAACAGGCACCCAAGACCTGGTATGGCAGGATAGATGGCTTCCTATCTAGTTTGGGCTTTACCAAGAGTAAAGCGGATTCCAACCTTTACTACAAGGTTGAGGAAGGAAATCCAGTGATACTACTATTGTATGTGGATGACCTGTTTGTAACAGGTAAGGATAGATTGATTGTCGACATGAAGAGAAAGCTTGCTGCTGAGTTAGAGATGGAGGACTTGGGTATGTTGCACTACTTTCTAGGCATGGAGGTGTGGCAGAGTGCAAATGGAATCTTCCTTGGACAAGGGAAGTATGTAGTAGAGATCTTGAAGAGGTTCGGGATGATGGACTACAATGCCATGGCCACACCTATGGCATCGAACCTAAAGCTTTTGTGTGATGCTTCATATGAGTTGGTTGATGCTATGATGTATCATCAGAAGATTGGGTCCTTGATGTACATGACAAATATGAGACTAGATATCTACTTTGCGGTGAACACCTTGAGCCAGTACTTGGCAGTTCCAAGAGGTGTTTTCCTGGTTGTTGTAAAGCATATTCTGAGGTACTTGAAGGGTACTATTGATTATGGGCTCAAGTATGATGCGAATCAAAATTTTAACCTAGAGTGTTATGTTGATTTAGATTGGGCAGGCAGTGCTGCAGATAGGAAGAGCACTACTGGGTCCTGCTTCAGTATGGGATCAAATGTGATCTCCTTGTTTAGCAAGAAATAGTCCTACGTATCACTGAGTACAGTTGAAGCAGAGTACGTTGTAGCTTGTTGGGCTAGTTGTGAGGCAGTATGGCTGAGTAAGCTACTGTCTGATTTGTTTGATCTCCAGTTATGTGCTGCTTGTATATATTGCGACAACCAGAGTTGTGTGAAGTTGTTGGAGAACCCAGCGTTTCATGACAAGTCGAAGCACATTGAGATCAAGCATCACTATATCAGGGATATGGTGTGGATAGGAGCAGTGAAGCTCCTATATGTTGCGACGGACGAGCAGATAGCCGATGTGTTGTCCAAGCCACTGGCCAGAGTGAAGTTTGAATACTTTAGAGGGAGACTTGGTGTACTTCATATCGAGATGCCTTCCAAGGGGAAGTGATGAGTCTGGAGACACAAATGCACAGGAGCCATTCCAACATGGTTGAATTTTTTCTTACCATGGTCGTTGATGTAAGGGCTGGGCCATTCGAGCATGGTTGAGGTGTGTCTTCCCATGGCTGTGATATAAGTGTGGGGCCATTCGAGCATGGTTAAGGTGTGTCTTCCCATGGCTGTGATATAGGTGTTGGGCCATTCGAGCATGGTTGAGGTGTGTATCCCATGGCTACGATATAAGTGCTGTGCCATTCCTAACATGGTTGAGGTGTGTGTTCCCATGGCTATGGATATAAGTAAGGTGCCATTCTCGCATGGTTGAGGTGTGTCTTCCCTTGGCGTAGATATAAGGGCTGAGCCTTTCATGGATGGTTGAGGTGTGTCTTCCCATGCCAGTAAGTGTAAGTGTTGTGTGATGTGCATCTGGGTTGTGCCTTATGGACGATGAGGTGATATGAAGATGATGATGTGACAATAGGGTACATAGGTTTTGTGGAGGCATGTAATCAATCCTGAGATGTTCTTGCAAGTTTTGCAGAAGTGGTGTAATCAGTCCTAGGAGATCTTATAGGTTTTGCAGAGGCAGTGTAATCAGTCCTAAGGTGTACCTACTTGATGGCTTGCTCGCAAAAATGATGAAGAACTACATGGAGGCTAGGCCTACATCCATCATGAAAAAGGGCTGGCTCTGTAGATGTTGTTGATGTACATACAGCATGAAAAGGAATGGCTTTGTAGACAATTAAGACCTGTAGGTGGCAGGCCTACATCCAGTATGAAAAAGGACTGGCTCTGTAGAACTTCCTATGACGAGTAGACTAGAGATTGATTGAGATAGCAGCAGAATTGACGATGACAATGATCAGCTACGACGATCCAGAGAAGAAGACTTGTGCTAGCAGATCTGTGTCGAGAAATACCTTCCTCGTTAAGAGGGAGTGTTGATGTATTTGTAACTTTCGAATGTATTTCATATATGTATATTGTATTCCTATAGAGATGTTATTATTCCTTTATATGGAAGTGTTTATATTCCTATATAGATGTTATTATTCCTCTATACGGAAGTGTCGTCATTTATATTGTAAGTGTCGTAACTTACACTTAATGGGTTATTAGACCTCCTTGTTGGGGTTGGCCCTGTATAAGTCATGTGGGTTAAAGGGTTATTAGACCACCCTATTGGGGGTCAACCCTATCAAGATTATGTTATGTGGTTAAGTTAAGGCCAACCTAGTAAAGGTTATTAGGAAAGTCAAGTCAAGTATAAATAGAGTGCGGGAGGCACTCTATTTCATTATTCACTTATGACTCATACACTCATTGGAGAGTGGTGAACTAGTGGAGGAGGAGAAGCTGCTGCTAAGAGTATATATCTTATGCTTGGGTTTTGTATCATGGCTCTATCTATCTCTGAGGAAGTTGTGGGGTTTTTCACCTTCTTGGTTTTCCCCAGTGAAACTTTGTGCCTCTTGTGTGCTTGCATTATTATGTCCATGATTGATATGTTGTACATGTTGTTCTCTCAGTTAAGATCCTAGATCAAATTGAAGTAAATTCTTAAAAATTAACAATGGGTGGAGCAGAGGTGTTAGCTCAATAATGACCAGGTTAACCACTAAAAAGGCCTAGGCAGCCTAGAAAAGGCAACTCGAATTGAGAAGGAAGCTCCATCATTATTTTTCTGCAGAAATAATTCCTCAAATGTATCAGGTGATCACTAAGATATTCGAATAGGGTGGCTAAGTGGAAGTGCATTGTGAGTCTGTTGGAATTATTCTGAGGAGGAAACCAGAGGTGCCGGTGTAGGTCTCTTTGACTGCTGAGTCTATATGACTAAATGATCTACATTATTACTGCAAGTTAATGACCTAAAGCTTATACAGATTCTTCTTCCTAGTGGTTTAGTGAACAGGCTCGGGGATCCTAAGGCAAGTAATTTGGCTTCCTTTAGGAGTAGGTTGGGTGGAACAGGCTCCTTAGGTTTTTTGTTTCTCCTACATTCATCAGGTTCTACTGTTCTATCTTTTTTATTTCAATGAATGAATGAAGTTGTTTTATTTAACCTCAAACCTTGTTTCCTGGTTTAATAATGAAGACTTGTTGACTAAGATGTTAGCTTAATTGTTTATTTTTCTAAGTTAGGATAGATTAAAATAGCTTTGCTTTTGAATAATTAAATTACCATCTTGTATTTTTCCACACATCAGAGATATCCTACTTTAGTACAGAAGGTGGAGAATTAAATAGAATAATCAAAAGATGCAGTTTAGAAGTTAGCATTTCATATTATAAGGCATCTTAATATTTTCTTTATCTATTGTTAGAAAATAAATATCTCATTTCTAGATAGAGATCTAGGGTTTAAATTCTGGATCATCTACTGCATTTCAAAATACACATGCATTTTTATTCTCATTTCACTTTCTTCTTCAAAACATTGATGGTTTAAAAACTTAGCATTATTTCCCATTATTTAAACAATATGCTATATTTCAAATTTTGCAAAATCGATTTATTCTTGGTTTTGTTTCCAAAATCTTATCGTTCTACTAAGACTAATTCTCAGCAAAGTTTGTAGACACTTGCAGTATTCTTTTCAAAAACCCTAAGATGTTAATACAGCCAGTTTAAGTCCAAGAACTTAAAAACATAAACATCAAACCCTTATGTCAAGTTTACAAAACCAAAAACATTACTTTTGTTCAACATTTACATTCACGACAGCTATCTACATTCAAACTCAGACAAGAGTTTTTATTTCATCAACCGTAATATTTATGTAATGGTGGATCAATACCAAAAAAAACTAAGTCGTAGCACCATTCCCAAACTCTGTCGACTCGAACTTAGAGTTTCACTTTAAGTTAACCACGGCTCTTGGCCTAAACCAAACACTGTTATTTCTAGCCAAATATCTACTTATATAAACATAGAAATAGTTTAGAAAAGAATTTAGGGTTATGTTTCATTACAAACTCAACTCCATATCATTACTCAAACAAAAGTATAAACATTGTAGCACAGTACTTTCCATGTTTCGCAGAAAGTGAGTTAGCCCTTGGCTCTCAGCTAGTTTTCACATTATATTATTTAAGTCAAAATGTTGACCTTGATAAATACAGAGATTGTACTGAAACATTTCAAGTTTTCTAATACTTTAAACAGTATAAGTTCATCCCTATAACAACTTCACCGTAAATAAGTTCACATTTAAAACAATGCCACAATAAAACACTACTGGGCCGAATAGCAAAGTAAGCTGAGGATTTATCCTCTTGGGGCATATTCAAACATCATAACTTTAGCCATCACCTTTGCTAAGGGATAGTTTCCCAATTCTCGTCAAACATTAAGCATTGGCCAAACCGTGCCAAGAGAACCTATGAATATTTAAGAACCACCGAGGCTTACAGGTGGTTGAGCAACATTTCCTCCATCAGGATTCAAACAAGTTAAGCATTCGACAAAGTTACACCTGCCATAAAAATTGATAAACGGTTTAAACAAACAAAATGCAGCGTTCAACTTGAACATTCCTATTAACACTATCTTTTCATTTATTGAAACATTACCTCAATGATGTAGCTTTGGAATAAGAGACACCCCCAGCAAACAAGAACGAAGGAACCATCAAACAATGCAGAGAAGAGGGTTTCGATTCCTAAGAACGCCAATCTGCCATTACATGAGAATCGAAACCTGGTTCAAAATATTTTAGAAAAACCCTAAACAACATTTAAGGCTACAATTATAGCTCGGCTCTACAGGAAGATGAAAACCTGGAACTTTTAAGTTCTTCCTACAGGTCTAGGGATCAAAACTGAGGAAGGAGTCATCTAATCTTCAAAACACCAAACCCTACATTGTAGCAGGCGGTCAGCCTCTCCACCTTACTACTACCAAGTGAAATGAAGGCCAAGAAAGCTACTTCGACAAAATTCATAATGGAGACTAGGGTTTTCAGTTCAAAGTTCAAGGATAGTTGAGATCAATGGTGGTGATGATGCCGACCAGGCACATCGAATTTCGGACATCAACCATATTAAATACCTTATTAATTATCATAACCATCACGACATCTAGCTCAGTAGACCGAGGTTAAAAACATTACACAGCTCAGCATCAAGGTGAAGTTGGTGTTTACTATCACGTGAACCACAGCCACGTTGACATCCACAGGGCTTTCCACTAAGCACAGTAGGCTAGTGACTTGAATACCAAGACCGAGTTCAATAGTCTTCCAGCACGTTGATATCAAAACATTCAATACCCTGTCATATCACATGTCAGTGCCAAGACCTATGGTTATAACGTATTATTCATTTCATTTCCAAAGTGTTGGTCTTTCGAATGAATGGTTTATATATTTGTTGTATAATTCTCAACTGACTAGGGTTGCATTTCATAGAAGGGTTTTTAGGACATAGTTTAGATTTCATTAATTTGCACATCGTGATCTGCATTCACAATACTATCCCTTTTTAGAAAAGTTACATAACATATCACGAAGTTACATAACATAGCACGATGCACAAATATTAAATTAGAAAGGTTCAATCCTATAGTTAAATATGTTCAATCCTATAGTGTGGCAAATTCACATTTTAAGCATCATAAATATGATGGTAGTATTATAGTAAGCATTGCTATTTTAGTATGATGTTTCATGCATTTATAATTTAGGAAATGCATAATCTACTATCGTTGGACTTTAAGTTAATCCATGCATCTAAATAATTTTTTTAGCTCATGTTTCCATAATATAAAGTGACATAGAAGACGAATTATTCACATAATAAATGCACATGATAATACTACTCCTTGCAATATGGAGAAATGATGACAGGATTTTAATAGCATTTATAAATTGTAAACTAGCATGTAAACGAGAAATAGGACGAAGATCCATACCATTATTAACTCATATAGGGGAGTACTTAGAGTTTTTATGAGTATTGAAGGCTAACTGAAAACATATTTATAATTACTCTTAACGCTCGAATTGTCTTAATGATCTCACCTACGTATATGTGCAAAGAATCAGGATCCAATGCTTTAGCTATCATAGCTAAGTAAACCTCAGGGTACCTCGTAGGACCCCTTCGTCATCATCCAAGAGAAACTGTCAGTACTTTGTCAAGAAAACTTTATCATAAGATAAACTTAATTACAGGATGTAAATTACAATTAAACACAAACATAACTAAATATGTGTTTTTTGTTATGATGTATAAATTGTCATTATTGTAATTTGCCATTAGTTAAAAGATTAGTATCTATTTTATTTCCGCATTAGCAAATACAACTATCGTCGTAAATTATTTTAAGAACTACGATGTGTCGTTATCATTAATTATTTTAGTTAAAAGATTTAACAATTATTTTATTTTCCGCATTAGTAATTTCAGTGTTTATTGCTATTTTAAAAAAATTTAAATTTTGTAAATTTTCGGGAAGTTACACAAAGTGTCGCTGAGGATGGTATAATATTTAGCATGTTGTTTCACACATCGTCGCTCGTCTCATGAATAGTGTGAAAGAAACTTCAAAATTTGAAGATATATAATAATATCCCCATACCAAGGGTCCTAAGACAAGATGATAAATAAGTGCTCATCCACAAAGGAATCTTCAGGGACAATGTCCTCATCAAGTCGCGGAAGGTCAGACATGAGCTCAGCAAAAACCAAGGATTTCACCAATTTCACCAAAGCAAAAATCGAGATCAAACTCTTGAAGGATCACAATCCATTATTGTACTTCCCCCCTACGTCGTGATAGCACGAACTGAAATGGATTGATATGCGCTATGACTATGGTTTTCCTAAGCATGATGTAGTGCCGTAACCATTGGACTGCATGAACAGTCTCACGTGCCAACTTTTCCACATGAGTATATCACAGCTCAGCGTCTACTAGATTTCGACTAAGGTAATAGATCACATGCTCCACGAGCACATCATCCACCTGAATTAAGACCATGCCAATCGTCTCTTGAGACGCAGCCACATAAAGTATAAAATCTCTTGCAAAGTCGGGTGGAGTAAGCAAAGGGGCTGATACCAAAGATTTTTTAAGAGCATCGAAAGACTGTTGGGCTCACTCATCCCAGATAAATGGTGTGTATTTATTCAACAAGCACACGAAACCTTTGGTAAGACTAGCATAATTCACTACAAAGCGATGTAGAAAATTAGCTCTCGCTTGGAGGCTCTGAAGTTGAAACAAGTTGTGTGGAGGAGGCAACCAAAGTATTGCCTCAACTTTAAGAGGGTCGACTCCGATACCCTCTTTCGAAACTATGAAACCTAGAAGGCAACCTGTCCTCACAACAAAGATGCATTTATTGGGATTCAACCGAATCTTGTAGTGTATACATCGTTTGAGAATCAAATGAAGGTGCTTGGTGTGGTCCACTCTCTTGCGAGAATGGCCAGCAAGATGATCCAAGAAAACCTCCATTATAGGTTTAAGGTCGTGAAAGGCGTAGGTCATAGCACACTGAAACATAGCTCTGGCATTTTTAAGGCCGAAGGGCATTTTTTCGGTACACAAATGTACCCCAAGGACAAATGAAATCATTCTTATGTTGGTCCTTTGGTTTGATCTGAATCTGGTTATATCCTGAAAAGCTGTCCATAAACGAAAAAACTTCGCTTCCCGCACAAGCATCCAAAATCTGATCTATGAATGGGGTGGGTAAATTGTCTTTCGGACATGCACGGTTCAGGTCTCTAAAATCAGTGCATACACGGATAGTTCCCTTCTTCTTATCCACAAGAACGAGGTTTGACACCCATTCAGTAAGGAGAACAGGATAGATAAAACCAACCTTAAGCAGTTTCTCCACCTCTAGTTAATCACGGTTTCCTTTCGAGGGTTCACAGCAGGAAGGTGTTGTCAAACCGGTTTAGCATTGGGATATGTTCTAATCTCGTCTTCAACAATGTTGGGGTATATTCCTGGCATCTCCTCATATGACCAGGCGAAAGATTCCCATAGTTACTTAAACAATTTGGTGTAAATGCGAACCTCTTCAGGAGAGCAATCAACACCGATATAAATGTTCTCAACCTTTCCGGTTGTACGAGAAATGTCGATCAGTATGGTAGAGGAAATATTAGCCATGTTCCCCTCCACAAAAATCCCATGTGAACCCCAAGGAGCCACAGGGTGACCAACAATCTCGGTAAGAGTCATCCTAAACTCGTCTTGTTCCATAAGATCAGGGTTGGGAAGAAAATGAGAGCGATGATGCATGTCTTCGCAAGGTCTCTCACTACCACACATGGCCTCAACAATAGCTTCATCCGAAGGTAAAGTACTGTCAAGACAATCATGTAAACAAGATGAGTCAACTGCCCATTCCGACAGCATAACAAGATCTTCCTCCTCTGTTCGAGAAGAGGAAAGATCTGGTTCTATAGTGGCTTGTTGAATATATTTATATGCAAGCTCAATAGCAGACAGTGGCATAGCCATTCCAACATGCACAATGTCTCCAGACACGGAACTCATGGACGGTAAGGTCCATGGATCATCAAAATACAAAGTCCGGAATGGTACATTATTCAATGGAGGAGGCGCATTATCATAAATGGTTCCAATAAAAGCAATGGGTGAAGGGAAATCAAAAGACACCAACAATGAGGGGTATAAGCTGACACCCATGTTCCCAGTTGCGGGATGAGAATCTAGAACTTGGGGGACCACTGATCCTGTGGATGCTGTGGAATAAGGACTAACGAAATCCAGCTGGTCGACTGTCACAATATTACCTTCGTGTGGAAAGAAACTAACTCTGAACACAGTGGACGTGACCGCTTTCATAGTGTTAGGAACCTATGTCAACCCTTCTCTTTACTATGTTAGTATATTGTTGTTGGACGCATATGCTTTGTAAGTTGTCCCGTAGTATTTGTTGATCCGTAGTTTATACTAGCCCATAGTATTGACCCATAGTATTGGACACATATGCTTTGTACGTCGTCCCGTAGTATTATATGTCCCATAGTTTTGACTCATAGTATTGGGCATAGACTTAGTATATAAGTGTGTGTTGAGGTCATTGAAGGCACCGTGAAGTTAATTGTATTGAGATTGCTCAAAGGAGGTTGCCCCCTTAAAGTGGCCCATGATCAATATAAAAGTGATTCTGAGTTATATTATTTCTGATATCTTGTGTATTTGCATTAATTAATTATTGCAGCTTCATCACATCTGGTATCAGAGCACTTTCTTGGGCTCGCTGGGTAGAATTTCTGCCAATTTTTTTTTTTCACATCTATTGCAGCTTCAGATTTGGGAATAATCCCTATCCGCTTAACTGTGGGAAGTACTTGGGCATAAGCCCTAAAACTCATTGTGAGGAGTACCTCAGGAACCCCAAAGTAGCTGGCCCATTGAGAGGACCTTCCAGCGAAAAGGGCAACAACCCCTACCTGATTGACTAGTTCCCACCCGTGAGGTAAACCAAGAGTTGTCGTTTGTGGCAAAGCGGTTATCAGTTTTACCTGAGGCGTGGAGTGAGGGGTACTGACCCAATACGCAAGCCGTCAGACAGCATTGGTGGCCGAGTGAAACACCTGAACTGTTAGGAAGCCGTACATACATGGGGTCCATATCTGTTTTCAGTTGAACTGTTGCCGATCACTTCCGCTCCAGATCCATCCATTCCAGATCTATTCTAAAAGTCATTCCAGATCCAGTCACCATTTCAGATCCAGCCATTTTTTATCCCTTCCGCGTCGTTGCGCCGCTGTTGCCGATCCATTTCTGGAAAAAAAAAAACGAGTATAAATTTCAGTTTTTTCTCCATATCTCCCTTGTTTTCACTCTGTTTCCCTTGAAATTTTCTGGGAACCCTTGTCATCCCATTCTGCATCTTTCATTCCTGAGGACCCTATCCCCAATTCCCCTTCCCAAAGCCGGAAATCCCACATTTGTCTATTTTTAGGGTTTGCCATAACTTCCTCAGATTTCACTCAATCACCTTCAAATTTTACCACAGAGTTCCTTTCTGAATTCTGCTTCTTTGTCCCTCTCTGCCAAATTTTCTCATTCTATCACCCCACTTTTGAAATCCCCCTTTTTGCTTTCTTGTCCTTTCGACAGTGTCCAAAATCTAGTCAAACCCCAATTACCCATCAGATTGTTTCCCCAATCCAAATTTTCCTTTACTAAATCAGCTTCTATTTGTGTTTTTCTACCCATTCCACCAAAAAAAAAAACAAATAAACCTGGTTATGGTTGTCACCCATGCAGGAGCACACACCATGGAGGAAGCACTTGCAGCCATCCAAACCAAACTCCAAGATCTGGATGAAACATTTCTCAGCCTCCATCTTCAGCATTCAACCATGAACAATACCAGACAGCCAGAATCTTTTGCAGCCACCGGGTTCTCTTCTTCTAGCAATTTTCGTGGGTCGAAGCTTGATTTTCCTCACTTCAATGGTACTGATCCGACTAGATGGATATACCGAGCAGAATAATATTTCAGTCTGCATAATACTTTTGATGTTCAGAAAGTTCCACTTGCATCCTTTCATTTGGAATAGGAAGCCCTTCAATGGTACCATTGGTACATCAAAGCTCATCCCGAGCCAAACTGGACAGATTTTTGCCAACTCATTTTGCCACGATTTGGTCCTAGTGCTTTTGACAACTTCACAGGAGCACTCACTAAACTTCACCAAACTGGCACAGTGAGAGAGTATCAGACGAAATTTGAGAAACTAGCCAATCACACAGAAGGATTATCTGATGAATTCTATAGGAGTTGTTTTATCAGTGGTCTCAAGGATGAAATCCACTCAGAGGTCAAAATGTTTTGTCCCAACACAATGATGGAAGTCCTAGAGTTGGCTAAGCTGGCCGAGGACAAGATCACAGCTCAACAACGCTCCAAACCCACCTTTGTTCCCTTCAGAAATATGGGTTCCCAACGACCTCCCATCACGCCTGCTCCTCAACCAACTCCTATCAAGCATTTATCTGAAATAGAAATGCAGGCACGCCGAGAAAAAGGGCTTTGCTATAATTGTGATGAGAAATTCACTCGGGGACATAGATGTGTTCAACAAAATCTCTATCTCTTGGATGTGGATTCTCCGCCTGCCTTAGAACTTGGTGAAGAAGCTACAGATACAGTAGATGATCAGGTCGACATTCAACACTCGCCTGTTGACACCCCATCTCAGGACGACCCACCCGAGATCTCTCTTCATGCTGTAACCGGCGTCACCACCCCACAAACAATGCGGGTCAGGGGATACTTCAAGAAGCTGCCTCTTACCATACTCATTGATTCTGGTAGCACTCATAACTTCATTGACCCTCGGATTGCCAAACAAGCTGATTGTTTTGTCCATCCTTGCTCCAACTTTGAAGTCATGGTTTCCAATAGGGGCACCTTACCTTGCAAGGGGAAGTGTCATAATGTGCATATCTCTATGGAATATTATAACCTATGCTATGACATGTTTGCCTTGTCCTTAAGCGGATGTGATGTGGTTTTGGGCGTTCAATGGTTATGCACACTTGGCCCCATCTTATGGGATTTTGCTGAACTTTGGATGCAGTTTAAAGTCAATGGGGCACAACACAAATTTATGGGCTTACAACCAGGGTCTCTCTGCATCATCAGTTCACATCGCCTAGAAAAAATCCTTAAGAAGAATTCACATGGTGTCATCGCTCAACTCAATTCCATTCATATGCACCCATCAACAATCTCCACTACTTCCTTGGATAGATATGCAGGTATCTTTGTTGAACCAATGCACTTGCTGCCTTCAAGAGACCTTTCCGGTAAGAATGTAGCCACATCAACCTCTCAGCAGGAAATGATGGCTATTTTGCATGCAGTACAGAAGTGGCAGCCATACCTATTAGGGAATTATTTCTGCGACTGATCTCCCGAGTCTGGAAAATTTTCTGGAACAATGGGTCTCCTCCCCAACACACCTGCAATGGGTTATCCAACTCATGGGTTATCCCTATGTGATCACTTACAAGAAGGGTAAGGATAATATGAAGGATAATATGGTGGAAGATGCTCCTTCTCACACAATTGATGACCCAGTTCCTCTTACAGCTCTTTCTCTGCTTGTTCCAAATTGGATGCAATATGTTCAACAGGGCTATCTCTTCTATGAACTCCATGCTTCTTCATCAACAGGGCACTCTGGGTTCTGCACAATGTATGACCAAGAACAATGTAACTTCTTTTGGCCAGGACTAAAAATGACAATTCAACAGATGGTGGCTGACGATGATACTTTCCAATTCAACAAGGGGGAAACAACACTCCTTTCGGGATTGCTCAAACCCTTGCCCATCCCTACACAGCTTTGGCCAACTATTTCTATGGATTTCCTAGTAGCGCTCTGGTGGTACAATACCACATCTCAAAAGACACCATATGAAGCAGTCTATGGCAAAACACCACCAGTTCTTCTTCCATACACCCTTAGCAGCTCCCTAGTTAAGGATATTGACTCAGTTCTTCGAAACTACGATCAGATTCTTCTCATTCTACAGGACAATCTTCACATGGCCAGAATTCACCTGAAACAACAAGCCGATTAGCACCATTCTGAGCGCATTTTCCATGCAGCTGATAGGGTTCTTCTTCATCTACAACCTTCCAAGCAATCCTCCTTGACACTCAAAAGGCGTCAATGGCCCGAAATGCAAACCGAGGATGCTACCGGGGAACCACTCCTTCAGATTCTGTAGCAATATCTCCAACCAAAGCTTTGAGGACAAAGCTTTTTCTAACGGAGAGGGGATGTTAGGAACCTATGTCAACTCTTCTCTTTACTATGTTAGTATATTGTTGTTGGACGCATATGCTTTGTAAGTCGTCCCGTAGTATTTGTTGATCCGTAGTTTATATTAGCTTATAGTATTGACCCATAGTATTGGACGCATATGCTTTGTAAGTCATCCCGTAGTATTATATGTCCCATGGTTTTGACTCATAGTATTGGGCATAGACTTAGTATATAAGTGTGTGTTGAGGTCATTGAAGGCACCATGAATTTAATTGTATTGAGCTTGCTCAAAGGAGGTTTCCCCCTCGAAGTGGCCCGTGATCAATATAAAAGTGATTATGAGTTCTATTATTTCTGATATCTTGTGTATTTGCATTAATTAATTATTGCAGGTTCATCACACATAGCGTACATCCAATTCCTACCCAAGAGAAAGTTGTAGTCGATGTGCGCATCAACCACCTCAACTTCAATAGGCACAGGTTTCCCACCCAAGTGAACAACAAGGGAAGGGATAATCCTATGCGGCTTAAATGGCCAACCGTCAAATGCAGTGAGCATATTCATAGACTTGAATAAGGGAGGAGAGCCAAGAGCTTTCCAAAAATATAAAGACAACACTGACATAGAAGCACCTTCGTCAACCACCGTTCTTTTGACAAAATTTTGAAGGCACTCCACATGGATTTGAAAATCCACATTGTAAGGTAAGCGAGGTTGAATGTCAGTAGTATCAAACTTGATAACGTTGGGACTTCCCTCATCTTGAACTCCTAATGCAATCAAAAGGGCATGCCTTTGAGAAGGACATGCTTGTAAAACTTCAAGATCCAACATGGCACACGGAGTTTGACCCAAATCTTCTACAATAGAGTAGTTATGGGCAGCTCGAGCATTGGGATTATGCGTAGAGCGCTTGAGAACACCTTTCGGTATTTGTGGCATAGTAGTGGGCTTCTCGATATGCAAAGAGGTATCAGGAGGAGGAGGATTCTCATTCCCCATATCCAGTTGTGGTGCACCATAATCATGTTGACGAGTAGCAACACTAACCTTTAATTTGACGATATTCATGCATCCAAAGCCATTGGTATGGGAAGAAGACATTGTAGTCTCATTAGGCCCGTAACTAGTAGCATGAGCAATCAAAGCCATGTTCTGATGATGTGGAAGGGGATCTTTTAACACAGGTGGGCTCTGTTCCAGATGCTTTGATGCTTCTTCAATCCGAGGACACAAGTGAGTAAGATGATCTTCCCCACAAAGCTTGCAAGGGAATTTCACTTTATGCATAGGTTTATGGTCCCCACTAGCATTTCCGCCTTCCCGAGGAGGGTTGACATTCTCTTTCTGAGGAGTATTATGATTACTACCATTGTTCTCATTATTTCCACCCTTATAGTTGTTTCTCCCCTTCTTCTTACCACTAGGCTACTGGTTACCCAATGGGTTCGTCGATTGCATAGCATGTACATCGGACGATGGGGTGGAAGTGGACAAGGTGTGAACCTGTCCGGGAGTAGATTGGTTAAGCGACAAATTTTTCATTTGATTAGCAACCAAATATATGGGTTGAGTACTTGCAGATCCAACAATGCCATCGGCATGTGGTCTAGGAACCGACTTGGGCTCATGTCGTGTTCGCGGTGCATTAGGAATAATGTCACACAAGATGCTAGACTAATAATGTAGTAAATCTAGCTGCTGGACTTTTAAGATAGCTTGTTCCTTCATCACAATGCCAGACATCGAAACATCCTTAGCAATATATGGAAGCAAAGACTTGAGAAACCATTTCAATAGAAACTTTGTAGGAATGTTGGCTTTCACTAAGCTTTTCCGTCGACGCCACTCTTGAACATGGTCAGAAATGTGTGTGGCCTTATTCTGGCGGAAGGTAGACAAGATTTCAGTGCCAGTGTCGTAACGAACCGACAGCTAGAAATGATCCAAGAAAACCAGTGCTATCTCATTGAAACCTCTATACGTGCTCCCAGGCAACTTGACATACCACTTCACAGTTGCCCCCATGAGGGTGCGTTGAAATAGTCTCAAATGAACAGAATCGTGATTTAGTGAGTTTGATGAGCACCAAAGGTGAAAAGTCATAACGTGATCACCCAGATCCTCACCACTCTTCCCCTCAAACTTGGGAATGTCTAAAGGGAGCTTGGTAGGGACTGAAGGCCAATTAGGATTGTGACACACCAGATCATTCATGAGCTTCGAAAGATCCAGAATATTCAATCGAGCAAGGAATGGGAGATGTGGCTGGAAGGCTTGATTATAAGCTCCCATAAAAGGTTGATTATACGGACCTAAAGGATAAGATGGACCATAACCGGGACCCTGGCCATAAGGCTAATAACCTCCTCCAACCTGACCCGTGTGAGGGTAAGCAGGTATATATGTATTATGAGCACCCTAGTGAGGTGGGTTGTAATGAGGGCCAGCACCGACTGTATTATAGTAAGGGTTACCACCATAATTATGGGCCATATAAGTATTACTTGTAGAGGGAACCATGTTGTAATGACCATGGTTGTAAGGTATGTTCCCACCCTCTACGTAAGCACTATTAGTAGCATGAGCAGTTGTGTTGTGACCATGAGTATAAGGTATATTCCCAACCCCAACATTGGCATGACTAGTAGCAGGAGTGGTTGTGTTGTGACGATAAGTATAAGGTATATTCCCACCTCCTACATTAGCATTACTAGTAGCAAGAGCAGTCGTAAAAGTATACGGTATGTGTCCACCCCCATTATTAAGAGGATTTTTAACAATAGCAAATGTGGTCCTAGGTTGATGGGTAGAGGCATGTGTATTGTATTGTGGATGGTGAGTCGTATTGAAAATAGTGTTCCTATTAGGATAGGTAGTCCTAGGAGGCGGCCTTCCTCCAACATTTGGATTGTTAGAAGGGATATGACCGGTCCCCGTAATATGTGTGTGAGTAGAAAATGTGGTGCCCCGGTGAGGGTATTTCCCCTAGTGGGTGCAGTGTTTCCAACACCATGGCTAGTGCTAGCATGACTACCAAACAAGGTGGATGGATCGACTGTGTTGTACTCAGGCATACCAAATGAGAACGGGGTAGCATTCGTAGTGGTCGCAAGGCTTGTGTTAACATGCGAATTCGGCATCTCGTGTAGAAAATTATGTGGATTCGAAGGATCGAATGGGTCATCCTCGAGTGGAGTGGATCCAAACAAAGGAGGTCAAGTCTCTGGTATCAATAGATCACCTCTCCATTCCTCTCCAGGAGTAGGAGGATGAGAGGCATCTTTGACTCTACTCGATAGAGTCGTAGGGATTTCTCCCATGCCAAAACCAGCGTAAATGTCGACGCGAATCTCTTCAAAGGAATCCGAAGACTCAGAGGAAGCCTTCCGACATCCTCTTTGAACATGACATGTAACTTCGTCGGTCGGTAAACCATCCAACCGACAAGATCGGCGGAGATTAGGACCTCGCACCACGATATATCTGAAAAATCAGTAAATCAAAGCATCCCCTAGCGACCAAACTAACAATCAAAGAATCAAAGAGCACACACCTAAAGAAACTACAGATAAATGCACACAAATAGGACTAGCTCAAGGAGATCTGAACACTACAGCCGGTATGTCTCTCCTAGGAGAGGCTTGAGACTCCCAAACTATAGCCGGAGGTAACCGAATTAGTTATAAAGGTTCCCAAGATTCACTGCGTGCATAGGGTCAAGTCCCTATACAACAACAACTATGTTTTCCAACCCCTATCTGACTCAGGATACGTACAGTGTAACCACTACAAGCACCCTATGCGATACCTAGGTAAGGCAAATAAGGTCATCGCAATTAAACCAATGCTCAGGAGGATAGTTGCAGGTGGGATCCGTCATATGGGAAGGGTAGATAAGCCTGAAACTCAAGAGGTATAGGTCCCTCAAGAGTCCCTAGATACAAACAAATCCTAGAAATATCTCCCACGTTCATCCAGTATTGGAGGGTTATCTCCACAACCAACCTCCTGTGACCTCGTGCTTAACTCTAGTCTGAGTAGAGCTTCCTGAGAACATTGATGTATACCTTGGATTTCACCACTCACTGTTCAGACACATAATGTTTCGTCTAGTATTATTGGATTGTTAACTCATAATGATCTATTCCAAGAATCTAGACCTATACTAGTTGGTGCACCCTATAAAATAAAAAATTGTTCTACTCAATTTTAAGATTAAGCATTGATTTTAAATTGCTTGATTACTCAAAGGATGTGGTCGTGAAATTAATGATGTATATGACTCAATAATATGCACAATCGTCAAACTCTAGACTCATCTATCCAATAAAAACAATGCCACTAGAATGAAAATCAATTCAACAGTTCGAAATAAAATGCACTTCTTTTAAATTTCCAATGCACAAGCAGATCCTAGATGAAAGCACAAGCACTCAGATGCAAAATGCAATACGAAAAGTAATATTTTTTTTGTATTTTCTCTTATAATGAAAAGGAAAATGCAAAACTATGTTTTTGTATTTTTCAATATAATGGAATGAAAAATGCAAGCGAAATCTACCTATTCAGTTAAAGAAATGCAGATCAGATCACTAAGACAACCCAACAATTCCCAAACAGTGAGATTCAACCAATATAATGAGCTAGAAAATAAAAAATGGTGATAAACTAACAAGGCTCAAAACAAAGAGAGAGAAGAGTTTCTGGTCACCTACAGGCATGGAACAATCATGAATAAGGCCAATGAAGACTCAGAAACACTCAACACCAACCTAGCAACAATCCAAGACCATGAAACAATCAATCTCGGAGTTGTACGCTACTGTCGAAGGAATAACTACGGGTAGACGCGAGCTACATTGCATACAGAGGTGGGTAGACACTGGCTAAACTAACATGACCCACGTACAGGGAAAGGAAAATCAGAAAATAAAGAGTCCAATGACCCAGAAAAAGCTTGTTTTCTATAGTGTATCCCAACGGACAACCAAAGACACAGAATCTCGAAACACAACTCTAAATAAGGATTAAAGCCTAAAAATCCCCAAAAATGGATGTTCGCCCCAATGGAGTCGGCATTTCTGTTACGGAGAAAACTTCCTATGGCTTGGGGTAGACCACAACAGACAGCTGACTACCAGAAAATGACTCAATTCCCAATGCAATGCTATATAAATGACAATGCTAAGATAATGGAGGAAAGACCAACCTTCAAGCGGATGTTTGATGTAGATCCTCGTTGAGCTTTCAACTTCTACACTTGAACCTGCAAATTAGTCTCAATAACATGTGCAAGCAAGTGCATATAATATGTGAAAGACATTAATTAGCATAATCAATAGCATGATCCATGATATTATAAGCAAATATAACCCAATGTAATTTAACAATATTCACAACATCAATTGGACGATAAAATGAGTAATTCCATTAATGAATAACAAGAAGTACAATATACGACCTCTTGCCGGCAATCAATATGAACCAAAAACTAGGTCTCTCCACTTGTGCCTCCATCACTTCAATCCTTCATATAATGGCAAACTCAAACTAGGATAGGAGTTTGGTAGGTGAACATAAGAATTTCACAACAATAAGGATCAATGAGTGTAGACTCAAGTCATGGAAAAAATCCACTAGAGTTATCTTGCTCTCTCTTTCTCCTCCCTTCCATATGCCATAAGAGCTCAATATATAGCCTTCCGAAGGTAAGTGAAAGGACACATCGAGGTGTTTCGGGGCAAATGGAGGGCCAAAGGTCACCCTAAGACCATTTTTTGGGAGTAAAAAGTAGTTTTCTAATGATTTTTACCATTTTACTTGGCACCCATGGGCTATAGTAAAACAGCTCGCGTGTACGCTGGCTAAAGTTGAACAACTAGCGTACAGGAAGAAAAATAGGAAAAAATTGTGTTTTGGAGGACAGAAAGTGAAACTGAGTCGATGAAATGGATCCTGAAGGCCAAAGAGTGATGATGCTCACAAGGTGGAAAATTATGTTGTAACAATTAAATAAACAATGAATCTTGTAAACAAACAAGTGTCACAAATACAAATGTAGTTAAACAGTCAAATAAGAGTTAAATACTCACAAGTATATTTTCGGCATAGTAAAATGTAGTAGTTATACTACATAGAAAATTTTTAATTTTTGATGAATTTTGGAGGTGTAACATGTGGTATCAAAGCGCAAGTTCAAACACTAGGCCTGAAAGTGGCTCAACTCACGCATTCCAATAAAAACAGAAAACACACAGTTACTGATTTTTTGTTTCAATTGTTTCTGTACAGAACCATTCAACGTTTATTTTGCAGGTAATGGAAGGACTAGAGGAATCTACTAGGACATATCCCAATGTAATAATCAAGAACAAGAACATGTTAATGAAGAAAATATATACGTAGAATATAAAAGAACTAAATCTAAATCTAGATCAGAAACTATGTCTTATCAACACAAAGGTAAGAAGTTAAAATTCTCTAAAAATAAAAGTAATTCCTCTTTTGAAACTGATGTTAAAACACATAGAAAGAAACATAGGTATTCTAGTGACAGCAGTGATAGTGACTGCAATACTAAAAAGAGGAAATACAAACCATATGAAGAAATTTCAGGGGAGTTCAAAAAGATAAAACCTCCGATGTTTAATGGAGAGATAGAGAAAGGAGAAGAAGTCGAAACTTGGATGTCGAGGATGAAGAAATACTTCCAAATTTATAACTATTCCAACAAGTTGAAATCCAAGATGGCCATTTATAATCTAACTGGAAAAGAGGATATATGGTGGCAAGATATAAAAAGAGTAAAAAGTCTTAAAGAAAAAGATCTAACTTGGAGTACACTTAAGGCATTGTTTAAAAAGAAATTTCTGTATGAACAATACTATGAAGAAAAGGCTAAAGAACTCTATGAGTTGAAGTTGGGTTCTATGAACATGAAAGAGTTAAGCAGTAAATTTTTAAGTCTATTAAGGTATGTATTGTATATCATTGATGAAAAGCCTAAAATACAACGATTTATGAGTTGTTTTCCTTTCCATATCAAGGACAAAATCGAATATGATAACCGTAAGACTCTTGAGCAAGCTATGAGAAAGGAAAATTTCTATTACGAATGGAATAGAAAGAGGGAAAGTGTACCTAGATGGAAGGTAAATAGACCAAGTAATTTCGAACAAAGGAAGAAAAATTTTAAATTTAATAGAAATGTTGGAAATAAGAATCTCGAAATTTTCCTAACATAAATTTTCAAGGAACTAATTTTAAAAGGAATGCACAACAGAATTTTACAGCTGCAAAGAACATAGACATGCCTAATAATTATGCTAAAAATAACGAACAAAAAGAACATGTAAAATGCTAGGAATGTCAAGGACCACATTATGCAACAAATTGTCTGAACAGAAAAATAAACGTTAGCAACATCCATACAGTGCAGGAAGAGGAAACAGTTGGTGACTTAGTGTGGGAAATGCCCAGGATCAATGCAACCTTGGAAAATCGTCAGGCTAATCATCAGACTTCAATGGTACAAATAGAAGGTATGCTAAAATACAGACCGATCTCTATTTTAATTAACCCAGGTGCTAGTTTGAGTTATGTATCACCTGGTATAGTAGATAGCTATAAATTGCAAGTGAAAAAGTTGGAAAAATCTTGGCTAGTTCAGTTAGCTACAAGAACCAAAAGGAAGGTAGTTGATTTAGTTAAAGATTGCGAATTGCGTATGAATCAGTTTAAGACCCAAGTAAAGCTGAATGTATTACCGTTAGGATCTTATGATTTTTTAATTGGTATGGATTGGCTGGAAAAGCATAGGGTAGTTTTAAATTGTTTTGAAAATACATTTACATGCTTGAATGATAAAGGAGAAATTGTTGTAGTGAAAGGAGTGCCTAGAAAAGTTTCAGTTAGACAGATTTCTGCATTGCAAATGAAAAAGGTTGTATGTAAAGGATGTAAAGTATTTGTTGTAAATGTAATTAATGATGAGAACACAACTAAAGAAGATAAGTTAAAACTTGAAGATTAACCAATCCTAAGAGACTTTTTAGATGTATTCTCAGAATAAATTCCAGGTCTACCTTCGAAAAGAGAATTGGATTTCACCATTGAGCTAGTACCTGGTGCGGGTACCAAACTCAAAATCTCCTTACCCGATGAATATCCTAGAGATTAATGAATTGAAATCACAGTTAAAGGAGTTAATTGATAAAAAATACATAAGACCAAGTGTGTCTCCTTGGGCAGCACCCGTAATTTTCGTTAAAAAGAAGGATAGTACCTTGCGTTTATGCATAGACTACCATTAGTTATCCAAAATGATGATTAAACATAGATATCCTTTTCCCAACATAGATGATCTGTTTGATCAAGTACGCGGAGCGACGATGTTTTTGAAAATATACTTGAGATCTGGATATCATCAAGTTAGGATAAAAGAGAAGGATATATTTAAAACTGCTTTTAGAACCCGTTACAGGCATTATGAATTTGTAGTTATGCCTTTTGGGCTAACTAACGCTCCAGTAGTTTTCACGTGCTTCATGAATAATTCCTTACATAAGTATTTGGATAAATTTGTAATTGTTTTTATTGATGATATACTAATCTATTCAAAGACTAAGAAAGAACATGATGAACACTTACGAATAATATTACAAGTCTTAAGAGAACTTCAACTGTACGCTAAATTCAGTAAGTGTGAATTTTTAAAAGATAAAATACAGTATTTAGGTCACATGATATCCAAGGATGGAATCTCATTTGACCCAGATAAAATAAGAGCAATTAATGAATGGCCTATCCCTAAAGATGTAACATATGTGCGATCGTTCATGGGAATCATTGGTTACTATCGAAAATTTATAGAAGGATTCTCAAGAATCGTAAATCCCATAACATCTTTACAGAAAAAGGGAAAGAAATTTTTTGGGATTAAGAGTGTGAAGAAAGTTTTAAGAAGTTAAAATAATTGTTAACTACTACACCCATTCTAAAAATTGCATATCCAAACAAGGACTTTGTTGTCTACATTGATGCATGCAATGATGACCTTGGCGAAGTTTTAACACAACAAGGTCACATAATAGCTTATGAGTCAAGAAAGCTAAAAATTCATGAACAGAATTACGCTGCCTATTATTTAGAGTTGGATGTTGTAATACATGCTTTAAAGATGTGGCATCATCATCTAATCGGTAAAAAAATCTCATTAATGACATATAATAAAGGTCTAAAATATATGTTGGATCAATCAAATCTGAACACAAGGCAAGCTAAGTGGTTAGCTTTCCTTACCGAATATGATTTCGAGATCCAACACATAAAAGGTAAAGAAATTAAGGTGGTTGATTCCTTAAACAGAAATGCAAAATTAAATTTTATGGCAGCAATTAGTATAAAACAGATTTAGAAAATCAGTTTGAAGAAGGGATAAAACTGGATAAAAATTATCATACATTACAGGAAAAAGTTGCAGAAAATACATCTGAAAATTTAATAACATATTACAGTTTAAATGAAAAGGGTATAATGTTGTATAAGAACAGACTGTATGTACCAAATATACAAGAAATTAAGTTCTTGATTTTAAATGAAATACATAAAAGTCCTTATTCAGGACATCCTGGTTACCAAAAGACGATAACAATGTTAAGAAAAGATTACTTTTGGCCAAATATGAAGAATGAAGTGGCTGAATACATAGCTAGGTGTATTGAATGTCAGCAATTTAAAGCTAAGCATCAACACCCAGCTGGTTTATTGCAACCATTACCAATTCCAAATTGGAAGTGGGAAATTGTCAACATTGATTTTATAACCGGATTGCCTAAAAATCAAAAGAAAAATGATTCAATAATGGTAGTAGTAGATAAGCTTAGCAAAGCAGCTCATTTTATGCCTATTAAAACTACTTTTAAGGCTGCTAACATTGTTGATGTGTTTATGAAGCAAGTTTTTCGTTTGTATGGAATTCCTAAGGTAATCATTTCTGATCGAGATTCTAAATTTAGTGGAAATTTCTAGAAGTCATTGTTTAAAGGTTTGGATACTAAATTAAATTTCAGCACGTCTTTTCATCCGCAAATAGATGGACAAATTGAAAGAGTAAATCAGATTCTAGAGGATAGGTTAAGAATGTATGTTAAAGATCATCCAACTAAATGGGAAGAATATATGCACTTAGTTGAATTTGCTTATAATAATCACTATCAACCTTCAACTAAACTTAGTCCTTTTGAAATTGTGTATGGTAGAAAGTGTAATCCTCTGATCTCATGGAGTAATCCAGTTGATAGATTGATGTTAGGACTTGTATTGTTGAAAGAGATGGAAATAATAGTGAAGCAGGTACAAAGCAATCTGAAAATTGCACAAGACAAACAAAAGAGTCATGCAGATCTAAAAAGAATTCAGAAAGAATTCCAAGTAGGGGAGCATATTTTTTGTTAAGGTAAAACCCAAGAAAAGCTCTTTTAAGCTGGGGAGTTGTTCCAAATTAGCACCCATGTATTGTGGACCATTTGAAATTCTATCAAGAGTTGGAATAGTGCCTTATCAATTAACCTTGCCACCTAATCTGAAAATTCATAATGTATTTCATATTTCTATTTTGAAAAAGTATGTACATGATGCTACTCATGTAATCGATTGGAATGACATACAAGTGGAACCAAAAGGATATTTTCAGGGAACTGTATTGTATTCTGGACAAGAGAGAATTTTACTCTGGAATCGCACCATTGGACAGGTAAAGGTGCAATGGAAACACCTTAGTCCAGATGAGGCAACCTAGGAATTGGAGATTCATATGTGGGAATCATATCAAATTATGTTCCAGGAAGACTCTGATGATGATTAAGCAACATCGAGGATGATGTTGAACTTAAGAGGCGGTGTTTGTAACCTACCTAGAACTTGAAACATTTTATGTTTGTGGAAAAACATTACTTTAAATTTTATTGTGAAGTTTTATATTATTGACCAAGAATGGTCAAGGATGACTGTAACTGAATAATATTGTTATTTAATAAATTAAAATAGGAGACACTCATCCAAAGAGGATTTTTGAAGAGTGTTCAACAACCCACTAGGGGGAATGAAACTATTGTAGAAGGAACGGTCTTCTTTGGGTATTTGCCCACCTCTATAGTTCTACATAGGTTCTACGTTGTTCTAGTTTAAGTACTTCTAATTTGCTGATACATTTCCTGAAGATATTATTCATATGTTATCAAATTATCTGTTGCTTCCGAGATATTAACCTAGTTGTTAGAACGAGTAGTAGATAGAATGGATATTCATTTCTGTATTCAAATTTGAACAAAATAGATTTGGAAATATTGATTGATGAAGTAAAACCTCCTTGTATTTTTCCTTTCACAATAGTGATATACTCTAGTACAGGAAGTTAGCTTAAGTAGATAGATTTCAATGATATCATATTGTAGATTGAATGATGATCTCAATATTCCAATTAGAATGTTGATGTTCTATTTTGCAATAAGTTATAGACTCAATTATAAAATGTATACTGAAATAATACTCAGAAAACTTAAGATACAACTTATTTCTTCTACAGTTCATATGATTACAGAACAATAGATAGCTTAAATAATAATCAATTATACATACTGATAGAAATCCCATTCGTTTCTCAGTCAATATTGGTGCTAAGTATATATTCATAGAAATAGATTATATCAATAATAGTCATCGTATAAACAATATATCTATTATAGAATCAAATTATGTACATATATTACATCTATTTCATAATTTCTCTTAGTATAATTTAGTGACACAATAACTTTGTACATCTTCATAAACCAATATCTATACCCTACAAGAAAGCATTATAAAATTATCACTATTACGGACAGAAGTGGAATAAACATAATTATCATTTATAAGTTTCAACAAGATCTATAAAATCGAACACAGTTTAGAGTTTTGCCTCTGGTTCCAAATTACTTCCCAAACATTTAAGCATACATATGGAAATAACTAAACAAACCCTCAATAACATTAATCAAAAATATTTAAATAATTATGATCATAATTAGGGTTATCTTAGATAATCGATTTTGAGCATACAGAGGCTCGGGGATTTGCCCATATATTCTTTTAATAAACAAAAGCTTTTATTTCAAAATAATGATTCGCCATCACCAGCTATAAACAAATATAAAACCCTTGTTACAAATAGAGAGTAATACACAAAGAACATTATGGAAATATATATAAGAATGCAATCTTTTCCACTATCCACATAATCAAAACATTATATAGTCGACAAACTTTATTATATTACATTAAAAATTTTACGCTCATATGGGATAGAGCTCGACACCATCAAAATGATGCATAATAATAAACAATTAGGTTTTAATAGCTTAACAGAAGTCAAGGGTTCGAGTCTCGCAAGAGCTCATCCATGTATTATTTATAAATATCCTATATGAACAAACAAGGTTTAGGGTTTAAACCCTGTCGCAACCAAAACCTATTAACATTACAACTCAGAACCGAAACTCCGCATTACAAGACAAATACGAAATTATAAATCAAGGGCTTGGCCTAAACAAGTTAGATTTTCATCTTAAATTACAAACAGTTAAATCGTCGAAGAGGCCGAGAGTAGGTTTAACATTTCATTAATATCGAAACAGTAACTCTATGTTCCATTCAAAATATTTACAAGCATAGTATCACTGCTCAGGGTTACCTCTAGGGTTCCCAAAAATAGATAAACAAAACTACTACATTTCTTAAATAAAAAAGTTGGTCAAAACCCAACAGTAGCGTTTTTATAGGAAAGACTTTTACATTATCAATGCTATCTAAAAATTCCAAATGGCTCAAACAATCACTGGAGAGAAGAAATACAAACAACCACCCTAAGTATTGTTGACAAAGGTGTAATCGAGTGAAAAGATTGAAGCTTACCTTAGTATTCAATCACTGGAGCTTCCCTTCCTGTAACCAAAGCTAGCATCGAGTCCCAAGTCAAGGCCAGGAGACGGGACATTTTTCTTTGTCAATACAAGAAAGCAAGCAATTAAAAAGATGAGCAACAAATGCATAAAACAAAACTTACGAACAATTAAAACTATTACAAGTGAACATAGAACCATACCTTCTCTAGTTTCGATTGCTGTCTGAGTGCTCACCATAGCTTCAATGGCTGAGAAAACAAAGAACCGAAAGCTTGACTTTCTAGGGTTCGCATACGAAAGAACAAATAACCAAAACACCACGACCTTGATTGAATACAACAAGAATCATCGTAGAAAACTCTGTGTAGGTAGTTCAGAGACCATGGCAGCCGAGACCTCAAAAGAGCCATCCTCTCCATTCTGCTAATGAGTCAAATGACCCTCGAAATTCCCTTTTCGATGATAGGGTTTGAGGTTGTATACTTGAGGATCCGAGTTGGTAAGAGTCACATGGCCACATTAAATTTCTTACAGCTGCCAACCACCATAACTTAGATTTAAATCTTTTACTCTATAGTTCTCCCCATATTTCATATCGTGGATTAATTCTATGGCACCATTGTGTTAATTGAACCCTTTTCATAGAGTTTTGGATCATTATATTTTAACACCATCGAGACTTGGTTAAGGATTCCCAACCTTATAGTAGAGAATCGACCAAGTTAATATTTGCAACGTAATTTAACTATGTAACTTATTTTCTTATAGCCATGCTAACCATGGTCATAATACGAATATCAATTTATGGATGTAAACCAAAACTATAACCTGCCCAAGTAATCATGAAGCATTAGCTTAAAAAGATAAGTAAGCTTCGGGGCATCACCAAGAACCCCTTCAACAAAAGAATACATATTCAGTACTAATGACATAAGTATAACTACAAAATCGTATTGTGACCATGAAGAATGACAAATTAAATATCAACATCATCATAAGTAATAAATTATCACATTAAAGGCAGTTAAAAGAACTCTGTATTCAGTGGTTAAGACACATTAAATAAATGATGAATCTTGTAAACAAAAAACCGTCGCAAATACAAATGTAGTTAAATAGTTAAAGAAGAGATAAATACTCACATATATATTTTCCGCATAGTAAAATGTAGCAGTTATACTACATAGAAATGTTTTAATTTTTGATGAATTTTGGAGGTGTTACACATAGGAATACCAATAGGACCATAGGCTAGTTGCAATGGCATGTTAAACCCATATGGTCCTCCCATATACAATGGTTGGAGGGGTAAAAATATTCACGAGGAATACCTATCAGATTTGGTTGGAACCACAGAGTGCTGGAATCCATGGGATATGGTAATCCAACATGAATCCCTTTAGGAATGGTAGTGGAGGGGTTTGTCAGAGTGGATTTCCCCCCAAATCATGGTTGGTTTCCCATAGGGGATTGTCCCCAAATTTTTTGTTGCCCCTAGACTGGTTGTTTCCCAAATGTTAAAGATTGCCCCCTAGTGGGGGGTTTCCCCTGAGATCTAATTTCCCCCCCAGCCAAAGAAATTGAAGAGTTCCCTATTTGAATAGTTGGAGGCACTGGTGGAAAAAATTGTGTAACTGCCATCATGTTACCTACTTGAGTGGGGAGGGGAAAATCCAATCCACATGTTATAGGGCCCAGGGTAGCACCACCATGGACCACTTGACTAGAGGGAGGATGTATAGGATGACCAAGTAAATCACTTGGTGTAAGCATATTAATGGATCAATTAGTGGGAATGTAACCTAGTCGCAACACAAGATGATTCATGTTCATAAGTGGCTATAATGGGGTGTGTGGAAAGGTCATACTCATGTGACCTTGTTGGGGGATAGTCTAGGCCAAATATGTTCCCCATAAAGGAGAAGCAATAGTAGTGGGGGTTTGGGACTAAGTGGCTATCGTAGGATCAACCATAGTGGATGTAGACATAGGGGGGGATACCACAAAAACTGTCTAATAGGTTGAGTGTTGTCATGTCCATATCTAAAGATCTCATGTTGTGTGTATTGGGTGGCAAATGATAAGATGAAAAAGAATCAAAGTATCTTGATTATGAAAAATCTATGGGTACCATGTTATAAATTATATTTAAAGGGGTATTTGTGGGAGGGACATGACCTTCCTCAATGGTTTCAACCACCCCTTTGATTTTATCACACATGGGAGCTACATTTACAACTTTAGAAGGAATACATTTGTTCATAGTTCCTTCGTTGGAAGAGAGATGTGAATCTTGTAGAGGTGGAGGCTCTTTCTCCTCGGGGTCCAACCTTGCATTCTACAATATCTTCGCAAACCTAGATCCTACATCTAATATTTACTAGTTGAAACAAATTTATCACTCCCCTAATACTAGGCATAGAAGCATAAAGTAGAACTTCATCACTCCACTAGAACAGAGCATGGAGGGATAACAAGGTTTCATATCTCCCTAAATATGGCAAGGGGGGGAATAATGCTAAAAAACATGCACAAATCAAGGTGAAATGATATAGTTTCGACCTCCTAATGATATATTTCCCTTCCAACATGTCTAGGGACTTTGAAAAACATTTGGTTTCTCTCTTTAACAAATCTTGGGAGCATGACAAACATATTTTCATGGAGATAATAGTATGACACTTAAGGAAAACACATAAGTGAGAAATTTAGGTGTATAACACTATGCTCACTCAAGAGTTATATATATATATCGGGATGAGGGCGCAATGGAGCTCGGATCAAAGGACAGGTGCGCAAGTCCGAAGGTCGAAGGTTTAGTCGCACATCTTCCGTAACTCCTTTCCTCTTACCCTCACCAAGACGCAGCAAGGAAGTAATTGTTCCCTCCCCCTTAACTACTCCCGTTCGACTCCATCCCGCCCAGTCTTCCGTACCCCTGTCACTTTGGTAGAGAGAGACGTCACCCTCCAGTACGGCTAACCTAGGTGCCAAGCTTACTCACCATGGTAATTGACGAAGTGGATTACAATCTCGACTCCCCTAATGCACCCATTTTCTGCACGGACAAGGAGGTATGCTACTCTTTAAAAGTTTTGAATCCTCTACTACTCCCCAATATGCACACCTTAGAGACTCATCATGCACAACTCTAAAACCCTTACACTTCCCCCCTTTTCATCTCGGGTTCCAAGATTTCTTCAATGCCGCCTTCTCCACCTCATATCTCTGACCCATCATCAATGGTTCCCCCATCACCTAGTCCCTGTAATAATTAACAGAGGTACAACTCGCCTCTGTTTAGACATCTGGATAAAAGAAGCATCAAACCAAAAAAATACAGTCCTGAATTAGTGGTTGGTAAGGATATTCATCTATCTGAAATCCTGGATTACCTAAAACACGCCTTGGTTGGTCACTTCTGGGTTAAAACAACTGGTAAAGAATCCCTCTATTCCTGAATGGAGCGTTTCTGGCTTCCTACAATTGGCTACGTTTCGGATTTCCACATACTTTAACGTGACTAGTTTCTCTTCAAAGTTCACTCAGAACAAAATGCGACATCACTTCTAAGCCAACAGTGAGCTGGGGAACTTCTAGCTTAATCCTAAAATCCTGGACAGTGGATTTCAACGCCAAGAGTGAACCCCACAATTTACAACAAATCTAGGTCATCCTCCCCAGATTACTGATGGTGTTTTGGCAGGAGCCAATACTGGAAGCAATTGGCAACAAATTAGGGAAATTTATTGCTATGGAAGAAGATTGGAATTCGAAGATGGATAGACGTTGTGCATGCATTCTTGTCAAAATGGATTTAAGGAATGGTTTGTCTGAGGAAATAAAAATAGAAATATGGGGGAGTACATGGACGCAAAGGCTGGACTATTGGAAATTACCATTTCATTGTTTTAACTGCAGACAAGTCGGCCATATTCAGATAGATTGCATAGCACCGAAACTAGATAACTCTTCCAGACCTCCCTACGAGAAAAATTGGGTAAGAAAAAATAGGTTGACGGATGGTGCTGCAAGTGCACCTCTAAAAGACACATTAGCTTCTCCATCTGAGGCATGCAAGGAGACAGATACTTCCCCAGTAGCTTCAATGGATGAATTAATGGATAAACATATGGCGGCATGCAAGGTGACATTTGAAGCTCCTATAGATGATGCATGCGAAAAGGTGGCAGCAGAAGCAGTTATATTGGGAGTTGGGGATACACACCCACATGACAACATAGTAGGAAGCTCCAGCTCGGAAGTCGACGTTATACCAAAAGGTATTTCCTTAAGTCCCGTTTCATTTTCAACTTTTCCCATTACAAATTTTGTTGCTCCATCAGACATGGTCCACTCTAACCCTTCTTCCTCCAACCTTGTCTCGCCAGCTACAACGGTTTCTCCTCCCCCTAAACGAAAATACGACCTTCGATCCGCTTCCACCATAGAACCTCCCATAATTTCCACATGTGGTATCACTCTAGATCCACCTTTAAAATCCAAGGTTGGACGGAGATCCCTTCTAACCAAATCAAATTGTAGGCTGCTAATGAGGTCAAAGATGGAAAACATAGAACTATCGGTAGGGCACTTAGAGTGGACAAATCCCTCTCGAAAGGTGCTTAACGCTAGCAATCTCTTTCAATATAAGGGGTCTAAGGGGTAGGCCCAAACAACTCACCCTCAAAAGGCTAGTTGAACTACAAAAACCAAAAGTCTTATTACTACGGGAAACGATGATGGATGGATCAAGAGCAATAGAGGTGATAAAAAACCTGTTCAAGGACTGGAATGTGGAAACCTTGGATGCAGACAGTCACTTCGGGGGTCTCCTCACACTGTGGAGCCCAAACTTGAAGCTTCTCTCCTCTATTGTATTCACCTCAACCCTCAAAACAAAATTGGAAATTCCGGAGCTAAACCAGTAGTTTTCCTTTCTCAATGTCTACGGTCCCTTCCATGACCGCAAATCCTATTGGGACAACCTATGTCTAGAGTGTTGAACACACACAAGCTCATTCTTGATGGCAACCTCAATCTCACCCTGGGAACGGGATAATTCTGGGGTAAGAATGCCCGTCCGGACTCACTTTCCCCTTTCTTTATCAATCTGTTCGAAAGGAACAATTTGATAGATGTTCAACCAGTAAAAATCACTCCAACTTAGAGGAACAATAGAGGAGGTGACTAGGAAATTTTCAAAAGGTTGGATAGATTCCTTATTTCGGAAGACATGTTCCAACTAAGGTTCATTTTTCGCTCATTTGTGGAAGTTGGGGGATCCTCTAATCACAGACCAATTACTCTGTCTATCACTATTCTAGAAAGGAATCCCCCCGCCCCCTTTTAGGTTCAACCCCTCTTGGTTAGAACATGAATATTTTTGAAAGCTAGTGAAGGATAATTGGTGTCCCCTAGCTCACTCATCAAATACCTCCTTCATGAAACAATTCGATAACAACTTAACTCGAATCAAAACCCTAGCCAAAGCATGGGGTAGGGAACAGGAGGAAACTAACCAATGAGACCTAAAGGAAATTGAATCCAAGATGAAAGATCTACAAAATTCGCACCCCATTGGAATTTTCTACAATGATCAATTAATCACCCTAAAAATGTTAGAAGGAAAGTAGGCTTCCTTGTTGGCAAAAGAAGAAGCTTTATGGAGATTGAAGAGAAGAGCCCTCTAGATAAAGGAATGGGACAACAACACAAAGTTCTTTCACTGCTTTGCAGCACATAGAAAGAACACTAACACCATATTGGAATTCAAGGACGACCATGGAAACCTTGCTAAGAATTTTCTGGAGAAGGAAAAAGCAACGGAGGTTCACTTCAAGGCTCGGTTCACGGTCCCTCTAGGTTGCCCGATAGAAGAAATTCTAGAGGTAATTAATCTCTTCCCCAATCTCATCACAAAATAAATGAAACTTGAATTGGAGATGAAGAAAAAGAGGAAGAAATCCACACAGTGCTTCACTCCTTTCATAAAGGGAAGAGCCCAGGGCCTGATGGCTTCACCGTAGAATTCTTCATAGGGTTTTATGAACTTCTGAAGGAGGACTTACTCAAGGTCGTCCAAGAATACCAGAGCTCGGGAAAAATACTGGGAACCTTTAACTCTACCTTCATAACCCTGATCCCCCCCCAAAAAAAGGGGGAAACCTTTGATGATTACAGACCCATAGCTTGTTGCAACATGATTTAGAAAATTATCTCCAAGGTAATAGCACAACGCCTTAAACCGGTCCTCAACAAGATTATCAGTGAAGAACAATTTGGCTTTCTCTTTAACCATCAAATACATGATGCAGTGTCTATATCCCAAGAATTTTTCTACTCCATCAATTAAAAGAAATTATCAGGCCTGGCTCTAAATCTAGATCTCTCCAAGGCTTATGATTGATTCAATTGGACCTTCCTCCAGCTTCTTCTAATACATATAGGTTTGCCAATACCTTTGGTAGATTGGATAATGGGTTGCATACATTTGACTTCTTATGTTGTGTGAATAAATGGATCCCCTTCATCCTTCTTCCATCCTATGCAAGGAATTCGATAGGGATTCCCACTGTCCCCTTTCCTCTTTCTGCTGGTAGTCGATGCCTTAAGCCGGATGCTGCACAAAGACAACTCAGAAGGGGCCTTAAAAGGAATCAGTCTTTCACCCTTAGTCACTCTGACTCACACCCTGTTTGTAGACGATGTTCTACTATTTGGAGAAGGCACCCTGGGAAATTTTAACACCATTTCAAATATCTTGGAACTCTACAAAAAGGCCACAAGTATGGTTATCAATACAGGAAAATACAGGCTGGCTTACAACAATATTTTAGATTATGTAAAGAATATGTTAGCTCTTACCTCGCCATTTCCCTTAACACCTCTCTCTGATGGTCTGAAATATCTAGGGTTCTCCCTCAAACCCAATGCTTATGCTTTCTAGGACTGGCTCTGGCTTTATAAAAAAATTGAAGATAGAATTTCCTTCTGGGCAAATCATTTTCTTTCTAGAGGAGTTAGGTTAATCCTACTAAAATCGGTCCTTCAAAGCATCCCAGTATACTGGGCTTCGATATCTTATATTCCAAAAGGGATCCTAATCAAAATAAGGAAGAAATGTTTCTCCTTTCTTTGGACAGCCAGCAAACAAAGGGAAGAAATCCTGTTGGTCAACTGGACAACCATTTCCAAGCCTAAATCTCTAGGTGAATGGAGGGTCAAAAACCCTGACCTTTTCTGCAAATCCTTAGCTGTGAAAACTCTATGGAGATTGATAGAATCTCCAATTTTGCTGTGGGGTAGATCCCTACTCTCCAAATACTGTCATCCTCTCACCATTACTGAATGGTTTAGACAACCTAACAAAAGCTTCAAGAACTGTTCTATAGGATGGAAGGCACTGGTGCTAGCCTTTCCATTAATAGGAAATTGGGTGGCATGGAGAATAGGGGATGGGAGATGTATCTGGGTTGGAGAGGACCCATGGGTTGGGGCAGGCAAACACTTCAGATTGTCTGCTGAACTCCTTTGAGAACTGCATGCCAAGAAATTTTACACACTGAACAATGCATGCGACCATCTGAACGGAAGAAGTAGTAGAGGAGAATGGAAAACAACCACTCAACTGGGTCTCGGAGGAGATCATGAAGAAGAGTGGTCCAGTTATATCAACCTGCAAAAAAAGGACTTCATCCACCTAAGAGAGAATGAGCCAGACAAGTTGGTTTGGACCAAGAACAATAAGGACGGCTCGTTCTCTGCAAAGATTGGCTATGAAGCCGCCGTAGACACAGTGGAAAGGGAGGATCTTTGGCCTTGGTGGAAAACAATTTGGAAAATCTCAGCCCCCCTAAAGTCCATCATAACTCTCTGGTTGGATTTAAGCAATAAGCTTCTCACCTGGGATAATCTACAGAAAATAGGTTTTCAAGGTCCTAGAAGATGTGTCCTATGCAACATGAATGAGGACTCAATCTCACACATCTTCTGCCATTGCTTATATGCAGATTACGTATGGAGGACTACAACCGAGAATCTCAACTCTGCATCTCTTCTATATCATAGCTCAGTGGAAAAGAATGTAATGGAATAGTGGAACGATCGCAGGGTATGTTTGTTCCAAGCCTATCCTGCCCTTTTCATTTTTACTATTTGGGAAGCTAGAAACAAGATGACTTTTCAAGGCACCTTCATTCCTCTAGACATCTCTGTATTGATTAGGATACAGAAAACAAGAGAATTTAAGACACAACCTTCAGAGAAGCCGCCAAGAATTCTCGCTCAGCCTTCGATCAACCAAGATATCCCTTGGGCTTCTTTGACGGAGACAGTCAGGGCTCTCCATCACTGGGAGGTGTTGGAGGAATCATTCATTTCTCAAACAGTACGAAATGGCATATTAAGTTTGCACCAGGTCATGCTTCCAACAGCACGGCAGAATTAGCAGCATTATGGGCTACTTTGATGGTTGCATCAGAGAACCAATTGAAGCAGATACAACTTTTTGGAGACTCTAAAATCACTATTGACTGGGAAAATGAAAAAAATCAAATAAATGCACCGCATCTTCAGTACCTCCTTCATGCAATTAGAGTTCTGATCTTGAACTTTGAACATATCCAGTTTTCACATGTATATTGGGAATTAAACTCTGAAGCAGATTATCTTTCAAAAATAGCACTTGCCTTACCTCCTTGAAGACTTGAGCTAACAAAATTTTCAAACAATCAGCCAGATTTCAACCATATGATGGACATTTAGTTTTAGACAGATGATTCTCATAGCAAGAAATTTTTGGAAAATTAATCAGCTTGAAGAGTTGTTTTTTGTTTTATCTTTGTAGCCTAAAAGGCATTCAGACTCATGAACTGATAATCAATGATGTAATATTTTTGATATATAATGAAGTCCCTAAGAGGACAGTTCACCGTCACTTTTTATTTAAAGTGATGGATATTTTCCTATTGGAATATATATATATATATATATATTTATATATACTCTTACCTCATATAATTTTCGATATAATAATAACCTATTTTAGTTAGGATCTTGAGTGGGAATATAATGATGTGACTGATATAGTTACAAAAATATTATGAGTCTAACTAAAATATATTCTTATTATAATTATAGCGTACTGATAAAGCAAATATATACAAGTTCTCCTAATGTGTTTAGTTCAAATGTTTTAATTTAATGTTTTTGTTATAGTCTTATGTGTTCATATGTATGTGATTTTTAGTTTTTATTAGCATTAGAATTTTGCAAATAGTGTGTTGTTTGTTGATTCCATTGGAGTTATCTTCTAAGTGAAATACATAAAAATGACAAGAAAATATAGGACTTCACACAAATCTAATTGGATGATATAAATAAGTGATTTAATTCATATTACATATCATTCAAATGAACCAAGATGTAAATTAGATATGAGATATATGACAATTATTTAGAGTGAGTTTCTTTAATATAACATTGTGTACACATCCACTGTAATGTCCCAAAAAGCATAAAAATTTAAAATTTTCTGCAAATGTAGTAAAAGCTATTTTCAGAGTCAATGATTAAAATTAACTTCAACACTAGTAAAATAATAAGAAATGTACCGGTACCTGTTTGTGGTAAATAAGAGTTTAAATTCCTTTTCCTAAGTATCCATGTTTACTGAATTCAGATTCTACTGCTTTGCGAAAGTGTTTTAAAAGAATAAGATGTATGAATTGGTACTTGTGGACGTATGTGTTGAATGTAACAAATGTAAAACTCCTCCTTATGGTTATAAGAATTTGCGGAAGTATTTCTGAGATGGTTTAGATGTATAAACCGTCGCATGTGTGCCAATTTATGAATGCTATACAATGAATCTCTTTCTTTCGGCTATATGGGTTTGAAGGCATATGTATTAAAGTTTCACTGGTCCTTCAGGTGACTTGGATCACTTTTTTTTTGGTGGTGATTGACACCCATGATGAGATACTTGGACTTTTGAGAAGGCAAGATTACCATGATAGGGCTGCCGAGGGGTACGGTTAAGAATTGGAGACTTCTGACTTACTTAGCGAATTTCTCTATTGCATTTAAATGTTTGCTTGGTTTGCAGGTATACTTACATTGTCATCTTCGTAGGCTTCTTAACTCATCATGCTAGCAAATACTAAGCCTAAAGTATGTGATGTTTGAAGAATGGCACCCTAAGGCTTGATGGGTAGTTGCAAAATAACGTGTACCCTATAAAGTAGGTTGACTTGGTGAAGGAACATTGGTATTTATGTAAATTTTTTGGACCTACATGTTTGTATAACTTTGTTGAACCAAAGTGAGAGTACTTACTATATGAATGAAGGTCCAAATCAAAATATTGAGTTTGGTGGTAGAATTAAATGATCTCTACGTTGGCACATGGCTGAGCTGCCAGTCATACCGAGGGTTTCCTCCTGGAGTTTTACACCCACAAAATGTATTTTCACAGTCTGCTTCACTTGTTTTGTTGTATTTGAAGTTGGGGTTTTCGTGCTCTGGCCTGAGCTCTTGCTCATGGCCAATGCACTCTACTTGGTTCAAAACGTAGAGATGGAAACTGATACTAAGGTAATATCCATCCTATCCCAGGTTTCGTTTACTGTTGTTTCACTCGAATACAGTTTGATAAAACTCTCAGGGCTTTGACTTTGTGTGATTTGTATATTTAGAAGGTAATGGGTGGCTTCTCCCTTCAGCGTGGCTACTGAGTTGCTGGTCCATACTCGACTCAGAGGCGCTATTAATGGTAAGTCAGAGTCACCCTTCCTTCACTCTTCCTCTTGCCTCTGTGGGTTGAGGTTGTTGGTGTGAATTATGGGGAGCTTCGTGCTTCTGGTTTGAGCTTAATATCACAATTGTTAGTTTCATGGAGGTCGCCATTGAATAGACCCTTGTATAATGTATCTACTGTTTTAGTTTTAAGGTTGGCCATTCGGTCAAATGCTGAATGTTTTTGTAGAACCCAAATGTAATAATACCCATTTTAAATTTGGGGTTTACGTATTTGCATTTTGGTTTGGTTGAAAGAGTCTTGGACCTGTGTAAAGGAGAGGGGTGGCCCTTTGTATATTTCCAATACTGATACGTAAATTTTCTAGTCCCTAAGTTGTCTCTCTATATGAAGATAATGGTTTGAGAGCATTTTTAGAAAATTCAATGTGATTATCGTGGCTCTGTTTGTTGAAAGACTAGCTATAGGTTTTCATTTTTCTAAATGGTAATGAAAATGCTTAAGTGGGATGCAACCATGCTCTTTGTAAAAGAAATACCACGTTGTCTTTATTATTATGTTGATGACAGGGTTTTTCCTAGAAACGTTGATGAATTTCGATCTTACAACTTTTATTTCGATGATAATAATGTCTTTTAGTGATGTTGAAATGTCATGGTTTGGTAGAAGAAATGGAATGCCAGAGTCTTGGTTTGTGATTCATTTCTCCTTGAAGTGCTTATTGCATTTATCTCTGTGTAATGAAAGAGCTGATGACTAAATTCGTAGAGATGTTTTTAAACATGCAGGTACCTGGATTTAAAGTCAAGAAGAGAATAAAGAACACGGTGATGGTATTTTCTACTATTTGATGTTTGGAATCTGAGATAGAGTTTTTCTTGTGGACACAATAGAAATACAATTATTAATATGAACAACATTCACATCTCAGATATATAAAAAGATTAAGAGAATCAAACATTGTTTTCAGAAAATGGAAATGGGTATATATAAAAACAATACTTCTACCCTGAATGAGCAATCTGAGTTTATTTAAATTCTTGAGAACCGATTTCTAGGTTATGAGTTTTGCTAGGATGTCTAGCACAGGAACCTGCTAGACATTCTCCTGATCCTAGCTTCTAGGTAGCGTGATCCTAGCTTACAATAATGCCCTTTGTTTATTCCTATTAGAAAGTCTATAATTAAATGATTTTAGGATGGAAGAGAAAAATAACCAGACCAATGATGTTGTGGTAGCACCCGTTATTACTTATCTAAACTCTATTATAACTTAAGTTGAAAGATTCACATTCCATACCTGATTACTTTGTGACCTGCTCCCTTCCTGAAATAACCTACACACTCAAACAATAGTTAGTGTAGAGCCTTCTGAGATCAGCTGTCCTATTACAATGGCTTTGGGGCTACCACGTTCCTCCCAACCTTGACCCTTGAACCGTTCTGGTTCTATCTGGATCCCCTCGGGCTTGGTTCCAACATGCAATGAGAGGTAGAGGCCCTAGATCCACTTTTGGTTCAGTTCTGAGAAATTTTAGGTAAGGCTGCTTTAGCCTCTTGGAGCAAACTAGTTTTCTTAGACTACCATCAGAGAATGATAGATGACCAAGAATGATATATGATCCCCAAACTTGGGATCTGCCCTCTTTAAGTAGGGAAGTCTTGAATTAGAACTGTTGAAGTAATTTAGTTTCTTTAAAATCAATAATTAATAATTAAAAGATATTATTTAAATTAAATATCTAGTCCTCTTGAGTTAGGACTTTTCCAACTATTTGATCATAAGTCATTTTTATTTATGCTCTTAATAATAACAATAATTATACTAACAATTATTCTTATATTAATTATATTTAACTATTAATACATTATTTAAAATATTTAAGTAATGCTTAAATCATATATTCTAATTATATTCCATAATTAAATAATAACACCATTATTATTTTAAAGCTCCTAATAATAATAATAATAATAATAACTATAATAATAAAAGCTTGTAGGTGTTTAATCAGGTTAGTCATGAAAGACTACTGGTAATTATCTTTTATTTAGTTATGTCCCATTACATGACACTCTTTTCTCTTTAAATTTTAGGGACATGGTCCACTTCTTTTGGACGGTCTTGGTCCGCTTGGTTAGGTACCTCTAGTCTCTCCCTTTGCATGTTGGATTCCCTCGTTTAACATGGTAGCTCCCATAGTAGGTGATGATGGGTAAAAAGATGAATCATTTAGTCAATTAAATAAATATGATGAAAGAGCTCTTCAGAGCCTTTCCGACTTAACACTTTGAACTCCGTAACCCTGAGTGCTCTTCAGAGCCATTTAACTCAACACTCTCACATGGGCATTACTCTATTGCAATTCCAGAGTTCCTGCTCAACACTAGTGCTAGAATGTGGTTTTGAGGCACATCTAGAATATTTAAGTTGCCTCGGATCCAATATTTGTTTATCAAGCTTGGAGTGTTCTAGGGCTTATGCCCAACACTCAATGTACATCAAGCCTTACTCCCAGTACATCATATTTCCTCTAGGCACATCGGGGCTTTTTCCCAGTATGTAGGTAATCTGTGTGTTTATGAGTCCATGCTCAACACAACATATAAGTCAATTATATCATTCACATCACTGCATAGTATGTAAGAAAAAGGGTCATTTCAGTATATTAGGGCTTTGTACCCACATCATATGGTAAATACCATAAATCAGAACATTGGGGCTTCCTTGCTCAGTATATAATCAAATAATGAAATTCAATCAGGGTCCTTGCCCAATATGTCAATCTACAAAAGAATAAATCATATGTGCTGGGGCCGTCGGCCAATATAACATCATAAAATAGTCAGTCCAAAATTCGGGATATTACATCCCTTCCCGCTTAGAACAACACCGTTCCAATGTTTCTAGGGACTAGGAATGAAGTCACGAAACAAGGTAGGGTATGCCTCTTTCATGGTGTCCTCATCCTCCCAAGTAGCCACATCTGGTCCAAAGTGCCTCCATTGCACTTTCAGCTGAGTAATGGTCCTCCTCCTAAGCTAGACCTCTCTCTTGTCCAAAATGTGGAGTGGTTATGGCGTGAACTCCCCTTCGGGATCCACCTGTAATAAGGACCAATCAATAACATGTTTAGTATCGTATACATATTTATTTAATAGTGAAGCATGAAAAACATTATGAACTTTTATATGAGCTGGTAAGGCTAACTCATAAGCTGTTGGGCCCTTCTTGGCCAGTGTTTCAAAAGGTCCACAAAATCTTGGGGCTAGTTTACCGCAGCGTCCCAAGCCCAACGAGCTTCATTTTACCTTTATTTTTAGAAACACATGTTCACCAACTTGGTAGTCTTTTTCCTTTCTTTTCTTGTCCGCATAACTCTTTTGGTGGTCTTGTGCTTCTTTTAAGTTCAGTTGCACCTTGGAGACTAGTTGTTCCAAGTCTTTTAGTAAGTCTGGCCCTAGCATAAGTCTGTCCACCGGAGTGTCCCAAGTCACGGGGGTTCGGCACTTTCGACCGTAGAGCACCTCGAAAGGGCTCATTTTGGCTGAGGTTTGATAACCATTGTTGTACACAAATTCTGCGAGGTGTAAATAGTCTTCCCACTTAGTGGGATTGTTCATGATGTACATCCTCAGCATGTCCCCAAGAATTTGGTTTACTCGTTTCGTCTGTTCGTCGGTTTGGGGGTGGTACATGGTACTGAATTGTAACTGGGTCTCCAAACTAGATAATAATGCTCTCCAGAAGTTGCTAGTGAACTTCGTATCTCGATTGGAAATGATTTCCTTGGGTATATCGTGCAATCGAAAGATCTCTTTCAAGAATATTTCCCCTGTGTGAACTGCTTTGTAGGTGGATTTCACTAGTATGAAATGGGCCGCTTTAGACAGTTTATCCACAACTACAAAGATGGAGTCGTTATGTTTCTTACTTTTGAGTAAGCCGGTAATGAAGTCCATGCTTATCACCTCCCACTTCCATTCTGGAATGGATAGGGGTTGTAGTAAATCGGAGGGGTGTTGATGTTCTGCTTTGACCAATTGGAATTCCTAGCATTTCACGATGAACATTGCGATGTAAGCTTTCAACTTAGGCCAGAAGTAATGTTTCTTTATGACCGATATCATATTTTGATACCCGGGGTGTACTAAATAAGGTTTCTAGTGAAACTCGGTGAGAATGTTTGGTCTAATGTCTCCACTTTCAGGGACATAAAGTCGGTCTTTCGACCACAGTAGTCCTGTTTTGTCTATCTTATATTATTTCTGCTATTGGAAAAGTCTATCTTCCTGGATCTTTGCAAGGATCTCTATATAAAAACAGTCACTCTTACATGCCATTCAAATTTTGTGGTGTAATTTTGAGTCGGTTTGGCTCACTGTGACCTCATAAAGCATATGTGCTCGATGGCTCAAGGCATCTGCAATCTTGTTTTCCTTACCTTTTATATACTTTAGTTCGAAATGGTACTCACTAAGGAAGGCTAACCACCTGGCCTGCCTGGCATTTAGGTCGGGTTGATCGAAAAGGTATTTTAGACTCATGTTATCAGTCATCAATAGGAATTTCTTCCCCATGAGGTAATGTTGCCACATCTTCAGAGCATCAATAATAACGACTAGTTTGAGGTCATGCGTGGGGTAGATATGTTCATGCTCCTTTAATTTCCTTGATTTGTAGTAGATGGCAAAGTTATCTTGCATAAGGAATCCCCCGAGTCCTTCCTTGCTTGCATCTGTGCAAACGACGAAGTCCTCATTGGGATCAGCAATACGTAGAATCAGTGCACTAATCAGTAGTTGCTTTAGCTTTTGAAAAATTTCTTCGCACTTGTCTATCCAGATAAACTTATTTTCCTTTTTCTGCAAGGCGGTCATGGGACATGCAATTCGTGAAAAGTTCTGAATGAACTTTCGGTAGTAGCCGGCTAGACCTAAGAATGACCTTATGTCAATTACGCAAGTAGGTGTGGGCCATTCTTCGATAGCTTTGACCTTTTCAAGGTCAATGGCTATTCCCTTCTCGGAAATGATATGTCCTAAGTATTGGATCTGGGGTCTGTAGAAATCGCATTTACTAAACTTGGCATAAAGATCATGTTCCCTTAGCATCCATAAAATGATTCGGAGGTGCTCCTCATGTTCCACTTCGTTCTTGGAGTAGATCAGAATGTCATCAATAAAGACTAGAATGAATTTATTAAGGTATTTACTAAAGATACTGTTCATCATACAGATAAAGTTGTATGGTGCATTTGTCAACCCAAAGGGCATCACTACGAACTCGTAGTGGCCGTGATGGGTTCGAAATGCGGTCTTGTTGATATCCTCATCACGGATCCTTACTTGATGGTATCCGGATCGTAAGTCAATTTTTGAGAAAATCTTTGCCCCTCCGACTTTGTCAAACAAGTCGTCGATCCTAGGGAGTGGATAGCGGTTCTTAATGGTCATCTTGTTGATTTGGCGGTAATCAATGCACATCCACATCGTTCCGTCTTTCTTCTTGACGAAGAGTATCGGTGGACCCCAAGGGGACACACTTGGTCGAATGTACCCTTTATCTATTAACTTTTGTAACTGAAGCTTGAGCTCCATCAATTCTGGTGTGCTCATGCGATACGGGGATTTGGAAGCTGGCACTGACCCGGGTGTTATCTCAACGGAAAATTCTAAGTCTCGTTTGGGTGGTAATCCCGGTATTTCCTCAGGAAATACATGTTTGAACTCTATGAGGACTAGGAAGTCTTCAATCTTTTGTTCCCTATCAGATTCTAAGTTTCAGATGTTAACAACAAAGAGCTTACAACCCTTCCTGATGCATTTCTTTGCTTGTAAGGAAGAGATCTGTCTTACCAACACTTTCTTAGGGATACCCTAAATCATCTTCTGAATCCCTTGGTCATCCCTACAAATTAAGGATTTGTTTAAGCATTCTAGGAGGACATGGTGTTCTTCTAGCCAATCCATGCCTATAAGTACATCGTACGATCCTAGGGGTAGAATGTTTAGTTCTAACCTAGTTGGGAAACCGTTTAAATCTATCTCACAAGTTTTAACTAACTCAGAGACCTTTCGTTTGGTACCAGTGGCTAGTTGTACCAACCATGGTTTCTTGTGTTGTTCTCGGTTCAACTTACAGGTGTCCAATATCTTACGGGAGATGTAACTTCGGCAAGCGCCGGGGTCTATTAGAACTGAAACGACAGTGTTAGAGGGATTACCCTCAATTTCCACCATGGTGGCTTGGTGATCTACGTGCCGACCATCAAGAGAGGCATGAATCGTAGGTGTCTTTGCCATGTCCCCCACGGTAGGCTTTGTCTGGATGTTGTGTAAAACTCCTTCTATTTTGTTAGGGTAGTCTCTATAATAGTGGGGCCCTTGGCATTTATAGTAAGAAACGGTGGGTGGGATAGTTCTGGTCCCTTTGTTGAATGTTGGCTTGTTGGCAGGTGGTGGGGGTGCACTTGGTCATGCTTGAGGTCAGTTGAAGCCTCTGTTAAGTGGAAAACTGTTATTGTGTTTTCGGAAGGGTGGAGGTCTGAAACCTGGTTTGCGGTTGTCCGAGAAGGTTCTGAACCTATCTCTGTTTCGGTTGATGTTGTCATTTCTTGGATGCATGTTCTTGTAGCACAACCTTGCTTTATGTAGGGTTACATCAAGGGTTTTGGGCATGTCAAACTCTATCTTTTCTCTAAAGTTTGGTGGCATCCCTCCCAAGAACTATTGTATTTTTACCTTTTCATCTTTGATGTAAGGAATATAGTGTAGCAAGTCTAAGAATCGGTTTATGAAAGATTCCATAGTCAGGGAGCCCATCTTTAACTCATGGAATTCTTTTATTTTTTTGTTGAAGAATCTTTTAGACATATACTTGTCCTAGAATATTTTGCTGAAAGTATCCCAGGTTATGTCCCTTAATTCTTGTCCTTTAGTGTGTTTCAGGTCCTGCCACCATCTGGCAGCTTTACCATTTAGGTTGTATATGGTGAGTCGAGCTTGCATTTCGCTGGAGTAATTATGAACTTTGAAGTATTTTTTCATCCCTAGCAGCCACTCTTCAGGCTTCTCCCCAGAGTTGATTTCTCTATCATAAGTTGGGGCTCTTATCTTCCTAAACTCTCCTTGCAGAATGTCGTCACTCTTCCTCCTTTTCTTGCAAGGAGGTGGTGAACCCTCATCATTGGAAGAGCTCTTACAATCTCTTTCCATTGATTTAGGTATGTGTTCTCCTTTCTCCTCTCCCTTAGGGATGGCAGTCCTTTTTGTGTGGTTGTCCCCTTTTTTGGAGGTGTTGACTGAGAGTGTGGGCTGTCCCAGAGGGTTAGCCTTTGTTAAGGTCTGAAGTAGTGCCTCGTTTATGGCATGCTATTCTCTTCTTTCCTGCATATTTTCATCTCAGAATCTTCGGAACTATGTCTATAGGTTTTGCATAGATTATGTCCAATCAAAGTTTAGTTCGACCACCACCACTTGCTCCCGGGGTGGTGAGTCCAGATTTCCATGAATGTTGTTGCCCTGTTCTGCATTCATTTTTCCAGACAGTGTTTGTACCTGGAATGTTATATAAGCATAGAGAACTGAAAATTATGTTAGTTTATTCATAAAACATAATAGAATGTAAATGTATGTTTCTTCCTGTTGTGTATCTGCAGCGGATGTTTGTAATCATCCCTATAGGTCACTTAGTTTTTGTAACTGGGCTCTGATACCACTTGTAATGTCCCAAAAATCATAAAAATTTAAAATTTTCTGCAAATGTAGTAAAATCTATTTTTAGAGTCAATGATTAAAATTAACTTCAACACTGGTAAAATAATAAGAAATGTACCGATACCTGTTTGTGGTAAATAAGAGTTTAAATTCCTTTTCCTAAGTATCCATGTTTACTAAATTTAGATTCCACTGCTTTGCGAAAGTGTTGTATAAGAATGAGATGTATGAACTGGTACTTGTGGACGTATGTGTTGAATGTAACAAATGTAAAAATCCTCCTTATGGTTATAATAATTTGCATAAGTATTTATGAGATGGTTTAGATGTATAAACCATTACATGTGTGCCAATTTATGAATGCTATACAATGAATCTCCTTCTTTCGGCTATATGGGTTTGAATGCATATGTATTAAAGTTTCATTGGTCCTTCAAGTGACTTGGATCCCTTTTTGTTTGGTGGTGATTGATGCCCATGATGAGATACTTGGACTTTTGAGAAGGCAAGATACCCTGACAGGGCTGCCGAGAGGTAGGGTTAAGAATTGGAGACTTTTGACTTACTTAGCGAATTTCGCTAATGCATTTAAATGTTTGCTTAGTTGGAAGGTATACCTACGTTGTCATCTTCGTAGGCTGCTTAACTCATCATGCTAGAAAATACTAAGCCTAAAGTATGTGATGTTTGAAGAATGGCACCCTAAGGCTTGATGGGTAGTTGCAAAATAACGTGTACCCTATAAAGTAGGTTGACTTGGTGAAGGAACGTTGGTATTTATGTAAAGTTTGTGGACCTGCACATTTGTATAACTTTGTTGAACCAAAATGCCAGTACTTACTATATGAATGAAGGTCCAAATCAAAATATCGAGGTTGGTGGTAGAATTAAATGAGCTCTACGTTGGCACATGGCCGAGCTTCCAGTTGTACTAAGGGTTTCCTCCTGGGATTTTACACCCACAAAATGTATTTTCACAGTCTGCTTCACTTGTTTTGCTGTATGTGAAGTTGGGGTTTTCGTGCTCTGGCCTGAGCTCTTGCTCATGGCCAACGCACTCTACTTGGTTCAAAACACAGAGGTGGAGACTAATACTAAGGTAATATCCATCTTATCCCAGGTTTCGTTTACTGTTGTTTCACTCGAATACGGTTTGATAAAACTCTTAGGGCTTTGACTTTGTGTGATTTGTATATTTAGTAGGTAATGGGTGGCTTCTCCCTTCAGCATAGCTACTGAGTTGCTGGTCAATACTTGACTTGCAGGCATTGTTAATGGTAAGTCAGAGTCACCCTTCCTTCACTCTTCCTCTCACCTCTGTGGGTTGAGGTCATTGGTGTGAACTATGGGGAGCTTTGGGCTTCTGGTTTGAGCTTACTATCACGATTTTTAGTTTCGTGGAGGTCACCGTTGAATAGAACCTTGTATAATGTATCTACTGTTTTAGTTTGAAGGTTGGCCATTCGGTCAGATGCTGAATGTTTTTGTAGAACCCAAATGTAATAATACCCATTTTAAATCTGGGGTTTACATATTTTCATTTTGGTTTGGTTGAAAGAGTCCTGGACCTATGTAAAGGAGAGGGGTGGCCCTTTGTATGTTTCCAATACTGATATGTAAATTTTCTAGTCCCTAAGTTGTCTCTCTATATGAATTTGAGAGTGTTTTTAGAAAATTCAATGTGATTATCGTGGCTCTGTTTGCTGAAAGACTGGATGTAGCTTTTCATTTTTCTAAATGGTAACGAAAATGCTTGCATGGGATACAACCATGCTCTTTGTAAAAGAAATACCATGCTGTCTTTATTATTTTGTTGATGACAGGGTTTTTCCTAGAAACATTAATGAAATTCTATCTTACAACTTTTATTTCGATGATAATAATGTCTTTTAGTGATGTTGAAATGTCATGGTTTGGTAGAAGAACTGGAATGCCTGAGTCTTGGTTTGCGATTCGTTTCTCCTTGAAGTGCCTGTTGCGTTTATCTCTGTGTAATGAAAGAGTTGATGACTAAATTCGTAGAGATGTTTTTAAACATGGAGGTACCTAGATTTAAAGTCAAGAAGGGAATAAAGAACACGGTGATGGTCTTTTCTACTATTTGATGTTTGGAATCTGAGATAGAGTTTTTCTTGTGGACACAACAGAAATACAATTACTAATATGAACAGCATTCACATCTCAGATATATAAAAAGATTAAGAGAATCAAACACTATTTTCAGAAAACGAAAATGCGTATATATAAAAACAATACTTCTACCCTGAGTGAGCAATCTGAGTTTATTTAAATTCTTGAGAACCGATTTCTAGGTTATGATTTTTTCTAGGATGTCTAGCACAGGAACCTGCTAGACATTCTCCTGATCCTAGCTACTAAGTAGCGTGATCCTAGCTTACAATAATGCCCTCTGTTTATTCCCATCAGAAAGTCTATAATTAAATGATTTTAGGATGCAAGAGAAAAATAACCAGACCAATGATGTTGGGGTAGCACCCGGTATTACTTATCTAAACTCTATTATAACTTAAGTTGAAAGATTCACATTCCATACCTCATTACTTTGTGACCTGCTCCCTTCCTGAAATAACCTGCACACTCAAACAATAGTTAGTGTAGAGCCTTCTGAGCTCAGCTTTCTTGTTACAATGAATTTGGGGCTACCACGTTCCTCCCAACCTTGACCCTTGAACCATTATGGTTCTATCTGGATACTCCCGAGCTTGGTTCCAACATGCAATGAGAGGTAGAGGCCCTAGATCCACTTTTGGTTCAGTTCTGAGAAATTTTAGGTAAGGTTGCTTCAGCCTCTTGGAGCATAATAGTTTTCTTGGACTACCATCAGAGAATGATAGATGACCAAGAATGATAGATGATCCTCAGACTTGGGATCTACCCTCTTTAAGTAGGGAAGTCTTGAATTAGGACTGTTGAAGTAATTTAGTTTCTTTAAAATCAATAATTAATAATTAAAAGATATTATTTAAATTAAATTTCTAGTCCTCTTGAGTTAGGACTTTTCCAACTTTTTAATAATAAGTCATTTTGATTTATGCTCTTAATAATAACAATAATTATACTAATAATTATTCTTATATTAATTATATTTAACTATTAATACATTATTTAAAATATTTAAATAATGCATAAATCATATATTCTAACTATATTCCATAATTAAATAATAACACCATTATTATTTTAAAGCTCCTAATAATAATAATAATAACTATAATAATAAAAGCTTGGAGGTCTTTAATCATGTTAGTCAAGAAAGACTACTGGTAATTATCTTTTATTTAGTTATGTGCCATTACCTGACACTCTTTTCTCTTTAACTTTTAGGGACACAGTCCACTTCTTTTGGATAGTCTTGGTCCACTTGGTTAGGTACCTCTAGTCTCTCCCTTTGCATGTTGGATTCCCTCGTTTAACATGGTAGCTCCCGCAGTAGGTGATGATGGGTAAAAGGTTGAATCATTTAGTTAATTAAATAAATGTGATGAAAGTGCTCTTCAGAGTCTTTACGACTCAACACTTTGAAATCCATAACCCCGAGTGCTCTTCAGAGCCATTTAACTCAACACTCTCACATGGGCGTTACTCTAGTGCAATTCCAGAGTCCCTTCTCAACACTAGTGCTAGAATGTGGTTGTGGGGAACATCTAGAATATTTAAGTTGCCTCGGATCCGGTATTCGTTTATCAAGCTTGGAGTATTCCAAGGCTTATGCCCAACACTCAATGTACATCAGGGCTTACTCCCAATACATCATATTTCCTCTAGGTACATCGGGGCTTTTGCCCAATACATAGGTAATCTGTATGTTTCTGAGTCCATGCTCAACACACCATATAAGTCAATTATGTCATTCACATCACTGCACAATATGTAAGAAAAAGGGTCATTTCAATATATTAGGGCTTTGTACCCACATCATATGGTAAAAAACATAAATCAGAACATTGGGGCTTCCTTGCCCAATATATAATCAAATAATGAAATTCAGTCAGGGTCCATGCCCAATATGTCATTCTACAAAAGAATAAATCATATGTGCTTGGGCCGTGGCCCAATATAACATCATAAAATAGTCAATCCAAAATTCGGGATATTACATCCACATGCATATATTCATGATGGCACAATTTCCTTTCATTTAAATTAGGTTCCTTGTGTTCGTTAATTTCCTGATTCTTTTAAATAATGTGTTTTTGTTTCATTTTATACCATATGTCAAGAGTGCGATACCTTGGATTCTTCCCCGTGCAATGTGTCACTCATGACAAAGGCGAGAGGGCTTAGTTGCGTGATTTTTCATGTCGAATTGGCTCGTCTTGTGATCTTACAAACCCAGGGTTCCATTCCTGCCTAGCCCCACAGGAGGTCGAAGGTTGATGTGTAGATGTGCCATTTTTCACACCAACATTCTGGCGACCATACTGGGAATATCGTTCAATGTTTCTTTCATGATATTTATTTTATTGTTTTTAGTTTTACTTTTGTTTCATGCCTTGCCATGGATGCAAAAATATTGATCAATTGTTTCACTAAGAATTACATCCCAACAGATTGATTCGTTAACTCGGATAAGGAAATCCATTGCTACAGAATATTTTCCTAGGAAGAAGATAAGCCTAAGGAAACCCAAAGCATTTGCATTCTTTTTCTAATGCATGTGCCATCCTGAACATTAATGATAGTGACTAATTCATATTGATGTTGAAGAATTCCCTTCAAGTTCATGCAACATATTTTTTTACTAACCTCCCTAATGAATTCATTTCGATGTGGTTTGAGATTTCCTATTGGTTTGATTCTACTTTAGGTCGCCTCGATGATCCTTATGACTATCTTAAAATTTTCAACCAGTTGTTCATGAATGAGGGGGAATTCATTAAGTCCTTTAACCTTATATATCTCAAGCTCTACAACCACATTCCTGAGTATATTATCCCAAATAACTTGGCTTCCATCTTATGTTACTATGATATCCTTACTCCTTCGTATCAATGTTGTTTGGAAGAGGAGAACATCCAAAGTCTAGAGGTTTCTTTGTTCACATGCCTATATTTTTAGGAGTAGTGTCTTAGGATTGGTTACTTTGTAGAAGGGTTTTAATTGCATGAGGGTTTCACACTCTTAGTCCATTCCATTCACAACCTCCACACTCGTATGCTCTCCCCTCAACAAAGAATGTCAAAAAATGCTCCTTCTAAGAATGCCTTGGACCTCCCTCACCTTTATCCAACCCATGATATATTTTTTCCTTATGGATTCCTCCTTGAATACTATTGTCGAAAGAAATCCCTTAACCTACTTGCTTGTATCCATTTTCCTTTGATGACTGATGAACATTCTCAAACTAGCTAGTCAAAATATGAAATCTATGCATATCCTTCTACCTCCTCCAATAATGAATTTTTCAATGAAAACACTATCGAGGAGGAGGTTAAACCTGATTCATGCAATGAGGTTTCCCCTCATGACGTCTCCTATGCACCCGAATTTTCCATTACACTCCATAACCCTACACTTTTCTCGAGTGATGTAGATGAGCTTGATGATAATTCACTTATACTCTGACTTGTGTTTGTTCAATTACCTTTTACAATGAAGGACTTCCCATGTCCACCAATCCTTTGTTTCAGTCTCAAACCCATTCTTTGGATGGTCCTACAAAAAGTGATGGTGAGTTGGATCTCTTGTATAACCAATGCCTCTTGAACATTTTAAAGTTACCACCATTGCTGAAATAATTAAGTGAAGCAATAGTGCATTAAATCCCATAGATTATTTCATGAACAAGAAACTGATGTGAAATTTTGTTTTGTAACTTCGCCTTTTTACAATGTGCATGATTATGTAGGATGACCTACTTTGAAATACATTGTAGATGAGAGAGTGTGGAAGATTTTTCGTGATTGTATGCAATTCTTTTGGATTTTTGTTGGACTCGATCGTGTACCACATGCCATTGTTAGTTGGCATGTTGGTTGGAATTCCTTGCACTACTGTCATCACATGAGAGAATGTGCTTGTAGGATTAAATATGTCATCATGAATGTAAGGTTTCATCCACCATGAACTTAGATGTTTTCTCATTCAATTGTGTACACAAATAAAACTTAAAAATAAAAACATAAAGAAGACAATTTCTTTTTCGATCATTTTCTTTTCATATTTGTATTTGTTTCTTCTTTTGAGCCATCTTAATTCAAACTAAATTGGTTTATTTTCATAAGTTTATTTCATGTCATTCCTTCATGCTTTTTATCGCTATGCATTTTAGTTTTGTTTCACTTTGTTTTTTCCATGAATCATGTTGTCTCCATCAAACAATCGTCAATATTGGTTCAATCGTCAATACACCATTTAGCCGACAAAGCATGGGCAGGCTCCTCCCCTATGTGATTAAAATTTTGAAGGACTTAGTTCTCTTCGACCTAACTACCTATTGTCTCCTGATGTATGAAATATTATCCTATGCATTTAGCGAGCTCGACGGCACCCTGGGTTTCCACCATTATGGGTTATTTTAAATTTTTAATGAAATGATTGAATTGATGATGCACATCAGAGTATATATTAGTTAGTTGTGCATAGGAGGATGCAAGTAGTTGAGTGAAGTTCCATTGTGATGGTACTATTGGTTTGCCAATCAGTGATATAAGCAAGTTACATGGTATTTTGAATTTAAATTTTTTGAAGAATCTTTTGACAACGATTGGAAACAACAATTGTTTTACATATGAGAAGAGCTTGGTTTCATTTGTCTTGTGCTCTTTCTTACTTTTTATTCTATCCTCCATTCAACATCCACTCATATGGAACGTTTTGTAGAATCATTTTGCAGTTGACAAACCATACATCTAGATCCAAACTCCCCTCTTTTTTTATAATGATGTTTATTTTTGTTAAACCCCTCAAAATATAAATATTTTTTTTCACAATAATTTTATGCTCAAAATGTTATGAAGGTGTCTATGTGAAGGGATCTTAAGCATTTAAAAATAAAAATGGTTTATTTTCATCGTTAAAACACTCGGTCTCTCCATCACTATTTATGAAAAATGTTTCCTTATGCGGTCTCATCCTAGCCCTCGAGTTGACCCATATCATGACCTCAGTTCGATCCATGTCATGAGCACATCTTATCCTCTTCATTTATCAAATTTTATTTGGAAGTATTATGTTGTTCACATTGCGCAAAATTTTGGTTTTTTACCCAAAATTCAAAGCCCCACTCTTCCCCTATTATCTACCCATCGCCAAGCACCAAGTTTCATTTTCAAGAACAAGTCGATGTTATTATTCCCAACAACATTGTGCATACACTCAGTACACTTTATTTTTATGTTTTTAGATGGAAACTAAAGAAGAGGAAAACAATCGAAGAAGTCAACAAAACATTTATCCAAATAACACATGTGAAGCAAGTGGCTCAAGCAATGATAACAGTTCGAGCGAAGAATGTTGATCCATATATTTTGGATGTTAATGCAAGTTGTAGTATATTTTGAAATAATTTTCTATTAAAATCAGGCATCTTGTATAATGTACTAGATATAGTGTTTGAAATGAAAGACAATGTGTTACCAATAAGTGTAACAATTACATGCATGTTGTAATTTTGATTGTTGTCCTATTTGGTATGACAAAGGGTCTCTTATTGATATATAATACAATATTTATTTTTATTCTATTGCATTCTCCAATGTCATTGTCAAATGTTACATGTGAAATGGCAAATTGGTAACTAAATGTATGGATGATTGAATATTATTATAGATGATAGAATCTATGATACATGGATAGCTAATGTATGGATAATTTTTTAGGCATGCGGGTGCTCTATGTGTTTGAGTGCACCGATGCACATCATTTTTATTATATTGCACCGGTGTGTATTAGTTTATTACGCAGCAGTGTGCTATATTAGGAAGCACATCGATAAAAAAAAATCTGCTATAGCCTTCAGACACCGATTTTCTTTATTTATAAAAATGTCCACAAAAATATCTATTAAAACTTTTGATACCAATTGTGGAGATTGTAGTGTTGGTTTTTTTGACATTTTTGGCCAATCTTGTAACACTAAAAACCTACGCTATAACCTCCACTACATTCCCTTTTACTTGTAGTGCCAATGGATTAATTAAATGACCTTGGTGATCAAACAACAATTGAGCAAACAAGATTCATATGAAGATGAATAAGAACAACAACAAAATTCTCCTGAAATTGAGGAAGATGCCAAAGAAACCACTATGGTATTATGGTTCTGGGATCCTAAGATAGGAGATGGTTTTGAAGAAGATACAACTAAAATTTAGAATGTGCATACTACCCCTGCAAACTACACACTCAGAAGTAAAGGGATGGTTAACACAACTCTTAAAACTACTAAAAGAAACAAGAAGCGAATTTAATCCCGCTGAGAAGGTGCAAACAAAAACGATCCCTTCCCAAAGAAACCTTATTAATAAATAGCCTTAGAGAGTACCAGGGATGCTAAAACTTAGATTAATAGCACTCAGGCTAAGTCACAAAAAATCGTACCCCCTGTGAACACCAAGAGTTCAACTAATTCCCAAGGGCTGCTATAACATCAAGAAGCATATATATTTTTCATTGTGTAGGATATGATGTAGTGGAATATATTAAGAGAAGCAAAGTAAACATCTAATTTTTTGAAGTGTGCAATGCCTCAACAAAAATTAGAGGAAATTTGGGGTCTAAAATGAGCCTTATAAGAAAACGTGTCATGGATGAGCGTGCGATGAGTAAGATATTTTAAACCAATAGAATTTTAGTATTTTGGTCAACCATTATGGTTGAGTTGGACAATAACTAATTTCATATAACACTCACCTTGGTTAAGATTTTGAAAAGTTCATCTCTAAATATGATAAATATACTTGAAATAATAAATATAGAGTATTTTATATTATTGCTACTTCTAATTTAATTAAAATATAAATCTCACATTAGTTAAAATGATACTAGAGTAATTTTGAAATAATAAATATAGAGTATTTTATATTATCACTACTTCTAAATTCTTTAAAATATAAATCTCACATTAATTAATATGATAATGGAGTAATCTTGAAATAATAAAAACATTTATATAACTAATCTCTTAAATTTAAAAAAGTGTCACAAATAATAAAAAAATATGAGAGAGATAAAATAACGTTTCGCTATTTTTGTTATAACTTTCTCCTTCGAATTTGGAATTTGACGTTTTTGGTACCATTGGAAAGGTCTCGTCGAGACCTTTCCAATGGTACAAAAAAGGTCTAATTCCAAGTTCGAAGGAGAAAGTTATCACAAAAATAGCGAAATATTATTTTATCTCTCCTATTTTTTTTTATTTATGACACTTTTTAAAATTTATTTATTTTTATTTTTAAGAGATTAGTTATATAAATGCTTTTATTATTTCAAGATTAGTCCATTAACATTTAAAATGCTTCAAAGTAATGTTCATATAAAATAAAAATAAAATAATGATTGTTTATTTTTAGAATTATTGTAACTATATTTTTTCATTATAATTTTTTTTTGTTTTAGTTTTAAATTTTATTAAATATATAAAAAGAAGTAGTGGTACATTTATTAAAAAATCAAATAAATTATAATATAAATCTAAAAAATTTACCACTATATCATTTATTGTGTATGCACAAGAATATAAATCTTTCATTATTATTTTCAACCATCATCTCTTAACTCTACACAAACCCAACATACTTGTCAACTACCATTAATGAGATATTATAGGTTGACCTTCACTAGATAACACCTTTAACTTAGTGTGATATGGCATATTTGTAGTGTGATGTGACTTTTTTTATTATTTTCCTTAGGAGGTCCATTTTAGACCCCAAATTTTCTCTAATTGAACACTTGATGGAGGCATTTGGACTCATTACACAACCACAACCCACCTCAACCAAATAAAAGGAAGGGAAACAACTTAAATCTAGGGAGGATAAGGAAATTAATGAAGATAGCATTGGGGTAAATCGAAATCCCAGACACCACCTTTCTTACTAACATTTGACATTTATAATTACAATGCTCATAATTATCTGGTTCATTTTGGTGCTTCCTCCAATGTTATGACATATTTAGTATGTAAGAAGATAAATGGACAACCTAACCCATGCCTTTCTAGGATAATACAAATTGATAGATATGATGTTGAAGTAAAAGGAAAATGAAATAATGTGTTAATCGTATTAGCATTAGATAAAAGAGTTTGTCAATTTATTGATATAGTTGTGGTGAACATTCTTGGGGTATATGGTATGTCGCTGAGGAGAGATAGGTATATAAAGTTACAAGGATATTTTTCCACCAGTTGGTCCCACTTGTGTCTCCCTTACCAAAATAAGTTGAATTGGATACAAGTAGAGAGAGATCCACACATGAAAAATAGTATCACAATGTTAAATGGATGCAATAAACCAGTCAATTTTACTCAATCTGTCCTATGGAACTACTTCCTTGAAACTGAACCAGGATGTTATTTGACTAAGATTGTTAGTCATGAATTAGACAATCATTATAATCTCCTTCAATTTTCTTAGACTGATGAAAATGATTGTAACATATTAGAGATGGATGTTGGCATTAATTAGGGATTTACTTATACTCTAGTGATAGTGTAGATTCCAATTTTTTGAGTTTATATTTTGATTGCTCAAAAACACAAGAAGGTGTAGGGACTAGTTGTGTCCTTGTTGACCCTCAATGACATAATACTTACCTCTCATATAGGCTAGAATTTGAATGCACCATTAACACAACTAAGTATGAAGTCCTAGTCCAAGGCCTCAAAAAAACTATTGATTTTAAAGAAATATGAATAAATATTTTTAGTGATTCATAAATTGTTGTCAGATAGATTAGAAACACCATACATTGTTTATCTACACACTTAAAGGAATACCATACTGAGGTATGGAATTTGATCTCCAATTTTGAAGCTTTTAACATTAATTATATTCCACATTCGATGAATGTTGTTGTTGATCTTTTAGCAAATACTGCTTCATATTTAATTCTTTTAAATAACAAGTTTTCTATTAACTTATTTTCAGGCTTTCTATCCTGGACAATGTGACTAACTAGAGGGTATTTTATGATGACAAACAAATTATTAATTTCCTCATATATTAAGGTACTTTTAAGGGATCTATTATAGATGTTGAGGAACACCAAGTTAACCTGAATAAGCCTGAGAAAAGTGACAACCATGCCAAATGGATTGCATGCCTAAAGGAGTAGAAAAGTTGTTTGATTTACAAGAAAAATTTAGGAAACCTGTGAATGCGAAGACGAACAACTCTTCTATGCAATATGAATTGGTGAATTTGGGTACACTTAAAGAGCCTAAGAATGTGAATCTTAGAGTATATTTCTCACCTAGAGAAAATTAGATATTTATCCAACATTTTAAGTATTACAAGGATGTTTTTGTTTGGACCTATAATAAGCTAAAGAATTATGACACCTGAATTATAAAACATGTCATTCCCATGAAACTAGATGTTAAACCATTTTAGAAAAAGCTGAGATTAGTGCACCCCACTCTAGAACCTTTGATCCAGGAAGAGTTGAAGAAATTAATTGACGTCGGGATTATTTTTAAGGTTAAGCATTCTAAGTGGATGGCCAACCTAGTTCGTGTATGGAAGAATTCAAGGGAAATCGGTTTATGTGTGGGTTTTCAAAATTTAAACAAATCTTATGACAAATACATTTACCCTATTCCTCCCATGGAATAGATTTTGCAACTTGTATTTGGTTCTAAAATGTTCTCATTGTTTGAAAGGTTCTTAGATTACAACTAGGTGCTATTGGTTGAAGGTGAATGCTTAAAAACCTCTTTCAGGACAAAGTGGGCTACTTTTGCTTTCCAAAGAATTCCTTTTTTATTGGTGAACGCATGAGCCACATTTTAAAAAAATCATGGACACTGCATTCCATGGATTGATCGGCCACCATGTCATTGTCTATATGGATGATGACACAATATTTTCCAAGTGAATATCAGACCATTTTCATCTTCTAAAACATATATTCGAAAGATGTAGAAAATATGGAATATCACTTAACTTGAAGAAGAGCATTTTTGTTATTTCAAAAGGGAAATTACTAGAACATGTGATTTCTAATTATTGGATATCTATAGAACCTAAATACATAAAATCTATCCTACATATCCCCATGCCTCACAATAAGAAAGTAATGCAATCATTTTTTGGTAAGATTAATTTTGTTCATAGCTTCTATCTGATTTTGCTAAAAAATGAAACCCTTGTAACAAATGATTAAAAAGGATGTTGAGTTCAAATGGACTGTTGAAGAAAATGAATCCTTAAGTAGTTAGGAATCCTTATGTAGTCCATATTTTGAAAAGGAATTTCTAATATATACTTTTTTGTTTGACCATTCCCTTATGATAGTGCTCACTCAGAAAGGAGAGTAAGGGGATGATGTCCAACTTCTTTCATGAGCACTAGTCTACAAGGTGTTGAGCTAAATTACCCTGATATAGACAAATAGGCTTATGCAATCTTCAAAGTGATGAAGCAGTTTAGACCTTACATAATTAAAAATAGGACCAAATTCATCACTCCTTTCCTAGTAGTGAAGTCACTCTTTGTGGAAAAGGATCTGGGAGAATGAAGAGGAAATTGGGTTACAGTCTTCATGAGTATGACTTGGAATTCAAACCAACTACCATTGTTAAGGGTCAAGGCATTTGCAAGTTACTGAAAATCCTACAAAGGAAGAATCTGATGGCTAGGACAACAAGCTATATGTGATAATACTAAAAAAAGATAATAGTCCACATCCCGAGAATTCTGATGCCAGGTTGAGTTGATAATACACTTTCATTGATTACCTTCGATGTGAAAATGTCTTACTACGGTGGGACTTGCACAACGTGCATAATATATTTGTATAAATTTCTTACTCTTCCATTTAAGAACAATGACATCAAAGATAATTTTCCTATGCAAATGAAAATATAAGGCACCTATATTACTGTAAATATGCTTTCGAGTGATATTATTGTCAATATTTAGTTTTAAATGACTAAAGTAATAGCAAATCCTAGAAATTCTATTTAAATTTAAGGAAAGTTATTTAGTTTAAAATGACCAAAGTAATAGCAGATCCTAAAAATTATATTTAAATTTAAGGAAAGTTCAAATGAAATTATCTTTAAATTTAAGCAAAAGTTCAAATTTTGCATGCAGTCTCTAAACATGTAAGCACTGGTATTAAAAAGTTTAAAACTTTCTAATATTCATATTTATAGAAAATGCCTCTTTTCTATATTATTGTTAATATATCTTAGAATGATAGTGTTTTTTATATTATGTTTAAAATTCTCAGAATAAATGAGTATATAATGCAAGAAAACATAATAGTTAAGCAATACTTGTATAACCATAGAAATAATATAGAAACCTTTGCAATATATATATATATATATATATATATATATTTGTTTTCTTAACCAAATGGATCCAACCCTACCAAGTGAGCCTTCACCATTCACCTTAGGCCTCATTACCATGGAGTATGAAAAATCCTTTTATAGGTTTCATGACATGCAATCCCATGTGCACAATACCATGGGCTATTAAAACCATCAACCCAAAAACCACATTCTTTGACCCCCTTTAAACTTGACTTGGAGTAATCACCAACCCCCTTAAAGTTTTAACCGAGCGGAATCACACATGTCTCAACTTTACCTAGTTACTAGGGCCTATAACCCCCATATCACCTAGGCCTACATCTAAAATTTAGAGATGATTCCAAGGGATGCCTCCCCTATATCACCCCATATCACCTAGATATACATATGGAGGTTACCTAAAGTTTTAGGAATCCCACATGTCTCGAATTTACCTACTTACTAGGGCATATAACCCCCATATCACCTAGGCCTACATCTATAATTTAGAGATGATTCCAAGGGATGCCCTCCCCTATATCACCCAATATCACCTAGGTATACATATGGACGTTACCTATGAGTTACTTGATCTAACCAAGTCTTATTCCATGTTCCCATTTATATATAATAAATATTTCAACTTCAAAGTAATATTATAATAAACATTTTCAACTTCAAAGTAATATATATTTTTTAATTGTTGCTATTACACCAATTTCACTTACCCCCGATAAATCATATACTCACTTTCCATTGCTTAACAAGAATATATCCATTCCCTTTATTTTATGTTCTCATCCTCAATTTTTACCATGCCTTTCTAGTTGTAATTTACCATGGTTCAAATACCCATGAACCATCTCAATGCAAGCAACTATACCTTCCAAGGCATTTTCATTTGTTAAAATTTAATACACACATAGATGTATTTCACTTAAATAAACCAAAATAAAACCAAAAAATAACACACATAGAGACACAATAATTAAATTCGTTCACCATGTAGATATGGCTACATCCACAAGAAAGTGAGTTTTCTTTAGGCCCTTCTTAAAACACGACTATGATTGTTACATTATGACTACCTGGGAAGTCCTATATATATTTCATCTCATACTATCAAACATGCCTATATATTTCATCTCATACTATCAAAGATGCCTATAACATCAAGTGGTGTTGGAATCCAATGGGCATCATCCACCGATTCCAAAGAAAGAGTTGTTACCAACACATATCTACACACCCAACGATCGATTTCTAAAATTCTAATGAATTGTTCATAAAAATTATAGGAACTATAACAATCATCTAAATTGGGATTCACAACTCAACAATATCCCACTTGAACTCCGATGCATGCTTCCTGTCGCCATGCTCAAAGATTTTACCTATTTTTCATGGCCTATTGTCACAATTTTACAATACCAAGAGTAGATTTGTGGAACTCCAGCTTCTCTTTTGGAACAACCTTGGTAAATCCATCTCCATGATTAAGACTGGTGTGTATCTTATCCAACCTCATCTTACCTTGTTCGAGGATACTTCAAATAAAATGATATCGTAGATATGCGTGCTTCGTCCGTGAATGGAATGCTTCATTTTTTGCAAAATGTACAACACTATTTCTATCAATGTATAATACAAAGTCCTTTTGTCTACTACCCAATTCAAACAATATCCTATGCAACCAAAACATTTCCTTGGCTCCTTTTGTGATTGCAATATACTTCGTTTCACTAGTGGAAAAAGCTCGCACCACCTTATGTAACCTTGAAATCCATCTGACTACTACTCCTACCAATGTGAACAAATACCTAATTATAAAGTTCCTTCAATCTAAGTCACAAGCCATGTATGAGTCTACATATCATTACAATCGTCCATATTCTCCTTTGAACTTCAATAAATGATCTGATGTGATTTATAGATATCTCTCAAAATTCATTTCATTTGCTGCCAATGAATATTTCCTGGATTACTCATATATCTATTGAACACTCCCACTACTTGGAAATTGTGTGGTCTTGTATGGACCATTGCATACATAAGTCTCCCAGCTACTAAATAATAAGGTGCTCTTTCCATGTATTCCTTCTCTTCAAGTGTCTTGGGACACATCTCAAAACATAACTTGAACTAATTTTATATCCAAAACCTTCTCAATATATTTTTCTTGTGATAGTTTTAATTCTCTATTCTCACTGCCTCTGATCATTTCCATTCCAAGGATTTGATTTGTAGCACCCAAATCCTTGATTGAAAACATCATAGCCAACTATTGTTTTAACTTGATAATTTCATTCTTGCTAGATCCTACAACTAGCATATCATCAACACATATAATAAGAAAAATACAAATTCACCATTATCAAAAGACTTATAATAGACACAGTGGTTAGATTCAAATCTAGGAAAAAAAACAGCCATAAATGAATGAAATTTTAAGTACAATTGCCTTGGATCATATTTCAACCCATACAGACTCTGATTTAATATGCACACCATGTCATTTTTTTCTCAAAGTGTTCTGGTTGGTTCATGTACAACTCTTCCTCGAAACCACAATGCAGAAAAGTTGTCTTGATATCAAGTTGCTCCAACTCTAGGTCACTACTCTAGTAGTGGTCATTTTTACAACTGCTGTAAAAATATCTTTGAAATAAATTCCTTTTTGTTGAGCACAACCTTTGACCACCAACCTGGGCTTGTATCGCTTCTTCCCACCTGCTTCTTCCTTCAAACTATACACCCATTTGTTTTTTAATGATTCCCTCTTTCATGGAAAAGGAACTAAATCCCATGTCTGATTATCCAACAAAGATTTCATCTCATCTCTCATGGTCTCCATCCATTGGTTTTTGTCTTTATCCACAAATGCTTCTTCAAATGTAGATGGTTAACATTAATCACAAAGTAATAAGTATTGAAGGGAATCTGCGTACCTTGTTGAAGGCCTACACTCTCTTGTAGACCTTCTAACTTGAGGGATCTGCTCCTATCATGTACCCTCCTCATGTAGGTTTTGTGACTGAGCATGTGGTTGTATTTGTGGATGAACATGCAATGGTGGTTGTGGATAATTTATAATCACCTTTTATTTGAGCAAACAATTTTTGTTTGTGATGTCTTCTTACAGAACATAATCCTTGACTAATACACTTTGTTTCTGTAGATTTTGTATTACCATGCTATAATATCCTTGCTTCGTATTACTTGCTTGGACACGAGATCCCATATCTATCTAAAAATTATCTTTAAATTTAAAGAAAGTTCAAATTGAGCATGTAATCTCTAAATATATGCCAAAGAGTAGTATTAAAAAATGCTAATGAAATTTACTTGTACTAATCTTCTTCTAAAATTACGCATAAGAGATAACAAATGCTATTTAGTAAACTTTTTCTAATTGAAATGAATATAAAATTTAGAAAATAATAATAATAATAAAACAAAATTGCCTCATTACATAAAGGTCCAATTAAAGGTAAATCATTCTTATGAAAAGATAATAGTTACTTTCTCTAACTATCCTATGATATGTATGATTGATAGCAAAAGTATTGATGAGGCAAAGTAATAAACCACTCTTAGAAATTTGCAAATTTTTAAATATTATATTCAATTAGTGAAATTTAAAATAATATTAATACGTTCCAAAGGATTTATTCTCTATACTAATATCATGTTGATGAAATTTAAAATAATATTAATACGTTCCAAAGGATTTATTCTCTATACTAATATCTTGTTGATGAAATACAATTAAAAATATTTGATCTATTATTATTACTTCACATTGTATGATTATGAAAGAGGAACTAAGACTCTTTCCCAAATTAAGTTTTTATTCCATTTGAAAATCGGAGGGGTATCCTCTTTCTTGGCTTAGAAATCTAGTACCAACTTAAAAATGTGAGGTTAGAAATGACACATTATGAACATTTAACAATAACTATAATTATAGGTAGTTGGCATCTATACATATGATGGAAAAGAAATCTACATCTTAAAATAACCTTAATCAAAACACAATTACACTAATTCCATAAATCTTGATCCATCCTACAAAATAATAATTGCACAAAATGTAATATGACAAGGTTTACTTCTTATGTTCAATTGATTTATTTTGAACAAGTACATTATTCTCATTTTGTAATTTTGTGTTTAAGTGTTTGAAGAATAAATACAATGGATGGTAATAATGGTGTGCATGTAATTATTAATTGTTTATTTGGTGGTGGTGGTGTTGGTGGTGGTTAACGTCCATTGAGATCAAATTTGGTCTATCGAATCTATGCTTCCTTGACACACAGGTAATTCAAAAATCAACCGACTATATATAAGCTAGCATGTTATGCTCAAAAGAAAATAGACCATGCAGGATCGTTGCTTTCCTTCAAAATTGAGTTCCAAATAACTAATCAATTTTAACCCTTCCATCTATAATTCCTACATAGCTTATCCAATTAGTGATCTAAATTTTTCTGACTTCTTGTCCTTCTTGGAGAAATTGGAGCAACTTCATTCTTTGGCGTAGTTGTAGAAGCTTTGTTCCTTTTTCCAACTTTGATCCATCATGTTGATTTATCTTGCTCTTCATGCTTATTAGGCTTGAGAGGTTCTTCTTTCTTTTCACCATGTATGGCTGAAATTAGAAGATCCCCAGGATGGGATTCATTTTCCTTTGACATCTTGAGTGCGGTTTCATCTTTTGAGGAGGTGACATGCACTATTGGCATGCCTTCTATTTGAACTGGAATTTACGACTTATCTTTCCCAACTTCTTCATTTGTAGATACCATACCTAAAAAATATTCATTTTTATGAATGATATAATGTTCTAAATTTTCTCCACTCCACCATGTGGATTTAATGTTTCTAGGTTTAGATTTATACGTTCCTTTTGGGAAATATTTGGTTAGATTCCATGTTTCAAAGCAAAATGCACATTTAAACAATACATTTTCATAATCAAGATTTTGAATCCAAACATAATCGTTGTTGGTTAAATGAATCTTGATTGGGAAACCCTTGCTAAAGTCCATTTCCACACAAATACAGGAAAAGGTAGTCTTGATGTAGCCCCTTGTTTCAAGGTTGCAAAAATAGTGGATTGCCAATAGCCTAAAGCAAAGGAAAATTCCAGAGATGCAAGGGAAGGTTGGGGAGCCTGAACCAGACTGGGACTAAAGAAATTTGGTTTATAGCTAGATCAAAGGAAGGGCTCCAGGGTTTCATAAAAATCCTTGAAATTCCCCACAATGACAAGCCAGAACCTTGAATGACATTTTTCTCTCCAGGAGTACAAAAATCAACAACAAAGAAACCCCAAGAAAAAGGGTAAATAGAATTTTTTTCATCAATAAGGGGTTTCCATACCTTTGAGATCCATTTGTGGAGATCTACCAAATGAGGCTAGAAGCCATTGAACTTGCAAACCATAGCACTTTCGGAAAATATCCTTGCGTCTTCAATAGATTCCACAACCAAAGGAAGAGAGGGGGGTGGGATGGGATTTATTGGAAACACGCAAGCATTGCCTCCTCCTCTTACCATCCGACTGAAGGAAGGGGGGTCCATAGTTGCAAGAGAATATACACAACCCAAGTTTAGCAGTGTGACTTCCTTAACAATGAAACATATGGTTTCCATTGGGTAGAGATTCATGAGAAGGCCTGCAAGGATGGCAACATGCCCTAGGGAAATGTAGAAACAATAGATCCTACAGTATTTAAATAAGGGGAGACATAGTATGACCAAGAAGAGAAATTTAACTTAAGAATCAAATATGAAAATCAATTTAACAATATTTAATTAATAAGATAATTCCTCAGAAACATTAACTCCCTTAACTCTTGTTGGATAAAATTATAATACTCTTAATACAAAAGAAGAAATTATTTGAGAAAAGATATAACTTCTCCTCACCCCCAAAGAAAATAAAATGTAAGAAAACAAGATTCTACTAACAACTTAAACAAAGTGAAAAAAATTGAATATCTCATGAGAAGGATAGAGGATCCTTCAATGGGTACTTGCAAGATAGAATGACTTGATTTCAGATCCAAGTTTAGTCAGCTTCACATGAAAAACTCTCTATGGCCATACAATGAATCTCTAATTGTGTTGGTTGGTAAGATTTTCCTATTTGATTGGCATAATTTCATTTTATGTTGGAAATTTTTTCATGTTATTGGATCGTAAGAAAGATTGGTAAAAGATTCCTTGGACTAAATTAGTAATAAAGACTTCAATCCTTGTGATTCTTTCACTGCTATTTGTTGAAATTTGGTTGAGCTTTGATATTTAATTCTTTTAGATGAAGATGCTTGAAGCAACGAGAAAATTCAATCCATGAAATTCATACACCCATAACACGATATATACCATGGGGAAAATCCTCAAAATTATGAGAACAAAAACACCATCCATTCTTCTCAATATAATATAATGGATAGCAGAGAGTGATTTATTTTACAACATAGAAGATTGCTTTCAGAAGATAAGAGATCACCAAAATTCTTGGTGAAGATACATAAGCAATAAAGAAGAGATATCAATCAGATGTGTGCCCAGCACAACAATACAAGCACGAACAATACTTTGCACAAAGAGAAGTGCCTTGCCTTCAATGGAGAAGATAATTCACGTCACATTGGATTCATCAATCTCGTATAACATATTTATACATTCTTATCTTCTATGTTTAACTTATAACTTTAATATGAACTCGCCCTCAAACTGGATGTATTAATATTGCATGCAAAGGTGCGCCCCACTTCTCATGCTGTGCTTTATCTCACTGAGCTATCACTTAGGATCACCTCTTAACTCAAAGCTTTCCCACTTAGTTAGGTGGTTAACTTAAGTGTCAACATGAAAGTGTCACAACTCACATGTCATCTTTTAGTTTAACATAAGTGTTTTCATGCAATAACACTTAGTTAACTAGATCTTCTTTGTTGTCACTTAGTTAAATCCTTTAACTGAAGTGTCATCTTTGAGTTTAACTAAAGTGAAAACAATTTAGCTAACTAGTACTTCTTGAAGTGACCATTGTGAGTTCTTTAGTTAACTAAGGCATATCTTTAATTGATGCTTTAATTGAAGCATTGATACTTAACTTAAGATTTATAACTAAATCTTTAACAATTCGAGTTCTCTTTAATTAGCTGAAGTGTTTGCATGGGCAATTTCAAATTCTATTGATCTCTATGCTTTATCTTTTATTTCTTTATCTCTTACTGCATGGTCAATATGTGATAACTTTAATTATCCATCACATTACATTATATTAAGAAGAATTATCAGATGATGTGATCATATTATATTATTCCAGACCAAATGATCATATGCTAAAGTAATTCACTTTAGAGGTGATTAATCTCTAAAGGAGACTTAATAGCAATCTGGTGATCATGGTTAATAATATATCACACAACATCAAATGCTTTTAACAAGTAAAGCATGACCTTTATACGGAAGGTCCACCCCTATACTGGAGGTCAATCTCATGGACACCTTTATACAGAAGGTTCACCTCTATATAGTAGGTCCATCTCATGGATACCTTTATGCAAAAGGTTCACAAGATAATAATGACTTGATACACACAAGTCCAAAGCCTTGTCCAACAAGACTTTACAACATCATTATTAATTACCTCTATATGGGAGGATCAATATTTCCTACACAATATTGGTTCAGAGAATGTATCCTGATGCTCTATATTTAACACCCCCTCTTAGCGAGGGAGGCATTCTTTGACATACCAAGCTTGTATTGGAAGTACCTGAACTTTGTCATTGACAGAGGCTTTGTTAACACATATGCAATATGATCATTAGTAGCAATGTACTGAATTTTCAGTGTACCTTTCTGGACCATGTCTTGAATGAAGTGATACTTTATTTCAATGTGCTTCGACTTGTCATGAAACACTGGGTTTTTGGAAAGCTTGATGCAACTCTGATTGTCACACCTAATAACGGTAGGTTCAAGCTTTTCACCGAACAACCCTTCAAGTAGCTTTCTGAGCCACACTGCTTCTTGGCAGGAAACACTAGAAGCTATGTATTCTACTTCGGTAGTGCTCTGGGATACAGAGCTTTTCTTCCCACTGGACCAAGATATCATAGTTGATCCTAGGCTATAACTGTATTCAGATGTGCTCTTACGATCCTGTTGATGCCTCGGATATCGTAGCATCAATCAGAAAGGGATTCTCCCCGAGAGATGGTCCCAATTATACTATCTCCCGTTTGGTGTAGGGAATCCGTCCGGTTAGCGGTTCCGGCAACCGTGGTTTTTTGGACTTTAAATCCGATCTTACCGGTTATGGCCCGATCCACCTTTCTTTTGGGTTTTTATGTCTTTTATATGAGATGCAAGTGCCTAAATTAATCTGAATGCAATTAAAACAGATCTGAGCCTAAAACTGGAACAAATCTATCTATCCATGCAGGGAACACGCTAAAGGGAAGAGCAATCAGCTGTAACAAGTATCGTAAACCAAGAATAGATAGCTATTATTTCTCACAACCAAAGCTACAGCAAGATACAGATCTCGAGAAGATAGCTTCTCATTCAACATGGAACGCGTCTATTGCTCATAAACAGAAGAAATCAAATGAAGAAACAGATCTGAAAAGAAACTTTAAGAACGCATCTATTAGTCATAAACAGAAGAAAGCAAAATTATTTAATCTATGTAACAAGAATAAAGAAACAGATCTAGATGTAACAAAACTGAAATTAAACTCAAAGATCCCTGCAAGGAGCAATTTAAAGGCATGAACAATGAGCCACGTGCATTATCCTGAAGAAAGAACAGTTAGCCATTCGATCTAGACAAAGAAATCTGCAGCAATATATTTCATTGTTCACAAAATGGAGAGAACGCATGCACAGCGAGGAGCAAAATCATTAATGCAAAGAAATAATTCAGATGTCAAGAATAATCTCACATTACTGAACCGCAGTCATTAGAATAGTCCAATATAGAGCAATCCAACGTCCCAGGCAAAACGTCCATCTCCCGTGGCTTCTATTAGAAAATTCAATTTACAGACACGATACAAGATAGCTCATATCGTTTGCCAAAATTTTCATTCCCTGCCAAAAGTCCTTTCTAATCTTTCCTAGATTCTATTTATAGCTACAAATTTGCCCTTTGGGCTGACACCTAGCATTCTCCACCTGTCATTTACCGGAATTTTCACTATAATCGACCACCAAAATGCCCACTTCCTTTACAAAAATATTTTGACAAAATTAGGGACAGCTGTCCCATGGCTTACGCCTTACATATTCAAAATATACATAACAGAAAATTTGCCAACCTCAAAGCTTTCCCTGCTGGGCACGTGTCTAGCTGAAAAGAGTGGTTCGACTGAATTCAGCCTCTTCATTCCTGTGCGTGAGCTTCTCCTGGCAAAGGGTCGCCTAAGTTAACTGTCACTGAGGCTGCCTGGGAAGAGGCCCTCGAATCCCCTGCTGATGCTCCTGCTGTTGCTACAGCTTTCCTGTCCTCCTCTGCTATGTAGCTGTGCCACACACCTGTGTCCCTTATGATTATGTTTGCTGCAGCAGGGAACAGGATTTTCTGAGAAGTCACATTCTTCCCGAGCTCTGTTTTGATGCTTTGTACTTCTGCTTCAGCAACTTGATGCGCTTCCTTCAGCAGATGGTTGTGAAGTGTTGATGAACCGATGTAATGCTGGAGATCATCCATGGCCAGGATATCAATCCTTTTTACATACTCCATCTGGACGCCTAGCTCTTCTTTCAGTTGAGACAATCGCTGCTCCTTTTCCGGGAAGTCCTCTAGGGTCTGAGGGAAACTCAGTGTGCAGTTGTCATGGACTTCTTTGAGCTTTTGGTATAGGTTGTTGATCCTATCTGTTGTCCTCTGCACGCTGGTTATCAGCTTATTGGCACAGTTCCTGCCAAACTCCAACAAGGCTATATCTTCATTAAAATATTCCACGGCCTTAAAAGGAAGATGCGGGGGGAAACCTCCTTTCCCTTCTCTCCATGCCATCTGACTTATGACATTTGCCTTGACACGGGTATTCTTAGCTTTGAGCCTGTGGGCTTCCGCATTAATCTCTTTTAGCCTGACCACCATGGCCTTGAGTTTGCATACATCTTCAGTGATTAGCTCTTGGGAGCCATACCCTTGCTGTAGGATATTGCATGACAGCTCGTGGAAGGGAGATAGGTCTAAGGTCCTGCTCTCTGCTTGCTCTAAACACTCAGCTAATGCTTGCTTGTCTGCTTCTAGCAGAGATGCCTTTTCTTTTGAACCATTCTTCTCTACTTCCACAATCATCATTTGAAGTGTTAGCTGGTCCTTTTCCTCCTCCAGCTGGCTGTACTTGTTTGACAGCTCCTTATGCTCAGCGTACAAGCAATTATATTTGTTTACTGCCAGATCTCTTTGGGCTTGCTCATTAGCCACATTTTGTTGCAGCGTGCGTGCTCTCTTCTTTGTCAATATATTTTCTTTGACTATACCGTCTACATTGGCAAATGATGCCTTTGCTGTTGCTATAACTGCGGATGCCATAGCAATGGGATCTTGATCCGTGTTTTGCATGACGGTGACCTCCCGGTGAGTAATAATGTCTTCATGGAAGGGACTTTTAATCCTCTTTCCTGATGGGGTGTATGGGACAATTGGTCGGTTTATGATGTCTATGTCCTCTTCCATAGGTGGGGTCCGGACTTCCTGAGCAGGGTCTACTCCTTCCTTTTGGGTACCAGTGCCACCTGCTTGAGAGGTGTCTATCTCCATGTCTTGGACACCGGACCCACCTGCTTGGGCATCTTCCCTTGTCTTCAATTCTTCTTCCGCCTTCTTTTCTGCCTCAGCCTGCTCAGCTTCTTTCTTCTTTTGGGCTTCTTCAGCTTCTTTCTGCAGTCTTTCATTTTCAGCTTCTTGCTGCTTTCTTGCTTCCTCGGCTTCCTGCTGTAACCTTGCCTCTTCTCTTAATCTGAGCTCTTCCTGAGCTCGGGCATCCTCAGCTTCTTTCTCCTTTTGCTGGACGGTCTTCTGGGCCTTGGTTGAGCTAGAGCCCGCTCCAGTACCTTGGCGATAGATCCGTAGCTCAGTCATGTTGTTGATGCCTCTGAATGCTTCCTCCTCGGCATCAGGGTAGTGGGAGTATTCGAAGTGAGCATAGTTCCCCTTGCAATGCTCGGCCACTTTACCCTTTCTGTCGTTCCTGTGGAAGATGACCTCACCGAAGTGGAAGGCCTTCAACTCTTGAACAAACTCATTGGCCGGGGCAACCCCTGAAAACTTGTAAGCGCCGATGCAGAAAGGCAGAGGGGGAAAGGAAGCCTTGTGCTGCTTGTGGAGCAATGCTCCAACTCCATCCAAGAAGAGTTGTCTTATTGCTTCCTTCAGCACCACGTAGTCTGTGGCATACTGCGGCAATATGTATGGGGGCTTAGTCCCTCCAAACATTCTCAGGTAGGTACCTTGTTCTGAAAAGTAAAAGTCCCCATACTCCTCAAGGACTTCCAAAGCATTTTCTGACAGGCAACTTGGTTCTTCCTTAAACATTTTCTCGTATAGGGGCATGATGAACCCATCACAGATGAGTTTGTAGATGGGCTTGTAGTTCTGAGCCCACAACATCTTGAATGCGATGTAGACCGGGGCGATGGCCCTATCCCATGTACAACCCAATTTTGGGAACTCTATCTTGGCCAAAATACAATCTATCAGATATGAGGACATGAAGAATTCAGCCTTCTTCAAGGCTAGCCCTGGCTTAGCAGTACTTATCATCGAGGCCAGACTATCTGACAGGATAGTGGCCCAGTCAAACACTGTTCCCTGAAATGCTACATAATGAATGATAGGGACCCACTGAATCTTGTATACTGTGCCATCGGGCATGCCAAAGATTCTGCACAGCATCAGGGCAATCAATCTATACGGGGCTCTTAGATTCTGCACGTCATACTCATCATTCCCTTTTTTTCTCAAATGCTTCCCTGCCATCAGCAGCTTCTTGGCCATCTCGATGTTGTTCATCTGGCTTAACCATTCATCAGTCAGAGCTTGCTGGACACGGGGAAATCTGTAGGCTGCCGCAAGATATGCGGGTTGGAATGAGGTGATAGCCACTTTCCCTCTATCATTTATCACTCTTCCTTCAGCATCGGCATGTTGGAGTATCCATCCGATTACTTCAGCACAGGGGAACAGCTCAGGGCGGGGTAGCGGCTCTAGTTATGCCTAAGGCTCTGATATTTTGATAGATTGGTGCTTCCTCCAGCAACATATCTGGGATTTCTTGGTCCCTGATCATTCTATATATGTCATCCCATCTGATTTCTGGAGGGATACCAGTGGTGCACTTAGTGTCCTGGAGCGAGGTTTCAATCTTGAGAGGGGCAGGCTTCTTTTCTGTCATCTTCGCCTTCTTCTTACCGGTTTTCGGCATCTTGTCTTATCCCTGATGGCACCCATATACAATACATCATCATTTTGAGCAACATACTGTGAGGTTTTAACAGAAAGCATCATTGTTTTGATAATATATCAAATAAGATAAGTACAATGAAGCTGTTACTATTTCAATACGAAACATAAATTGAAGCACTTGAATCTCTTCAAATGATGGGATTGGGATGCTTCTGAGGGGATAGGCTGTGTTGCGGAAGCCAGTGGTTTTCGGCTTGATAGGCGAATTGCGGAAGCCGTTGGTTTTCGGTTCAGCCCTGCGGAAGGAGGTGTCTTTCGTTATTATTGCGGTTGGAAAGGCTAAAGGCGGGAGACTCGGGTTGGAGGGACTTTGTGACGACACGGGAGATCCGCTCGCACTTTCGACTCGATGAGGGCTTCGAATATTATTGTCACGCACGGCCTTCGCCGAGGTGCCCTATGAGAAGTCCTAATCCGGGCGGGGTGACGGCGCCGGGATATACTGACGGGAAGTGCTAGGGCGGCCATGGCTTCAGGTTTCGGCTCGCGCGGCTTGAACGTTCACGGGTTTTGAATGGGACAATGGCGGCTGAGACCAAGTTTTACCTTGGGTAGAGGGCGTGGAAGGGCCCAGGGTTTTAAGTCCTGAGCTTACGGCCAGGGACATGGAAAGCCCATGGGGCTTCGACAGATTCTCCCAAAACGAGGGGCGCGGCCCGGGGTTTAAAATGGGACACGATTAACCGCCCGCACTTACCATCACTACTCAATAATAAAATTTTAATGCTTTAACCAATGCCTATGATGATATTGTATGACGAAAATTCCTTTCAACTGTATCTGACGGGTAAAACATAGCCCTTTACGGGTGTTTTGCCCGTCAAAATCCCACTAAAACCCATTGTTTTCCCACAAAAGATACCCCAATGGCGAAATTCCAGGTTAGAATCCTACCTGGCACCGTGGGGATCGCTTGAGCGAGGTGGCCGCGAGGACGGATGAGCGAGGTGAGCTGGAGCGATTTGCACGGCGTCGCACGTCGTTCGCCAATTCGAAAACAATGGTGCATTGGTTCGAGCCCTTTCCGTATTTTATAAAAACGGGCACGTGTGGGCATTAAGGTTGGTGGTTGGCGCCATTAGAATGTGGCTTAAATATGCCGCCCGCCGCGGTCATGTCAAAATACCTCGATTTCCGTGCGACCGCCATTCACGGAACCAGATTGCGAATCGTATCCGCCGTTGCGGAAGGGTTCAATGAAAGTTCCCGCCGTTTCGGGGCGCATCGCGGAAAGGAAACTCGAAGCCTTCCGCGAAAGACCCCCCGCGTTGCGGACGAGTAACGCCAAGGCTCCCGCCCCTTTCGGGAGCTATTTGCGAAAGCTTCCGCAAACCAAAAACTTTCAAAGTCTCGTTGATTTTCGGGAAGGTATGACGAAGGCTCCCGCTAGTTTCGGAATGCTATTGTGAATGGATTCCGCCGTTTCGGAAGGAAGACTTGAAGGCTCCCGCATGCTTTTTCGAAGTTTTTTCTAAGTCTCTTCGGGCGAATTAGACGAACAGCTCCCACCATTTCGGGAGCAAAACTTATACTCTTCCGCACAGTTTCCCGGGATCGTTTCGAAGTCCTTTTCCGAGCGGTTTAAGCGATTAGGTTCCGCCGTTTCGGGAGGGTAGCCCAAAGGCTTCCGCGGTTTCAGGAGCAAAGGCTGAAGGCTCTCGCGATAGTTTCTTTGAAAAAAAACTAAGTTCTTTTCATAGCTTCGGAAGGGAATCGTGAATTCTTCCGCGGTACTTATGCGGATGGCTTCCGCTGTTTCGGAAGGAAGACTTGAAGGCTCCCGCAAATCTTAAACATTGAAAAAGTTTCCAAGTGTTATTTACTTCGGAAGGCTTAGACGGGCGGTTTATGAGAATGGCCTCCGCCATTTCGGGAGCAAAACCGGAAGGTTTCCGCAGAGTTTCAACCAAAAATTCCAGATCCTTTTCGGGAGATTGAGACGAATGAGTCCCGCTATTTCGGGAGCAAATGATGAACGATCCCGCTGTTTCGGGAGCCAGACTTGAATCGCTCCGCCGTTTCGGCAAGGTTTCACCAACGGTTTTTGCAACTTATGGCCAAAAACTAAGATTCTTTTCGGAGGGATATCACGGCGGCTTCCGCCGTTTCGGGCGGTTTCGCTGAATTCCCCCGTCGTTTCGGCGGTATTGTTCCATTGTTCCGCAGTTTTCTAATCGAAAGAAAAAATCTAAGTCCCTTCGGGAGATTAAGGTGAATGAGCCCCGTCATTTTGGGAGGAAAACTGGAACCCTTCCGTGGTTGCGGAAGGATTGAGCGAAGGGTTCCGCCGTTTCGGGAGTCATTACCCAGTGGCTACTTGAAAAGGTTGGACATTTGGCTTCCGCAGCTTCGGGGAGATAGCCCGAATTATTCCAAAACGTTGGGGAAAAATCTAAGTTCTTTTGACTCTTCGGGGAAAACATGGAAGGATTGATGGCAAGATGTTCAGCAGGGAAGTAAAACCTTATGTTGAAAACAGAGCTGATGGCTAGGATGGCTTCTCAAGCAAACTTTCTGCAAAAACAAAAAGGAGGGCCCCCAATATGTACAAAATTTTGGGGAGGGGTGTTGCCGCAACAACAGATCCACAATGCTTCCTCCCCAGTTTGAGTCTGTATAACCAAGTAACATGACTCTTCCACTGGAGGAATATCTGAGTCCATATGAAATTGTACCATGAAGGTACCTAAGCACATGCTTAGCAGCTGCCTAGTGTCTGTGTCTCGGATCAGACATAAATTGACTCAGAATGCTCACAACATAACATATACCATGCCTTTAATGTATCAAGTACAGTAGTGATCCTATAACCTATCTATACAAAGTGGGATCTACTGGACCTGATCCAGATCCGAAATCATGAAGTTTCCTCAAATTGGAAACAATCGGAGTAGTCATAGATTTGCAATCTATCATGCCAAACTTGCGTAATATATCCACACTCTACTTCCCCTGAGATAGAAAAATTTCACCTTGTCTTTTCCAGATCTCAAGGCCAAGAAAGTAGTTCATTATACCTAGTTATTTCATCTCGAACTATGAGGTGAGATCCCTCTTGCACCAAGCAATTAGATGTTCCTCTCTAGTGAGAAACAAATCATCAACATACAGAACCAATATCAATGGTTGGTTCTTCACTACTTTGAAGTACAAATTTGGATCAACTTCACTCTTACAGAAACCGAGTTTCTGAAGGTAGCTATCAATTCTAGAGTACCAAGCTCTAGGGGCTTGCTTAAGCCCATATAGAGATTTCTTTAGCTTGCAAACATAAGAATCCTTCCCATCTACCACAAATCCTTCAGGCTGCTGAATATAAACCTCTTCCTCAACCTCACAATTGACAAAGGTCATCTTCACATCCATCTGGTGAATTTTCCATCTTAGAACAGATGCAAGTGCAATCATTGCTAGGATTGTTGTGTACCTTGCCACAAGGGAACATGTCTCATCATAATCAATGCCTTCTTTCTGAGAGAAAACTCTAGCAATGAATCTAGATTTATACTTTTATTGCCACCATCAACAGCATGTGTTATCTTGTAAAGCCATCTAGAAGTCACAATGGACTTCCCATCATGTTTGGGAACAACCTCCCAAACATTATTTTTTAGTATAGAGTTGTATTCTTATGACATTGCATCTTTCCAAACTTGTTTCTTTGCAAATTTTTCATATGAGGATGGTTCTGAATCACTGATGTGACTCATCAGTGAAACATACCCTGAATATATGTCAGGTTTCTTGTGCTCTCTGGATGAGCCTGCTGGTGCTCCATGTTTCTCTGCATTTTGTAATATGTATCGACACCAAGCATATCTTCTTTTAGTGGGAGGTTCATCAAGTGACATCTCAACCAATTCTACTAGTTCTACAAGAGCTAGTGAATCTAAGGTATCTTCTGATTTATCCCTCTCTAACTATGAACGGGGAGAATCAGACTCGAGATCCTCCATCTCCAAATCACATTGAATCTCTTTTGATATTTTGAAAGCAGCTTCCTCATGGAAGGTAACATCTCGCCTGACTTTAATGTGTCTCTCACTAGATACATATATTCAGTATGCTTTGGATGACTCGCTATAACCCACAAAGGTTCCTTTTTGTCCAGAAGGCTCCATCTTTGTTCTCTTTTCTTTCGGTACATGAATGTATACTAGGCTCCCAAAGATCCTCAAATGTGAGATTCCTGGCTTCTCACCGGTAAACACTTCTTATGCCATCTTCTCATCTATAATGGCATGCGGGCTTCTATTCTGGATCTACATAGTTGTACGTGTGGCTTATTCCCATAATGAGGTAGACATATCTTGATCATGCATCATGGCTTTTGCAGCCTCACATATGGTTCTATTCTTTCTTCTGGCAACCCCATTTTTCTAAGGGTTGTATGGTATTGTTAACTATCTATATATTCCTGCATCACTACATATCTCATTAAATGCATGTGAATCAAATTCACCTCCATTATTAGACCTTAATGCACGGATGTGATTTTCTTTTCGATTTTCAACTAGGGCTTTAAACTCTTTAAATATGCTAAGAGTTTCACTTTTAGCCTTGATGAAATAAATCCATGACTTCCTAGAAAATCATCTATGAACAATACATAACATAAGAAGCCACTAATGGAGGGGGATGACATGGGACCACATACATCAAAATGTATTAAATCAAAAATCCTTTTAGGTCTATTAGAACTGCTAGAAAATATTTTATTAACATTCTTCCCGAGTGCACAACCCCGACATACACTATCATGCTCAAAATCAAATATGGGCATACCTTTTACCATATTTTGGAAAGCATTCAAGTTGATTGGCTTTCACTAGATAAGATTCATGTTTCTATTATCCAAGAAATTAGGAAAAGAATGATTCATTTCCTGTAGGATAAGAATTGCTCTAGTAACAAATTTCATCTTGCCAATTGGGAAAGTATGTCTACTCCAAAAAACATGGGTGGGTGGGGTTTGAATAATTGGGACTGGTTCATCTATGCTCTTATTTTAAAAAGCATTTGGAGGGGATTATTTGGGTCATGAATCTAGAGTGAAGTACTCAAAGATAAATATATAAAGAGAACTTTAGTAGCGGATTGGATAAGGAAGTCGATCAATACTTTTGCTAATGATTCTATTATTTGGAGGGGGTTTGTAAGATATTTTCCTTGGATGGGAGCATAGCTCTCTTGTAAGGTTGGTAATGGATTATAGTTATATATTGGCATTGAACCATTTTTGGGTGCGTAAATTTTTTATGTAATTTATGGCACTTTTCTAAATTATTTCGAGGATTTAAATATCCAAGTTTTGCATCAAGTTAAAAGAATTAGATCTTCTGGTTCATCCTACTCTAATTAGATTCTTGCTTTTGATTGGGAATGTTTGATGAAGTTGCAGAGTGTTGGAATATTCTCACCATCATCATTTATATTTACATGCATTGCATGCATGCATACTACAAGCATCCCGTCATCAGTATGGTAGTATCCCAGCACCTAGTGCTTATTTTTGAGCCCATAGGATCCTGTTTTTGCTCAGTATTATCCCTCCTAGCCACCGATGCGCCCTTGTTTCCATCACTGGAGTACAACTGCGCCATCTTCCACTGATTTAGGAGATATATCAATCAGTTCCATGATTTGGTGGTCAGTTCCTTGACTTGAGGACTGATAACTGAGTTAATTGACTGTAGTTCTTAGATGGACTGCTACATAGACTAGAGTAGCTCTACTTGACCACTGAAAGTTAGACTACGCCCTCCTTGGAGTCTCCTTCCCTATATTTTTGCTCACATGCATCAGTCAGACTCAGTTAGACTCACATTGACTGATCTTTCACTATATGTGACTAATACCACTGATTGGGTGATCTCTCCAATGAAGTCCAAGCCATGCCTTGAGGAGAATTTGAATCACCTTCACTGATATAGAATTCATTCTATTGTATTGTCATATTTTTTCTAGGTTACAACTGATGAATGTATCAACACCAATTTCTCACATTCTTTAAGTTTCATGTGTGAACTTTGATCATCTTCTGTCTATTCTTCTCTGCAATTCTTTGAGTGAAATTGTGAGGTTTGTGGAATCTAAAGTGATCTCTTGTGGAATTTCAAACGGTATCAGAGCTTGTTACAGCTATTCGAATTGCAGAAGTTGCAGCAGTTGCAACAGTTTATTGAACATATTTTTTCAGTAGAGCACCAGAAGCCTCTGGCTTTCCACAGCAAATCTTAGTGACATGGCATTGAATCCACTTGAGCAATCCTATGGGGTCTCTCTAGGTGTGAATCATATGGATAAAATTGCTCATTGTCCTAAAGCAGTGTTCTTTAGAATTTGCAACAAACCTCGAGCCAAATTTCCTTGTTTTATTGCAGTTTATTCCATCTTCAGCAGATTCGAATTCAGTAGCTACTATGGATCTCAAACTCACCTCCTTCAACTATTTCAAATGGAAATCCAAAATGGACATCTTCATGAAGAGAAAAATCCTTTTCAGAGTGTTGAATGGGACAGCATTCAAACCCACTGGTGCTACTCGGAAATCCAAATATCTTGATAGACTTGATGAAGCAGTTGGACTGCTACTCCTTAGTATTTTCGATGATCTACACTTTCATGTCATTGGTCTCAAAACTCCCAAGGATATGTGGACCAAGATCGAAACTCTGTTTGGGAAGAAATATGATTTGAAAGGGAACCAATTGGAAAATGAGATTATCTCTCTGAGACCCAGCAATTTCGACTCAATCAATGAGTTCTTTACCAAGTTCAAAAATCTGGTTTCACAGTTGAAGTCATATGGAATAGAAAAAGAAGACAAGTAGCTTATCCTTTCCATTATGTCAAAATTGGGTCCTGATTACTGAGTTTTTGTCTCCACCTTCCAATCAGCGAAGCTATCCATTCCAAATTGGAAAATTCCCACTCTTGAAGCTTTCATACAGTTTCTCTCAAAAGAGAAAGACAAACTAGTGCAAATGGGAGTGATCAAACCAAGGATGGATTCAGCACTTGCAACTGCAGAAGGGAAGAATGCGAATGGCAGAGGGAAGAAAAAAGTTAAATAAAATAATTCGAATGAGCATAAGCCAAGAGAGGCTCCCTATTAGTCAGAAGGGGCTTTGAATTCTAACGGAGGAAAGCAAACTCAAAAGGAGAATTCCAAATGTCCCTATTCCAACAGGGGCTTCCATCCTGAGAGTGATTGTATGAAGAAGACAATAAATCTAATGGATCAACTACAAGAGAAGAACAATCTTCCAGTACCAGCAAATGCTAGAAGAAAAGTTGATCAAAAAGATGAGGACAAGGAGAGGTGTCATGCACTCATGGAAGGAACTTCAAAGGACTCTTGCTTCATCATTGATTCTGGAGCATCCAGACACATGTCTGCTTGTAATATCTTTTATGATTTTGAATCCACATTTTTCCCTTCATTCTTGATGGGAAATGATTCTGAGGTCTCCTCTAAGGGGATTGGAAGGATCAACATTGAGCATGGGTATTTCAATGATGTACTCTATGTTCCGACTCTTGCAGAAAATATTCTTTTTGTCTACCAAATGACTCATACAAAAGTACCCAAGAAGGTCATCTTCACTCCTAATGAGGTCAAGATATAAGATATATCAACTGGAAACATCACTGTAAAAGGTATTGTTGATCATCATTTGAAACTCTATGAGTGTTCTCCCTTCCTACCTTACTCAAAATCGAATGCATTGCTCACACATGCAAATGAAGAGAGTAGACTTTGGCATGAGAGAGGTGGGCACCTCAACTACAAGTACTTGCAAGACATGCACAATCAGGAAACGGTTGAAGGACTACCCAACATCAAGTTTTCTAAAAGCACCTATAAAGGTTGCTTGATGGGAAAGCATCCAGAGCATATGTTTGAGAAAGGGAAGGTGAGGAGAGCCTCTTAACCTCTTGAACTGATTCACAGTGATATTTCAGGACCACTTCCTCATCTAATCCTGAACAAAGCAAGGTATATCTTAAATTCCATTGATGACTATTCTAGATTCAGTTGCGTGTAATTTCTTAAATTGAAATCAGAAGTTTTTGGATACTTTAAGTTCTTCGAAGCTTCTCTAGAAAAGTTCTCTGACAGGAAGATCATGGTCCTCCGCACTAATAAAGGAGGAGAGTATGTAAAGAGTGAGTTCCAATCCTTTTGTGCAGATGAAGGTATAGAGATGCAACATAATGTTCCCTACACACCACAACAAAATGGTGTTGTAGAGAGAAAGAGCAAAACCTAGAAACAGATGGCAACCTGCATGATAGAGTCTAAAGGATAACATCCTAGTCTTTGGGCAGAAGTTGTTAACTGTGTTTCTTACCTTCATAATAGAGTTCCTCACAAAGAAATACAAGGTAACACTCCTTTCGAATCATGGATGGGATACAAACCTGATGTATCTCATCTAATAGTATTTGGAATCTTGGGCTAGGATTCCAACAGAGAAAAGGAGAGCCTTGGAGCCACAGAGTAGAGAGTGTATTCTTGTTGGTTATGCACTCAGTGAAAATGAGTACAAACTTCTAGATCTATCCACTATGCATACATTTCTTGAGAGAAGTGTATAGTTTGAGGAATGGCCACTGCATGATGCTCATCCTGTTGTTGAAAACAGCTTTCCAACCACACCTCACTGCTTATTGAGCAAGATAGCAAAGCATCCTCTTATGAAAGTTCATATTCTGACTCGAAAAGTGATGAAGAGTGAATGCTAGATCCATATACACAAGAACCTGAAGATTTAGCACCTGAAAGTTAAGATGAACGAATTCTAGATCCAGATCCACAAGAACCTGCAGATCTAGCACTTGAAGATCCAAATCGAATTCCTAGATGGCTACCACAACTCTTAGATCTGTCGATGATATTGTTGGCGATCCACTTGGCCCAAGAAGAACCAGATCTGATTTTTAGAACGAAAGGTTTGCACTTTCCCACACAGATCCATTCCTTTATGATAGATGCTTTCTCAGTAAAGAATGTCACTTACCTCCTCTTGCGGTGAGTGATGCACATGCTTTATTAGCTTTTTATAGTCTATCTTGAGGGGGGGATTTCTTCCCACTGGGTTTTCCCTCTTTCCTCACATTTTTATTTAGATTGTTGTACGGGGTGACCTTTCGTCTTTGTTACTAGGTCCCTATTCTTTTAGTTCTACTTCCTCATAGTCTAGCTTGGGGGTGTGTTGGAATATTCTCACCATCATCATTTTTATTTGCATGCATGCATTCAGTCATCAGTATGGTAGTCTCCCAGCACCTAGTGCTTATTTTTGAGACCCTAGGAGCCTGTTTCTGCTCAGTATTAGCCCTCCTATCCACTGATGTGAGCTTGATTCCATCGCTGGATTAAAATTGTTCCTTCTTCCACTGATTTAGGAGATCTATCAGTCAGTTCCATGATTTGGTGGTCAATTCCTTGATTTGAGGACTGATTACTCAGTTAACTGTCTGTAGCTCTTAGATGGATTGCTACAGAGACTAGAGTAGCTATACTTGATAACTGAAAGCTATACTTCTCCCTCCTTAGAGTCTCCTTCCCTATATTTGTGCTCACATGCATCAGTTAGAATTAGTTAGACTCACATTGACTGATGTTTGACTATCTGTCACTACTACCATTGATTGGGTGATTTCTCCAATGCAATCCAAGCCATGCCTTGAGGAGAATTCAAATCACCTTCACTGATATCGAATTCATTCTATTGTATTGTCATATTTTTTCCAGCTTACAGTTGATGAATGTATAAACAACAATTTCCACATTCTTTGAGTTTCATGTGTGAATTTTGATCTTCTTTCTATTCTTCTCTGCAATTCTTTGATTGAAATTGTGAGGTTTGTTCAAGGTAAAGTCATCTCCTCTCATGTAATTTCACATGGTATCAGAGCCTGCTACAGCTATTCAAATTGCAGAATTTGCAACAGTTGCAACATTTTATTGAACATCTATTTTTAAGTAGAGCATCAGAATCCTCTTGATTTCCATAGCAAATCCTGGAGCCATTGCATTGAATTCACTAGAGAAATTGGGTCACTCTAGGAGTGAAGGATCCAGATAAAAGTGCTCATTGTCCTAAAGCAGTGTTCTTTAGATTCTACAACAAACCTCCAGCCAAATTTCCTTGTTTTATTGCAGGTTATTCCATCTTCATCAGATTTGAATTGACTAGCTACTAAGGATCTCAAACTCACCTCCTTCAACTATTTCGAATGGAAAGCCAAAATGGACATCTTCTTGAAGAGAAAAATCCTTTCCAGAGTGTTGAATGGGACATCAGTCGAACCCACTGGTACTACTAAGAAATCCAAATATCTTGATAGATTTGATGAAGCATTTACACTGCTAGTCCTCAATATTTTCGATGATCTACACTTTCATGTCATTGTTCTCAACACTCCCAAGGAGGTGTGGACCAATCTCGAAACTCTATTTGGGAAGAAAGATGATTTGAAAGGGAACCAAATGGAAAATGAGCTTATCTCTCTGATCCCCAACAGTTTCAACTCAATCAATGAGTTCTTTACCAAGTTCAAAAATCTAGTTTCACAGTTGAAGTCATATGGAATAGAGAAAGAAGACAAGTAGATTATCCTTGCCATTATTTCGAAATTGGGTCTTGATTACTTAGTTTTTGTCTCCACCTTCCAATAATAAAACCTATCCATTCCAAATTGAAAAAATTCCCACTCTTGAATCCTTCAAACAGTCTCTCTCAAAAGAGAAAGACAAACTAGTGGAAATGGGAGTGATCAAACCAAGGATGGATTCAACACTTGCAACTGCAAAAGGGAAGAATGTGAATGACAGAGGGAAGAAAAAAGTTAAAGAAAAGAAGTCGAATGAGCATAAGCCAAGAGAGGATCCCTATCAGTCAGAAGGGGCTTTGAATTCTAAGAGAGACAATAGGATGGGTGGAAAATCATTGTTACACAACCAATTGCTTGGATATTCTTTGTTTAAAGATAAGTATTCTTTTGCATCTCATGTGCAATGATTTTTAACTTATATGCCTGTGATATTTATGCCTATAAATTACATGATGTGTGTGTGTGTATTGAGATTATTCCATTGTGTTTTTTTTTTTATTTACATGTCTGCACATGCATTTTGGCTATATAAATTCGTAATTTTGGTTGTGGGGTGGAATTTAGAGGCCCTGATTTAGCTAATGTCCCCTCCTACTGGTCAGATTGAGGGATGGGGATGTTTCAAAGTGGTATCAGAGTTTCTAGTTGTAATACCGGAGCTGTATGGGTCGAGACTGTGAAGTTATGGGAAAATATGAGTTGCAGATGAAATACTACTGTAAAGTTCGAGTTCTATTAAATGACAGATAGGGCCAAAGTTAATTTTGTAACAAACCTTTTCCCTCAAATTAAAATCTCATACAAACTCAAAATTTTAATATTTTTGGTAATTTTATGTGGACCCCTCCCATGCCACATGGACGAGTGACATTGAGGAGCCATCTGGGAAGAAGGTATGATGTGGACCCGCCACATCATGCCCCCATATGGGTAATCATAGACGATGAAGTGTGGAGGTGGGTGCAAATATGACTTTCGATTGTTAGGGAAAATCAACGATTGCAATGGATAGCACATAAGTAATATGCACAGAGATTAATAGAGGGTTGGAGAATCTCTGGTCATTCAATGGATAGGAATATCGACGGTGATGGCTCGCGGTGCCTTGGGAAAGTGCATGGTGGTTAACAATGGGCAGGCGGATATCTGACCATCGGATCTTACATAAGATCAACGGCCCAGAACTATCATAGGCCGATAAAGTGCACGATAGATAAAACGAGATGATGGGCACATTGTGCCCAAAACCACTTGGGGCGTATATCAACTTTTTATTGATTGCACCTCCCCAAGGGTTTTTTTCCAAAACCGCTTAATGGGGGTGCATTACCGCTTGTGGTAAAAGGGAAAACCGCAAACACACTCCTGCTCAAGGTCGGATGGGATGGCAGCATTGTGAATTGGTGGCTGGTAGAAGGTGACATGGATAAGTCACAGGGTGACTTGTCGGATATGTTCAACACCTCAGGAGGGACGTGTCAGGCCACGTTAGGACCTTTCTGGGTCATCAAAAACTGTAGTTTTATTATGCGCTAGATTGCGCGAAATTGAATCATTTACAAAAAAAAAAATGAGGGTACTACGCTTGACCTACCCTACAACGACGTAGGGAGGAGAGTCTCCCTACAATGGCGTAGGGAGGCCGCAAGGGGGGAAGTCCCCTTGACACCCATTTTTTTTAATCAACCAAGTTTGATCCATATTGCAGTTGGAATTTTTGTTGAATTCCAACATCAACTGCGACAAGTCATTGAGGTCGACACAACTTCGACAAGTTCCTAATTCAACATGACTTGGACAACTCCACAACTTTGACAAGTTCTACGACCTCATAGTTTCGCGACATCAACATGCAGCCTCGACTTGAGACTTGCGATTGTCAAACTTCGACAGACCGATTCTCTTTCTTCCAGTTGACTGTAACGGTTGAACTTCCGAAACCGTTCTAACTTATCTTGTAACTAAATGTAATGGGAAGGCACCCAAGCATCTCAACACTCTCTATATAAGCATGTAAACTATTGTACTATACAAGCAGAGTTTTATGATCTTTATATCCAGCAATAGAGAAATTAGTTCGCATTCTTGCATATTGTTTGTGTATATTTGTGTTTATCTGCGTAGTGTATTCCTGATTTTATTATTCTCTTCCTTATGCTTTTGCCATAATAGATCCATCTCATTCAGTTGAACTGTTGTCCCTCTCATGCTTCCTGGCCCTGAGTGGATCATTGGTATCAGAGCAGATTCATAGCTTATTCAAAACTTTGTCAGAGCGCACCAGCTTTGTTCGTGCTTAATTTTTGCGTAGACACTTCCATTGAAGTTACCTGACTTATGCTGGTTCAAACATGCTCGCAGACTCAACAATCTAAGAAGGCACTACCTCCAAAGATGGCAGAAGAAATAGGTGAAAGACATGCAATCGACGAGACACAACAGCTCATAGAGAAAGGGATGGCTTGACAATGAACTGAGATGTCCACCCAGTTCAATAAAATTCTCACATAATTTGCTTCGACTTCACGAGGATTTCCGACGAGAAGTAACTCCGACAAAATCACCCCCTTCAAAGTACAAATGAATTTGGACATACCGAATCTAGAAGGAAAGATTGACAGAGAATATGTTGACAATTGGGTACAACAATTGGAGTCTTATTACTCTGTGAATCAACTCTCGGAAGTTGAAAATATCACCATTGCATCCTTAAAGATGTCAGCATTTGTGCACTGCCGGTGGAGAATCTTTCAACAAAGATGGAGAAAAGTGGAAACCCCATCGACACATGGGAGAAACTTGTCAAATACATCCGGAAGGAGTTTTACCCACCCAAGTACCCTGAGCAGCAATATAAGAAGTGGTAGAAGTTAAGGAAATGGAAAGACCAGTCTGTACAGAGTTACACCGACGAGTTCTATCGACTCATGGATAGACTTGGTATTCAAGAAGAAGAAAAATTGCTTGCTTTGAAGTACGTCAGTGGATTATCCCAGTAAATTCAGTAGGAGATGGAGTTTCTGACTGTCAATACTCTCGCGAATGCATTCCACTATGTTAGCAAACTTGAAACCAATCAGAAGGGAAATGCGCGCTTTGCGACAAAGCCGACATCAGGAAGACCACCTGACAACAATGCACCAGCCGACTTCAACAAGTGGAAATCTTTTGAACCAACTCCGGCAAAAATCCTTTTCACAAAATGGAACGTAGCAAGAAATTGACCGGGAAATGATGTGATTACCATCACTCATCTTGGCATGATACGTCTGAATGCAAAGCTCGGAAGACCTTTTTGGAAAAAGTGTCGACATCCGACGTGTTCGACAAGACTATGGTAGAATCTGACCCAGAAGCAACAACTCTTTTGACATCGGCATCAACAACTCCAGCAACCTCGACTATCGTCAACATGGAGGACTGAGAGCGTCTGTGCCATACATAGATATGGGTTCAAAACAATCCATTGCATCTGATTGTGGACAATGGAAGCCATAAGTACTTTGTTTCTAAAGATCTTTTGAAGAACTAGGTCTTCTGACCACTCCACATCCTTGCCCTTACAACATCAGTTGGATGAAGGATGGACAAGAGCTAAGGATCACTCCACAATTAAAACTCGTCTACTTCATAAATACTTTTGAATATGAAGTACTTTGCGATGTGGCACCACTCTCCTTAGCTAACGCCTTGTTTGGAAAGCCTTACCTATGGGATTGCCATGGAATTTACCAGTCACGACCACAGAAGGTGATTGTTAGGATTCACGATCAATGGTACAGGATACTAGAACGATGACCTACACCAACAGTTGCAATGATATTTGTTAAACATATGGAGAAGCTCATCAATCATGCTCAGAATTTTGCATTGACTATGATAAAGATGCAACATTCTAGGAATACTGCAGCAACCAGTCAAGTCACCAACCAATGCAGCTCTCGACAGAAGCAACAGATCGACAATATTCTTGATGACTACCAGAACCTATTCCAACTTCCAGACGGAGTACCTCGACATTACTAGGTAAAACACTCTATTGAACATGCTCCTAGTTCTTCTTTGCCTAACGCATCTATTTACAGAAGATCCATTCTCGAAAATGAAGAGATTTGCAAACAAATCCAAGAATTGATCGACAAAGTTCATATCCAACCCATCTCCTCTCCTTGTGGAAGCCCAGTTGTCCTCATTCCAAAGAAATCCGAGACTTAGCACATGTGCATTGACTACAGGGCACTCAACAAAATTTCGTTGAAGAATCGGTACCCTCTGCCATGGATAGATGATCTCATCGATTGTATAAAAGGTGCTACATTATTTACTAAGATCGACCTCAAGTTGGGATATCATCAAATTCCAATCGATCCCTTAGATGTATGGAAAAATTATTTCAATACCAAGGAAGGATTGTTTGAATAGTTAGTCATGCCTTTCGGTTTAACCAATGCACCTGCGACCTTCATGCGATACATGGATAACATTCTTCGGCCTTTCATTGGAAAATGGGTCATTTTCTATCCTGACGATATATTGATTTTCAGTCGATCATGGGAAGAACATGTCAAACAGCTTCGAAAAGTCCTCGACACTCTCCTACAACATCAACTTTACTTGAACATAGACAAGTGTTCCTTTGTGATGAACAACATCAAATATTTGGGGTTTGTAATTGACTCTGTAGGCATTCATGTCGACCCCGAAAAAGTACAAATTCTCAAAGATTGGCCCATTCCTCACAACATTCAAGAACTAAGAAGCTTTCTTGGCTTGGAGAATTTCTATCGATGATTCATACTCAGCTTCAGTCACATAGCCTGTCCCTTGAATTGGTTGATGAAAGGAAGTGGGAAAACTGTCTTCAAATGGACATTGACAAAAGAAGCAGCTCTCAACAAGCTCAAACAAAAGCTTTGCACTGCATCGGTATTTGTGTTACTTGATTTGCATCATCCCTATGACATTGAGACGAACGCATTGGACTATGCCTTGGGCACAGTGATCACTTAGTATGGTCACCCAATCGCTTTTCATTCCGAAACTTTTAATGACATTGTTAGAATATATTTGACATATGAAAAAGAACTGTACACCATTGTGCAAGCTATCAAGAAATGGAGGCATTACATCCTTTTCATGGAAATGGTCATCCTCACTGACCACAAGCGTCTACAATTCGCTCTGACTCAATCAAAATTACAAACAACTCGACAAATCAATTGGATTAATTACCTACAACAATTCCAGTTGGTAATTAAGTATCAGAAAGGTAAATCCAATGCCTCCGCCGATTTTGTAAGCCGACCACCCATTACTCTCCTTTTTACAGTGATGAGTATGAAGGGATATAACACCACTACTTGGCCTCAGTTGTATCAGGAAGACATCAAATTTTCACAAGTCTATCGACAACTTTAGATTGACAAGTCGACGACTGTCTACTATTTCTTGAAAGACACCTTGCTATACAAGCTTGGACAGCTTTGTGTACCGACCGGTGAGCATCGACAGCAGCTCATTTGGAATGCGCACTACAACAAGACTGTAGGAAACTTTGGAGTAACAAATACCCTTGCTATTATCCAAAAGTATTTCTTTTGGCCTACACTTAAAACCGACGTCAACAAGTGTAGCTAGGGTTTTCACCCTAGCTTGTGCAAATGAGCACCTATTAAGGAGAAGGGACTCCTTAGTAGCAGTTCAATAAATAGTAAATTAAAATGCTAAAACAATATAAATTCTAAACTAGCATGAGCATTAAGAAACATAACAAAAGATGGAATATAAATGGTTTTTCTTTTGTATTAAAATGTTACCTCAAGTGTAGAGGTTGGTGAAGTTCTTGCAATGATCCAAGAGGGTTGCTTCAAACTCCAACTTTGCTCCTTCTCTTTCTCCAATGGTGGAAATGGGCCAAAAGGGGCACTCAATGGTGAAAGTAGCTCAAGGGTGAGCTAGGGTCTCAAGAGTGATTTTGGCAGAGTAAGGGTATACTTGATTGTGGATATGAAATGAGGGGTCTCCATCACCTATTTATAGGTTTTTGGTGGTGGAGTGCTGGTCCATGGTTTTGGGAACCATATGGTTAAGGTCAGCTGTATAGGGTTTTTTCCTCTTTTTTCCTCTTTTTCCTCATTTGTTTATATTTTTTATTCCCTTTTTAGAGGGTTTTTGCTATTTTTGGAGGAATTTTGGATAATTTTGGGGAAAAAAGGGGTTTTTTAGCCTTTTGGAGGCTCTTTTGATGGTTTTGTGGCCTTTTAGAGGCTTTTTAGGCCTTTTGGGGGCTTTTTTAATGGGATTTTAGGGTTTTTAAGGAAAATATGGTAGGAAAATGGACAAATGAGTCATGTAATGGGGTAGATAAGGTAGTGAGCACTTTTTGGGTGTTAACAGATTGCTCCCTGATGTGTGAGGGCAGGAGCTCATCGTATGGCTGATAGACATCATAAGTCTTGGATGGTTTTCCTGGGGTGTGGAGAAGAGAAGAAACAAACTAGAACCCGGAACAACGGTCCCGAACCAACGGCAAAAACTAAAAGTACATAACCTCAATAAGGGATGAGGAATCATCTTATCATATGGACGAGGCGGGCATTCCCATGCTCGTATGAAGATAGAGAACAATAATAACAATGGGGTCTAAAATATGGGGACCTGAAATATACATGGCCTCAAATAATGAATGAGGAAGAATCTCAATATATGGACGAGGCGGGCATACCCATGCTCGTATCAAGATACATAAAAAATAAATGGGAGGCCTGAAAATGGGGACCTGTAAGATACATAGAGAACCACTGTGTACATCATAAGAGTCCAGAGGGGACACCAAATCTAGGACATACTGCTGGGCTGACCATGTCGGAGCTGAAGAACTGATACACTGGAATGACAACAGTGCTACTAAGTGTGGTACCAGAGGAACTTATGAGCTGCTAGATTATAGTGACAAGGGGTCATACTCTCAATGGTACACTGAACTGGGACTGAACTGGGTACTCAAGGAAGCATATAACTGGATGGATTCCGAATACAATCGCCAACGCAACCCGGACATCCATGGGAACATATAACTGGGTGTTCTGAAGTGACTCACCAATGTGCTAGAGTCGGGGGAAATCCGAGGTCTTCGACAAATAATGGAAGGGATATAAATCCTGCGTGATTCTCAACGATGCGATCAAGGTGTTGAAGTTGAGCATGTGAGAAACAACCACTCGGAGAGGCAATGATGACTCCTCTCAAAATGGTTCGTAGGCACGCACCATAGATGGTGATGGGTCCAAGGCGCAGGGAACTCTGGGTCTATCCTCAGGAATAGAGGGGCTGTCGTCGACAGAGGGAGACCTGCAACTATCAAGGTAATGATGTTTCCTTGACAGGAGCGCAAGGTGGAGAATTGAAGTGTGATAGTACTAATGGTAGGACTGACAAACTATGGGGGATAGCTGGGAAAGTAGAGTGGGTGGACTCAAACTTCCTTTGTTCAGAGTATGATGGCGGGGATGATCGGGAAGCATATTAAACTGACTGATGGGAAAAAGATCATAGCTGTAATGGATCAAGGATAGTGACTGGGATGAGGGATACTCAAGCTGGTGTAAAATGGCAGGAGACTGCAGATTACTCTGAACAAAGGCGACCTGATTGGGGGTGCTGCCGAGATGATCGATCATAGTGCTAGGAGGCATGGGGGAACTTCTTCCTTGGTTAAGGAACTAGAAGAAGTGTGTGTAAAATGGTACTGTCATGTGGATTTATACGAACCCAGGATAGTTCATGCTCGTGATTGCTTTCAATTTTAAGGAGTCTGAAAGCGATAAGAAGACTTTGAAAGAATGGAATGGTACTATCGTGTAGATTTGTACGAGCCCAGGACAGTTCATGCTCATGGTTGCTTTCAATTTTAGAGAGTCTGAAAGCGATAAGAAGACTCTGGAATAATGGAATGGTACTGTCGTGTGGATTTGTACGAGCCTAGGACAGTTCATGCTCGTGGTGGCTTTCAATTTTAGAGAGTCTGAAAGTGATAAGAAGACTCCAGGGGGCTGCTTTTTCGTGTGTTAGTCTCCAAGGCCCAAAGAAGCATAAAAGGATGCAATGAAGAACTCTTCTAGCCGGTGTGACTAGAGTATTCCTTCTTCATAATTAGTCTACCAGGTCCGAAAAAGGGTTAAACTTATACCAGATAGATGCCCTTTCAGGTACTTTAACAAGCATGAAAGCAAGCAAGATTGCTCGGTGATCTTTTCATTGTTTTAGGAGTCAGAAAAGAGCTTAACAGAAACTCCCTAAGTGCCTTTTTCGTAAAGGACTTGTCCGGCCTGAAAAAGGGATAAAATTATACCGAACAAAAGGAATGGCCAGGCAAGGAGGAAGTGCTCAATCAAGGAACATTTATGATGACCAAGAACGAAGGTGGGGGGGAACACTGGTGGGCCTCCTTGTGGGGTAATGAATGGTGGCAAAATAACGAAATAATTGCAGTATGACAGGAGTGAATGGCTCATGTAAAATTGTGGAACAATCCGATGGTGGTCGATGTGGTGCGCAAACCGAGGCAGCAAGGTGTTGAGACACAATGTTGAAACTGTACCAAGTGAGAGCGAGAAATGATCTCAAGCATCATCACGAGCTCGGAAAAATGAATCCGGCGATATAAAAAGTGTCAAAAATGGATAACGACCGATGTGGCACGCAAACCGAGGTGACGGGGGAATTTTGGAAAAAATACCCAAAAAATTTGGGGGTGAGAGCGAGAAATGATCTCAAGCATCATCACCGGCTCGGAAAAATGAATCCAAGGATATAAAATATACCAAAAACGGAGAGCAGCCGAAGTAGCATGCAAACCGGGGCGACAAGGTGTCGGGACACAATGTTGATATTGGTCCCAGTGAGAGCGAGAAATGATCTCAAGCATCATCACGAGCGCGGAAAAAGGAATCCAACAGTGCAAATGGTGTGAAAAATGGAGGTCATAAGGACTCCGGAATGGTAAAAGGAAAGAACTATGCGTATCAAATCAAATGAAATATACAAGTGACACGTGACCTAAAAAATGGTTGAGATCACAAATGTGAAAAAGTGAGCAGGGTTAATGACCTGCCCCCATGCTATGTGCATAGGGTTTGTGATTATGGATCACATATGTGTGGGTTTGAACAATGGGTTCACTGATGTGCTGAGATAGATGTGATGGGGAAGGTTCAAAATGGTTGATCATGCCCCCTATCCCAGGGTCGAGATAATCTATTATGCCCCCGAGCTCAGAGGTGTCAATGCGGTGCTCTATAATAGCAGGGTCAAGACCAGGCATTTCGGTATAAGACCAGGCAAAGACATCACGGAACTCTTGGAAGAGTTTTTTGTACTCCTCAATCTCATGCGCACTGCAGGAGGCTCCTAAAGTTATGAGTTCGGGGGCACCTCCTGGGGTAGTGATATCAATGTGGATGATGGGTGAGATGTTTTCCATGTTGCCTTCCTCAAAGGTATCAGGAGCAGGAATAGGATCCTTAAACCAGTCGACCTTGGTAGGAAGGAAATATTTGGATTCAACTGCAAATTGGGTAGTGGTGCTAGAGGAGGATGCTTCTGGGAGGAAATACGAACGATGGTGCATGTCATCCTAGGGATACTCCGGGGCAGTGAGTGCCTCAAGAATCTCCTCATCAGAACGGAAAGTCGGAGTCATCAAATCGGTTGACGAGGGAGTGGTGATTGAAGAGATCATATAAATGGTGTTAACCTCTCCTGAGGGGGAGGAGACTGGGGGGTGGATCTCCTCAATGGTGGGTGGTGCCGTCTCAAGGTCCAGATTATTCATCTCGTAGAGAGCTGCTCTGTAATATGGGAGATCGGGACAGTGATGTGAGTAGTGGCCGTAAATACCGCATATCGCACAGGGGTGGTTGGTACGCAGTGATTTATCACGAGGCTTGGGGGTTGGGTCCATTTTGACAACGGGGATGTTGGGGTCGTCGTCAAGCATGTGCATGTGTTCCTGTAATGCCGGTAACTATGGACATTGATGATTCGGATGGCCTAACTCATCACACAACGAGCATTTGGGAGGAGCATGAAACACTGGGGGGTTTTTGACTGTTTTGGGAGGAGGTACAACAGTGTATGGTTGTGGACCTCTGCCCCCAGTGGTCTTGATAAGAGGAGGGGGATTTGTGGAGGACGAAGGGGTAGCGACACCGGGGGGTGGCTGAGTAGTAGTGACAATGGGTTGCACGACGACATCTGGTGTCGACGGGGGAACGGGAGGCGAAAGATACCACATGGGTAATCCCAAGGTTAACCCAGGGAGGCTGAGGGTAGCCATAACCGGGGCGCTTACTACTCCCGAGGGAGGGATTAGGAAGGGGATGGTGTGGATGGGTGTAACACCAATGTGACTAGGTACCAATGGTGGTTTAGGTAACAAGGGCAGCTGATTGGTGGGTGTTTGCGTATTGTGGGATAGGGTGCATAGATCAGAGACTTCGGTCGCGGGTGACGGGGGAGGAATGGATTGGAATGTAGACGTCATCGGTGGATCTGAGTAAACTCCAAGTCCCACGGAGGAAACTAGCGAGGTAGTGGTACCACTAACAGGTTGTTCAACCATAGGGAGAACATTTTTGGGTGCAGCGGGGGCACTGGGATCATAGTAGGTGAGTTGGTCGACCTTGACCACGTGTCCATCATGGGGGAACATCATGGTATGAAAAATGGAAGAAGCAACCGCCCGCATGGCATACATGTAGCTGCGGCCAAGTAAGAGGTTCTAATCAAGTTGGGCATTGATGACCTCTATGTCAATGAATACGGTTTTACCACCTAACTGGACGGGGACATTGGGTAGGAGACCTTGGGGTTGAGCCGAACGACCATCGTAGGCGCGTAACGTAGTGGTGGACTGCTGGAGAGTAGGGGATCCCAACTTCTGCCATACGAATGTGGACATAACGCATGTAGAGGGACCTTCATAGATGATGCATCGATGGATGACAAGATTCTGAACGAAAACAGAAACTTGGAACGCTAAAGTGGAAGGCAGGCATGGTTCGGACTGGTCCAAATCGAAGGCCATCAAATTTGAATCATTTGGGTCAATAGCCCTAATGGCTGAGAGTAAAGTCTTGCGCTGTGAAGGACAGTTTTTCAAGACTTCTAACGTAGACATGGCTGCGGGGGATTGGGCTAAGTCGTCTACAATGTTGTAGTTTGATGCAGCGTGCGCATTGAGGTTATTGTTGATATGGCGAAGTGGGAAACGAGGTGCTTTGGAAGCGCCATCTAGTGGAGGCGGAGGTATACATAACGCCTGATCAGTGGGATGAGCATTATTGTTTTTGTCGGCGGGAGGGGCTTCAGGGGTGGAGCCATATTGGTTTCGATGGGTTTGGAGGTTGACATCAGCGGATGACATCATCAACAAGTGGTGGGTACCTGAGTCAAACATGGGTTGATCAGGAGCGGCATAAGTGATTTGTTGTTTTGGTGGCACGTTGGCCTGAGGGGGAGCCAACGGTTGAGTGTTCACTACGCCTTGGTTTGGTAAGGTGTTTTGAAGCACCAAAGGTGGTTGCTGAGGTTGTTGGGGGTTGGGTGGCGCTGGAGGAGTTGCGTGCCCTTGGCGATGGGAATCATCAACCCAGAGTTTCCTGGCTTGCTCTAAATGTGGGCAAGCATGTGTGTAGTGGCCATAGACCCCGCAAATAGAACAAGGATGGTTTGTTCATAAATTAGGGTTTTTATCCTGCTTGGGTGGCCGATCGGGGTTTTGGTTGGTAGGGGCCGCATTATTGTTATCGAGGGGATTAGGAGGTTTCCCACCTTGGTTTGGAGGAGGGTTGTTCCCACGGTTATGGCCCTTGCCATGGTTTTGCTGGCCCTGTTTGCGCTGGTTGTTTTGGTTTTGCTGCGGATTCTGTTGGGCGTAAACTTGCCCTTGGGCAACGGGTGGGTTCTGGGGTTATGCAGGTGCGGGAGCAGGCTGCGGTGGATAATAAGTAGGTGGAGGCTGCGCAGGTGCTGAACCTTGCGGGGGTTGCTGATACATCTGCGGAGCGGGCTGTGGGTTTGCCGCAGGGGCTGCCTATGGCGGGTAATAAGCCAGTTGGGCTTGGGAGGTCATAGGAGCTGGGGCAGCCTTGGGATGGTAATATGGCTGAGGTGCGGCTGGGGGAGCATAAGCGGGGAACGAATACCCAAAGCACTGAGGTGGACATGAGGGGCCGTGAGAATGATGGTGATGTGTCATAGGATCATACAAATTGGTTGCTCCGGAGTGCGACGTAGCCCGTGAAAGGTTGGGGCCAGGGCTAGGACGTGCGATGGAAAAGGGTTGGGGATGCGAGGCAACACAGCCAATGATGCCGTCTGCGGCGTGGGATGCCCCCAGTGCATCGTTCTGGGAGTAATCACCGCGAGGAGCGTCAGGGATAATGGTATAGAGGTAACCCGACTGGGCGTATATGAGGTCAAATTGCTGGGATTTGAGGATGGCCTCTTCTTCAGACTGGGGTCATTCGGATGCCACATCCTTGGCAATGATAGGAAGGAGGGATTTTAGGAACCAATCTAGGAAGATACGGTCGTCTAATTTGATTTTGCAGAGACTACAGCGTCGACGCCACTCATGAATGTGGTCAGTGATGTGGGTGGCCGTGTTCTGTCTGCAGGACAGGAGGATCTCAACTCCCGCGTCATAACGGACAGGTAACTGAAAGAACTGCAGGAAGTTCGAGGCAAGGGAGGTAAAGGTGGCATGGGTCCCATGAGGTTGCTCGATGTACCACTTAGCTACAGAGCCAGTGAAGGTGCGCTGTAATAGACGGAGGCAGACAGAGTCGTCCACTATGGAGTTGGAGGAACACCATAGATGGAAGGACATGATGTGGTTTTGGGGGTCCTCACCTGCCTTTCCCTCAAACTTAGGGATGTCAGAGGGGAGCTTGGTGGGCATGTGAGGCCATGCAAGGTCGTGTCTAATGGGATCATTAGTCAGTCTGGCTAGGTCAGGAAGGTTGAGGCTAGCCATGAATGGAAAACTAGTAGAAGGATGTGACATACTAGTGGGTGTGACCAAATTGGGGCCAATGCCCCCAAGTGGAGGGGCTGGTTTGGGGACGTTTCCCCCAAGTGGAGGGACGAACGTGGTATGAGACGGTCCTGCACCGCCCAGGGTAGTGTGAGTCACTAAAGGAGGTGGGGCAAGTATTCCAGCTATTGGAATGGGTGTAGTGAGTGGAACGATAGACATGGTCCCCATCGAGGGCATACCCAAAGCAGGTGTGGTAGCTGGGGTGGTGGTGGATGCTCCACCAATGGTCCCTACCAAGAAAGGGGTGGAAGTCACGCCAGCCATGGGGCTGGTGGGTGCAGTGTAAATGGGGTTCTCGGACTCTGTCTCAGAATCAGAGGTAAAATAAGGGGCGTCAAGATCAGGTGACGGAGTTCTATGCCATTGACGAGTGGATTCAAGTGACAAAGCTCAAGATCTATGATGAGTGGTATCAAGTGATGATGATCTAAATCTATGACGGGTGGTGTCAAGTGAACCATGTTGTGGGGGCTCGCCCCTGAGGCGCCGAAAATGTCTCGGGGACTCAATGGTGACAGATGGTGTCAAATATCTGGGGGTTGTGTTGAGTGAAAAACAGCTCAAAAACCCTAATGCAACTGAGTGTGCAGAAGGAGAGCTCAAAAAATATGGCACTCAGGCCAACAACCAACTCAAAACACCTACTCTAACAGCTGTGCTACAATAAGTGGAGTATCAACAGAAATGGTCAGAATACCAACAAGCAGCAGGTTTCCTAAAAAATAAAAAATGGTGGACTCACTAGACCAAAAGGAGGTAAGGGAGCATGCAAGCACCTAACTAAATAGTATTCTGACTCAACTAGACATATCCTCTGCAAGGTGATGAAATCCAAGCCAGACAATATGGATAGGAGAGCCAAGTGGCTAAAGATATCCCCCTACCGGGAGGGACACCGGGTAGTCAATCCTAGAATAAAGGCAACTAAGATACCCCGTTCATGACACATCCAGAAAGGTGAATCTGTCGTTTGGTCCTTTTACCGCAGTACCCCTATACAGGGATACTCCGAGAACTGCGAAAGGTATCCCTTCGGTTACTGAATGGAGTGCGGTATTCCACTTAGGCCTCCGGAACCAGTCTGGAGACTTCAACCCTCCTAGGGGAGAGGCCCTCTAACAAACTAGTCGTGACCATGCCAAAAAATACTAGGGGATTTTGGTTCCCTAATGGACAACAACTATGTCTCAAGTGTAAGCAACCGAGGGGTGTTATTTGGATGCCTATCCCCCCGATCCTACCTACAAAAATTCTTATGTGTTCCCCAAGTGGGGTTAGAATGTTGGTTGTGTTAAGTCACACTTTTTAAGACTCACTTGAATTAGGTGACAGAGTGTGTGCTTGTGAGATGATGATGAACCCAAGTAAAAAGTGCCACTAGGGTGGGAAACTTTCTAACTAGAAATAACAAGACAGAAATAAATCTTTGAAATGCACAATTTTCCTTTTTTCAATTTAAAATGCTGAAAATTAAAAAAAACTATTCTGTAAATGGAACAGAAATAAAACTGCAGAAAAAGGCTGTAAGGAAGTGTGGCTGTAGATGCACAGATGGCTGTGCTGATGCAGAAAATAGTGCAGCAAAGGGCTGGGTTCAAAAATAGGTAAAAAAATGGAGAGAACAGACCGTGGGTTTGTGGCAGTTCTGGGCGGTCCGACAGCGGGAAATAGCGCAACAGTCGCGGACAGGTTGCGGGTTTTTGGACGAAAGATGCAGTCGGACCGCGAGAAAAATGACGAAAGCTACAGGTGGGTCGCAGGAAAGAGGCCAACAGACGCAGTCGGGTTGCAGCAAAAGGGCTGAAAGCTGCAGTCAGGACGCGGGAAAAGGGGCGACAGACACAGTCGGGTTGCAGCAAAAGGGATAAAAGCCACGGTCGGGATGCCAAAAAACTTGTAACAGCCGTAGTGGGATCGCAACAAACAGGTTGATTAGCCACGGTCGGATCGCAAGTAACAGACTTGAATCCATTGGCAGAATGCCGGAAACAGTCTGAGAGCCATGGTCGGGTTGCAGGTAAAGGCCTGAAAGACGCGGTCAGAACGCAACTGCGGGGATAAAAGACGCGGCCAAAAGGGACAGCCGAAAAGAAAATCTTGAAAACTATAACCAGAAATTCAAACCAAGGGGAGTTACCAAAACTGTAGCTAGGGTTTTCACCCTAGCTTGTGCAAATGAGCACCTACTAAGGAGAAGGGACTCCTTAGTAGCAGTTCAATAAACAGTAAATTAAAATGCTAAAACAATATAAATTCTAAACTAGCATGAGCATTAAGAAACATAACAAAAGATGGAATATAAATGGTTTTTCTTTTGTATTAAAATGTTACCTCAAGTGCAGAGGTTGGTGAAGTTCTTGCAATGATCCAAGAGGGTTGCTCCAAACTCCAAATTTGCTCCTTCTCTTTCTCCAATGGTGGAAAAGGGCCAAAAGGGGCACTCAATGGTGAAAGTAGCTCAAGGGTGAGCTAGGGTCTCAAGAGTGATTTTGGCAGAGTAAGGGTATACTTGATTATGGATATGAAATGAGGGGTCTTCATCACCTATTTATAGGTTTTTGGTGGTGGAGTGCTGGCCCATGGTTTTGGGAACCATATGGTTTAGGTCAGCTGTATAGGGTTTTTTCCTCCTTTTTCCTCTTTTTCCTCATTATTTTATATTTTTTATTCCCTTTTTAGGGGGTTTTTGCTATTTTGGAGGAATTTTGGATATTTTTGGAGGGAAAAGGGGTTTTTTAGCCTTTTTGAGGCTTTTTTGATGGTTTTGTGGCCTTTTGGAGGCATTTTTGGCCTTTTGGAGGCAAATATGGTAGGAAATATGGACAAATGAGTCATGTAATGGGGTAGATGAGGTAGTGAGCACTTTTTGGGTGTTAACAACAAGTACATTCGATCATGCGTGGTTTATGCCATTTCTAAACCGCCTAATCGATGACAGGGATTTTACACACCATTTCCAGTTCCTAGTCGACCATGGGAATCTATATCTATGGACTACTTGACGAGATACACTACTACCAAACATCAGCATGATGTGCTCTTAGTAGTAGTCGACAAATTTTCCAGTATGGCCATTCTCATTCCATGCAAGAAGACGACTACAATGCAGTAGACTGCGCAGCTCTACTTCGAACATGTTTGGAAACACTATGGTTTACCAACAACCATTATCTCTGACAGAGATGCCAAATTATTCAGCATATTTTGGAAGACTCTTTGGCAGCAGCTAGAAACAAGACTCTCATTATCGACAACTTTCCATCCTCAGACAAACGGAAAGATGGAAGTTGTGAATCGCTTGGTCGTAGAACTACTTCGCATGTACAACCACAAGCATCGACGAACATGGGATGACAGTCTTCCATACATACAACACAGCTACAATCGTGCTCAGCACAACTCTACAGGAAAGATTCCATTTGATATCTGTTACGGATTTCAAACCTCGGTGCCTATTGACTTGATCAGCTACTCGACACAGTCGAATGACACCGACCATAATTAGCGAGAAGTTGACAAAGCAGTCAAGTTTCGATATTAGATATGCGACATCCAGTGACAAGCATAGGACATGTTGCATAGAGAAAATGTGAAAGCTAAGGCCTGACAGGATAAGCATCGTATCCCTCATTCATTTCAAATTGGGGATAAGGTCTAGTTACATCTCAAGAAGGAACGCTTCACTAGCCCATACAAGAAGTTGAAACCTTTGCGATATGGTCCATACAGTATTCTTCAACAGATTGGTGAAAATGCTTTCTAGCTCAACATTCCTTCATGCCTTGGTCTACATGTAGTATTCAATGTGGATCTACTTCGACCATACCATGCACCATTGTTGGAACATAACGACTTGCAAATAGCAGAACCCGATGAAATCCATCCACATGATCAGGAGCCTCTTCTTTGCGACACCATTGTGGGATGACGAGTACGCCATACAAGGACAAACACAATTACTTTTTTTCAAATTGCTAAAGCCAAACAGATCGCAGCACAAGGAAAGTGGTACTCTGCTACTGAACTGACCGACAAATTTCCTCACCTTCACGAGAAAATAGTGGGGACCATTATTTTTTAAGGAAGAAGGTATGATCCATATCGCAGTTGGAAATTTTTTTGAATGCCCACATCAACTACGACATGTCATCGACGTCGACACAACTTTGACAAGTTCCGACTTCGACATGACTTCGAAAAATCCGTGACTATGACCTCACAGTTTCGCGACGTCGACATGCAGCCTCGACTTGCGACTATTAACCTTCGATAGACCGAATCTCTGTCTTTCAGTCGACTGTAACGATTGAACTTCTGAAACTATTCTAACTTATCTTGTAACTAAACGTAATGGGAAGGCACCCAAGCATCTCAACAGTCTATATACCAGCATAGATCCATCTTAAACCCGTATCTATCAAGCACCGAGAGGGATCCAATTTCTTGAGGTGTATTTGGTTATTTAAATTTAAAATCAAGAAATTTGATCTCTCTTGATTGATAGATCGAGGTTTAAGTTTTAAGTTTTTATTTTATAAATGAACATCTATTTTTTAATTACTTTTCATAATATTTTATTTTATGAACCAACATGGATTTTTTTTAAATACTTTCCATAATTTTTTATTTTATGAGCCGACATTAATTTTTTTAATTTTTTTTTACTAACAAACGTAACGTTACATCACACACATTACAACATTTCCCCCATATTGAGCTGTAGAGCACCTTGTTTCAGTCGATGCAATAAGCATGTAAACTATTGTATTATACAAGCATAGTTTTATGATCTTTATATCCAGTAATAGAGAAATCAACTCGCATTCCTACATATTGTCTGTGTATATTTGTGTTTATCTACGTAGTGTATTCCTACTTCGCTTATTCTCTTTCTTATGCTTCCTCCATAACAAAGCCGACTCATTCAGTCGAACTGTTGTCCCCCTTGTGCTTCCTGGCCCTGAGTGGATCAAAGTTGGATGTGGGGTTTAGTAGCGGACATTAGTGCAACAAAAAATTAGTCACATTTTGGATTATGAGGGTGGATTCTACAGGACTGCATAATTTTTTTTACAGACTGTATTTTCTTAATAGATTGTATTGTGATCTATTTCAAGATTTGAAATTTTTTTGCTCAGATGGTTGTGAAAATATGAGTTGTGTTGTGTTTTAGCTATGCTATCATGGACAAGGTAGTATGATAGGAAGTCTATCTTGATGGAATTTTTTTGATGCGAATATGTAATTATGAACAATGCTACTTTTGATTCTCTTTTGGATGAATAACAAGTTACAGTTATTTTTCTTATTGGAAAAAAAAAGTGGATGTTATATGTTCTATCCACTGACCTTGGCTCTGATAACATTTTTATCCAGTAAAGCATGAATGTGAAGATTCAAGATAAATAATTTTCATGACAATCTAGAATATGAAAATCTAGGAAGAGGTGTTCTTGTGTTCCTATGTTAATTTTTTATTTATTTTTCAAATAAATAAGCCGTTAAAAGATGAGGTTATTATCCTTAACATGGAAACATGGTGGTGAGACAACACTAATATCTACATAAAACATGGTTCTCTACATTTTATCCAAGATTCTTTAACCTTCCAATTCAATTTTTCATTTTTAAACTTTCATGTAAAATTAGAAATTCAAAAAATAAATTTCACTTCAAGATAAAATAAATATAGAGGCATATCATTACTCACCGCCTTTGATGAAAAGGGCAGAGAATCAAATTCTCGTTCTTTTGAAAACGATTTTTTAAAGAGTTCTGGACCTAGGTTTGGAACTGAACTTATGCTGAGGAGGATAGATGAGGTGATTCAGGTGAGATAAAATGCAAAGATAAAATAAATAGAGGCATATCATTACTGATGCATGTATTTAAACCCAAATGAATTTATCCCATGGTTTCATAACATAAGTAAACATGGTAAGACAATATTATACATAGACAACACCTAGATTATGAGCAAGTTGAAGTTTGATGTATGGTTTCATAATATAAGTAAACATGGTAACAAATTATTATACATGAACACAACACCTAGATTATGAGAAAGTTGAAGTTTGGCGTAGATTAATTTTGTTACTAAGGACATCTCAACACCTATACTATAATAGGAATCTATGTATTGTTGCACTGCAAGATCTTTGTGTGCTTCTCTCTCGAGGTTCACCATCTCTCTCAAAAAGACAATCTAGTGAGAAATTATATTTCATCCAACTCGATTGTGAGAATGTGTTCATCAATAACAAAAGATTAGTAATCTAGTTGTCAATATTGGATGAGTAGGTTGAGAAGTTGTGTTTGAGATCACATATTTTGACATCGAAATTTTTTTAACAACTCACAATCTTAGAGTGCATCTAAATATTATTGGTCATTCACAACCAACTAATCAATCATTTCATGTTCTCTTTCCCTCCATTGGATAACCATGAGGTTCTCTTGCCAATTCAATTTTGAAGCATTAATTCTTGTTTTTGAGTTATTATTTTGTTTTCCAAAATATCATGCTCGTGACGAAAAGGGGAAGAGCAAGAATGAGCTTGTCGTTGATGGATCCAAATTCTGTTTATTAAATTTTCCACAATATCAGTTTGAAACTGAAAGTTAAAATGGTAATCCTGGTAAGTTTTGGAGTTAAAAAAGCAATTTGATTTTCAAATAACAGATCTTTTCACTTTTAACCCCTTTTTGGTCAAATAAATTGTTGAATGTGCCTAAAAAAATATTAGGATACTCATTTTTGTGGATGGCGAAGTATGGGGAACTTGTTTGATGACATTGTTTTTTATGGAATATAAGATAATTATATTTCAATTATAGGATGTTTCCATTACTTATTTATTTCAATAATTATATTTAAAATTGAATTATATATATGTGTGTGAGAGAGATATTTTAGTAATCTAATAAAAAAATATTAAAAACATAACATTTTAAGTTAAAATACACTAATAATGAATTCTTTTGTATTTATATAAATGGTTAATGTATTAAATCTATGCATTCATTTTAATAAACATGAATGAAGATTCAAAGATAAATCTTCATAGATATTAAAGTAATTCATTTTAATAAATATGATGTGAAGATTCAAAGATAAATATTTTTATGACAATCGAGGATATAAAAATCTAGGTGCAAAATAATCCCTCAACATGGAAACATGGTGGTTAAAAAACATTGATATCTACATAAAATACAGTTGTCAATGAATTCATTCTTTCATTTTTGAACTTTCATGTAAAATTGGAAATTTAAAAAAAAAATCACTTCAAAAGGAATGATGAAATATAAAGGCATATCATTACATGTCCATTCATTTGGATCCAAATAAATTTCTCCCATGCTCTTATATTAAAAGTATAAGATGGTAGCAAAATATTAAGCATGGACACAAAACTTAGATTATAAGAAGTTGAAGTTTGAAGTAGATTAATTTTGTTAGTAAGAACACTATTACATATTTAGAGAAAGATGATAAATGAAATAAGAAAACAAGGTAAAATTCCAATGAATGTGTGGTGTCTCTAAAAAGAACCATTTAATAAACAATGAAAGTAACTCTCACGTTGAATTCATAGTTGTAATCCTAAGAGTCCTAAAAACTCCATTAATCTTTGAAAAGTTAAAAGCAAATGAAAGGAAACCATCTTCCCTCTAAACAAAACATTTGATTGATGATGGAAGTAAATCTCACCTCCAATTATAAATAGAATGACAAGATAAGAAGAGGTGATATCAATCCCTTCATGGCTCTTGATGGAGGTAGAACATGTGGAATAAAAGTCCATAATTAAAATTTTGGAAATAAAGTTAAAAGAGACATTTTATATATACATAATATTAATCAATAAAGTTTTTAACTTTTGTATAATATTAATTAATTTAACAATATAATTTTTAAAAATTAATATTTATATTTCTATAACCTCTCATTACATCTTCCCTTTCTAGATTGATTTTAGATTAAATTTTGATATCTTAATATATATTTTCAACATATTACAAAATTTGTATTCAATATTATTATGTCGCTTCACAATACATAGCTTACTTTATTTTTTAATACCAAACTATATTAACAGTCTTATTTTTATTAAAAACTATCTTATTAAGGTAAATCATTAAAACAAACAAAAAGCAAATGGAATAGAATATTATAAAACTAGAAAGTTCACAAATTAACAATACATCAAACCAATTTTATATGTCAAATCATAATAGCTTTTCAATTCATATATATCCATTTATATAAAACATACATATAAAACATACAAGGATGCAATTGATCCATTGAATGGTACAAATAGATCCAATCATGAAAACCACAATGAATCAAGAAATTATTGACATGATAGAATGGTAAACACTAAACACCATGAAGGTGGGAAGATCTGTTCTCTTTTGCAAACAAATATCAAAAACCAGTCCCTGAAATAAAATAAAATTACTCTCCCTAACTAACATTTCACATCAGCAAAAGAGACCTCCTCATATATACATAACATTTCACATCAGCAAAAGAGACATCCTCATATATACATGTATATGTACATCTAAGGGCTACTTAAAAACGATGTCCCTTATTCAGAATTGGGACTTGTCAAGATCATCAAAGTAAGGGTGATTCAAGGCTTCCTTTGCTGAAATTCTCCTTGCAGGATTGCACTGCAGCATTTTCTGCAAAGCCATGGTGGTAAAGTTTGTGAGCATCTTAATCCTTTTAAGGGCATTAACAGTTCCAAAAATTGATAAATCTCATGGATTAGAGAAATAGCGAATAACATACACTGAGAAGATCGAGACCGCTTGGCGATAGATCTGGAATTACTGAAGCTAGGTTTTTAGGCCTCCATTCAGGATAAATATGCCAGTCTGTTAGACTTTTTACTCCTGGCCACATTTCTTCGGTTGGGGTTCCAAATAACCTTTCAATCCAAAACATGAAAATCAATTCAGTCCAATTGGTGATTGAATAAGTAACGACTTAAGAAGTTCTCAAACCAATCTGTAACCTTACTTGAAGATACGAAGCAGCTGTTGCATTTCTGAATCACCGGGAAGAAGAACTTGTCCTATTACCATTTCAGCTAGAAAGACCAAGACAAAAGTTGGACATCAATTCCTTAATTCTACGAGGGAGATTATGAAAACAAAATGAGATTGAAAATACTCTTCTTGATATTCCACTCACCAAAAATGCATCCAACTGACCAAATGTCTACAGGCGTTGAATAGTAGGTGGATCCAAGCAATACCTCTGGAGCTCTGTACCACATGCTGACAATCTGCCACATACAGATCAGAGGTTAAATCAAAATCTTAATCAATAACTGACAAGCTAATGGATGATAAATTAAACTTTAAAGCATGTCTGCCTTATACAATGACACAGGATTAAAGAAATACCTCATGGGTGTAAATCTTCATGGGAACAGTAAAAGTTCTAGCAAGGCCCAAATCTGCAATTTTAAGTAAGCCTTTACTTTTGTCCACCAATATATTCTGTGGTTTTAAATCCCTGAATAACAGAAAATCTGGTTGAATATTATTGGAAAATCAACCCTGTAGCAATCATATATGGCTGAGCAATTTCAAGTTTCAACTCACACATGGTAAATTGACCTGATTGTGCTGTGCTATAAGATTGAATAAATGAATTGTTAACACTACAATATGAATTTATAATGAAGCATCACCTGTGCAATACTCCGTGGCTATGACAATAAGCTACTCCTTTGCACAGTTGATACATAAAACTCTATACTCGGAAACACCAGTGCAAAAATCAGAGTCCTGAAAGCACTTGGAAAAACTGGCAATACAATGAAGTATTGAGACTGAAAGCATTCATACACAAACACGGCTAAAGAAATACCTGAGTTATTTTCGGCGGTAGGTTACGACCATTCGTACTACTACGTCGATACGAGTTAATGAGCTTGTACAGATCTGTGTCGAGATACTCCATTACAAGGTAAAGAACTTGTTGTCCATTCTTGAACACATACTCCGCATCAATCAGCCTGAAAATTCCAGTCTAAGTCCTTACCGAACAAGGAATTCAGAATCATATTGTAGCTTAATCCTTAAAATGTCAGTATTCAATTCAAACGTTGTGCAAAACTTAAACAAATTAAGCTGAGAATCAAATCATGCAAAGACAGAAAATCTGTGGTTCAAAACTTCAAAGGCCAAAAGAACAACTGACCGAACAACATATTTACTGTCTGAGAGCAACTTCAGAATACTGATCTCACGAAGCGAAGAGGGAGGAATGCCTTTCCCGTCATTGGAAGGATGATTCTCCTTGAGAGCAACGACCCGTCCTGTGGTCTTGTCCCTTGCCTTGTACACCTTCCCATAACTTCCCTCGCCAAGCTTCTCGAGCTTTTCATACTTGTCCATGGCTGACTGGATTTAATCAATTACAGAGATGACAGATAGACTAGACACGCTCCCGCTGCGTTCCTTTTCAGCTCCTGAAATCAACCTAGCAAGCCCACAATATGCAGACCCCGCCACCCTACTACCGCGCAGAGAAACGAGTCTGAATGAATTCAGTTCATCTGTGGAATTGTTGTGAAGAAAACCAAGATTTATATATATACCAAAACTCCCTCCAATTACTCAAATTGCTACACATTGTTAAGTGGTTTGGTTCAAAGAATGAATAATCCTTCTTTTTCGGGTTAAGTAGAGGGGAACCCACGGGCTTTTTATATTAAATTATCATGTTATCACTTTGTGAGTTTAAATTGTCATGTGCCTTCTCTCCAGGGTTGGAATTTGAAATCCACGTCACTTATGATTATCAAATCTCATAGAACCTTTTTACGAAAGGTTTGGTATATTCGAAACTTATTTTTTTTTAATGGTTTATTGTAATTTGTAATCGTGAATTTGCTCATTAAATTCCAGCCCTGGTTCTACTCATTCGATTTTCTTAAAAGCTCATTTAACTTGTTGATGAATCATCATGTCTAGTTGGTTCTACTCATTCGATTTTCTTAAAAGCTCATTTAACTTGTTGATGAATCATCATGTCTAGTTGGCTTTCATTATCAAATGATTAAAAATTGTGATAGTTTATTCAACTGGGCCTGGGGACCTTGTGGGGATCCATCTTGAGTTATTGAGGCTGCTCACACTAAGATGGTGACCCAAGAATTTCGAGAATGTGTTCATCTTGTCGTTTTAATGAACACATGCATATTATTTATGAAAAATGGGTATGCTACTTGTATATAGCTTTGACATGGTCTAAAACATCATTTCATGAACCAATAAAATGAACATATACATATTTTAAATGCATTTAAGTATATACACTTTTCATTGGAATATGAATTTTTTTCAACTATGGGGTGTGTGTTGGACCACATTATACTACATATCTTATCAGAATACTATCATATCAAAATACTATCATGAGTGTTTTGCATCACTATCTCTAATCCTTTCAAGACTTTTGAGTGACATTTTCCCTTTCCTTTTATCAAATTCTACAGAGTTGTGTTGTGGGGTTTTGGTGACACATTCTTAATTGGTTGCAAAGGTAAGACCACACAATTGAACGAAAGAGAACAAACATACAATGAATACCTCAACCTACAAGGATATATGAGAAAAATGGAAGTATTAATCTATGAAGATTATTATTTTTTTTCAACAAAAATATGCAACATGTGAGAAATATGATCACTCACTTATGTCTAGATATTTGTTACAATGAGATCTAGCTTTTGTTTTATTGAAAAAGGTATAAATTTACCTAAGAACTAAATATCTTTTCATTGCAATTCGTGGTTATTTCTTTAAAAGTGGTAAAATATTTGTTTTATAAATTTTTGATTAAGTATTTCTAGTGTCACAGGTACCTACACGAAGATGGTACCCAAAAAGGCTGCAATGGAAGCGTGCAAGCGGAAAAAAAAAACAAGGGTGCGTACATGCATTCAAACACGCGTATGCGCCCCTGCTTTGGCAATGTTGAACGTCCACATTGTTGTGTTGACATGGAAAAAATGTGTGCGCATGCGTTATTAACGCGTACGCAAATAGATGCGTGCACGCATCATTAACGCGTGTGTGCGTCTGTGTTTTTTATAAAAAAATAGACTGCGGGCTTGTTATCACAAACAACAAACCCGCGAGCATGGATTGGCGGAAAAGAGACCCCGCGAGCGCATGTTTGAGAGAAGAGTCCCCAAAAATCAAAACATTCATAATCTCTAAATTCTTCAAAATGACCATTCCTTGATACAAGGAAAGAACTCTTTCTAAAGATGGGCAGGGGCTTTCTTTCCATGTCAACACTTCAAGCATAAATTTTCAATCTTCTTTGCCACATTATCTTCAACGAATGACCATAGAATGGGTCATTTGTTCCTATCATGGGCCCAATCCATCGTGGGTCAAAGGACACGATCCTGACAACCATGTTCTTTATCAATTATTGAACAAATGGACTGCACCAACAATAAAAACTTTATATAATATCCAAAGCCCATCAAACCACCACATATGTGGCTACAATGCCTACGGACATTTTCCATTATAGTTGGCGGGAATTTTTACTCCATTGTCATTAATGACTTGTCATCAATGACAACCATATTCAACATTGTTTTACTTTGTGGTTGAAGATACCCCATGCACTTATTTCCCCTACGTGCTTATCTATGTTTTTGTTATTGTGGCGATTGATTTAAAGCTCTAATTGTTGTGTGTGTTTAGTGTAGATTCTTGAGTCATTGATGTCATTTGTAGGTTGGTGGAACCTAGCTTTTTAATAGAATAAATGATTGATAAACCCAAGAAAAAGAATTAACTCTACCATATCACAACGTTAATTCACTTAGTATATTTGGGCTCTAATCCAATTCACAGTGATACTACAATCAATCGGAAAATCAATCACTAATTGACCCACAATACTCTATGCTTACACCTAAATCACCTTTCCATTTCATCTCCTAAGTTTACCTACCCTACCAAATTGGTATACTTTGCACACTTCCATCCTTAAAAAACCATCTCACCTAGTGCAAATGTATATCAGATATGAGTTGTCCCTATACCATCAAGCCTAAATCCATACCATAATCTTGTCCTACAACTTTACTTAGATTCTTGTGTACCACAAACACACTTACTTTAATCAAAAACTAAACTTGAGGTGATATTTCTACTGCTGGTATAATCATATCAGATTTGGATTAACATTTAAACCTGTAATACAATCACACATAACTCTCATAACAAAGTAATCATTAGCTTATGTGATCATCTACTCCCTATTGTTGGATACTATACTTTGACCGCTATTAAGGAAGTATTTGTTTGTCTTTGGTAATCATCTAACTTGAATCTAAATTAATTGCAGTCATGGTTTTTAAGTACTATCATTGTAATTCTCATTGGAATTGTGTTTAATATTGTTAATACTAATTTTATAAATTCAATCTAAAAATTGTAGTGTTCGCACAAGTGTCCGTAGGCTCCAGTGACCAGCCATCCCCACCAGGGATCAACAGATCTCCACGTGTGCAGGTATTGTGTGTATTAAAGTATAAATTTGATTTCAAATATGATGACTTGTCTGTGTATATTTATATTTTTCTATATTAAACTATGAGGTTATAAATGTGTATGCAGGTGCGAGCACCTCAGCCTGTGAGGCCCCCTAATCCTCCCTCCCTGGCCTTTCGGCCACCGTATATGCCAGTTGTATCCCCTGGAATACATGCCCCATTCCATGCATCCCTCCCCACTGCCTTCCATCCGGCCCCACCCTCTTATCCAACACCACACTTCCATCCATATCCCCCTCTGGTTTCATATTATGTGTCCCATCACCCCATCCCAACCTTTCCACCACCTCAATTACAGTTTCCCATGTTTCAACTCTCCCCCATCCGACCACCATATACCACCCATCCACATTCACCCATCCCTCGACCGTAACACAGACCTCACCACCCCCCACATTCCCCCACCACACTCTCTTCCCCTTCCATGGTGGCCCCATCCATATTACATCCAGTTAGGGTTTATTTCCCTAGACATGCATCTCCACTTCGCCCACTCCTATCCATGCCTCCTTCTTCCATTGTGCCCCCCAGTGGTGTAGCAACCATTGATGTGGCTACATCCGCCCCTATACCATTCACCCTAGCATCAGAGTAGGTTGTCCAATCGACTACTCCATCCATCAGCCCTAAAGACCAGCCGGTTGTGTTCACGGTGAGATTGACTAGTTTATGAAAATCTTGTTCAATTTTAACGAAAATCACCATATGCATCTAATTTCATCATTTATCTTATTGTCCTAAATGTTGCGGGGTGGCATTGCTAAGAGACTTGGAGAACAAAGGAGAGAGACCCCCTCACGACTTATAGTCTCGCATGCAGTGAGTTATTTAAGATTTGAAAACTTTTTTTTATTTTGAAATTATGTTTCAAAATAATTAGTCTCCAAGTCGCCAGAAGGACCCAACTTCCTCTAGCACGAAGAAGAGGAAGATTGATTTTGGAGATGCACCTGGGAGATCCGAGGGTGGGCAAGAGGATTAAGAGACCCTCCTATGTACAATAGCCATGATGTGGAATTTTGGGCACGAGTTTCCATATTTTGTACAGGGCACAAGTTGCCATTATATAGAGGTTGGGAACGATGTTCCATTTTTCCAAAAAGTGAACATGATTAGATCATTTTTGCATATTAATAGATGGATCTGCACTTGTCTATATGACTTTGTCTTTGATTACATTTTTGCATACATGATTTTGTCTTCAATAACAATGTTATGGAAAAGTTTTCACATACATATAGATGTTATTTCTAGAAACCAAGTGACCTCGATATGAGTCCCTTGTATTTGAATGGGTTTTGCATCTTACACTTTTTCACACATCAAGCACATGGATCAAGGTAGTTATTGAATGTAAAATGCAAATGCATTTTGGCATAGTTTGCAATGTGTATAAAATCATTCTCTCATATACTTATTACATCACATTAAAGTGTAAAATGCAAACCTATATATCAATAGTTTGCATTGTGCATGTTCTAAGAATAAGAAAGTAAAAAAGGAACAATAAAATTCCCTAAACAATGAGATCAATGTCTCACTCATATCACACTATAATGTATTTTATTAGCTTAGAAATGTCATAATGAATTATTATGGTTCTAGGAATGAACTCAAGAACAACTCATTCATTCATTATTTCAAAAAAGAGGAGTTTTTCCAAACACACAAATTATCTCTACACATTTCGAATTTTGTCTTTTCCAAAGAATTAATGAAGTTGCCATCCACATTCTCATATGTATTATAGTAGACCAAATACTAGATTTCCTTTCATTATATCTTCTCCTTATGAAAAGATGCAGCATTTCAATAATCTTGGACCTACCATGATAAGTTGGATTATTTGTCAATTTGATGGAACTTTGGCTATCTTATTTCATGGTTGTTGGTTCTCCTTAGCCATGAACTCACTATCTGGTCTAGTTGATGTAACATAATTTAAACTTCCCACCAACTCTAGATACAAAGTGTCATTCATCTTTTTTGTTTCATCTTCACTATTGAGCTTCACATTTTGTTCCAATACACTAGCTTGCATTTATTCATATTGAACCTCATGATTATCTCATTTGTAAAGTTGCTTTGTGTGATCAACTACACACCATCATCCCTCCATACTTCTTCAAGGCCTAAACAATAATACAACTCTCCGAGGTCCTTCATCTCAAATTCCTGTGAAAAGCTTCTTTCAATTTCTTCAATGAACATAGTAGCACTTCCTTTTATGATTAGACCATCAGCATATAAAGAAATCAAAGCAATACGCCCATCTTCATCCTTCTTGATATACCAATGAGGGTCACTTTTACTTCTTATCAAACCTTGCTCAAAGAAGAATGTATCAATATTCACATATCATGACCTAGGTGTTTTTCTTAGCCCATATAATGCAGTCTTAAACATGCAAACATTATTTTTATGTCCTACTTTAGGCAAAGAGGATGTTCATGTCGTTGCTTCGTAAAACCTTCTTATTGAACAAGATACATTTATTCCTTTATTTCTCCATTCAAAAACGCCTAATGAACATTCAACTAATGCAACTTCCAATCATACTTAATAAAAAATGCAATCATGGTTCTAATGGTGTTCATTTTTACTACAGGTGCAAAAGTAACTTCATAATATATCCTTTTTTTCTTGAATAACTCTTTGTTACCAATGCCCGTAGAATGAAAACCGTGACTCTGGTAGTGAATCCGTTGATTCTGATGGATTTTGGACACTGGGTTTCAGCTAGCCCCCCCCCCTACACCATGCCTCCAACGTCTAGAAATGGTTCCAATGTGCCATCTCTGGAGCTAGGGTTTTTCTTAGTGAAGGCCATTTCAATTTCACTCAAGGGGGGCATTTCTCATCTGAAGGCTCTCGGGCATGTGTGGCCACCGTGAACACTTCCATAATGGAAATACACATGTTTGGGAGCTAATGGAATCCAAGTCCGCTCATCGGTTTGGGTTCTGTGGCCCCAGATCAAATCCTCAAAATGTCCTTGAATGGCCCCGGGGTGCCCGACGAAAATGATCGTTGCACCCAAACTGTGACTCCAGTCATGAATTCGATGATTCCGATGGATCCAGGACATCGCTTTTCAACTAAGGGACCCCCCACATCATGCCTCGAAGTCCCTAAAATAGTGCTAATGTGCCATCTCGAGAGCTAAGGTTTTGCTCAGTGAGGGCCATTCCAAATTCGCTCAAGGGGACCATTTCTCATCCAAAGGATCCCAGGTGTTCATGGCCATCGTGAACACGTCCACAATGGCTACGTGCACCTGTGGGAGCCGACGGAATCCAAGTTCGCTCGCCGGTTTGGGTTCCGTGGTGCTAATGCAAATCCTCAAAGTGTTCCTGAATGGCCTCTGGGTGCCCGACGAAAACGCCCACTGCACCCAAAACGTGACTCCGATCATGAATCCGTCGATTTCGATGGATCTAGGACACTGGGTTTCAGCGAGGCCCCCCCCACACCATGCCTCGAAGTCTTGGAAACGGTGCCAATGTGCCATCTCCGAAGTTAGGGTTTTACTCAGTGAGGGCCATTCCAATTTCGTGCAAGGGGGTCATTTCTCATCCGAAGGATCCCGGGTGTGCATGTCCATCGTGGACATGTCCACAATGGCCACTTTCCCCTGTGCAAGCCAACGGAATCCAATTTTGCTTGCCGGTTTAGGTTCCGTGGCCTCGAAGTAAATCCTCAAAGTGTCCCTAAATGGCCCTAGGGTGCCCGACAAAAATGCCCGTTGCCCCAAACCGTGACTCCGATCGTGAATCTATCAATTCTGATGGCTCTAGGATGCCAGGTTTCTTTTATGCGACCCTCGAAACCATTCCTCGAAGTGTTGGAAATGGTTCCAATGTGCCATCTCCGGAGCTAGGGTTTTGTTCAGTGAGGGCCGTTCCAATTTCGCTCAAGGGGGTCATTTCTCATCCGAAGGCTCCTGGGCATGTGTGCCCATCATGGACATGTCCACAGTGGCCACTTGCACTTGTGGGAGCTGATGGAATCCAAGTCCACTAGCCGGTTTGGGTTCTGTGGCCCTAGAGTAAATCCTCAAAGTGTCCATGAATGGCCCCGGGGTGCCCGACAAAAATGCCCGTTTCACCCAAGCCATGACTCCGATCGCAAATCCGTCGATTCTGATGGATCCAAGACCCCAGGTTTTAGCTAGGCCCCCCCCCACACCGTGCCTCTAAGTCTCAGAAACGGTGCCAATGTATCATCTCTAGAGCTAGTGTTTTGCTCAGTGAGGGCCATTCCAAATTCACTCAAGGGGGGCATTTCTCATCCAAAGGCTCCCGGGTGTGAGTGGCCATCGTGGAAACGTCCAAAATGGAAATACGCATGTGTGGGAGTGGGTGGAATCCAAGTCCGCTCTCCGATTTGGATTCCGTGGCCCAAACCGAGTGGTTGGAGGAGAGGGTTTCATTGAGTAGAAATAAGGTCCATTAAATGTTGAAAGTTTGAAATTCCCCCAAAATAATAGGATAACTAATTGATAATATCATAGACACCAAAAGCCTAATCTAATATATATCTTTGTACACATAAAAGAAGCTACGTTAACATTAAAATCCTAATTAGTTTCTTCCAATTCCACTAAAATCTCAATTTGCAAGGCAATGACAAGCACAAATACCATGATAGCATTTAGAGTCTTTTTAATTCTAGTTTAGACCTTTATCTATGATAGCAGTTAGATTCACACTACTAGATAGATATATAGATTTAATCTTGCATATTTGTTTGCAAGTAAATAATAATTACTCGTATTCCCAAACAAGTAGGGATTCATAGGGATATTACATGGATAGGGGAGTCCTTCCAAACCATCACTTTCCTTCCTCTAAGAGACCTGTCACCCTGGTTATGTCCTCCTTAATCATAGAAATATGTATGCCCCTCATTGTGGACCTCTCATTTTCCATATTCTAAGTGAACTCTAGTGCCACATCCTTATCGAAACCCCACAGTCTCTCATAATAAACCATCCACCCCACATCCTGAAACACCTTATAGTGATCTGAATTTTAGGGGGTATATGGTCTAAATTCGGATGGATAAGCCATAAAAGCATTAAATGGAGAGGCCACCCTCTCCCATTTATCATAAAAGCATTAAATGGAGAGGCCACCCTCTCATATCCATGGTATTTGGTAGCACATAGTTTTGGCCCATGGTATGGCCTCAAGACACATTGTAATAATGTTATATAAAGGTATAGCAACCCTTCTCATGATAACAAGTTACTCATTTGGTTTCTATCCTACATTTCTCTTATTTTATTGAGTTATTATTGGGGTATTGGTTTTGAGTATCTTTCTTAGTATAGTTTGAGAGGTGAGGCTCAAAGAACCCTCTTTGAGCCTCACCCCTCCATGTGGCATATTTATTCTATGTTTGTCCATCTATGTTATTCATAGCCCAGATCTCACTACTTTGTATTTCTCACAGCTGGTTCATTGTTCGCTTTAGTTTTGAAGTTATCTCTTCTCCTCCTCTCTCGGCATTCAAGTCTTCTGGGTCTCAACCTCCAAGATCTGGATCAGTGGTATCAGAGCGGGTACGCTCTCCATTGGGACAATATTTTGAAGCATAATGCGGGTTCAACGGAGGTTCCACAACCTCTACAACAACCCATGCTTCTCTACAAACCCTTGGCATCTCTATACTCAACACTCTCACATTCAACAAACTTTGAACAGGTTCCATGGACTGCACAGGATGTTTTAGAGTCTCTACCATAGCTTATCGGAAAGGTATTTCCTTCAGCTCAAATGGGTATTTCACGGAATTTCATTTCGTTTCCCGGTTTGTGAGATATGCTTGCTTGAAGTAGCACATATTTGTGCATAATGCGGTTGGACGTACAACACCTTTAAACAAATGCTACAGACTCCACAGAATGTCTAATATGCTCTACCATAGCTTATTGGAAAGATCTTTCTATTAGCTAAAATGGGTATTTCACGGAATTTCATTTCGGTTTTTGGTTTGTGAGATATGTTTGTTTGAAGTAGTACATGTTTGTACACAATGCGGCCGGATGTACAACAACTTTAAACAAATGCTACAAACTCCAAACAAATGTTTCAGAGGCTCTATAATAGTTCATTGGAAAGCTCTTTTCGTCAGGTAAAATGGGTATTTTGTGGTTTTTCATTTGGATTTCTGGTTTGAGAGATATCATCGATTGAAGTAACATATGTCCGCAAAATAGTGTGCGCGCGTCTCTTACACTTCAACAAACATTTTCTCAATCTCTGGGCCACCCCAGAGCAAGTATGTTATATGGATGTAAAGGTATTTTCGATATCTCAAATGGGTCTTCAATGGAATTCAATTTCAGTACATGCATCAGAAGCTATGAAGGGATTTGCAGCAAGACATCAACTACACCAAAGATCATGAATTTTCAATTTTTTTAAATCTTAATGTAATCATGGTTATGGTTAAGCACACAAACCCTATGGTTCTGGGTCAACCACAAAAAACCCATGGTTATGGGGGGGACCACACAAAACCCACATTTATGTATTGTAATCACGGTTATGGGTCAACCACAGAAAACCCATGGTTATGGGTCAACCACACAAAACCCACAGTTATGTATTATAATCATGGTTGTGGGTCAACCACACAAAACCCACAGTTATGGGTTAACCACACAAAACCCTTCTCTTTAGTGGAAACAAGCTTGTCATTGCCACCATGGTTATGGGTCAGCCACATAAAACCCACGGTTATGGGTCAACCACACAAAACCCATGGCTCTGAGTCAACCACACAAAACTCTTCTCTTCATTGGAATCAAGCTTGCCATTGCCATCACGGTTATGGGTCAACCTCGCAAAACCCACGGTTATGGGTCGACCACACAAAACCTTTCTCTTCATTGGTAACAAGCACATTGTAATCATGGGTCTCTTTTTAGCATGAAATGATGGGGACCATCATTTTCTAAGGGGGGAGGAATGATCCGAATTTTAGGGGGCATATGGTCTAAATTCGGATGGATAAGCCATAAAAGCATTAAATGGAGAGGCCACCCTCTTTCATTTATCATAAAAGCATTAAATGGAGAGGCCACCCTCTCATATCCATGGTATTTGGTAGCACATAGTTTTGGCCCATGGTATGGCCTCAAGACACATTGTAATAATGCTATATAAAGGTATAGCAACCCTTCTCATGATAACAAGTTACTCATTTGGTTTCTATCCTACATTTCTCTTATTTTATTGAATTATTATTGGGGTATTGGTTTTGAGTATCTTTCTTAATATAGTTTGAGAGGTGAGGCTCAAAGAACCCTCTTTGAGCCTCACCCCTCCATGTGGTATATTTATTCTATGTTTGTCCATCTATGTTATTCATAGCCCATATCTCACTACTTTGTATTTCTCACAGTTGGTTCATTGTTCACTTCAGTTTTGAATTTATCTCTTCTCCTCCTCTCTCGGCATTCAAGTCTTCCGGGTCTCAGCCTCCAAGATCTGGATCATATAGACTGCTCTATTTTTATGAATTTTCTCTATATCCCCGGGTTCATGCCGAACCAATGAGCCTCCCATCTTCTGTGAATCATATTTGAACTCAGATGGTAACTTCGATGGTTCTATTGAAACGGTGACTAGATTAACAACTTTGTTCATGTAGAGGTGATGAGGTAACTTGGATGATTCTATTACAGCTATGACTAGACATAATGTTTCAATTTGGAAAGTTTCATATTTAAATTTGGAAATACAACCATGTATGGATTTCATGTTTTTATGTTTAAATGGACCAAATGGCCATGTACATGTGGATTTATCATATACGATTTGGATTTATTGCCTCCCCCAAACTGAAGGTTTGGATGCTCACATCCAATTGAGGTGGAAGGTGACAACCAATCAATGCATCATAATCATTTCAGGGAATAATGAGGCATTAAGTTGAATAATAACTTATTTGGCTTACCATAAGTGGACATGAATGATAACACAAGCAAAATTCATCAGGGACTGATTTGTTGATGGTGGCGTTAAATGTACAATGATGCCAGTGACCACAAGTGATGATGAACATGATATTGACCTATTTTGAGTTTAAGGAGAAGTACAGCAGAAACCTCCAATTTTGGTGATTCATTTGGTGGAGCTTTCAGCGAAGTAGACAAATAGTGGTAATGTATAAAGGATTTGTAGTAACATTGAGGGTGATGCTACTTGCTAGAATCGTGTTCTTTTTAATTGGTCTTTGAGTTAAGAAATAACTTTAAATAATGTTGTAACTTATAACTTTGAAAGAAACAACAATGCTTTTAATCATGTTTTTACTTGAATAGTTTCAACACTTTTGATTGTGATGTTACTTGCACAACTTCAACACTTTTGGTCATGCTATTACTTGCACAAGATAAAGCACCTGCAGAAGTTACAAAATTTTTATTCTTGGGAAAAACCATTCACTCCTACAATGAAAAAGGAATCACAATGTTCCAAAAATTATAAGTAGCATGAATTATTGATTGAAACACAAAAGACTTAAAGAGGGTTTTTTTATTACACTTGTTAACTTCCAGCAAGTTGGTTTTCAACTGACATCTATCCAAATGTACCCTCAAGAAGGTTTTCACAGTCATTATTATTATTATTATTATTATTATTATTATTTTCACTCAGAGAAATCACGTGGATAAGAGTGTGGAGGAATTTCCCTCCTGGTGCAACACTTCTAGATGTGGACAGGTAGAAACCTATTTAATGAAGGAATCCTTTCAAGGTGGATTGTGATACAACCATAACTGATGTCCATTAGAGAGAAGAGGGGTATGTTATTTGTCTATGGTTACAAGCTTAACAGTCCCATTATTAAAGACTATATCCACCTTGTAAGGATCCAATGACTTGGTGCAAAGCTTTCCCTTGATATATTTGAATATGGAATCGTATAGTAGTTCCCAATCTCTTAGATGAAACATACTAATTTTTATAATACTATCATGCCATTTTCCACATTTTTGTTGCATAATGGAAGTATGTTGAAACATAGCTAAACAAATCTCATCCATATCATTAATCTGATTTAGCCCATGTTTATGAGCTATAGTTAAATCTAGACCAACCTCTACAATAGTTCTGAGCATGCTAATTTCAAATTCAATTGGGAAGATTAGGAATTTACCATATACAAGATCAAATGGAGAGAGTCATGTGGTGCTTCTCCAGGTAGTCCTATAGGCCCATAGATCTTTCAGAAGTTAGTCATCCCAATCACGAAAGTGACTAGACACAATCTTCATAAGAATGTTTACCAGTACTTTATTGGTTCTCTTGACCTTCCCATTTTCTTGTGGATGGTATGGTGAAGTAACCCAATGATGAATCTTAGATTTTTCAAGAAGCTCCTCAATATTGTGTCCTATAAACTGTCCTCCTCCATCTGTAAATGTTGATGTTTATGTAACTTCGGAATGTATTTCACATATATGTATATTGTATTCCTATAGAGATGTTATTATTCCTCTATACGGAAGTGTCGTCATTTATATTGTAAATGTCGTAACTTATACTTGATGGGTTATTAGACCACCTTGTTGGGGTCGGCCCTGTATAAGTCATGTGGGTCGAAGGGTTATTAGACCACCCTATTGGGGGTCGGCTTAGTCAGCATTATGTTATGTGGTTAAGTTCGAGCCTACATGATTTATGTAAAAGGAAAGTCAAGTCAAGTATAAATAGAGAGCAGGAAGCACTCTATTTTATCACTCACTTCTCACTCATGCACTCAAGGAGGAGTGGTGCACTTATGGAGGAGGAGGATTTGCTGCTAGGATATGTCTATCTCTTATGTTTGGGTTTTATCATTGCTCTATCTATCTCTGAGGAAGTTATTGAGGTTTTTCACCTTTATGGTTTTCCCCAAGTAAATCTTGTGTCTCTTGTGTGCTTGCATTATTGTCTCCATGAATGATATGCTGTAGATTTGTTGTACATGTTGTTCTCTCAGTTAAGATCCTAGATCAGATTGAAGGAAATTCTGAAAATTTAACATGGTATCAAAGCTAGCCTGAAAGAAGGCATGATATGGCATGTACGACACTTGTTGCACTTACGATGCTAGGGCTTGATATAGCAAAAACCAGTCATAGTAGCACTTTCGCTATAAATCCGTTTTGGGAAAGTTTTCAGATCTTAAATATTTACAGGTCGAAGATTAAATCCCCATGTACCTTGTGTCCAAAGGACAACCTCTAATTCATTGTACTTTGTGATTTATGATCTATACAATATAGGGTTTCTGCCTCTTCCAGATCTGAGTCAAAATCAAGTGACATTGGGAAAAAGGTCATAACTTGGGCTAGGAAGATCCAAATGAAATTTAGTAAAAAGTGACAGGTAGCACACAGACGTTACTATCTCAGGAAAATTTTACAGAGGCCGAAGTTGAACCAGTGACACGTGGCACACCATACAAGTTCGCTCTCCTATATTATCCCATAAACAGGTCACGTTGCGACACTTGGCATAACTCTCTCTTAGAGAGTCCAATTGAGGTCAAACCTGTCAAGATGGAAATATAATAGGGCGAGCTATCTCAAGAAAAATTTTCAGAGGCCGAAGTTGAAACAGTGACACATGTCACACCGTACAAGTTCGCTCTCCTATATTATCCCATAAACAGGTCACGTTACGACACTTGGCATAACTCTCTCTTAGAGAATCCAATTGAGGTCAGACCTATCGGGATGGAAAGATAATAGGTCGGGCTATCTCAGGAAACTTTTTCAGACCCTTTGGATCAAAATGTTCAGAGTTACACCAGAAACAATCAGGTACATATTTCTGTCAAAACAGAATTATTTTTGAGTACCTTCATTCATGGCTTCCGGAATTTAGGCTTTGAAGAAAGTTGGAATTTTTGTAATCAGAGACCACGGCTGGATGCTACTCATCAAGATAGAAATTTAGAGACCAAGATCATAATTTTTTGTTGGACAGAAGGACGGGCTTGATCAGACCCTAGTTCGGGACTTTGATCAGAAAAGTGGAAAATTAGGGCTTCTGTAAAAATGGGAATTTTTTAAATATGTGACCACGGCTGGAAGCTCCTTAGAAAAATAGAAGCTTAGAGCTTCGGATCAAACCTTTTGATTGGGCAGAAGAGTGGGCTTCATCAAACCCTAGTTCGAGGTCACGTCCAGCGAATCCGAAAGTTTCAAAGGCAAAATTGTGGAGTGAAACTTTACAATTTTCAAATTCTGAATATACCAGTTTGATTAGCTCATCAAGGCACATATTTTTATCCTTTCGAAAGTTTGAAATTCAAAGTTTGAATTTTGGGGTTTTCTCTGACAAACCCTAATATAGCTCCAGATTCAGTTCCTGCAAATCAAGTGGATTGGGTTAATCCTAGAAGAGGATGGATTGGTCACCTGCATAAGTGAAGAAGTTCCTGTTTCAGAGGGAGATGAGGCTAAGGACTTCCATAAAAAGATTACAAGCAATCTTGATAGGTATGACTCATCGAGGTATGTTTCGATATTTGTTCATGATTAAGTTTATGGCATGTTTGTCTTCATGTTATTACGGTTAGTACAATCTTTATTTTAGATTTGTCGTATCACCTTAACAAAATTATGAATGCATGATAGAAGATATTCATTGGTTAGGGTGTTGACACTTATGATTGTACTAATGCATTATGGTGTTGTATGAGGTTTATGTTGTATGCTAACATGAAAGGTACACCAAAAAAGATAAATAATGTTCTGGTTCAAGAACATATAATCATGATGACATGAGGACAAAGATTCATCCATTGTCATGGATCTCATAGAAGATCCATTTACGAGGTATGTATAACTTGGTTTTATAATGGTTAACCTATGAGATATACAGGTTACTAGCACAAGTCATTGAAGAAGAACAAGAAGACATCATGTGAGTATGTTAGACATAACTAGCTAGCATGCTGATCCAGGTATGTTTTTCCTATATCAAGATAAAATCCTACCTTGTGTTAGGATCTTATATTGTTGTGTTGTTGATAATGATTATTCATGAAGTCATAGGTTTGAATAGTCATGGTTGTATGCATATTGTGTTTCTTACCATAATTGATGATATGACTAAGCAGAAGAATCATGAAGGTATAGGTTTGAGTAATCACGGGTTTTATGCATATTATATCTCCCATCTTGATTGATGATTTAGCTAACCAAAAGAGTCCTATGATCAAATAAGAATATGCTTGAGTAAAAGAAGACTTCCCTGAAACCTTGAATACTAATGTTTATTATCTGTGTTTGCAATGATCCTGACTATACATGCTTGAGATTATTGTGTTTTGATAATATTAAGATTATACTAGTGAATGTTTGATTACGTATGAGACCTAGAGGATAACACAATGATGATACTAACAAGCATGCATAGGGATCGAGAATGAATATAAGTTCAAGGACAAGTAATCCAGGAAGCAAAGATCAAGAGGGAGTACACTCCAGTGGTTTTTGCAAGGATGCAGATATTCAAAGGGAGTTGACCATCTCTCTACATTCCACAATAGAAAGGTGTAGAAGAAGCTACATCAGATTAGGACTCCAGTAGCTCTTGCAAGGAAGCGAAGACTCAGAGGGAGTCCACCCAACGAACAAACAAAGATAAGTATTTGAATTGTCATTTCTTAAATAATACTGTTCAATAATGTATATACTGATGTTCCTAGAATTAGGTTGTGTATTATGCATATTAGAATAATTGCATTGATGAACAGTATACTACTAATATGCATGGGTAAGTGGCCTATGGCACTGTACAACATTCCATTGCTACTTATCTAGAATGAAACCTCTTTGCTGACATGTTGGGAGTTGTGCACACTCTTAACAATGTTCTGGTAGAGATTGGAAGGCATCTAGAAAGTTACGGGATATGGATAAATGTTGTATTGAAGCATTGGCTAAGATAATTGCATGACTGTATGACATATTTATTTATGTGTAAGAATTTGTTTTGAAAATTATGAGATGTTTCTAATCAAGCAATTTAACCTGTTTTGTAGGAAAGACCATATATCTTCACTTACAAAAGGACTACAACATTTGTTCCAGCAACAAAGATATCTATTGAAGATATTGAAGTTCCCAGGATCTGGGATGAAGAAATGGAATGCCATGATCCGTCGATCATGAAGAATGATGTTTGGGATGTAGTCCCAAAACCTGAAGGGAAGTTTGTTATGACTTCCATATGGATCTATCAAGATCAAGCATGCTGCAGACGACAGCATAGAGAAATATAAAAGTGATGAAATAGAAGATACACCAGATGGATTTCAAGACAGCTTTCTTGAATGGTGTAGTTGAAGAAGAAGTGTATGTGGAGCAGCCACTTGGTTCTGAGACACATGACAGGAAATCATATATCTGCAAAACTTGGTATGGTAGGATAGATAGCTTTCTATCCAGTTTGGGCTTTACCAAGAATAAAGCATATTCCAACCTTTTCTACAAGGTTGAGGAAGGCAATCCAGTGATACTACTTTTGTATGTGGATAACTTGTTTGTTACAGGTGAAGATAGATTGATTGCCGACACGCAGCGGAAACTTGCTACCGAGTTCGAGATGAAGAACTTGGGGATGATGCACTATTTGTTTTTGGCATAGAGGTGTGGCAGAGTGCAGATGGAATCTTCCTTGGACAATGGAAGTATGCAGTAGAGATCCTGAAGAGGTTCGGGATGATGGATTGCAAGGCCATGGCCACACCTATGGAATCGAATCTGAAGCTTCTTTGTGATGCTTCATTTGAGCTGGTTGATATCACTATGTATCGTCAGATGATTGGGTCCTTGATGTACCTAACGAACACGAGACCAGATATTTGCTTTGTGGTGAACACATTGTGCTAGTTCCTGACGGATCCAAGGAGTGTTCACCTGGTTGTTGTAAAGCATGTTCTGAGGTACCTGAAGGGTATAGTGGATTATGGGCTCAAGCATGAAGCGAATCAAAGTTTAACCCACAGGGTTATGTTGATTCAAATTGGGCAGGTAGTGCTACAGATAGGAAGAGCACATCTAGGTGTTGCTTTAGTATGGGATCAGGTGTGATCTCTTGGTTCAACAGGAAGCAGTCCTGTGTAGCACTGAGTACAGCTGAGGCAGAGTATGTTGCATCCTGTTCAGCTAGTTGTGAGCCAATATGGCTACGGAAGCTACTATCTGAGTTATTTGATCTCCCGTTGGATGCTACTGGTATCTTTTGTGATAACCAAAGTTGTGTGAAGCTGTCCGAGAACCCAGTGTTTCATGACAGGTCAAAACACATAGAGATCAAATATCACTATATCAGGGATATGGTGCAGAGAGGAGCTGTGAAGCTCCTGTATGTTGCGACGGACGAGCAGATTGCAGATGTGCTGATGAAGCCACTAGCCAGGGTGAAGTTCAAGTACTTCTGGCAGAGGCTTGGTGTTCTTCAGATCGAGGACACTTCGAGGAAGAAGTGATGGACATATTTTCTAAAGCCATTCCAAGCATGATGGAAGGAGGATCCTTCACATTGCTATGGATGTAAGCCCTGGGTGATGAACATCAGGATGATGTTCTGGTTTCTGCTTTGTATGATCAGTTGGATCATTTATATGTATATGTATGTACGCATCATGTTGGATGCTGGATATGATCAGTTGGATCATTTATATGTATGTACGCATCATGTTGGATGCTGGATATGATCAGTTGGATCATTTATATGTATGTACGCATCATGTTGGATGCTGGATATGATCAGTTGGATCATTTATATGTATGTACGCATCATGTTGGATGCTGGATATGATCAGTAGGATCATTTGTATGTATTGTGTATATGCATCATGTTGGATGCTTGGACCATGTATCTGTATATGTATCAGGTGGATACATTGTATGATCAGGTGGATCATGTATGGTGATATGTATCATGTATTTGTATTAGGTGGATACATTGTATGATCAGGTGGATCATGTATGATGATATGTATCAGGTAGATACTTGGTATGGATCAGGGAGATGCATTATATGATCAGGATGATCGTGGATGACGAGCTTTAAGATGTTTCTCCAGATGACATGCAGCAGGATGTTGCAGTGATGATGATCAGGATGATCATGTGTACATCAGGATGATGTATGGTGAGTATCAGGTTGATACTCTATGGCCGTGGATCAGGTTGTGCAGATGAGCATGTAATTCATTGCCTTGGGAGATTTGCAGATAGTCTTTCGAGGTTTTTCCTATGGCATGTAATTCGTTGCCCTGGGATATCTGGAAAATGCTCTTTTGAGGTTTTGCTCTGGGAGGACATATAATTTGGCCCTGGGAGATCTGCAGATAGTCTTTCGAGGTTTTGCCTATGGCATGTAATTCATTGCCTTGGGATATCTAGCAAATGCTCTTTCGAGGTTTTGCCTATGGCATGCAATTCGTGCCCTGGGATATCTGGCAGATGCTCTTTCAAGGTTTTGTGGTGACCACATGTAATTCGTGCCCTGGGAGATCCTATAGGTAGAGCTGTGTGCTCGTAACAGCCTGGGATGCTCTTGCGAGGTTTTGTGGTGAGGTCACATATAATATGGCCCTGGGAGATCTGCAGATAGTCTTTCGAGGTTTTGCCTATGGCATGTAATTCGTTGCCCTGGGATATCTGGCAGATGCTCTTTCAAGGTTTTGTGATGCACGTAATAATTCCTGAGGATTCCACAGTATGGCCAGTGATGGCGAAGACCTGTAGGTGGTGGGCCTACATCCAGTATGAAAAAGGACTGGCTCTGTAGAAGTTCCTATGACGAGTAGATTCAGAGATTGATTGAGATAGCAGCAGTAGTGACGATGATGATGACTCGATGACGATTATCCAGTGACGATGATCCAGAGAAGATGACATGTGCTAGAAGACCTATGTCGAGAAATAACTTCCTAGTTAAGAGGGAGTGTTGATGTATATGTAACTTCGGAATGCATTTCACATATATGTATATTGTATTCCTATAGAGATGTTATTATTCCTCTATACGGAAGTGTCATCATTTATATTGTAAATTTCGTAACTTATACTTGATGGGTTATTAGACCACCTTATTGGGGTTGGACCTGTATAAGTCATGTGGGTCGAAGGGTTATTAGACCACCCTATTGGGGGTCGGCCTAGTCAGCATTATGTTATGTGGTTAAGTTCTAGCCTACATGATTTATGTAAAAGGCAAGTCAAGTCAAGTATAAATAGAGAGCGGGAGGCACTCTATTTTATCACTCACTTCTCACTCATGCACTCAAGGAGGAGTGGCGCAATTATGGAGGAGGAGGATCTACTGCTAGGATATGTCTATCTCTTATGTTTGGGTTGTATCATTGCTCTATGTATCTCCGAGGAAGTTATTGGGGTTTTTCACCTTTATGGTTTTCCCCAAGTAAATCTTGTGTCTCTTGTGTGCTTGCATTATTGTCTCCATGAATGATATGTTGTAGATTTGCTGTACATGTTGTTCTCTCAGTTAAGATCCTAGATCAGATTGAAGGAAATTCTGAAAATTTAACAGTAAATATTTCCCTTCATATCCATAATGGACGACGATATCCTTGAACAAAAATTATATCATAGCTTGATTTGTAGCACTTGAAATATATTTTTCCTCCACCCATTTGGCTGCATAATTAGTGCATACCAAGATATAGAATTTTTGGCGAGATGAGGGGCTGACTAGACCCATGAAATCAAGATCCCACTTCTCAAAGGGATCTACTACCAGCTGATTTTTTAATGGAATTTCATTGGATTTGATGGCTTGGCCCACCCTTTGGAAACTATCACATCCTTGTACATACTTATTTTCATCCCAGAATATGGTGGGCCAGAAGTAACCCATGTGCAACACCTTATGACATGTTTTATTATAAGAAAAATGCCATCCATATAGCTCATCATGGAAATCCTTAAGGATTTAATGGATCTTATCCTCTCTAATACATATACTGATTTCGTAATTTTCCCCTGTATAAAAGAGATATCCACCTATCCATGAATATCTTTCACTTTCTTGAATGATTTTCTATCTTTCCCTCATAGAAAGGTAGTGTGGAAACTTCCCTGCAACAATATAATTAGCAACATATACATACCATAGTGTGAGTAGACAATGCAAAAGATGTTCATCCAAGAAACTATCTTCTACAAGAGAGATGTCACCATTAATGGATAGTCTAGATAAAAATATGCAACCACATTATCTTTGCAATCTTGTCAATAATGGTAATATCAAATTCTTTCAATAGTAGTGACCACCTAGTTATTCAGGCACTTGTAACGTTTTGTTAAATATATAGTTGATGGTCGAGTGATATGTGTGTACAAATATGGGGTAACTAGTTAGTGCCAACATTTATTAATTGGAAACACAACAACAAGAAACTCTTTTTCGGTTACTATATAATTCAATTATGTGGGAGATAAGTTCTTGTTGATGAAATAGATGGAATAAGTGTTATTTTCTTCCTATTGTCCTAGCACAACTCTGTTGGAGATAAGTTCTTGCTAATGTCATACATGGCATAAGGCTTATTTTCTTCCTCTTGTCCCAGCATATCTCCAATAGCAGTGTTCAAGGCATCTAAATAAGTATGAAATGGAAATGCCCAATCTGATCCTCACAAAATAGGGGATATAAACACCAATTTTTTTAGACTTGTAAAAGAATATTGGCAATTTTCAATCCATAAAAAATACACATCTTTTGCAAGTAGCGCAAACAAAGGAGATGCAATATTAGAATAGTTCTCAATGAAATGACGATAGTAACTAGTTTTTCCTAAAAAATGCGTACCTCCTTCATTTTTTGTACAGGAATTTTTAAAATTACCTCAACCTTTGTTAGGCCTACTTGTATCTCTATAGTAGAAAGAAAATGTCCCAAGACTGCCCCTTCTATCTTCATCATATGGCATTTTTATGTACTCAAAGAAAGGCTAGTCTATTTATAGTGTTTAAGCACCTTCTCTAAATTAGATAATTTATTTGAACATGGTGCCATATGGTGTAAAATCCTCCTTATATATCTCAACATTGTCATCAACCAAATTAGAAAAAATTCCTAATATTGCATGCTAGAAAGTAGTAGGAGCATTGCAAACCCTAAAAGGAGGGACTCAGTATGCAAATGTACCCCATGGGAAAGTAAAAGGGTCCTCTCATAAATATGGGGGACCTTTTAGATGCAACTGATGTTTTGCAAAACATGTTCTTGTTGTAGAATTCAACAACACATACATGTTTATTAAACATAGGAATGGGAAATCCCGAGGTAGCCAAGTGGGATGCCATGAAGGCTAGGAGAACAAAACACACACACATTTTGGAGCAGCAAAACACGTATGCATTTTGGAGAACCAAAACACATACGTATTTTAGAGAACCAAACCGTGTACACGTTTTGTAAAGAATATTTTCTCCATAAATATGACCCTTAACACCCCCTCTCCAACTCCCTAACACCCCTCCATAACCCCTTAACACCCCCTTTCAAAATCCCTAACACCTCCTACCCCTAATCACCCACATGACACTCTCCAACACACTAACACCCCCAAACCCTGTAACATGCCCCCAGAACCCCTAACACCCCCTCTCTAACTCCCTAACACCCCCTATCCCTAATCACCCACACCCTCCACCTGCCCCTATCTCTCCCCCAAGGTCCCTAACACCCCCCTCCCTACTCTATCTCTCTCTCTCTCACCCATTTACTCCTCTCCCTAACCCTTACTAACCCCTTATCTCACTCTCTTTCTCTCCCCCAACCCCCTAGCATAGCACCACCCCATTGGTTCTCTCTCTCTCTCTCTATATATATATATATATATATATACATATATATATATCACTCTCACACTCACACACAAACACACATCCATATGCCTTCCCCTCCTCCCTCTCTCTCTCTAACCATTACTAACCCCTTCTCCACTTAACCCCAATCTACTAACACCCCCCTCTTCGATTACTTCTAACCCTTTAACACGCCCCTCTCCCTCTACCTGTAACCCCTTACCACCCACCAATGTCCCTCCATTCACCTCTCTCTCTCTCCCTCTAACCCGAACACCCAAACTCCTCACCTATACTGCCCTTTCTCTCTAATATCCCTAGACCTCTCCAAACCCCTAACCCTCTCTCTCTCTCTCTCTCTCTCTCTAACCCCAACACCCACACTACTCACATATATCCCCCTTTCTCTCTGATATCCCTACTCCTCCCCAAACCCCTAACCCCCCCCCTCTCTCTCTCTCTCCCCTACTCCTCTCTTTCTCTATTCCCCCCCTTCCCCCAAACCCTTACTAATCTTTAGTTTCATTCTATATACCTAACCATCCACATATTTTTCATTTTAAATAATCACCAAGCCAAGTCCCAAACTTATCCTCCTCGCTCACTCTCTCTCTCCCGCATACTCCTCTACCTACTCATAAATCCTAACCCTCTCTAGATCTCCCCCAATCCCCTAAAACCTCCCTACTCTCACCCACTATTACCCCCTACTCCTCTCGCTACCTCTATCCCCAACCTCCTCGTACTCCTCCTCCTCCTCCTCCTCCTCTCTCTCTCTCTCTCTCTCTCTCTCTCTCTCTCTCGCCCCTAACTCTTACTTACCCTCTCTCTCATTCCTCATCCTTCTCTTTCTCTTGACCCTAACTCTTACTAACCTCCTCTCTCACTCCTCCTCCTTCTCTGTCTCACCTCTTCCCCCTAATAACCCTTACTAACCCCACCCTCTCTCTCTATCCCCTGATCCTCCACCTACACTTAACCCCCACCCCTCTCTCTCTCCCCTAATCCTCCACCTACACTTAACCCCCACCCCTCTCTCTCTCCCCCATCCCCCCAAATATTCCCTCTCTTTATAACATTCTCACTACCCCCAACCCCCCTCTCTCTCCCCCTACACCCCTCCTACTATCCCTACCCATCACCACCCCCTCTGCCCCTTTATCCCTCTCCTACCCTCCATATCTCTCTCCCTCCTTCCCCCCTAATCCCCATCCCCTTACCACTTACCAACCCCCATCTCTCTCTCTCTCTCTCGCTACCCCCCAACCTATACCCCCCCTTCTCTTTGACATACCTAATCCTTCCTATATCCCTACCCACCCCCCAAACCACAATCTCTCTATATCTCCCTCAACCTCCTTCCTTCCCCCACCCATAATCACCCACATGTCCTCATTAACCCTCAAATATCTCTCTCTCACACACACACGAACCCCTCTACTCCTCCACCTACCCCTAACCCCCACATCTCTCTCTCTCTCTCTCTCTCTCTCTCTCTCTCTCTCTCTCTCTCTCTCACACACACACACACACACACCTAATCCTCCCCCTACCACTAACCCCCCTCCCCCACTGTCTCTCCCCCCCTCTGCCCAACCATTACTAACCCCTTCTTTCACTCTCTCACCGCCCTACTCCTCCCCATACCTCTAACACCCCCCCCCCCCTTCCTCCTCCTCCTCTCTCTATCTATGTCTCCCTCTCTCTCTCCCCCCCATATCTCCCTTAACCCTTATTAACCTCTTTTCATGCTCTCTCTTTTCCCTACCCCTCCACCTACTCTTGACCCCCACCCCTCTCTCTCTCACCCAACCCCCTAGCACTCCCTCACCATCTTTTTCCCTCTCTCTCTCTCACACACACACACACACACACACACACACACACACACCCCTACTCCTCCCCTTACAACTAAACCTCTCTCTCTCTCTCACCATTACTAATGCCCTCTTTCACTCTTTCTTTCCCCTACTCCTCTTACCTCTAATTCTCTCCTCTCTCTCTCTCTCATCTTCCCCCTAACCCTCACTAATCCCCTCTATCATTGTCTATCTCCACTACTCATCCACCTACACCTGACCCCCACCTCTCTCTTTGAACCCCAAACCCCTAACAACCTCCCCATCTCTCTCTCTCACACTGTCACAACCCCTAAGCCCCCTCCTACTCTCCCTACCCATAATCACCCCTCCTCTCTCTCTCTCTCTCTCCTACTCCCCCTAACCCTAAACCCCTCTCTCTTTGTATCTCCTAATCCTACTCCCAATACAACTTACCACACCTCTCCTCCTAATCTCTCTCTCTCTCTTCCTCCACCCTATACCTCCCTTCCCTATAACTTCCCTAATCCTCTCTAAACCCCTATCCCTCCCACCACCTGGATCTCTATCTCTTTCTCTCCCCTAACCCTACTCCTCCCCTCTACACCTCCCCCCACCACGATATCTATCTCTTTCTCTCCCCAACCCCCAAACCCCCTCCTCCCCCTACCCCTAATCACCCACACCCTCCACTCCTAGGCTCTCTCTCTCTACTCCTCCACCTACTTTTATCCCTTGACCATCTCTCTCACCCCTAAATCCCTCCCCCCCCTCTCTCTTGTACAACTAACCCCTCTCCTCTCTCTCTCTCTCTCATCTCCATAACCCTTATTAACTCCCTCTCTAACTCTCTCACCTCCCTATTCTGCCCCCTACTTTTAACCCCTATCCTCATCTATGTCTCTCTCCCCTCTCTTCAGCCTAATCCTTACTAACCCTATCTTTCACTATTTCTCTCCCTTACTCCTTTACCTACACCTTACCCCCACCCCTCTCTCTCTCTCACACACACACACACTCTCATTACCCATAACCTAACCTCTCTCTCAATAACCCCCTTCTACTCTCCCTACCCATAACCACACCCTCCTCCCCTCTCTTTCTCTCTCCTACTTCCCCTAACACTACCCCCCTCTCTCTCTATCTATCCTAATCCCCCTACCCCTACCCCTCTCACTCTTTGTCTCTCCTAATATCCCTCCCCTTACCACTTACCACCCCCCCATATCTCTCTCTATCCCAACCCCATACACCTTCTTCCCTCAAACTAACCTAATCCTCCCTAAACCCATACCCCTCCAACCGTCCTCCTCCCCCTTACCACTAAGGTAAATTTGGTTTTCAGCTATACAAAATGCATATGCGTTTTGTAGAGATAAAACACACACACATTATGTAGAGGTAAAATGTGCACGCGCTTTGGTATTCATGGCACCCAGATAGGAGGGAAAGGAAAAATTGAATTTAAAATAAACATGCTCACGTTTCTTAGCACTAAGACCGAGACCTGCCACCTCTACAGGTGTCATCACTCTTCCTATGTATCTGCTTTGAACTTAGCTTCGGGTTAACCAAACCTATGGTACAGGATATGGTAAACCATAGCTAATTAGACATGTCACCATTTTTCTCAATATTCCCATGTTTAGCCGATAGTTACAGTATGTTGCACACCATCATTTTTGACGAAATTTTAGACAAAGATAGCATTTTTTTCCGCAGATTCGAAATATGTAATTTTTAAAAAGAATATATATAGTTTTCTATTCTTTTCTTAATTTTCTTGTGTAGTGACTCCTTAACTAAAAATACACATTGTTAGTGTTTCGTCCATAACTCTTATGTTTATTAGCGATTTAAAAAAAAAAAATTGTATGTGCACTAAAGGACACCGACCTCTACATGCTATAAAAAAACCATTTCAAAATAATTGCATTAATACCTTCAAAGGCTACACCCACACTTGGAATACTGTTTTTGAGGTTCGATCACTTAGATAGTTAAAAATAATAATTTAAAAATGATTAACTTTTTTTTTTGAAAAAAATAGCGGTGACTAGTACTAGATGTTCTCTATATGTCTACCAATTTTCATAACTTGATTCCATCATTTAGGCACTCAAATGATGCACCCACAAAAGCATATACCTTATAATTTGTCCAAAAAATAAAAATAGTCTTTTAAAAAGGTTCAAACTTTAGATATTTAAGAACATTTTCAATAGAAAAAAATTATATATTTGGAAACGTCATTCAATTTCCTACATTTCATCTTTTTTACTCATCGCAAGATTCATTGTGTATGTATCTCAAAATATCCATGTAACCTGATGGATGACTGCTTTTTCAGTTTTCTATTGCATCTACCGTGTCAAAAGAGACCCTCATTAGCTTGCACACACCCAAAAGTGTTCTTTTCTTGATACTTAGGAGTGATATGTATCTAGTTGTATCCATTGAATCCAATAAGGAAAGCAAAAAATTTCTTCCATGGCAGTGTGTCAAGAACTTGGTCAATAAATGTCAAGGGGAAGTGGTATTATTGTGTCGCTTTGTTGATATGTTGGTAATTGACACATATCCCTTCATTTGTCGTTCTTTTTTAGGAACAATCACAAGAGGTGAAACCCATTCACTGTCAAATATTGGATAGATAAAATTGACATCTAATAGATTTTGGAGTTCTTTTTTAACATCATCTCTCGGGGAAGGGTTAATCCTCTTTTGAGGTCGATAGGTAGGGCTACTGTATTTCTTTATGCAAATATGGTGGGTATAGAAATCAGGATGAACACCCTTCATTTCCCTAATCCCATGCAAAGGAATCTTTTTTTGCTTGTAGGACTTGTAACAAATTTAATGTCTATGAGGGAGTCAGGTCTGGGTTGATGTTTAGTGTTTTTCCTGGATCTATTTATATTGGAGTGTTGTTGTGGACTATTGTGGTTGGTATACTTTCTTCTTCTTCCGGATTTGGTTCAATATTTTTGTCGGCCTCATTGTTCATTTAGGATTCTAAAGTTGGTAAGCAAGATGAGATACAAAATAGGGATTTCTAATAAAATTATTGATAACATCATCTTCTACCTCATTTTAAAAATATAAAGCTTTTTCAATTGTAAGGATGGGTTGCACATTTTCATATTCATGTTTAAATTCAACCTATAAAGTATTTTCACATGCCATGCTAGGATTTTATAGTGGATAGACAATTAAGTTTTTCATAATATCTCTATAGGATATTGTCATATCCCTTGATATTCATCCACCGTAGCTAACCACGACCTTCCCAAAATTAGAGGATGGCCCTTCAGATGAGATTTCATTTGTAGCACTAGGAAATCCATTGGATAATCATAGGAGTCCTTGGAAATGATTACATCCTCTAGGATTCCCTTCGGTCTAATAGTAGTCTAAGCCACCAACTCTAGGATTGTGTGGGTTGGTTTAAGATTTGCAAGGCCGAGTGATTCCAAAGATTCTTTAATCGTGATATTAATGGCTGATCCCAACTACACTAATCTATTGGAAAAATTATTTCCTTGGATATGAACGGTGACTATTGGATTGGGATCCTTATATTTTACATGCGTGAATTTGCCCAAAATTAGGTCAAACAATTTTCCCAACACATGGATAGTGGGTGGATCCCTGGGTTTCCTCTCTATCTTTCTGAGACACGGTTCATGGATAGTTTTGGTGTAAATTGGAACATCCCTTATTGCTTGTAATAATGGGATTTTAAAACATGTATTTTGGAGTTCTCCTAGCAGATCAAACTCGAGACATGGAGGCACCTGGTCTATAGCCAATCTTTTTGGGTACAACGGAGTATAATCTTGTGTTTGAATTGGTCCAGTACTAGTAGTGTGTTGCAAAGTTTATGCTACTCTAGGAGTTGCAGTAGGGATGGAATCCTCACCTTGTTCATGGGAGTGTTATGTTAGGGATTCTTCCTCCATTTGTTCACTAATTATAGGTGATTTATCTGAGTGAATTATCGTCCAGACCTGAGGTACACATCATTACACTCAAAAGGGTTGATACTATAGGCTGGGAAGGCTGATGTTGATATTGTTGAACTGCCTTATTATTTGGATTCAGATTGGATTGCATATGAAATTGAGGTCATATTATAGGAGCATTGATTGGATCATTCAAGGGAAGTTGCAGCTATGGTTGCATAGATAATTATGCAGGAAATTATGGTGGTAATTGTGGTTATTATGTTGAAAATTTTTTCCTAGGGAAGGGACAGCTTCACCAATTTTGTGACCAAGAGGGATTTTTGATTGATTAAGCCAACCCTTGTACCCATGGTTAAGGGTAATGAAACTACTAAGGGTTTTTCCATGTCAGGGTAGGAAATTTTTTTTGTTGAGGACCATACTAATTATTCCAAATATTAAAAAATGCATAATATTCTTGGTTCATACCTGGTGGTCAATATTTCCATGACTCCTTTCGAGTTAAAAAGTAGGTTGGATTGAATTATTCACCACTCCCCTTGTATATTTCTTTTAATCCCTGTAGTGATGGGCATGATTTTGTAGGATGATCCTGATCATAAATCCCACAAACTTCAGCAATTTTCATTGGACATTCCTTTGAGGAGTTTTTATATCTACAACATGGGTAGAATATGGAAAGGGCCTTCTCAATTTCATTTTTTTCTTTCTTTAGCTTACAAAACATCTAGGTGGGAAGATAACATGTTTAGGATGCCGATCTTAAAATCCTCAAACAAGGTTCTGTCTCTGCATGAGTTACTCCTCCATTAGCCAACTTCATAGCTCTATTAGAAAATTCTCTTATCCTTGGTTTGCTTTTGGTAGCTCCCCATGAGTATCTTATACATAATTCACAGATTGTCTCATAACTTTCCTTTGAGATATCTCATTTTCCCACCAAGTTCATAATATCCATCCATTCATCCTGCATTCCTCTTATTAAAATTGTCTTTAAAATGTCAACACCCAGATTGGTGGAGACCTCTGCAAATTGTATTGGAAATACTCTACATAGTCCTCTAGATTCTCTTATTCATTCTATTTCATATTGAATATATCCTCTCTTATATTTCAGGATCTGCACTACTCTTGGTATTTCTCAAGAAAGGCCTACTTCATTTCATCCCAAGAAGTTGTGGTGCCACCACTTAGACCCATAAACCATCTCAAGGTTTCCCCTTTCGAGGTAGCAGGAAACAATTTCAGATTCTGCAAATATGTGGTATAGTCATAACTTTGACATAGCACATCGAATTTGAATAAAAAGGAATTTGGATCTTTGGTAGTTGTTCCATGGAAGTTTGGAAGAGTATATAATGAAATTGGATTCATAGGTGCACCGCCTTGAGTATCATCAATAGGGAATTCGATTGTGGATGTTGGAGTAGCCATTTTTTCACATGATGCCCAATATTCTTTTGGAATCCTAAATTCAGTAGGTACTCGTTGTAATGAAACATGATCCTTTGATTCTAGTGCAAGATGTTTAGCAACACTCCCTTGATATGGAATAAGAACCTCAGGGGTTGCTTCTCATCTAGGAACCGTACTTTGATGCTCAAGTGTAGGCTCCATTGTTTCCCCTTTCCCTTATACTAAAATTTGAAATTCAATCTTTACTAATACATAAGGTGGGTTGGTTTCTCCTTGAGACTCTGATTCCCCTATCTCCCCTCTTCCTTCTGAAGGAAATTGTTGCTCAACTTATACTGTTGCAGTAGAATTACTCTTTGCAAAGGGTTGATAGTTGGTTCCTACATGAGATGCAACCCTGATGGTGTTACAAGGTGTTGCTTATGATTCTTCTCTTCAAACGATCTCCTATATGTACATATTTCTTCCTTGATCTTTGTGACCTCTACCTGCAGTATTATTAGTTTATGGATGTCTCTGTCTACCTTTAGGATTCCCTTTTCTATTCTTGCATCCTATATTCTCTAGTGCTAGTAAAACATGAGTCTACCATGAATAATCCCCTACATTTAGGAATTGGTGATAGATTTGTAGGTTCTTACCTTCCCTCTTTATTGATTAGGCCTCATCTGAACCAAAGTTAATGCAACTAGAACTAGCAATAGTTTATATTTTTACACCCTTATATCCTCCTCATCAATGGAGCCAAAATGTTGGAAATTTTTAACTATCTTTTCATAACAACTAAAAATCCCTAACATTGTGTTCTCCTATAACTTCTAGTGCACGATAGTCCTTATCATCATGACCCACAGACTTTTAAAAGTTGAAAAACACACTTCTTTGGGTACTTACATACTTATGTAGCATAGGACAAGCATGGGGAGAGTGATTTCCTCTGGATATATCACACCATATACCTCCTCCTATAGGAAAAGGATTTGGGTTTCCTATTTCCAAATATTCTTGGTATGTTGGGAACTCATTTTTATGATGTCCCTCCATCCTGCAGGTGCTACACCATACTTCTTCACACTTCCCTTTCTCATTGTAAATTTCCTGCAATTGGATCATCAGCATAGAAAGTTATGCTTGGACCTGAGCCATCCCTGCGCTGCTCTCTCCTACTGGGGATGCTTCTCACTTCATATCTAGCTCTAATGCATATTTTTGCATTGTGATCTTCTATTGTGTTAAGGGGCGGCGTATATGTGGCAATATCTCCATAATGAAGAATTCTTTATGTTGTTCTTCTGCTATTTGGAATGTCACCTATCCATCAATGATTTGAATCTTTGGTCAAATTCCCAAACTATCTCATTTGAAAACAGTCTAATCTCTTTTATCTCAGTGATATACTGCAACTTGGACTCTAGCTTCTTAAATTCCTTTATCAACGCATCCTTGACATCATTCAAATTTCTATTTGGTACAGTGAGTTGATACTTCATATACCATGTCATTGTGTGATCCTAAAAAATTGGTTACCAACCACACCAACTTCACAACATCATATTGAACTTGATTTTCCTACCATATTTCTTCACACACAACAAATGTTGATCAGGATCATATGTCCCCACCCCATTGAATACATGGATCCTTAAAGTAGGGTCTATCCCTGCCATCGTAATCTGTGCAGAACTGCTACTGTTTGTTGTAGGTTGTGTCTGATGAGTCAACTTACCTCCACTATTTTGACTGCTATTGTTATTATTACTAGTTAGAAATAGCATATTCATACTTCTTACCTTAGGTGTTGGGGGACATGGGTGGGGTTGTGGGTTTGACAAAGATCTCGATCTAAGAAATACTACCTTCTTCATATGGGATGAGATGCCTACCTTCCTTTCTCTCTAAGTGTGACAATCCTTCAAAATGGGGTCATGCACAAAAATCTATTTCTTGTCACCCACTACACTGCTTCTCTACCTCAACTGTAGTCCTCTTCCTACTGTCTTTCCGAAACATTTTTCCCCCACGCAATAATCATGTCTCTTCTACTGTTGCATATTCTTCTCTGGTCAACATCCTCATCTCATCCTTTCTTCATTCATTCGTACCTTCCTTGGTCTAGATTGTTCTCTGGTCAACCCCCAGTTCCTTAACGCGCACGTAAGTGCTTAAATGCTAGGATGATCTAATTCCAATATAAACGTTCCCTTACCACACAATAACATCTTAATTCAAGTATATAGAGACTTCAGGTACCTTTGGCACATACCTTAAAATAATTCCCTCTCGGTTGTACTGTAAGATTGAGTATAGTCTACGATGAACTCTATGACATACCCCTTCAAAATACTATCCATCCAATAGTCTATTGCACGCAATATATGGTTACTTACATATTTAACTAACTGGATTTGTTCAGGTGCCCAGTCCCTTGGACCATCAATGTGATATCTCGGGTTTGATTCAACTAGCCTCAACAACCACTTTGCTAAAAGTATGGGGAACTCCCAGAAGAAAATATCATACAAATCTCTATATACGCACTTCTATACTATTTTTCTTTATTGATTCGAGGGTTCTTGTTCTTCTCTCTCACGAGCATGTAGTATTTCTCTTTCAACCAATATTCTATCTCTTCCTTTGTTTCTCTCCGGAAAACTATTGGTTAACCCTTCCTTTCCCTTAAGTTGCAGATCATGGTCCCAAAAACAAAACCATTTTTTGGTGCATGGCCCAAGACCCAAGGTTCAATATAAATATCTCCAAGAAAACCCCAAACACCATCCCTTTCAAGATCACTTGCAAGCAGTTGACGTCTCACGCAATGTATCAAGGGGTACTATAGGAACCAATCTTTCATAGTGCTGAAGTGATGTAAACATACATTCAACGTATCTACTATTCATTCATTTACTGTGCAACATAATATGACTCATTCATGGACATATTTAACACATTTATGGTAGCACCGTAACATCATACCCTTACACGTATCAGACATAAACATTCACCATATTCAATACAAATGAAAAGTATTTCAGAACATAGCTACTCATTCTCACTATCAATAGGGTAGTCTTACATAACCTGCATAGTGCACAACAACACTCTGTTACAGTATTCTACTACTCAACATTACATAGAAAAACAATGGCTTAATGACAAATTTATAACTAGCTAGCCACCATTCACAAGCATAAGATCTCCCTTTACCCTTAGATTTCCTACATATTTATACATCAAAACATGGGCGGAACCCATCACAAAGTGGAAAAAACTCCTAACTAGATTCTAACTAACTTTTGCCTTCTGCATGGTTTCGGTCAAGTTGTTGAGTTGCCCCACGGTCCATCTCTGGTGCGCAACTTCCAAGGCAGGTCCAAAACCCGCTCCAACATTAATCCTTAAAGGTATCTATTGATCAATATTACATAAATTCATTTTAAATAAATAATTAAGATTAATCATAAACATCATAGAATGTTAAGGTAAGTGTCTAACACATTTATGCAGAAACAATATTTTACCATGCCAATATTCTATGGCAAGGTGGATGAATGTGCTCATATAAAAGCCACAACTAACTTTTCATTATTTTGCATGAAATAGATATCACTACTATCACTACTTTGACATGACCAATTTTGATCTCTCCTATAAATGTTGTGATGATTATGTCTTAGTCTCCAAGATAATTAAATAAATTATCCATAACTACATATACATGGGATTCTACAACCCTTTGACATGTTCAATTTTTCCCGTCACTACTTTGTCATGTTTTCAATCCACCTTGTCATTAATGGCATTGTCTCGATAGGAGCTTCTGTAAAGGGTTTAAATTAAACATTCTATATTTTGGATGGATTTTTCAGGCAATTCTTTCGACTGAAATTGTAATGTCCCCTTTTATGATTATTATTAAAATGGTGAAATTTTCACTTTTTCCACTAGTTTGACCCCTAAACTAGTCTTGCTTGTTTTATTTCCAACTGACTCCAAATGATCCCAAATTGCTACTGAAGGTACTTGGATGATATTAAGACATATTTATAATGTTTATGGATTCTCTAGACTGTTCATATGACTTCTGTAACTCCTCTTTCAAATCTGGTCAAGATAGGGATTTTTACTAGCAATTGTTTGTTCAAATCCCCCTAGGGTGTGTGATGCAAATGGCTCTCCAAATGCAAGTCAATCCTTTTTAATTTTAGATCAGATGTGGGTGAATTCAATGGTACTTCAATGTGGTCTCGGGGTCATCTCCATTCATTTCATAAACCCTTATACAATGCACTTCAATCAGATACAAAACAACTAGTCTCGACATTGGGGGAAACAAGACTCAACCTTCTCCAAATGCTATGAAGCTTCACAAAATGACTTCAAATGCTTATGTACTGAACATTAAACTCATATAATACATCAATAACAGTCCATTCATCAATAAACCATCAGTATTTTACTTATCCATTTGAATCCATCAACATTACATTGGTTCACAACAAGGTAGTGGGGAAATGGCGATGTTTGTCCATTAATGAGCAATTTAACATAGCTATTCTTAGAATCTCGACTTGTGGGTATTCTGATATGTTTATTACAGATATAAATATAATATGACATGTACATGAAGTAGAAATGGCATTCCTTCACTAACTATATGCAACCACAAGAGCGTTATGCAAGAGCTATGGGGAAAATGGCACTATTTCTTCATTGTTTAATATTTTTACATGAAATATTTTGGGTATTTTGACCTGAGATATTCTGAACTTGAAATACAGATCATTTACATCATAACATAAAATAATGGGGCATTAGAAGCTCCCCCAAAGAGAACAACATCTCACCAAAAGCACAATCCCTCAAGGATCAAGAATATGCCATGAAAACTTGAAATGGTTGAAGAAGCAAGCTGAACTATAAGTTACCATGATCGTCCATGTAGCTTACACCTGCAACAAATGACTCCATTAAATCTCCAAATAAAATGTGTTAATGGCCTTTCCAATTACCAGCTAGGATGGGAATCTTTCACCCTCGAAATTGGTGCTAAGGCAAGTAGAGTAGCACTCCACTAGCTCTTCTCTCCAAATGCAATTGCAAATTCTAAAATTGATCAAAATCTGCTATTCCTCTTTGTTCATGACTTGTATAAACTTCTAAGGTCCTCCATGGGTTGAATTCCTTCCAAGATCTTCATGCCAACTCAATTCGGGAAGAGATTCCCAAGTATGCCACGTGTCCTTCTAATTCTAGCCCTCTCCTTATCCAAATTCGAATTGGTGTCTCTTTGGATGCCCTAACTAACTTGAGCATCCTCTTGGAAGCTATTTTTAGGCCTGACATGTCATATATTTCAGATTTCAACCTTCAAGTTTGATTTGTGTCATAGGTGTCATAGCATCTTCATCATTGTTGTCATAGAGCTAGGGAATCTAGCCCAACTGTCCCACTAGCTCCAAATTGCCTATTCCTCTTCTATGGGAGTTACTCTTCCTCTACATTTAGACCTCATTGACTCATGCCAATTATTTTTCCCTTCAAACTCATCCCAATAACATTGGACTTCTCATAGATTCGAATTGACAAGAGGAGGATGCTATGTGGCATAGAAAATCTAGCTTGTGTGGGTCCCACTTCCTCCATGTGTCTTCATGATCAAATGCCACTTTGATTTTCCTTTGCATATATTTATTTAGCTCCTTTATTAAATATTTATTCTATTCTTATGTCCCCACATCATTTATTTTCCTTCTTATTTCAAATCCCAATGCTTCCACCCACAACCTAGGAAAGTAGTAATTTTCCTCCTTGGCAATTATTTGACCTGTAACAAAATCAATTTGACAAACTCTCATCAATATATCCAATGGGCTTAGGACATTGTGACCCAATTCCAAATTTGGGACATGAAAAATCCTCCCTTCCCAATATTGCTTGTCCTCAAGCAATTTCAAACATTGATGTTGAAGAACCCGCTTTTTAAATAATTCTTTGAAGTTGCCACTAAGTTGCCCAACTTTGAGTCTTCGAGCTTCCATGAAGATTTTAGAGAGGAACCACCATGCTTGTTGTTGCACTACTCTTATTAAAATCACTTTATTAAGTGGTGAATCCATCCCCCATACTGCTTGTTTCCCCAAAAAATTGAAACCAATGAGACTAAGAATTATCCTAGGGTCCCATTGCTTGTATTGCACTCCAACAATTAGAAGTGCTCTCCAATTCATAGTTCCTGGATCCAATTTTCTTGTGTGCATTCTTCCCAACATCATGAGTACAAAATATATATCATCAAATTACATAACAACATAATGAAAATTAACATCACGAAGATGCATCATCAAAGAATCATGAAAGTGATTATACCTCCAAGAAAGTAGACCGCCATTTTCCAAGTGCATACAAGCATCAAATAACCGATCAAATCTTCTTCAATGCCATAGGTGAGGATACCATTTCCTATCATGCTTCTCCAAAAGGATGTGATATGCATCAAAATATTCATCCATGTATTCTTTCATCCAAGAAGTGAATGAACAATCTCCACTAAAATATGAACCAAATAATGAGCAAAAAGAACAAGGAGACTTCAAATGACTCAAAGAAGTCTCACCCATACATCCATGAATGTGAGAATCATAAAGATATAACAAAGTATGTGGATGCCAACAAAAATGTTCTCAAATTATAAATCTATTCACCCCATTGTTGGATGAAGTTCCTCCAATATCAAATGAACCAAGTGTTGAGCAAGAAAAACCATGAGTCTTCAAGTGACTCAAATGCATATCATAGGTGCATCCATGTAGATGTGCATTATCATAGAGTAACAAAGGATACTGCTACAAATGTGAATAATAATGTGCTCCGAACATGTCATCATAAAAAGTAAATCTAGGAGTTCCATACTCCTCATGTGGCACCATCAAAAAGAACCCTTTCACCCATACTTCATTGAGACTAATGCTGCAAAACATGGAATTGTACGGTGTACGAGAATGAAATAACTCACCCAAATGATCAAAAGGTGCATAATTTTCATCATGGGAAGGATCCATATGGGTAGTATCATGCAGCTCCTTCAAAAGTGTGAAACCTTTTTCGTATATTGGTTCCAATGTAAAGGAATCATGCTCTTCTTTAAAAATTGCATAACCTTCATCAAGAGACAATTCAAGTTCCTCTTCCACCACATCAAGTGTTTGGATCTCTTCAAGTTCATCTTCAAACACATCAAGCACAATCAAATTTCCACATTTCTCATGATCCACCATGTCATGAGAATCCTCCATGCAATCTACCATCTGAAAATTTGAAACATCGGAGGAAGAACAAGTATATTGCAACCTTTCAAGAAGTTGCTCATTTTGAATTTTGAATTTATGAATATCCTCATTATTCTTCAAGTATGCATTAGGTAATAATTCATTAAACTCAACCAAATTTTTCCTATCAAAAAGAAAAGACATGAAATTACCTTTGTTGTTGCACATTGTTGTTTGAATCTTCTCCATGTCTTCAAGGAAGGATGGATCCTCCAATGAAGAAACTTTCCAACAAGAATTTGACACTAAGGCTTGAGTGTCATGGAGCATGCTAAGGGTCTCTTGGATATTCTTTTCATTCATATTCAAGTACCCTTCAAGAAAATGAGCCTCTTGTAAATGAACCTCTTCATCTTCTTCCTTCTTACTTAGACCAACTTCATGAAGCTCAAGTGGTGATGGGGAAGTTGATCTTGTTTCTTCTTCAACTGCTACAAGGTCTTCATTTTCATGCTTAATGGAAGTTTGGCTTACAGCAACACTTTCAAAAGTGGTCTCTATGTCACCAACATAGAGGTATGAGAACCCATTAGTAGGCACTCATTCATAGTTTAAGCATCCATTAGTGGATTCCCTTTGATTCATGTCCAAGGTAGAATGTGTCTCTTCCTTTTGCTCCTTCAAGCAAGCTGATGCATTTTGTACCCAAGTATGTGCAGAACTTTGAGATGAGCCATAAAAGGTGGGAAGTGGAATTTTACTTATTGCATAATTCAATTCTCTATTTTGAAATGGATTCTTATTACCATCCTTCATCTTTATCTTGTTTGAGACAATGAGGTATTGATCAAACGATAAAGTGTTTTTGCAATCTTCACTCAAATTTTTCCATTTAAGTAGAATTTCTTCCACAGCATTTGGGGCTTTAATATTTGCTTTGGACTCAAGAAATTTTGGTGTAGTAGGCCTTGGTGTTCTCTTAAATTCATTTTCTCTATTATGGGGTCTTGTGCTTGAGATAATATCCTCACCCATTGGCTTCTTTTCCTCACAATGAGAATTGTTGCTGCATCCTATTACTCCTTTTCTCCCAAGTTGGCTAGCCATCAATTCGAATCCTTTCATCGATATTTGTTCATGTCTCTAATACCACTTTCAATGTATTCAAAAAATGTTTTTATGAGTTTCCTAAGCTTCTCACCATCATCTGACGTTTCCTTTTCATCCCTAGTCATAGTTTCCTAAAAAAATTGCTCTTCTTTTCCTACTTTTTCCTCTTCAACAAAACACTTTTGGTTTCAATATCTAATGGTGGCCCCTGAATTATTTTCCTCATGAATATTAGACCACATCAGGTGCCAATATCATGCTCTGATACCATCGTAATGTCCCTTTTTATGATTATTATTAAAATGGTGAAATTTTCACTTTTTCCACTAGTTCGGCCCCTAAACTAGTCTTGCTTGTTTTATTTCCAATTGACTCCAAATGCTCCCAAATTGCTACTAAAGGTACTTGGATGATATTAAGACATATTAATAATTTTTATGGATGCTCTGGAGTGTTCATATGACTTCTGCAAATCCTCTTTCAAATATGGTCAAGATAGGGAGTTTTAGTAGCAATTGTTGGTTCAAATCCCCCTAGGGCGTGTGATGCAAATGGCTCTCCAAATGAAACTCAATCCTTTCGAATTTCAAATCAGAGGTATGGGACTTCAAGAGTAATTCAAGGTGGTATCAAGGGCATCTCCATTTAGTTCATAAACCCTTCTACAATGCACTTCAATCATATACAAAACAACTAGTCTCTACCTTGGGGGAAACGAGACTCAACCTTCTCCAAATGCTATGAAGCTTCACAAAATGACTTCAAATGCTTATGTACTAAACATTAAATTCATATAAGACATCAATAAAATTCCATTCATCAATAAACCATCAGTATTTTACTTATCCATTCGAATCCATCAACATTACATTGGTTCAAAACAAGGTAGTGGGGAAATGGCATTGTTTGTCCATTAATGATCAATTTAACATAGTTTTTCTTGGAATCTTGACTTTTGGGTCTTCCGATATGGTTATTATAGAGATATATAGTAGCTTAAATGTACATGAAGTCGAAATGGCATTCCTTTACTAACTATATGCAACCACAAGAGCGCTATGCAAGAGCTATGGGGAAAATGGCACTATTTCTTCATTGTTTACCAATTTTACATGAAATATTTTGGGTATTTCGACCTAAGAGTATTCTGAAGTTGAAATACAGAGAATTTATATCAGAACATTAAATAGTGGGGCATTAGAATCTCCCCCAAAGAGAACAACATCTCACCAAAAGCGCAATCCCTCAAGGATCAAGAATATGCTATGAAAACTTGAAATTGTTGAAGAAGAAAGCTGAACTATAAGTGACCATGATCTGCCCTGTAGCTTAAACCTACAAAAAACAACTCCATTATAGCTCCAAATGAAAGGTCTGAATGGACTTTCCAATTACCAACTAGTATGGGAATCTTTCACCCTCGAAATTGGTGCTAAGGCAAGTAGAGTAGCACTCCACTAGCTCTTCTCTCCAAATGCAATTGCAAATTCTAAAATTGATCAAAAGCTGCTATTATTCTTTGTTCATGACTTTTATAAAATTCTAATATCCTCCATGGGTCGAATTCCTTCCAAGAGCTTCATGCCAACTCAATTTGGAAAGAGATTCCCAAGTATGCCACTTGTCCTTCCAATTCTAGCCCTCTCCTTCTCCAAATTCGAATTGGTGTTTCTTTGGATGCACTTACTCACTTGAGCACCCTCTTGGAGGCTATTTATAGCCCTGACATGTCATATATGTCAAATGTCAGCCTTCAAGTCTGATTTGTGTCATAGGTGTCATAGTATCTTCATCATTGTTGTCATAGACCTAGGGAATCTAGCCCCCAAGTGTCCCACTAGCTCCAAATTGCCTCTTCCTCTTCCATGGGAGTTGCTCTTACTCTACATTTTAACCTCATTGACTCATTCCAATTATTATTCCCTTCCAACTCATCCCAATAACATTGGACTTCTCATGGATTCGAATTGACAAGAGGAGGAAGCCATCTGGCATAGAAAATCTAGCTTATGTGGGTCCCACTTCCTCCATGTGTTTTCATGATCAAATGCCACTTTGATTTTCCCTTGTATATATTTATTTAGCTCCTTTATTAAATATTTATGCTATTCTAATGTCCACACATCATTTATTATCCTTCTTATTTCAAATCCCAATGCTTCCACCCACAACCTAGGAAACTAATAATTTTCCTCCTTGGCAATTATTTTACCCTTAACATCAATTTGACAAAATCTCATGAATATGGCCAATGGGGTTAGGCCATTGTGACCTAATGCCAAATTTGGGACATGACAAAAATCTACCTGGAATTGTTAAAATTGTAAATATATTTTGTTAAAATTGCATAATTTGGGTTTCCAATGGTTTTGGAAGCTGCGAAATTCATTTGTGGAATAAAAAATACAATTTAAATAATGAAAAATCATTGAAATATTGATCACTAGATTCTAGCAAATCTGATTGGAAAATCAAATAGACTATTTTTCGTAAAGAAGTTGACCTATAAATAGATGTATGGGTTTGGTGATTTATTATTTTCTTTTTCTTTGCTACAAAAAATTACTTCTACACCATTTTAATGATGAGAACTGGGATTGATACTTATAACAATGGGCCAAAAGACAAGGACTTTGGCAATAGAGGATAAATCCAAGAATTGAGTAATGACGAGACATTAAACACAAGAAAGCTTAAAAATGATTTTGGAAATCAACAACACATTGTCGATAGATGCAAAGAATTTCCAAGCCCACCAAACCACATTGTTAAGAAATTATGTAATGATGAATCAATGGAATTCCTATTTGACCGTATCCCCATGGTCATTCTTCAGGAAATTTTTTCTTGGCTATCAATTATCCATCTCTTGATAGTTGCGAGAATGTGCCTCGTTTGGAAAAACATGGTTTTGTGCTGCAAGGTATTTCAATAATTGTACAATGAGAGAAATGAGGAATCATGGATTGTTTGTTGCAATATGTCTCCCTACAGTTTTGAAGGATTTTGGTTCCTCAACATTAACTCCAAAAGGTGGTCCTTTATGAAGACTAAGTGTTAGTGTCATGTATGGCTTCTATACAAACATCCAGATGACCTTATTCTTTTTCTTAGTGAAGAAGAAAAATAGGTGGTGACTAATCCATTAACAAGGAATACATAGTTGACCTATTGCCTTCGTTTGGATTAATGTATGAAAAAAAAGAGTATGGTCTTGCATTTAAATACTCTACTCTAAATTATCTGAATTGGATTAATATATAATTTTGATCTCTAATTTAAATTATCCAAATTGGATCAATATGTAATTTGTCACTTATTTTGGTTATTTCTGGGTGGCAAGATTGGGTAAATTAAATGAATTGATTTATAGGGCCCATTTTAGTGGAAGGCCTTACTTTTTCAAGTTTGGGGTCAAAAACCCTACGAAACCTTTTGGGTCAATTTTGAGGGATTAAATGGCATTTTTTATCTATACCATACAAGCAATCTAAATTGCATATTGTACACACTGAGGGATTTCCAATGGTGTAATAATCACCTCAATCGGAGTTTATTTGAGGAAGTTATGACTCCTACAGGTTGACCTGTCTAGTTGATCACCATGGTATCTAGTGGATTCCATGTCATCTCTCATTACTAACACGTGTGGAGTTAGTCAAATGTGGAATTTCAAGAATATTCTAGAGGATCCAAAGACCTAAAACTAATCAACAGTTTAGGGCCATGCGTGAACCCTAAAACTAACCCTTTTCCTCCTAATTGTTATTGGGACAAGTTAAATATTGGGTTGCTAGAAGGAAAAGGGGATCCATTTCTTATAATATTATTTTATTGTTCCATAGTAGTTGTGCAAGTGAGAGTGTCAGAGGTAACTCTACAATGAGTACCACTTTCTTTGTATTTGAATTTCATTTTGGATAAGAAAAGAGAAAGGCATAGTCTTCCCTTCTGGATGGGTCCCATAGTGGGTTTTCCCGAGATATATCTTATGTTATTCATGTAGATGTCTTGTTTTGATCTAGTTATTTTCCTTTCAATTTCATTCTATTTATTAACATGTGGAATCAAGCTAGTTCACAATGAATTAAGTTGTAAGATTGGTTGTGACAAATTGTTATAGTGGAATATCCACGATAGCTTACGGATATCCTCTTATTACATTCACACGTTTAATTTTTTAATAGGTTTTTTTTTCCAACAAGTAATGTATTTTAGTAAAAATATCATTGTGTTTGCCCACATTTTAACTTACTCATTAAAGGTATCTATCGATCACCATTACATAAATGTATTTGAAATAACTAATTAAGATTAATGGTAAACATCATAGAATATTAAGATAAATCATAAACAATATCTTACCATGCTCATATAACTATATTTTCATTACTTTGCATAAAATACCTATCACAAATAGTAAAGAAACATAATAACTTGGATATAATTATAAAAGATGTAATATACTGAATTTTGGACTAACTATTTCTATTGTTATATTGGGCGATGGCCCTAGCACATATGTTTTATTTTGAGTATTGGGCATGAGCCCTAGCACCTATGATTTATTCTTTTATATATTGACATACTAGGCATGGACCTTGACTGACTCCTTTATTTGAGTGTATACTGGGCAAGGAGTCCCTAATGTTTTGATGATGTTCTTCAGCTTTGATATGGGTACAAACCCTAATATACTGAGATGATCTTTTGTTACTTATTGTGCAGAGCTATGATTTCACATGATTGACTTATGAGTGTGTTGAGCGTGGACTCAGAAACACACATATAACCTACGTACTAGGCATAAGCCTCGATGTACCTAGAAGAATGTTTATGTATTGGGAGTAAGCCCTAAGGTACATTGAGTGTTGGGCATAAGCCCTGGAGCACTCTAAGCTTGATAAATGAATACCGGATCCAAGGCCATTTAAATATTCTAGATGTGCCTCACAACCACATTCTAGCACTAGTGTTGAGCAGGAGGCTCTGGAATTGCACTAGCATAATTCCCATGTGAAGGTGTTGAGTTAAAAGGCTCTGAAGAGCACTCGGGGTTACTAGATCTCAAAAGTGTTGATTCAAGAAGACTCTGAATAGCACTTCTATGTTTCATCACATTTATTCAAATTGGTTAAATGAATCTTTTCTATCTATCATCAAGTACTGCGGGAACTACCATGTTAAATGAGGGAATCCGACATGCAAGAGAGAGACTAGAGGTGCTTATCCAAGCTTACTGAAAGACCGTCCAAAGAATTGGACCATATCCTTAATGTTTAAAAGAAGTATCATCTGAAGATACATAATTAAATAAAAGATAATTTCCATAACCTAAAGTATGGATTGACTAAGAATAGTCTTATGTGAACTAAATGCTTAAAGGCCTCAAGGCTAAATATTATTATTAAGAGCTTTAATAATAATATTGTTATTATTTAGTATAGAATATATATTCTTATATATATATATATATATATATATATATATATATATATATGCAAAAGTGGGCTACCACATTATTAAATATTATTAATAATGTATTAATATTTAAGTTGAATTATAATTATTGTTATTATTATTATTATGAAAAGATTAAAGTTAAAATCACTTTAGTTAGAACAAGTGAGAAGTCCTAGTTCAAGAGGACAAAATATTTTAGTAAATAATATATTTTAAATATTATATTATTTAATTTAAAGAAAACTAATTATTCCAACAGCCATAATTCAAGACTCCCCTACATAAGGAAGGCAGATCCCAAGATTGAGGATCTTATCTTTTTCTATTATCATTCTTTGCTCCAAGAACTGAAGCAGATCCATACAATATTTCTAGATCTGAACTAGTATTGAACCTAGGGCCTCTATCTCTTATTGCATGTTGGAACCAGCTCGGGGGGATCTAGTTAGAACTAGGAACGGTCTAAGGGTCATGGTTGGGAGGAACATGGTAGCCCCAAAGTTATCCAGCTAAGAAATCATCCTAACAAGTCAGTTAAGCTCAAAAGTTTCTGTATTAATTATTGTTTGAGTGTGCAGGCTACTACCGGAGAGGATCAAGTTCCAAATCCACTAGGTATGTAGTGTTAATTTTCCCATTTTCCAGTTATAGTAGATGTTAGATTTTTAGACTAGAATTAATGGTTCAGTATTCTTTTAATTCTTAACACAAATATTATCAACTTATAGGCTGGGCCCAGAAACCAGTGGAGGATCTAGCATGTCTAGCCTAGCTATCCTGTGCTAGACAACCATGCGACTCAAAACCTAGAGGACTTTTCTTTATAAATTTAGATAACATAGTTCTTTTCTCCTCATCATTGTTAGGAATTTAGTTTTTGTTTCCAGACTTATAATTATGTTTTGTCTTTAATTATGTTACCCATATAAAAAAATCTAGGAAGATAAATACAGTTATGTTAAGAGATCTTTGCTTTTAAACAGAAATTATAATTCCATAATATTCTTCCCAAAAGACTATCGAATACATTACTCAGTAGAAAGAACATTTTGTACTATTTCTTTTTAATCTTTTCAAACATCGACGAATCCATCAAACCCTTATCTACGACCTCAGCCACACAGTCGACCCACTACAACGAAAACGCTATGAGCATTGCCAGGATCAATTCACACAATAAACGAGGAAATTACTTTTCATCAACAATAGTATTGTCTTCTCCATTATAGACATCGATATTATTTTCTAATCCCACTAAATAGCTTTGACAGAGATGTTATTAATCTAGGTACATTACCAAGGACCATTGCAACCAAGAAATAACCTACACAGATAATAGTCCCAGGATTGGGAACAAAAAGAGAAGTTCCCATGCTTCTAAAACTTAAACATGTATTCCTTTCAACCGAGAAACCTGGAGAAGTATTACTCCTTTTTCACAGAACCCCAAGTCTACATTCAACAACACTTTATGATATTATTTATCAACGATAGCCAGCCATTCATTAAATGCAATGCCGGACCAGGGATCAAATCCCTCTACCACATTCATCAAACCCTTTTTATTACATGCAATCTCCAAAAAACGCAAAAAAGAGTCAAACTAGGACTTCTCATGCAACAGAGTAAAACCGTCTTAAGGGTTAGGTTATCCCCCTATCAACGCATCATTTTTATTAGCAGCTAAAAATACAAGAGTTACAGACTAAGACTACTTATTCCATTCCATAGACAGAGATACATTACATTCTTCATACAAAGACACCAAATCGAAATCTTTCAGGATTGGAGTGGCGATCGTACAAGACAGAAGCTCACATCAACAATTCAACTCATACTTGTTACAACGTAATCTTCCACCTTGTGAGCATCGGCATTCTTTGGCCTGTAGGATCCATTTCACTAACTCAGATTCACTTTATATCCTTCAGACATATTTTTTCCTCATTTTTCCTCTGACCCGGTTGTTGCATCATTATAGCAAGCGTACCTGCGAGTTGCATCACCATAGCCCACGATTATCAAGTAAAATGGTAAAAATCACTAGTTTATTACTTTTTACTCCCAAAAAGTAGTCATTGGGTGACCTTTGGCTCTCCATCTGCCCAAGTAATGTCTCGATGTGTCCTTTCACTTACCTTTGAGAGGACTATATATTGAGCACATATGGCTTATGGACGGGAGGAGAAAGAAGAGAAAGAGAACTCTAGTGGATTTTTTCCCTATCTTGAGTCTACACTCATTGATCCTTGTAGTTGTGAACCCTTTATGTTCACCTTCCAAACTCCTATCTAGTTTGAGTTTGCCATTCATGGAGGATTGAAGTGGTTTAGGCGCAAGTGGATTGATCCATATCTTGGTTCAGATTGGTTGCTGGCAAGAGGTCGTATCACTTTGTACTTCTTCTTGTTTATTAATAGAAATACTCATTTTCTCGTCCATTAATGTTGTAAATGTTGTTTATCTTACATTGGGTTGCATTTACTTGTTATAGCATGGACCATTGCTATTGATGATGTTAATACCGTTTATATATTATATGTACTTGTTGTATATTGGTTGTCGAGACTAATTTGCAGATTCAAGTGCATGGATTGAAAAGCTCCAACGGGGATCTACATCAAACATTTGGATCGAGGTTGGTTATCTTCTTCATTATCTTAGCATTTCCATTTATATAGCATAGTTCTGAAAATTGAGTTGATTTCTGGTAGTCATTTGTCTGTTGTGGTATACCCCAAGCCATAGTGAGTTTTCTCCAACACAAAAATGGTGACTCCGCTGGGGAGAACATCCATCTTGGGGATTTTTTGAGCATTAGTCCATAATTAGAGTTGTGGTTTGTCGAAGCTCTGTGTCACTTATCTGCCGTTGAGATACACTATAGAAAACTTGCTTTTTTCTGAGCCATTGGACTCTATGTTTTCCAATTTTCCTTTCCTCACCCGCGGGCTAGCTTAGCTTTTCCCGCATATACCCGCTTCTGTTTACTCTACTGCTCATGGGTACCCACAGGTATTCCTTCGACAGTAGTGTATAATTCTGACTTTTGTTAGTTTATGACCTTTGGTTGTTGCTGGGTTGGTTTTGGTTGATCTTGAGTCTTTGTTGGCTTGTTTCTTGACTGTTCCATGCCTTGGTTGTGACCAGAACTCTTCGTTTCTCTTGGTTGAGCCTTGTTGGTTTTTTACCCATCCTTGGATTTAGCCTTGTTGGTTTTTTCCTTTTGAGCTCATTTCTTTGGCCGAGTCTTACTGTTTGGTATCTGCCTGGTTGTCTTAGTGATCTTTGTGGCATATCAGTGACTAGATAGTAGGATTTTGCTTGCATTTTTCATTTCCATATATTGAAAAATACAAAAAAATACACATAGTTTTTTGCATTTTCCTTTCGTTTATAAGAGAAAATACAAAAAAAAAAAAAATTGCTTTTATGTATTGCATATTGCATTGAGTGCTTTCTGCCTTCATTTAGATTCTGATTGTGCATTGAAAAATATAAAAGGATTGCATATTTATTTTGAAATCGTTGGTTTGATTATGCATATTAGGGGCATTGTTTTCATTGGATAGATGAATCTAGGATTTGACGATTTTGCATACCATTGAGTCTTACACATCACTAGTTTCACGATCATATCCCTTGAGTAATCACAGCCATTAAAATTAATGCTTAATCTTAAAATTGATTAGACCGATTTTATTTATAGGGTACACCAACTAGCATAGGTTTAGAGTCTTGGAATAGATCATTGTGAGTTAACAATCCAAGACTACTAGACGAAACATTAGGTGTCTGATCAGGGAGTGGAGGAATCCATGGTATAGATCGGTGTTCTCAGGAAGCTCTACTCAAGCCAGAGTTAAGCACGAGGTCACGAGAGGTTGGTTGAAGGGATATCCCTCTAATACTAGTTGAATGTGGGAGATATTTCCAGGATTTGTTCGTATCTGGGGACTCTTGGGGGATTTGACCCTCATTGAGTTTTGGGCTCAGCTTCCCTTCCCATATGACGGATCCCACCTGTGACTGTCGCCCTGAGCATTGGTTATATTGCAGTGACCATAGTTGCCTTACCTAGGTATCGCATAGGGTACTTGCAGTGGTAATACTGTTCGTGTCCTGAGTCAGATAGGGATTGGACAGCACAGTTGTTTGTTGTCGAGGGTTACGTCCCTTTGCATGTAGTGAAGCCTAGGTGTCTCTATAATTGATTCTGTTACCGCCATCTATAGTTTGGCAGTCTCAAGCCTCTCCTAGGCGAGACATACCAGCTCTAGTGTCGAGAGCTCATTTAGCCACTCTGTTTGTCTGCTCTTTGTTGTAGTTTCTCTAGGTGTGTGCTTTTGATTTACTGTTTTTGATCAATAGTTGGCCTTTAGGGGACGTTTTGATTATATGTTCTCCCCAGAGATAGCGTGGCGTGGAGCCCTACTCTTCGTCGATCCCATCAGTTGGCTGGTTTAAAGCCGGCCGAGTTTTCACGCTGTGTTGCTAGAGGACGCCGGAGGGCTCTCTCTGAGTCTTCGGATTCTTACAAGACATACGTCCAAGACGTCATTACTACTACACATTCCGATACTGAGGAAAAACCTTTGACTCCATCGAGTAGAGTTGACCACACTTCCGATCCCCATACTCCTCGTGAGGATTGGGGAGGTGATCCACTTGAGACTCAACCTAGTTCTATTTGGCCTAATCCACTTGAACGAGATCTGTTCGATCCTTCGAATCCGGATAATTATCTTTACGGGATGCTAACCTTACCCAAGGACGAAGAACAGGACGACACATTCATTCCTTCATTTCCACGCAGTTATAGACAAGGGATTCCATATTTACATGATGACACTGGTCCTACGATCAACCCAACCGCACTCTCTTTTGGTATGCCTAGTCATAGTACAGTTGAACCTTCCACTACGTTTGGTAGTCATGGTGTTAGCCATATTATACCCACTGGGGGCACTACCCTCGCTGGGGGCACTACGTTGTCTACTCACACACATAGTATGGGGACTGGTCATGTTTCTCCTAACAATGCTAATGTTGGAAGAAGACCACCTCCTAGGATTGCCCAACCTAATAGGAACGTTGTTCGAAACACAACTCGCCATCCACCACCTAATACACATGCCGCTACTCGTCAACCCATGACTACTTTTATGGATGTTAATGCTCCTCCCAACCATGGGGGTGGACATATACTACATACTTTTGCGTCTACTTCCACCACTAGTAATGCCAATATAGGGGCTGGGAATATATCCTATCCACATGGACATAACGCCACCATCCCTACTACTAGTAACACCAATATTGGGGCTGGGAATACATCTCATGCTTCTGGTCACCACACGACTGCTCAAGCTAATCCTAATGCTGGGGGTGGGAACATACCATACCATTATGGTCATTACAACACGGTTCCCACTATGAATAGTACACATATGTCCCATACTCATGGTGGCAACCCTTACTACAACACAGTCGATGCAGGCCACCAGTGCAACCCACCACCCCAATATGGTGCCCGAAATATGCACATACCTGCTTACTCTCAAATGGGTCAGGCAGGAGGAGGTTATCAATCCTATGGCCATGGGAAAGCTTATGGTCCATCAGGTCCTTATTATCAGTAGTTTAATCCTCATGGTCAAGCTTTTGGTCCATCTTATAATACGGTTCCATTTAACCAACCTTTTATGGGGGCTTATAATCAAGCTTTCCAGCCTTAGCTCGTTCCTTGCACACTTGAATCTTCTGGATCTTTCAAAGCTCACGAATGATCTAGTGTGTCACGACCCTACTTGGCCCCCAGTCCCTACCAAGCTCCCTTCGGACATTCCTAAGTTTGCGGGGAAAGGTGGTGAGGACCCGAGAGATCATGTCATCACATTTCACCTTTCATGCTCCTCCAACTCATTGAATCATGATTCCGTTAGATTATGACTATTTCAATTCACCCTCATGAGGGCAGCCACGAAGTGGTACGTCGAGTTGCCTGGAAACACCTATAGGGGTTTTAACAAGATCGCTTTGGTTTTCTTAGATCATTTCCAGTTGTCGATTCACTATGATACTGGCACTAAAATTGTATCTATGTTCCGTTAGAATAAGGCCACGCATATTTTTTACCACGTTCAAGAGTGGCGTCAGTGGAAGAGGTTAGTAAAATCCAACATTCCTCCAGAGTTCCTATTGGAATGGTTCCTCAAGTCTCTACTCCCATACATTGCTAAGGATTTTTCGATGTCCGGCATTATGACTGAGGAACAAGCTATCTTGAAAGTCCAGCAGTTAGACTTATTATACTCTCAGTCTGGCATTTTGTATGACATCATCCCTGATGCAATGCGTACACGTCATGAGCCCACGTCAGTTCCTGGACCGCATGACGATGGCATCATTGGATCTGCAAGCACTCACCCCGTAGATTTGGTAGCTAATCAAATGCAAAAATTTTCGCTAAACCAGTCTACTCTCGGATAGGTTCACACCTTGTCCACTTCCACCCCATCATCCGATGTACACAGTGTGCAAACGATGAACCAGTCAGGTAACTAGCAACCTGGTGGTAATAAAAAAGGGAGAAATAATCATAAGGGTGGAAACAATGGGAATAACAATAGTAATTGCAATACCCCCCTAAGGATAATGCCAACCCTCCTCGGGAAGGCGGAAACGCTGGTGAGGACCATAAACCTAGGCGTAAGGTAAAGTTTCCTTGCAAGTTCTGTGGGGAAGACCATCTTACTCACTTATGTCCTCGTATTGAAAAATCATCGAAGCACTTGGCACAGAGCCCAACTGTGTTGAAGGATCCCCTACCTCATCACCAAAACATGGCTTCACATGCTCCCACCACTGGTTATGGACCTACTAAGACGACAACGTCTAGTTCCAATACTAGTGGTTATGGATGTGTGTGTGAACATGGTTTAGTCAGAGGTTAGTGTTGCCACTCTTCAGCATGGTTATGATGAACCACAACCTAATTTGGGGAGTGAGCCTACCCCTCCTCCTAACAATTCCTTGCATATCGAGAAGCCCTCTATTATGCCATGGATATCGAAAGGTGTTCTTAAGCGCTCTACGCATAATCCTAATGCTCGAGCCACCCACAACTACTCCATCGTAGAAGATTTCGGCCAAACTCCGTGTGCCATGTCGGCTCTTGAAGTTTTGCAAGCCTGTCCTTCTCAGAAGCATGCTCTTTTGAGTGTGTTAGGATTTCAGGATGGGGGAAGTCCCACTGTTATCAAGTTCGACACTACTGATGTCCAACCTCGCTTACCCTACCACGTGGCTTTTCAAATCCAGGTGGCATGCCTTTAGAGTTTTTTCAAACATACTATGGTTGACGAAGGTGCCTCTGCATCAGTAATGTCGTTAGCTTGTTGGAAAGCTCTTGGCTCTCCTCCCCTCCTTGCGTCTAGATCCATGCTCACTACATTCGACGGTCGTTCATTTAAGCCACATGGAATTATCCCTTCCCTTGTTGTCTCCTTGGGAGGTAAGTCTGTGCCTATTGAAGTCGAGGTGGTTGATGCGCCCATCGACTACAACCTCTTACTAGGTCGGAATTGGATGTATGCCATGAAAGCTATCGCATCCACTCTATTCAGAGTTATCTGCTTTCCTCACGAAGGCAAGATTGTGACCCCCGATTAGCTGGATTACGTTAACTCCTCTTCCATAGCATCCATGGGATCCATAGTCCCGCTAGTTACTCATTCTCAGCTGGCAACTGGGAACATGGGTGTTGGCATGTACCCTTCATTGATGGGAACTTATGATTTTTCCACACCTGTGAATTTTATTGGAACCATTACCAACAATGCGTCTCCTCCTTCGCATAATATGTCATTCTGGACTTCCTATTTCGATGATCCGTGGACTTTACCGTCCACTAGTTCCACGTCTGGAAACATTTTGCATGTCGGGATGTCTATGCCACTGTCTATAGCTGAGCTTGCTTACCAGCATATTCAACAAGCCACTGTAGAACTGGATCTCTCTTCTTCCCAGATAGTCGAGGAAGATCCCATTATGCTGCCGGTTTGCGCAGCCATCTCGTCTTGCTCCCATGATTGCCTCAATGATACTTTGCCTTCTGATGAATCTATTATGGAGGCCATGTGTGGTAGTGAGAGACCTTGGGAAGATATGCACCATCGCTCTTATTTCCTTCCCAAACTCGAGCTTGTCGAACGAGAAGAGTTTAAGACGACTCTAGAAGAGATGGTTGGTCACCCTGTGGCTCTTTTGGAGTCACATGATGTTTTCGCGGAAGGGAATATGGCTAACATTTCCCCAACTACGTCGATAAATATCTCTCGTACTCCTAGAATAGTTGAGAATGTCTACCTCGGTGACGATTGCACTCCTGAGGAGATTGCTATTTACACTGAATTGTTTATAGAACTCCGGGAAGCTTTCACCTGGTCATATGAGGAGATGCCAGGAATAGACCCTCGCATTGTTGAACATGAGATTAGAATATATCCCAATGCTAAACCGGTTCGAAAACGCTTACGTGCTGTGAACCCTAGAAAAGCAGCCGCTATCAAGGCAGAGGTGGAGAAACTGCTCAAGGCTAGTTTCATCTACATCGTTCCCCTTACCGAATGGGTGTCAAACCCCATTCCTTTGGATAAGAAGCAGGGAACAATCCGTGTATGCACCGACTTTAGGGATTTGAACCATGCATGTCCGAAACACAACTTCCCCACACCATTCATAGATCAAATCTTGGATGCTTGCACCGGAAGTGAGATTTTTTCCTTCATGGATGGATTTTCCGGATATAACCAGATTCAAATCAAACCCGAGGATCAACATAAGACAGATTTTATTTGTCCTTGGGGAGTGTTTGCATATCAGAAAATGCCCTTTGGCCTTAAAAACGCTGGAGCCACATTTCAACGTGCCATGACCTACGCCTTTCATGATCTTAAAAAGATTATGGAGGTTTTCTTGGATGATCTTGCTGGCCATTCCCGCAAGAGGATGGACCACCCCAAGCACCTCCGCATGATTCTCGAACGATGTATACGATACAAGATTCGATTGAATCCTAACAAATGCATCTTTGCTGTAAGGATGGGTCACCTTCTGGGATTCATAGTTTCGAGAGAGGGTATTAGAGTCGATCCTCTCAAAGTTGAGGCAATACTTCAGTTGCCTCCTTCACGTAATTTGTTACAACTTCAGACCCTCCAAGGGAGAGCCACTTTTCTGCGCCATTTCGTAGTCAATTATGCTAATCTTACCAAAGGTTTCGCGCGCTTATTGAAGAAAGACACACCTTTTATCTGGGATGAGCGAGCCCAGCAGTCTTTCGATGCCCTTAAGAAATCTTTGGTATCGGCCCCTGTGCTTAGTCCACCATACTTCGCATGATATTTTATCCTTTATGTGGCCACGTCTCAAGAGACGATCAGCATGGTCTTGGTTCAGGTTGATGATGCGCTTGTCGAGCATGCCATCTATTACCTTAGTCGAAATCTAGTAGACATTGAGCTAAGATATACTCATGTGGAAAAGATGGCACTTGCGACTGTTCATTCAGTCCAGCGGTTATGACATTACATTTGCTTAGAATGACCATAGTTGTCGCGCATATCAATCCATTTCAGTTCGTTCTATCATGATGCCTTATCAGGGGGAAGTACAATAAATGGATTTTTATCCTTTAGGAGTTCGATCTTGATTTTGCTTCAATGAAGTCGGTGAAATCATTGGTATTTGCTGAGCTTATTCCGGACCTTCTAAGACTTGATGAGGATGTCATTCATGAAGATTCCTTTGTGGATGAGCACTTATTTCTTATCTCATCAGAGGACCCTTGGTATGGGGATGTCATTGTATATCTCCAAACTTTGAAGTTTCCTCCGCACTATTCACAAGATGAGCGACGGCATGTAAAACATCACACTAAAGATTATACTATCGTTAATGACACTTTGTATCACTGAGGAAAGGATTCTATTCTTTGTCGTTGCTTAACTCACGAAGAAGCGGAGCGGGTGTTTAATGATTGCCATGCTGGGGTGTGTGGCGGTCACTTATCCAGGCTTGCTACAACCCAACATATTATGCAAGCTAGTTATTTTTGGCCTTCCATCTTTAAGGATTGTGTTAATGCTGTGAAGAGATGTCACCATTACCAGGTTTTTTCTCGGAACATACGCTCGCATCCAGCGCCCCTTCATTCGGTTGTCACCGTCGGTCCCTTCACCAAGTGGGGGGTGGATTTCATGGATTGCAAACTAGCTTCGGCTAGGGGGCATCACCATATCATAGTGGCCGTGGACTATTTTTCCAAATGGGCTGAGGCCATGCCTACTGTTAAAGCCGATGGTGCTACAGCAGCCCACTTCGTATTCAATCAAATTATCACTCAGTTCGGTATTCCGAAAGAGATTGTCACTGACCATGGCAGTCACTTTCAGAACAAGATGATGGACGATTTGTCTCTCAAGCTTGGCTTTCATCAAGAACACTCATCTTCTTATTATCCCCAAGCGAATGGTCAAGTCGAAGTAGTCAATAAGTCTTTGAAGACCATTCTCCAACGTACCATCCAACAAAGCAAGACCAATTGGCACATCATGTTATATCTTGCTTTGTGGGCGTATCGAACTGTAGTCAAGACTGCCACTGGGTTCTCACCATTTCAGCTAGTTCACGGTGTGGAGTCACTTTTACCAATTGAATGTGAGATCCCTTCGCTTAAACTGGCCATAGAGCTCCTCCCTAATACGACAGGTCTTGAGCAACGTTTAATCCACCTTAAGTAACTTGACGAGCAACGTCGAGATGCCACTGTGGCTATAGATGCCAACAAACATCGTGTTAAGGTTCAGTATGATAGGTCTGTCCATCCTCAGTAGTATGCTGAAGGTGACTTGGTCATCTTATATGACCAAGCTAAAGAACCCCTGGGAGCAAGCAAGTTCAACCCCATGTGGCACGGTCCTTACATCGTGAGGCATGTCCTGGAAAAAGGAGCCTATGAATTAGAAGACTATGAGGGGACTGTCTTGAAGGAGCCTAGAAATGGGCTCTACCTCAAGCGGTATTACGCTTGAACCTCTGGTTCAGGCTGATACTTTTGTATACTATTGTATAGTTGCTTCTATACATAGTTTAGATTTCTTTTGGTTTTCGGGTCTGCTAATTAGCTTCTGTTTGATTGAAAAATGTCAGTAGAGTTTCCTACGTTCTTAGGATTTGCAGATGGTGCTAGCTGTCATACGTAGTAGCTTACTTCTGATTCCTGGGTTATTTTCTCACCTGAACACCTAGTTGTGTCCTCAGGAGTTGCTTGTCTTGGTCCTACATCTAACAATGTGGCTGAGTATAGTGCCGTCATTGAGCTACTTCGGGATGCCATTTCCCATGGCGTCCAGTCTTTAGAAGTCCGCATGGATTCACAACTAGTTGTGTCTTAGTTGAATGGGCAGTACCGTGTGCGAGATTCTACACTATTACGAAAATTCCTAATGGTAAGACTCTTGGAATGAAATTTTGTTTCAATTACATACATACATGTTCCGAGAAGTGTTAATCATATATCTGATGCTTACGCTAACTATGTATTATATTGGCATTTGTCACATTCACCATGAAGCACATAAACACAAGAAGACATTCATACATTTGTACATACACACATATAGTAGAACCATAGAACCAAAGTTTTATATATATAAATATGTCTAAAATGGTAGTGTCATACAAAACTGGAGCCTGTAGCCCTCAAAAATATACATATCGATACAAAAATGAGATCCTGAGATATCTACTCCCTACGACGAGGCCTAGCTGCGGCCCCGATAGGATGTGTCTTGTAGAAGTACTGTACTGCATTGGTTACCCGCTGCAGTAGCCGTACTCAGTCACCCGGAACCCCCACTACTTGGCGCTGCATGGCCTCAGGTAGTCTCGCCACCTCTATCTGTGGAACCCCAATAACCATCCATGTGAGGTTGCACTGCAAGGTCTATAGAGTGCATCCTGCTGTAGCATCGCCTGCCTCCTCACCCCTACCCCGATGACCATGTCTCGGGAAGCCATCAGGTCTCACTGGGCCTTTGTCTGCAAGAAAATAGTCAACCATTAGCATATGATACTACCACCAAAAATATTTTTTCATTTACATCTATAATAAAAAATCCATAAAAATTTAATACACAAAAAACCCAAAAAGAGTACTCACCAATGTCTCCGAACGCTGCGTCTGGTGGGAGTGGCATGTCCCTATCCTGGCGGAAGTCTATCCCTGCATAGGGGTAGTCCTCTATGGCAATGACCTGTCGGTCCCACTAGCGGATGAACTTCTCGATATATGGTGATGCCAGACGACCACCACCCTGTCGTGTCAAGACCTTAGCCCACCGGGTCAGGGCTGGATCCCGGAGACTATGGGGAGGGACATCCACCCTCGGACTAAGCCCTGGAACCCTCTCAAAGAAGAAGCTACATAGGATACTCCCATACCCGAAGTTTTTGGCCTTCCCTCCTTTGCATTCTATCAATTGGGTCTTCATAGACCCCAACAGTGTGGTACACCAGTCAAATACTACAGGCTACATGCATTGTGATGCATAGAACATCACTAGCCTGGATGCCTGTTGTAGAGCTTTGGATCCAGTGATCCGCACAAAGGTAGCCACAATGATCTTCATGCTCAAATTTACTATGGCATTGATGGGCACCTGACTTCCCACCGTGCGTGTGTTTGCGGGGCAATACCGCGCTACGTAGTCAAGGACGGTGATCCCACCACCCATAGTACGAGACCGAAGACTAGCCTCCTCACCTCGATGGGACAAACCGGTAATGAAGTAGATGTCGTCCACTTCTAGTATGAGGATTTGCCCATTGAGATTGAAGTTTTGTGCATCAACATCCCAATAGTCAATCAAGCGGTGGAGTAATAGGTTTGGGGCCCTCAAACCCCCTATAATCCAAAATTTGTACAACCCACATGCTTGTAATGCCTGCTGTGCTTGCACATCATTGCGCATGGCCTCATTAACTTTGTCATGCTCCCTCTCCCTCCACTCTAGAACCATCCCGGAGTGCAGACAAACAAGGATTTTAGTCAAATTCTTTTCATTTTCAACTTCATGGCCGTACCCATGGGCTAACTTATATAGAGGTGTGGGTATCCGCGGTCAGTATGTGCATTGACTGCGAGTATCTTGTCCTACCCGCAACCCGCATAGCTACAGCCCGCGGGTAGTGCCGAAGCCATTTAGGGCTTGGCCAAACAAAAAATCCCACCGCTGAAAATCAAAATGAAAGCATCGAAATGAAAGGTATGGATGAGACTACCAACCTGCTCTAGACGGTTCGATGAATGGTCACTCGTAGCTCCCAGAATCGGCAACTAAACTTGCAGGTGAAAACTAACCACAAAGCTCCAAATTGGTGAATAGTAAAAATGAATTGTAAATTGTATTTTTTATTACTATTTATAATTTTTAGGACCCACTTGTCTATAGCTTTTACCGTTTTGTGCCGTTATGGACTAATATACTGTCTTGGAGTAGTATTTTTTAATCAGATTTCTTCGGCGAAAGTTGTTCTGGACCATTTCACACCTACGGTAGGTACGTTTCACACCTGGCATATAGGTTAGATGCCATTTCCATGTGCATTATGCATTTGACTTGTTGACCACTTTCATAAACCCTAGGTGCGACCCCGCTTTGAAATGGACATGAAACCTTCACACTAATATAGAAGTGTCGGTATGTAGCGATAGGGATTTTCCGAACATGGGTACCCTAGTTAGAACCCCCTTATGCATTCTGGTGCCCATGACGTTGTTTGTCCTTAGGATTGGGAGTCCTTTGTAGTTACGCCATGACATTGCAATAAAGACTCATACTCTACTTTGTCTTATGCTGGCCATCTCCCTTAAGGACTCCCCTCATTTATATCATGTTGTGATTGCATTGCATCATCCTGCTTGCCACTTGAGCCTTGTGCCAGCTCCCACTTACTAAGTTGTTAGCCTGGTGCCTGAGCACTTTTCCCTATCGAGCCCTGTAGAGCTTATATTTTCCCTTCACAATTTGATCACCTTTTGACCCTGAGGGAACATCCCCCCCCGAGTGTCCACATCCTGCATGCACTTCCTTGCATTGATCATAGGTATGTTCCACTGCTTGGAACTAGTTTGCTCACTATTTGACACTCATTCCCTCACTTTTTGTACTATAAGCAATTTTATTCTTTTTCAAGCTTTTCCCAAATATGAAAAAGACCAAAAAAAAATTAATATTCCAAAAATCTGGACGAGATTATGGTTACCACTTCTTGTTGGCAGCTATTGTGTCACCTTTGAACAGAGCATTCATTCCACTCCGTACATTATGAGTCGGGACTATAGTTGGACCTTAGGTGTTGTACTTGTTTCTCAATTTTTTCCACCGATTGGTTAAGCTTCCAGTCATTATGGAGCCCTTTGTAATGCCTCCTGCATTGCACAATTTATGTCAAATCTATGCTGCCTGAGTCTATCCATCTCATGCTCTTGTTCAAAGGAAGTCCTGAAACTAGTGTCGGCCACTCCTCAAATCTCTTGACTATTGCATGTCGACCATCCTTATTGAGTCAGTCCGTTTCACCTGAGTTCTTCCAAATCTTTCAGCATAGTTGGTACCTCATTCTAGTTGATGGGGGATGCCTTAATGCCCTCCTTCCAGCGAGTCTCATTCTGTCGACTTCAACCCATTTATTTCGGGACTTTAGGCTTGCAGTCATTAGTGGCAATTTCTCTCGCCATTGACAGTTTTGGGAATACATCAATATCGATGGATTCATTCTAGTGTTCGACTTCAGCTCATTTATTCACACTCTAATGATTCTGCTCTGTGCCTTGATACCCATTTTCATTATTGGTGGGTTATCTCGCATCTGTTAATGGTATACATCATTGATCGGTAATCAGATGATGTGACATCAGGTTCGATCCCAATTCCTTTATTCACTTTATGGGACTTGCACTGTCGAAGACTTGTGTAGAAGACCCCAGGCGATAGTGGCATTCAGTATGCTACTTATGACTTTGACTTTACATATGAGATATCACCTCTCAGATATTAGTAGTTTGTACCTCCAGTTTGCACCAGTTATTTCCTTTTCAGCAGGAGACCATATCTTACTATAGAGGGATCATGGCTATGATCACTTATGACATGTATTCACTATGTACTACCTATTCATGGCCATTGTATCAGATTGTTGTACTACTGACATGTATTCAGGGATACTATTGTATTATGATGAGTGAACTGCTCTTTCCACTTGTGTCTCCATCAATCCACTTTTGAGTTTTATAATGTATTTCGGCCATCGTAGCATTAGTCTCTGACCTCACACATTAGGGGGCATCTGTTACAATGTAATCTTCCACCTTGTGAGCATTAGCATTCTTTTGCCTATAGGATCCATTTCACTGACTCAGATTCACTTTATATCCTTTAGACATATTTTTTCCTCATTTTTCCTTTGACCCGCTTGTTGCATCATTATAGCAAGCGTACCCGCGAGTTGTATCACTATAGCCCGCGGGTATCAAGTAAAATGGTAAAAATCACTAGTTTATTACTTTGTACTCCCAAAAAGCGGTCATTGGGTGACCTTTGGCTCTCCATCTGCCCAAGTAACGTCTCGATGTGTCCTTTCACTTACCTTTGAGAGGACTATATATTGAGCACATATGGCTTATGGACGGGAGGAGAAAGAAGAGAAAGAGAACTCTAGTGGATTTTTGCCCTATCTTGAGTCTACACTCATTGATCCTTGTAGTTGTGAACCCTTTATGTTCACCTTCCAAACTCCTATCTAGTTTGAGTTTGCCATTCATGGAGGATTGAAGTGGTGGAGGCGCAAGTGGATTGATCCAGATCTTGGTTCAGATTGGTTGCCGACAAGAGGTCGTATCACTTTATACTTCTTCTTATTTATTAATAGAAATACTCATATTCTCATCCATTAATGTTGTAAATGTTGTTTATCTTACATTAGGTTGCATTTACTTGTTATATCATGGACCATTGCTATTGATGATGTTAATACCGTTTATATATTATATGTACTTGTTGTATATTGGCTGTCAAGACTAATTTGTAGATTCAAGTGCATGGATTGAAAAGCTCCAATAGGGATCTACATCAAACATTTGGATCGAGGTTGGTTATCTTCTTCATTATCTTAGCATTGTCATTTATATAGCATAGTTCTGAGAATTGAGTTGATTTCTGGTAGTCATCTATCTGTTGTGGTATACCCCAAGCCATAGTGAGTTTTCTCCAACACAATACTTTATAACATTTCACAAAGGCCCAACTATTATCATAGATTCAGAGTCCATTCAGAAAAACATAGACCGGTATCTCTGTGCAGACCCAAGTCTTCGTATCAATAACAATACATCCCATTACAAACAACTTAAATTTCTGCATTAGAGATGAGTGGCCAAACAACCTACTAAACCAGAAATCCCTCCAGGTTATGTCGTCTTCCATTTGAAACAATAGATGCATTTAAGTTCTTGGTCCAGCCAAAGGCGACCCCCTCTGGATTTCTCAACACAATGCAGTGAGCCAAGAGGCAACATGAAATCCCAAACAACAAAACATTACACCCTCCAGAGATGCGAGAGGCAGGAGTAAGGGTTTGGGAAACCTGAACTTACCATTGCCCAAGCCATCCAAATGATAAGAGTACTGGACATCTGGTAGCAACCCATGTAGAGAGAAAATGTATCTAACCTACCATAGAAACATCACTACAGAGTTAAACACTGAAATGAGAATTCGTGTTGGGTAAAATTGTTAGAGAAAGAGCTTGAACTAAAACATGGACTTACCTATAGCATTCACCTTCTTCTTCAAGCTTCAAACGAGCAACCAACAAATGCTATGACCACGAGCAAAGCTCGGGTCATATCTCAGACCTCTCAAACACCCAAGGAAATTACCATAGCCAAATTGAACCACGGAAAATGAATTTGCTGATGTAAAACCCAAAGCAAAACCCCTCTGCATAGCTGGCAGTAAGACCACGTGAAGATCATATTCAGCATTTATTATTATCACCCACCTCAAGATTATTTCGATACTTGACCCTATTTCCCTATAGTTGGAAGTTGTTGTTTGGAATGGTGATGTCCAATGAGCTTTGCAAAATGCCAACAAGTATTTCAAGGTGCCAACAAGTAATGCAAAGTACCAACAAGTATTTCAAGGTGCCAATAAATATGTCAAAGTGCCATCCCTTAAACCATTACAATCTTTAGGCTTAAGTAATTGTTAGGAATATGAAGTAGACACCCGAGGTAGACACCTTCATAGGTACACCTACAAAACAGAGTTACAAGTTGAATGCATTAGCAAATTTCACTAAGTAAGTCAGAAGTCCCAAAACTTAAACCTTACCTCTCGGCAGCTCTGCCGGGGTACTTTTCCCCTTTTTGAAAACACCAATGTCCCATCATGGGCCTCACCCTTTCATCAATAGGGTCCATCTTGCCTGAGGATATGAAGTTGACTTTTATAAGTATGCACATAACTTCTTAAAACACTAAGTAGGAGTTTTCCAGTATAATTATTCTAGCAATTGTTCACTTGCGACAAAATTACATTTTCTACCCAATACATCACTTCCACGAAGCTGTAAGAATAAAAACGAATAAGATCATGCTACATAGGAAACTGAAACTTTTCAAATGTCGCAAACAATTACTGGTGTAGTATTTTTCTTATCATTGCTAAAGTTAATTTACAAAACATCACCTCTTAAATAGTCTTATTGCACTAATGGAAAAATGTTAAATTTTTTTACTATTTTTAGAGACACTACAAAAGAATAGAAAAATAGTGAAAGAGAGAGGAAGAAAAAAATTCTAGGAGGAGTGGAGTTAAGTTTAAAATGGTTGGAAGAGGGATGGGAGGAAACAATAAAATATTATTAAAGAAATATAGAGGAAAAGGGGGTTGAGTTAAAAAGGGGCTAGTGAAAAATGATAATAAATGGAAGAGAAAGTTATGAAAAAGGGGAATTAAGTTAAAAGTGGTTGGAAGAAAGATGGTAGAAAATAATAAATTATTAATAAATAAAAATATAGAGAGGAAAATGAGATTGAGGTAAAAGTGGTAGTTGAGAAATGATAATAAATGGGTAGGTAGAGATGATTAGGGTTTTTAGGATGTAAAAGGTGGAGAATGGGAATAGTAGTGAATAATTGACAATAATAAACTATTTGAAAGTTTAGAAATTAATATTATTAAAATAATAGGTTAGGTCATATTTATATAAAATGTGGAAAGGAAAAAATAAAGTAAAAAGTAAAAAATGAAAATGAAAATATGATTTAATATTGATAATAAACAATAAAAACTAATCAATAATAATTAATAATATTAAGTAATGAGTAAGTTAGGTGTAAAGTCAAAGTAGGTAAGAGTAGTAAATATAAAATAAGGGAAGAATAAAAACATGGGAGAAATAACATAAATGAAAAGGGTATTTAAGTGAAGGTAGATTCAAGAGTCAAAAGATTAAATCAAGGATTTGCATATAATAGATTTGAGTATACATGGGGATCAATAAAAAAAATTGTAAATAAGAGGAAATTATATTAATATGAACAAATATATAGATGCATGTACTGGTTTAGATGTTAGGAAATCCAAAATAGTTTTCTAAAACCAAGAGAGAGCATGAAGTAAGCTTTCCTCAAGGGAAAAACTAGGTCAAAGAAGGAATATAATCTTTCTTATAAATTTTAGTTTCTGTGACCAACAATTGATATTAAGATTGCTAAAACTTCCTATTACTTGAACACAAACAAATTCAGACGAAACTATAATGTAAGAATTGTAAAGCATGATATTCCTTTGCATGAGGAACCTAAGGGAATGTTGGACCCATGACATTCTAGTGAGCATCAACAATAGAGGAATCTTCCCATGGCTAGCTTGCAACATGAGGTTGAACGGTACCTCACTGATGTTCAAAAATCTAGGTCACTAACAATAGAAGATATGTTGTTTTCTCCTTGAGAGTCTCCATGCGCTGCTTCAACTAACGGAGAATATTCATCCTTAGACAACATGCCTAGAGCTGCCATTGTCCTAGTGTGCCAATAAAGTTCCAAAGTCCTGTAAAACTGGGAGTTGTGAATTCTGGTGCAACCCAAATCCAGGATTAGACCCCCTGCTTCCTGCTCAACTTCCTCATCTTCTTTGAATTCGCTGACCAGCTTAAACTTGGCTTCAAGTAGGCATGGTCGCTTGATCCTTCTCAGGGACAAAATCATGATAAAATTTAGCAACATCTACAGCGGCCTTAACAATGCACAATGAATTAGTGAGGGAGGGATAGGGTTTCTATTCATGAGGATCCATGAGAAGGTAAAACAGAGGAGCCAAATTTTTAGAGACCATCCTGATGAGAACATAAATAAACCACCCGAGGGAGTACATATGGGGATTAGCATATAAAAATAATATAGAACCATATTAACTCCACATCTAAAAACATCAAGTGTAGGCATGGTCGCTTGATCCTTCTCAGGGACAAAATCATGATAAAATTTAGCAACATCTATAGCGGCCTTAACAATGCACGATGAATTAGTGAGGGAGGTATAGGGTTTCTGTCCATGGGGATCCATGAGAAAGTAAAACAGAGGAGCCAAAGTTTTAGAGACCATCCTGATGAGAACATAAATAAACCACCCGAGGGAGTAGATATGGGGAATAGCATATAAAAATAATATAGAACCATATTAACTCTACATCTAAAAACATATTTTAGAGTGAAAAGTTCAAAGAAAAGTTTACACCTTAAGGAATTTGATCCACTCATTTTTCCAAATTCTACCTATTGAGAACCTTTAAAAACACCTAAATTTAAAAAAGAATTTCAATAAAAATTAATTGTATAGATCAAATTTCTAACTTACTCTATAAAGGTGGCCATGGATCACTATTATATAAATGTATAAATAATTAAGATTAATCATAAACAACATAGAATATTAAGAGAAAAGCATAACACTTTTACATTTATGGGGAGACAATATTAGTGTCTCGTCCCACTACCACATGTTTTGAACATTGGGTGGCTTATACCACTATTTTAAAATTGCATTCATTCAAATATTGTATAATGAAATGGATATATTTGCATGCATTCCACTAAATGTGTTTTAAAAACATCTAAAAAACTAGTTTAAGAGTTGGTATTGTAAAATATATAACTTGGGGCGCTTTGGGGTTTTGGAGGGGTGAATGTAATTTGAATAATAAAAATTCATAATTTCAATAATAAAAATTCATTGTTGGATTCCCACAAAAATGACTAGAAAAATCCAAAACATAAAAAGATTAACAGCTTACTAAACCTATAAATAAATCATAAAAAGATAGTTGAATCTTAATTGACTTCTAAATTTATTAAAAGGATTCTTCTGTAGAAACCAGCATTCACTTTCCATACTAAATTGCTATGCTCCCTATAGGGAGAGGCAGAGATTCTGGTTATCTTTACAGGTGTCTGGCCTTTTGAATTTAAATGACTTGATTATTGCAGGTGATTTAAACTTAACCTGTCATGCTTCAGAAATTTGGGGATCTACTGCCAGGTTGGATGATTTGGCGGATTTCTTTTCTCAGCTATTTCTGGATGCAGATCTTGAGGATGTGAAACCACATATTTTGGCCCCTACATGGACTAATGGCAGATTTGGTAGTGATGGTGTTCATAAGCGTTTGGACAGATTTCTAGTCAAATCGGGATTATTGGATATCTTTCAGAAACATCTGTCTTGGGTATATGACTACAAATTATCGGACCATTGGCCCATTGTACTTCAATTAGATGAATCTATTTACCCACATTCCTCACCTTTCAAGTTCAATGCTTCTTGGCTTAGTGATGGCTCCTTTTGTAATATGGTTAGATCATATTGGCTGAGTTGTGAGACTATTGATACAAACCTAGTGCAGAACTTCTGTCATAAACTAAAGGGTTTAAAAGAGTCAATTACCAAGTGGATCAGAGATAAAAAGAAGAAAGACATAAATGATCTTTTGTTATTAGAAAAGAAACTACAGGTTTCTATCTCTGCTAATATAAATAATTCTCTCTCTTTTGACTCATTTGAAGTTATGAAACAACTGGAGCAGAAAAAAGAAGAGATACTTTTACAAGAAGAAAAGGAATGGCGACTTAAGAGTCGTGCCATTTGGATTTCCCATGGGGATAAAAACACAAAATTCTTCCATTCATTTGCATCTGCTCGGCGAAATTCGAAATATATTTGGGAGATTAATGATGACAAAGGTTCTCAGCTGTCGGGACTGGATTATATTAAAGCAGAAGCAGTCTCTTTTTTTGGTAACTTATATCTCGATCCTAGTGATTGCAGTTTATCTGATCAGATTAAAGTAGCTTCTTTATTTCCTCGTTACTTTTCGGAGTAGGAAGCTGAATGTCTTCAAGCAGAGGTCACGCTGGAAGAGATTGAACAGACTTTGAAATTCTTTGCTAAAGATAAAAGCCCCGGGCCAGATGGGTGGCCGGTGGAGCTATATCTGCATTTTTTTGATATGATGGGCTGCGAACTTCAAGATTTAGTGAATTTCTCCAAGAACAATGGCTATATCCCGGGTGGGCTTAACTCTACGTTTGTCACCCTTATTCCTAAAAAATATAAGCCATTATCCTTTGGTGAATTTCGTCCGATCGCACTCTGTAATTTATTGTACAAGCTCATCTCTAAAATTATTGCTGATAGAATGAAGATGGTTCTTTCTAATCATATTTCGGCAGAGCAATTTGGTTTTCTTGAAGGAAGGAAGATACATGATGCAATAGGCATTACTTAGGAATTGATGCACAGTATTAGGATCTACAAGAAAAAGGCACTTTTGCTCAAAATGGACTTGGTAAAAGCATATGACAGGGTAAACTGGTCATTTCTCAGATTGATTCTTATCAGAATTGGGATACCTTATTTAATCATTAAGTGGATAATGGCATGCATAACTTCTATGAATATCTCAGTGCTGGTTAATGGTAGTCCATCTGAATTTTTCAACTGCTCCAGGGGGATTAGACAGGGTTGCCCCCTATCACCTCTCCTTTTTATTTTGGTTATGGATGGATTTAGCAGGTTGGTTAATGAAGCTTTATTGAGAGGCAAAATTAAAGGCATAAAGATTGCGAAAGATTATGTGATCTCACACATATTGTTTGCAGACGATGTCCTGGTGGCAGGAGAGGACACCATGGAGGAGTGGGCTTCATTCAAGGATATTTTCCAAACTTTCTGTAGAGCTTCAGGTATGCTGGTCAGTGCTGATAAATCTAACTTTTATTACAATTCTCTAAAGGAGGAGCAGATTAATGGAATCCAATCGATCCTGTCTTTCAAGTGTTGTCCTATTGATCAAGGCTTCAAATATCTTGGATTCAATCTCAAGCCGAACAATTACCAGATCAAGGATTGGTTTTGGCTGCTGGAAAAAATTGAGGTTCGTATTGCTCAGTGGTCATACAGGCTCTTGTCTATTGGTGGGAAACTAATACTAGTGAAATCCGTTCTTTCCAGCATTCCAGTTTATTGGTTTTCTTTATTTGAAGTTCCATCCTCTATCATTAAGATCATTAAAAGGTATTTCTTCAATTTTCTGTGGTCTGGGACTACTGGTGGTGCAAAGATTCACATGGTAGCGGCAGATTCAATATCTAGACCCTATCGATTCGGTGGATGGGGCATTAAGGATTTGGAGACTTTCAATATTGCTCTTAGACTAAAAAGTGCTTGGAGGGGTGTTTTGGGAAAGACCCTTTGGTCTAGACTCATTCATATCAAGTATATTAAATCAAAGTTTTTCTGTTGGATTAGAAATCCAAAACTGAAAAGTTGGAATTTCTCCCCTATCTGGAGGGGTTTCATGAAAATCTTTCATTGGATTAAAGATGATCTTTTATGGCAAGTTGGTTCTAGAAATTGCATCCATGTTGGGGTTGATCCGATCATAGGACTTGAATTTGATCATATCCTTCCTCCTATCATCACTCGTTATCTACAGATTTTAGGGTTGTCCACTTTGAATAAAATCCAGAATCAAAGTGTTGGGAATGAAAACACTTTGAAGAGGTTGTCTGTTCGTGAGATTGGCCTCTCGGGTTATTTAGCTCGTGTTTGGCAGGACTACATCAAAAAGTTAGATACAGCTGGTGTCAGATTGAACAATGACAAAGACAAGCTTCTTTGGGGGGGTAATCCTTCCTATGGTATAGTTTCAGCACAAACTTCTTATTCTAGAATTGTACAGGAGAAGTTTATTTTCCCTCATGATTGGTGGTATAAGAGGATATGGACTTGGACTATTCCCCTAAAGCTGAAATGCTTCATTTGGTTAGTGTTGTAGAACAAGTTGAAGACATGGGATAACTTGTGTAAACGGGGATGGACTGGTCCTAGTTTTTGTGTTCTTTGTAAAAATGCTACTGAAACAAATCAACATCTTTTCGTCAATTGCTCCTTCACTTGTAAAGTCTGGGAAGTGGTGTCTATAAAGCTTAATTTAACACAATGCTGGGATGTAGGTGACTTCAATAAATGTTTATTAAATTGGTTTAGGCACTGCAAATAACATTTTTATGTTGCTATCTGTATCCCATGGGCTATTTGGTACATTAGAAACAGTGTCATCTTCCGGAATTTGGTTCCTGACTATGTGCATTGTAGCTTGATTGCATTGAACATGTTCTCTACATGTGGGGTGGACTATAAGAAATTGAAATCTGTCAGAATTAGCAGTTTTGACTTTAAAGTGGAGCAGCCAGTACTATTCTTTGATGGTGCTTCAGAAAATGGCTTATGTGCAGTAGGGGGTGTGATTTATCATAATGACTCTCATTATTTTTCTGTCAGGCTCAATTGTGGTTCTGGATCAAATATGAAGGCGGAGTTAATGGCTCTTTGGTGTGTTCTAAAAGTGGCTCATATCTTTGGGTTGGTCAATATCAAGGTTTATGGTGATTCACGGGTCACCATCAAATGGGCGATGGGAGAATTCAAGCTCAATGTTATGAATCTGCGACATTGGGCTATTAGAACACATTTTGAAATATCTAAGCAGCATAATACCAGTTTTGAACATATTTATAGAGAGCATAATGATCGGGCTGACAAACTTTCCAAGCTAGCTCTTTCTGGCATTGAAGCTCACTTAATTTGGGAGGAATGGTGCGATAACAGCTTGTTGGACTGTGGGTCTTTTTACTTCCTTGACTGACCTGTTGATGGGTCTAGAATCTGGTATTTTTGTATGGATGGATAATTATATTTTGGTATTTTGTATGGGATGTGTTATAGGCTTCTTTTGCCTGGATTGTATTGTGTTGTTACAGAAGCTCTATGTAGCTTTAAGCTCTCTTAATCGACTTATAAATAAATAGATCGACCTATAAATAAATAGATAGTTTTGATAACCCTCGCATTAGTTTATTCTCTTCATTGTAGAATTAGTTCCATTAGATCCTCTCTTTTGTGAATCTTAACCTGGTACTAGAGCTGGTGTGAACCTTCCTTACCCAATTCAGCCATTGATCCAAAGATTTTGGGATAATGACATTGCTTAGGGTTTCTTTGCCATTGTGGAAATAGGGTTTCTGGATCATCTCTTTTCTAGGGTTTCCTCGGGTTTTACCAAAGTTCTAAACCCTTCTTGATGACTCGCACTTTTTTTTTGTTTGGAAGAAGCAAGTACCTTCCATTACAGCAAAAGGGGAGAAACCGAAGATAAACGCCTCGCAAATACATTTTGAGAGCGTTTTTTATAGAAAGCGATCCCAGTGCTTATTCGTTCAGTTGCTACTGATGCCGCCCCTGTGCTGCCGCCGCCACTGCCGCCTACTATCGAGGTTATTCATTATTTGTTTTTTCTTGCTACACCATTTTAATGATGCGAACTGGAATTGAGATTTATAACGATGGGGGCTTGGGCAGAGAAGGGGCAATCAAAGAATTGAGTAATGGCGAAACATTATGCACCCGAAAGCTTCAGAACGATCCAGGGAATCAACAACAGAATGCTGATAGATGCGAAGAATTACCAAGCCCGACAGATCACGTCGCCGAAAAACTGCGGCGTAATGATGGATCAACAGAATTCCTGATCGACCGCCTCCCCACAAAAATTATTCATGACATTATGTCTCGGCTATCAATCACCCATCTCTTCGTAGCTGCGAGAACGTGCGTCGCCTGGCGCTGGATGGTTCGTTCCTGCAAGCTCTTCCAACAGTTGTACGACGATAGAAACGAAGAATCATGGATTGTGCGCTGCAGGCCGTCTCCCAATAATTTTGACGGGTTTTTCTTCCTTACATCAACTCCAAAACGTGGTTCTCTATGCGTGCTGAGCGTCAGCCTCAGGTCTGGCTTCCCCAGGGAGCTGCACACAACCTTACGCTTTTTGTGAGCAAAGAAAGAAAACTGGCGTTGGGTAATCCATTAGCAAGGAAAATTCGAGTACTGCCCAATACACAGGTAAACTCCCGCCTTCGATTGGAGCAATGTCTGAAAAAAAAGAGTATGGTCTTGCAGAACTGCAGCTACTACTCCGCACAGACATCTGTCTCTCCAGACAGTTGTGGACACCGCAGGTCAGAACAAGGCATTTAAAGTGATGGTGTGGGGAGAGCTGAGAACAAGGCAGATACATCTTCTTGTTTACAGCTCTGCCACAGATTCGTGGAGCACAAAGCTGTGTTCTGACGTGGATTACAGACTCTTTTAAGCCACCAATCTTTTTCAGTGTAGATGGCCACACCATCTACGTCACCTCACTGTACTGGTCTCCGTCTGTGGTGGCTAGTTACAACACAGACACTGGTTTCTTCGTAGTTAATCGACCAGAAATAATGTTGGTGATGCATACCATTGGGGATCATGGCTTACATAGCTTCCATCGTCGGCGATTATATGGAGGATCCCTTGACTTTAGTGGCATTATGGCAGGGAAATCCCACCGGAGGGGAATGGGGGCTTTTCCATCATTGGAGATCATGGCAACGTACGACGGAAATAGCAGCGTGAAAATCATTCAGGGTATGACATACGTGGTGACTGAATTTGGAAAGCAAAGAGAGGAGTCAGGTAACCTCTTCAAACCCGACTTCCCTCGGTACTACCCAATGTACCCATGGTTATCCCGTCTCGGCTTATCATATGAAATTAAAGCTTTTCACATTAATATAAATTAGGAGTTGTCTATAGGTGCGGCGAAATCGTCCCGTAACCGTCGACCCCCCTCCGGCCGCAAGGAATTGGGATATGTCTCCATCTCTGACCTCGAATAAGAGATCTCCTCCTCCGTGGGCCCCTCTACTCCTTCGTAGACGTGAACTTCGGGATGAGTAAATATAGGTCGGGAGGGGTTGATAAACTCTTCCTGCATCCCAATTCGAATGCTCATCACCCGCCAAACCCTGCTCAGACCTTACCCTGCACATACACGTACTCTGTTCACCAAGCTCCTTCGGCACCAACCCTGCGAATACAACTTCGACCGAGCTGACGGGGACGAGGCTGACGGTGACGGTGTCGGTGTCGGGTGCGACCTTCCTTTGCAGGTTTATCGCAGCACTTCATTACTTCTCGAACTGAATCTTTCAGCGGCTTTTTAGTTCTGCAGGTTTATAGGTTTTCTGCAACTTTGTGCGCGGCCTTGTAAAGTTCATTTTTAATGATATTGCGAGGATCTTAGCTTTGCATCAAAACTTATCAATGTAGAAATTTGTCCACAGATCATATCTCACTATTTGTGATGTAGACCTATGACCGTATGTCTGCTACATATGCTACTTCAAGTAGGAGTTGTCTATCCTGCAATGGTTAATCAAAAACCAAATGCCTCAATTACCATAGACCTGTTCTCTGTTCTTAAAAGATGCAAGGGTTCATACACGCCCTGCTTTATCCCTCTTTCAAACTCATTCATCTCTGATCTGTAAACTTTACCAAATTTACATATGCATTACAAAAACTTAATAGCCTTGCAAAAACACAATGGCGAGGGAGAAATGATTAATACGGTATAAGGATTTAGATACTCCATCTCTGCACCTTTCCACTTCAGATACTCCATCTTTGCACCTTTCCACTTGAGCGAAAACCTTCTCTTCAAATAAGTTTGTCTAACGCATTTCAATACAAGCTCATTGATCTCCAGCTGTTTGTAATACTTGCAATCAATTTTTCAATCTTCAAGGCAATCTCTACAAGTTTACCACTTGTTCATCTGCCCCGAATTCACCAAAGAGTAATATTTCATACATCACAAGCAAAGGAAGCATATAAAATACTTCTAGTTACATGTGGTCGGTTTATACTTATGCAGAGTTTTAAGCAGAACCCAACATGCTATCTCAAAGGGTGATTTGCTTATGATACCTTGAATTTATGAGCAACGATGGCTATTGATAATCATCCACCCCAAACCTCATGCATTGACCACGCTTTGGTCAAGATCTATTACTGGCATATGCATTGCCCATTTCAAACATCACACTTCAAAGCTGGAACAACAACACATAGGAACTCAATTCCCCATATCAAATCCATGTTTCAATAACACGATACGAGGAATTGTTCTGGCATTAATGCCATGAACGCGACTTCCTTATATCACTTCCAAAATCAACTCCCTCGAGAGGGTTTCTTTCCTCAATTATTTTAGAACCAGAATCTCATATAGAGAGATTCTACCCGATGAGATTCTACCCAGTCCTCTTTCCCTTAACAAATAAAGATCTTGTCAATTAGTTCACTACTCTTATTAATAATATGTTATTCAACACAGATTATTCTTCATAAATCAACCACCATTCACTAGATTTAAAGTCATTCACATAGATACATGGAATCTCAATATAGTATAGAGAATTTGCTTTTCATTAATAATCCTGCATCAATATTCAAAGTCTTGGTTCCCAACATGTGTCTATCCTCGTTGAAGAGACCTCAAAATTTTATTTTCATTTCCTCTTCTGTGTTTCTTTCCTTGTCAAAGAGACCTGTAAAATTTATTTCATTTGCTCTTCTATGAACCATTGGCCTTCTCTATCCACAATGCATAGCTTCATTGTTCCCTGACAAGTAGTTTCTCTTTGATTTTATGATTAGATCCCCATTCATAACTTCATCTCATCAGATTTAAATTTATCTAATAGCAGTATATTTGCTGCACCTAATTCATCTTCATCTGATATCAATGGCTTATATAGTTTAAGGTTGTGGACATTGTAAACTAAATGTATCCCCCAAAACTAAACAAAGATATAGCCGAGACTTCCAAAGCCATTATTATTGACCTTTTCAAGAATATATGACCATAGTAAATGGGTCTCGGCTCTCGTATTATAATTTAACCCCAAGAATCATTGTTTGAGCAACTATAGCCAAATTTGATCTCCACATTGTAAATTATGATCAGCGAGGCATACCTCATGTCTCTTGCTGCAATTTTGTTACTTATTAACCAAGGTGTCTTGCACGTGCTGATTGAGCCTCTGCAAATGTTGAATGAACCTGAGTGCCTTCTTTTGTATGTTCAGTTCCTCTGTATTGGCGATGCTTAGTACCATGGTATTGATTGCTATAGCAATCATCCTTCAATTGGAAACCAAGACATGCCTGGAAGCCAAGACTTCATATTTTTTATGAAAGTATCTATATCTCTATATCCTTATAAAATATCCTCCTAACAAAGTGCACTAGAAATACATTAAAACATGATAACATTAGGTGAAATCATGGCAACTTTGGGATTCACAACAATATCCTTAATTTTTGGGCTTCCATTTTCACACTCTATAGGCACATTATCTTCAAGGTCTTTGAACGCCTACTACACTGACAATTATTCATGGAAGTGCTCCTTGAATGAGCCTATGAAATCATAAGGATGCCCCACAAGGGATTGAAAACTATGAGCAAACTCATGAATTGTGTTATAACGCATGTCCAAATTTGCCATAATGTTTTCAATCCTTTGGTTATGCAATTCCAATTTCTATTCCAATTATGCTTACATGGCCCATTGAACTTCCAATTACATATTTCTATGTGATATTTCCATGTGCAAACCTTCCATCTAATTGGACACCCTCTTTTATCCATATTTTTTCCTTTATCTCCCAATATGCAGCTGAAAATCCAAGGTTTCATTTTGAATTAAATGCTTCACTCATTAATCCTCTTGCATTAGCCACAACTTGGCTTGAGGAAATTCACTATGAGCAAAATACGCTTCTTTTCTATCCAACTGAATTTTCCAACACAAGTATTTATGCATAGCCATCCAAATGCTTTGAAGAGTAGGATTTCTAGTTAATGATATAGGGTAAATATATTTTTAATCCAAAAGCATGCCTTTCTATCTTTGAGCATGTAAATGGGCATTCCTAACTCTTCTAATGAAAACTACTAGACTTGCTTGGAAAAAGAACATTCTAGAAATAAGTGCAGTGTTGTTTCCTTAGTTGAGAGACAAATAGGACATCTTGACATCCCCATGATCCCTCTTTTATTTTATACTATTAACAACTTGCACACGTATCCAACATGAAATATTGATTTTAGGTAGACCATTAGGAATCCAAATAGGTTTCCACATGCTTGACGTGGGTATCACATGCAGTCATGTTAATTACATTAGATATTCCTCCTTGACTATGTAATTTCCAAAATTTATCCCCCATCCTCTCTTCTCCTTAGATGCTATATTAATAGGATCTTCCCCTTGAAGTTTAGGGAACATATTGTGAACTTGAAATGATAAATATTGAGTTGGGGCTAGCTACTTCCAACTAGTCCATTTCCCATAATAATTCCATTAAGATATGCTATAGAGAAAGTTCATTCGACAACTAAGGAGCCATTCCTTAACATTAGATAATGTTGGCATAGATGATAGTGGAGTTCTACTTGTGATTTGATCCTCCTATATATTAATGGATCTTCCATTTCCTGGCACCCAAGATAAATGGTCTTGGAGAAGTTCTACCAATTCCTTGCAAAGGTCTCAAATTGAAGAACCTTTACTAGCTAGATAGAAATGATGTACACAATGTTCTCAAATACATCCAAGGTATTTTTGTGTAGGATTAATTTCCACAATTCTTTACCTTTAGAAACTATCCTCCAAAGAATTTTCTCTCCTAATTTTAGATTTATCGTCTCGGGATCCTTTATTCCAAGTAGCTATGTTCATGGAAATCTCTTACATATTCACATTTTACCAAGTGATATTTTGTTTATTGTTGGACTTTCCCCCTTGCCATAAAATTTTCTAATTTATTCTCCAATCTGAATCATGATGCCAATGGATGTCAACATAGTAAATCCTTGAAACATTTACAGAGTTGGTAAAAGTTACCTTGCCAACTAGATTGAGCCATTGTGCTCCCCACTAATGCATCTTATTCTTAATTTTTTGCTCAATATGATTCTAGTGAGATAATTGGGATGTCCCAAAGAAATTGGCATACTAAAACATTTGAAATATGTCCATTTATTTATTGCATGTAAATTTCACAATCCTATAATTCCTATGCATTGAATGAGGATTAGCATTCAATCCAAAAATGTGATTTACCATTATTAATTTTCCCACCAAATGCATGTTTAACCAAAAACCAAGACAAGGTTGGAATTGTGATTTCTGTCTCAATCATCATTTCCGAGCATTTGAGGCATGGTGTGGGGTGTCCCCTAGCTAAAACCCGGGTGTCAAATCCATCGAAATCAGCGAATTCATGATAGGAGTCACGGTTTTGGTGCTATAGTCATTTTTGTTAGGTACCCTGTGGCCATTCAAGGACACTTTGAGGATTTGCTCTGGGTGCATGGAACCCAAACCGGTGAGTGGAATTGGGTTCCATCAAATCCCACACATGCACATGGACATTATGGACGTGTTCACAATGGTCACGCATGCTCGGGATCCTTTGGATGATAAATGACCCCCTTGAGCAATATTGGAATGGCCTTCATTGAGCAAAACCCTAGTTCCGGAGATGGCACAATAGCATTGTTTCTGGGCGTTGTAGGCACGGAGTGGTGGGTCCCCTAGCTAAAACCTGAGGTCCTGAATCCATAGGAATGGACGGATTCACTAGCAAAGTCACGGTTTTGGTGCTATGGGCATTTTTCCAAGCACCCCGTTGCCATTTAGGGACACTTTGAGGATTTGCTCTGGGTGCACGGAACCCAATCGACGAGCAGACTTGTATTCTTTTAGATCCCACACGTGCATATGTCCATCGGGGAGGAGTTCACGATGGCCACACATGCCCAAGTGTGTTGGTATGAGAAATGACCCCCTTGAGCAAGATTGGCATGTGTGTGTGTGTGTGTGTAAATTACATCGCGTGTCCTGTATGGATCAAAGTGTTTGTTTATTTGTTTTGATGAATGGCTATGATGATGACGATTATGATTATGATGACTATGATTGTGTTGATGATGATTGGTCCACTATATATAATTGGATCTTATTTCTAATAAGTAAATAAAATATTGTTCATACTAGGATTGAACCATATTCTATGCAAAAATTCATAACATCATATCATAAACTATGATAATATACATCATAACACAATTAATATTTGTATTCAAAAACTAAAGTAGTCAAATGCAAAATTATTCCATGATCAAAATCACAAATGGAAGCAAGTTCAAATACATAATTAATAGTCTCGTAACATTATTAGAAAAACAAAATACACAGTGTCTCCAAATACAATCTCGAGTCTCATGCATGACTACGAGGATGTCTCCAAATACAATCTTGGGTCTCCTAAGAAACTATTATTCTCCTTGAGGCATAGTTAAGCTCCCAAGCTATATTTGTGGTGCACTATTATATGCTAGGGAAAAAGACATTGATTTTCATATTTAGAAAATGGCTAGGGCCTTGGACTCATCCTTGGTACAAAAAAACTCGTCATGGAATCCATATTCATTGGTGGGACAAATACTCCCTTTATAGGGCATCTATGTTTTTGTAGGGAATCTTTGCATTGTCCATGGGCCCTAAAATCATCTTTTAGGCCTTTAAATGCTAATGTTAATCTCAAACCACATTCAAGTCCCTATGACCCATTTGTGGTGCAAAAAAATTTATAAAGGTGTAGATATTATACTCGTATGCAAAAAAAATATTATATAGGGCTTGCATTGATTTTTTGGACCTTATGTGTGCCTCATGAACCTAAAAGCTTATTTTAGGCTCTAAAGGATAAGACAATCATTTTCGTCATTATATTGTAGCTAGGGCCCATCCCTTAGATGATAAATTTCATAATGGTGCCCATATTACAGACGTTCCCATCCCTTAGATGATAAATTTTGTAATGGTGCCCTAAAATGTCATGTGTAAAACCCTATTGGAACTCATATTACACCCATAGAACAAAATTTTTATTTGCAAGGCATATGTATTGGCTTGGAACCATGTGCATGGCCCATGAGGCCTAAAAGCATGCTTTAGACCCCATGACACTAGTGGTCCTTAAGACCCATAAACTATGGGAAAAACCTTGTATTGACACTAATATTACACCCATGTAACAAAGATTCTGTATATAGGGTATGTGTGGTGTTTTGGGACCCAATGCATGGTTCATGAACCATAAAATAAAATTTTAGGGACTTAAGATGTTGGTGTTCCACCTTACCCAATATAGGTGGCCCCAATACCCATATATGGTGCCTAAATGCTCATAATGATGTCAATATTACATTGATCATCCAAATATTCCCTTTATAAACCATGTTCATGGATAATGAACCCTAAAAGACTGTTTTGGTACCTGAGCCATTTTCTTTCATCACCAAAACATGGTTTTGGAAATGACACATGTCCTTGGTGTTATCACTCAGAATTCTTCCAGGTTATGGCAGAAGGGATCACTGAGGTAAATATTTCAACTACACTCTTGTGGTGGAAACTAGCCTTTCCAAACACAGAGAGGGCTCTCTCTCTCACAACTCTTTCAGCATGCAAAATATTATTTGAATTGGATGGTTGTGTATTAAATGGTGGTTGCTAGACCTTCAGCTAAAGGGTAGTAGGGATTTCAATTGGTTGGGTTGAGGATACGTATATCATAGGGCATGGAGTCAAACTTTTCAATAGGGTTTCTGTCACAAATGATCGATAGAACTATAATCTTAAGGGCAGAGGTAAGATAAATGAGGTTTTTTCAAGTCAAAGATATATGTAGCAGATGATAGCAGAAAGGGAGACAAGATCCATCACAGAATTAGAGCATTAAGAATGAATTCTAACTTGCAATTTTAGAAAGAAAGGGTGGATTAATCTAATCATATGAATCTGAAGCATCAAATGATGAATTTCAAACCATGTAACGTTGATTTAGACACTTAGAAGAAGATAGTCAATGATAAATATTAGCAGGGAAAACATGCACACGAATTACAGACATCAAAACACTCACTTCAAGAATATATGCTCCAAGATCAAGTATTTTCATTAATAAAATGGATGGGTTTCATTACATACTCATATTTTTCTTATATCAAAATCCCAACCCTTGGGTCTCATTCAAAACCGGCCTTTATAGGCTTACAAATAATCAAAACCTTCTCGACTACTTCAACCATATGTGGTTGTTTATTAAATTTGCAACTACAACTGCTTGTAAAACATCTAACCTAACTATCAGTCTTATAGACTATTTGTTCAAAATAATAATAAACTGGAAGTCATGAGGCCATCTTCTTTCCTCTCGTCGAGCTGCTCTAACTAACTACTTCTTGATTGGGAGATGCGTCGATGGGAAACTTCAATGCATTGCTAGTGCAAACTCGGATGGTCAAAACTACATGTTTTCTTTTGAATCAAGGCATTTCCAGCTGATTTGCAGGGTTGACGTATTTTGCCTTTATTTTTCCTTCAGAACAACTTCTAGTTGCAAAACCAATCGCTTCTTTTTCCCACCAAATTCTGCATTTTATGCAGCCGCAATTTTTTCTGATAAACCAACTTCAGTCCGCAAGTCATAATGCGGGATTCGTAAATCGGAACTGTTGAGCGGACCTTACCAAATTTCACCTCCGACATTCTCAATCCGCAATGCAGGATTCATAAATCAGAACTGTTGAGCGGACCTTACCAAATTTCACCTCCGAAATCCGCAATCCACAATGTGGGATTCAGAAAGTTGGAACGCCGATGCACAACCTCGAAAAAATTACCCTTCTGTCTTCTGCAATCTGAAATGCGGGTGTCGAAAATCAGAAACTCAAATTTACGCCTTCAAATAAATCATATTTCCGCAATCCACAATGCGGGACTCGGAAGTCAAAAACTAAAATTCTTGACCTTGAATAAATCACATCTCCGCAATCTGTAGTCCGCAATGTGAGAATCGGAAGTCAGAAACTAAAATTCTCGACCTTGAATAAATCACATCTCTGCAATCTGCAATCTGCAATGTGGGACTCGGAAATCGAAAACTCAAATTCACTCCTGAAGAAATCACACCTCCGCAATCCACAATCCGCAATGTGGAACTCAGAAATTGGAAAATAAAATTCATGCTTGAATAAATCACACCTCCGCAATCTGCAATGCGGGTTCGAGAAATTGGAACCTCTGCAGAATCGTTCTATGGCCGTCGATCTAGATCTATATCCAATCTTGACCCTTCAATCTCTCAAGAGAGGAAGACCTCATTTTTATCATTTTTCTTGTTGTGGCTCGATCATCCAATCGGAAGCTGTTAATACTTAGCCATTTTTTTGGAGTTTTTTGCTTCTTCTTTTGGCATAAAAATTAGTGGGAAGGCTTGATATTTCGGTTTGGGGGGTGCCCTTTCCTTCCCCTGTGGGAGTTTTATTAGGGGTGTTAACAATGGCTCCAACCGGGGATGCTATCCTTCCTGTGAGGTAGAAAGAATAGTAGACTAGTGTCCTTCTTATTTATTTTCTTTCTTTCTTTTCTCTGTTTTCTTTAAATGCAAATAGAACTGAAAAAATAGCTGACTGAAACTCAAAAAATGGTAATGTACAGTGAGGGTGGTTTGATAGACTCATTTTTTCACCGGAGATAGTGTTTTAAGAACCATCCATTGACGGGTCCTTTTCCCACTGGTTCACCATCCTTGTTCATGGCCCCTTCGAATCTCATAGTCCAGAGGCCTTCTTTTTGGGCTACGACTGTAGCTTAGGACCTTCCATTTCTGACTTCTCATCACTTCCCTTTTCTACCCGTTGATCACCATCTTGTTCGCTCCTAGAGCTGCCAATGCATTGCATGTCTTTCTCGGTATTAAACCCATCATTTGTCTTAGGAAGGTCAGTGATTTTCATATATTTTTCTCCTAAACCAAGGTCATAACAGAAGACCGAAGAGCCTATATCGGTATCTACAACAAATATGGGATGATTTTCGGGCCTACTTTTACTGCGCACTATATAGGACAATCTCTGTTCTCTATATAGTCTTCTGTTTTCCCCAAAAATAGGGATGGTGGAATAAGACATATCCATTTGCAGTATTCCTTTAAGGTTAGATGCCCAAGATCTTGATAACAACATCCCAAATTTGGGTGGAATGTCTGCCACTACTACATCCATTACCACATTCTTCTAAGGGATTTGTGTCAGTGATACAACCATGTCTTTGATTATCCCCAGGAACTGTACTTTTAGGGAATCAAATGAGAATAAATATTTATAAGGTTTGGTGATTTATAGTCCTATCCTTTCTACCATTGATTTTGGCATCAGGTTATGTGAGGATCCAAATTCTAACATAGCATTGTGTAGTATGTGTTCATGTATGTTTAGATAGACATAAAAGGGGGGAACATCATCTTCTTGAGATATTTCAACATGGGGGGGCAACAAAAGGGTGGGATTATCCTCATGTAATTTCAGAGTATCTGGTTTCTTTCCCTCTTCTCCCTTCACTATTTCCAGAATCTGATTCTTATACTCTGTATTTTTTAACAACTTCACAACTCATTGAAGGGGATTGAGATATTGATCTTAGAGATTTCATTTTCTAAGCTAAATGCAGAATGATTCTTCTCTACTGTTTTCAAATTACTCTCATCCTTCCTCTCTGGGACCCTTTTAGGAGCTTCAACATTCTTTTCAGTTGTTTTATCAGAGGTAACAGGATTTGGATCACCCTTCCTAGGGGCTTCTTTTTTTCTGTTGCTGAGAAGTAGATGGCTCAGTAGTAGCCTTTCCCGGGTCTACTGTTACTTTTCTATTCCTCAAATTATGTTGTCTCTGAAATTCAAAAATTTCATTTTGGAAACCTCTTTGATATTATTCAGACTCTGACTCTTCTAGGCTGTTATCTAAATGCAAACATGATTGATCATGTTCTTCTTTAGTTAAATAGAACTAGGGATCCATCTCACCAAAGAGGTGGATCTGATATTTAGGTTGTCCATCTTCCTCTTCTTCATCTATCAGGTTTTCAGGAAAAGGTGGTCTAATTGGCTGATATTCTTCATTCCTAGGGTCTCCTGGCTCTCTTGGTATTCCCTATGGGGAAGGGGGTCTTCTATAATTGGTATTTCGGGCTTGAGGCTCAGGTTTTTCTCTAGCAGGAGGCCTGTTATCAAGGGATATCCTATCCACCAATTTTTCCATAGTTCTCATCATCTTCTCAAACCTAGTGTCAATATATTGGGAAGTGTAAGGCTGGTATGTCTCATTGAATCTCTTTTTCTTAGTTTCAGTTCTGTGTTTTATTTTACCTGAGGCCATTAGATTATCTTCTACTTCCACAGCATCTTTCAACATATCGAGTAAGGTAGCATATCTCCTTTCTCTTAACATGAGATCAAATTCATTGTCAAAACAATTAGCATAGTGAATTTTGGTTGCACCCACAGGGGGTTTGATGTCCACAGGGATAGAATTGTACATTTTCATGAACCTAACTGAAAATTCTTGGAAAGTCTCAACATTAGCTTTCTTTGTGTTTTCATACTGAGTGAAAATTTGGAGAGGATTTTTTTTATCCTTCCATCTGGCCAGGAAATCTTGTTTAATCCTCTCATAGGTAGCAATACCTCCATTTGGAAGGGTTTTGAACCATTTCTTTACTACCCTTTAAAAAACTTTGGGCAAATAACCTAATATTGACACCATCTACATCTATCTCCTCCAAATTTATGAAGTTAGTAAAATGATCCACATGTTTTTGTGCAGTACTACTCCCTTCCCTATCATATCTCATGAGGGTTGGGCATAGCCCACATGTAGATCATGGAGATTGGGAGGGAGGGATAAAGGGGCAAATTTGGAAGCCATTGCTCTTAGGGTTTTCTTGGAAACAAGAGGAGTATTTGAAATAGGTTTAGAAGCATGGATGGGTATTACAACAGTGTGAACCGGAGTAGGAGGGGTGATCAAGATATTGGTATTCTTGCTGGCTCCTTTAGTGAAGAGGAACAAATCAATGCTTTCTTCTTTGGCCTCTACACTCTCCCATAAAGCACTCAAACAATGGGTTTGGAAATTTTTCTGATCAAATAAGATCTCTTTCAAATCTGTCTCAAATTTAGAACTAAATAAGGAATTCTCAAACTTTAAATCAAAAGAGATAGTATCTATAGTATGGGTTTCTTCTTTAGGTAAAGAAAAAGATCTGGTTAATGGAGGAATACTTGTTTTTTCTTTCTTCGCTTTTCGGATGATCTTTTCTGGATCTGATACGAATCATGCTGGTTCAAGATCTAGCTTAATTTTGGTAGATATCCTTTGGGAAGCCATAATTATTTCAAGAAACTCACCAAGTGTCTCTTGTGGGACTAAAAATATGAATATTGGAGTCTCCAGGGAAAATATCACAACCTTTATGTATCTGATCTTTTTTTCCCTCGGAGATCGAATTTGATTCCTTGTAACTCTTTTTCTAGGGTAAAGTTTGTTCCCCAATATGGTCACCAGATGTTATCACTCAGGATTCTTCCAGGTTGTGGAAGTAGGGATCAATGAGGTAACTATTTCAACTACACTCTTATGGATGGAAACTAGCCTTTCCAAACACAAAGAAGGCTCTCTCTCTCACAACTCTTTCAGCATGCAAAATATTATTTGAATTGGTTGGTTGTGTATTAAATGGTGGTTGCTAGGCCTTCATCTAAAGGATATTAGGGATTTTAATTGGTTGGGTTGAGGATAAGTATATCATAGGGCATGGAGTCAAACTTTTCAATAGGGTTTCTCTCATAGATGACCGATAGTACTATAATCTTAAGGGTAGAGGAAAGATAAATGAGGTTTTTTCAAGTCAAAGAGATATGTAGGAGATGGTAGCAGAAAGGGAAACAAGATCCATCACAGAATTAGAGCATTAAGAATGAATTCTAACTTGCAATTTCAGAAAGAAAAGGTGGAGTAATCTAATCATATGAATATGAAGCATCAAATGATGAATTTCTGACCATGTAACCTTGATTTAGACACTTAGAAGAAGACAGTCAATGAGAAATATTAGCAGGGAAAACATGCACAGGAATTACAGACATCAAAACACTTACTTCAAGAATATATGCTCCAAGATCAAGTCTTTTCATTAATAAAATGCATGGGTTTCATTACATACTCATAGTTTTCTTATATCAAAATACCAACCCTTGGGTCTTATTCAAATCCTACCTTTATAGGCTTACAAAAAATCAAAACCTTCTTGACTACTTCAACCGTATGTGGTTGTTTATTAAATTCGCGACTACAATTGTTTGTAAAAAATCATACCTAACTATCAGTCTTATAGACTATTTATTCAAAGTAATAATAAATTGGAAGTGATGATGCTATCTTCGTTCCTCACGCTGAGATGATAGAACTAACTGCTTCTTGATCTGAAGAGGCACCGATGGGAAACTTCAGTGTGTTGCTAGTGCAAACTCAGACTGTCAAAACTACCTGTTGTCCTTCGGATCGAGGCATTTCCGGCTGATTTGCAGGATTGTCGTATTGTACCTTTCTTTTTCCTTCAGAAAGACTTCAAGTTGCAGAACTAATTGATTCTTTTTCCCAGCAAATTCTACATTTTACACAACCACAATTTTTTTCTAATAAACCAAATTTAGTCCACAATTTGCAAGTCGTAGTGAAAAATTCAGAAATCGGAACTGCCGAGCGGACCTTACCAAATTTCACCTCTGACATCCGCTATTTGAATTCGGGATTCAAAAATCAGAACTATAGAGCGCACCTTACCAAATTTCAACTTTGACATCTGCAATCCGCAATGCGGGATTCGAAAAGTGAGAACCCCGATGCACAACCACAAAAAATTACCCTTCCGACTTCCACAATCCGCAATCCGAAATGTGAGTGTTGGAAATCGGAAACTAAAATTTACGCCTTCAGATAAATCATGTTTCTGCAATCCGCAGTCCGCAATACGAGACTCAGAAGTTGAAAACTCAAATTCTCGACCTTGAATAAATCACATCTCTGCAATCCATAGTCCACAATGTGGGACTCGAAAGTCGAAAACTCAAATTCTCGACCCTGAAGAAATCACATCTCCGTAATCTGCAATCCAAAATGTGGGACTCAGAAATTGGAAACACAAATTCACACCTAAAGAAATCATACCTCCGCAATCCGTAATTATCAATGCGGGACTCAAAAATCAGAAACTCAAATGCATGCCTGAATAAATCACACCTCTGCAATCTGCAATCCGCAATGCGGGTTCAGGAAATCAGAACCTCTGTAGAATCATTCTATTGCCATCGATCTAGCTCTATCTCCAATCTTGACCCTTCAATCTCTTAAGAGTGGAAAACCTCATTTTTATCATTTTTCTTGTTGTGGCTCGCTCATCCAGTAGGAAGCTGTTAATACTTAGACATTTTTTGGAGTTTTTTGCTTCTTCTTTTGGCATACAAATTAGTGGGAAGGATTGAGATTTCGGTGGGGGGGGGTCCCTTTCCTTTCCTTTGGAAGTTTTATTAGGGGTGTTAACACTTGGTATGAGAAAACTCATAATGTTTCCCATATTACATTCATGAATCAAATATTTCCTTTATACGGCCTGTGTGGTGAATCAATATCTACACATGTCCCAGGAGCCATGACAACATCATATGTGCCTTGATATGTTGGTGCTCCTTATCAACTATGATCAAGGTCTTAAGACCCATATGTTGTGTACAAAACATCATATTGATGTTCATATCTTGGGAAAAAAAGTTTAATGTTTGTTTTTCATATCCACGATGCCCATTGTTGTCTACATTACCATCATCATCACTACCATGATGGCCACTGCTGTCTTCATCATCATCATCATTGCCTCCATTATCATCACCACTTCCACCACCACCACCAACACCACCGCCATCATCATTAATCTACAAAAATTATGCAAGAAATTACTTTGTGCAAAAACGTCAATGTCTCTTACTAAGGGAAACCCTAGTTTTCAAATTGTCAAACAAGATAGGATTCAGGAAATAGGCTTAGAGGAGATAGGAACTCCTAGAATTAATATGATGTCCCGATTCCAATGGAGTCTATGGTTCATCAATCCAAGCCACAACGATTATTTTATGGACCATCTAAACTCGCCTCCCAGAAGCTTTCAGGGACACATGGAAAATCCTTGTCAGTGCATAGAATTTGAACCGAGCAGCGGAATTGAGTTGTGTGACATCCTGCAGCTGAAACCTGGCTTCCCGAATCCATAGGAATCGACGGATTCATGATCGGAGTCACGGTTTTTTGTGCTACAGTAATTTTGTTCAGGCACCCCCGTGGCCATTCAGGGACACTTTGAGGATTTTCTCCGGGGGCACGAAACCCAAACTGGAGAGCGTACTTGGGTTTCCTTAGCTCCCATACATGCATGTGGCCATTGTATATGTGTTCATGATGGCCACGCTCGATCGAGATCCTTTGGATCATAAATGAACCCCTTGAGCAAGATTGGCATAGCCTTCACTAAGCAAAACCCTAGTTACTAAGATGGCACAATAGCACCGTTTAGGATCCTTCGAGCCATGGTGTGGGGGGTCCCCTAGCTGAAACCCGGGGGTCCCAAATCCATCGGAATCAATGGATTCACGATTAGAGTCACGATTTTGGTGCTATGATAATTTTGGTCAAGAACCCCATGGCCATTCAGGGAGACTTTGAGGATTTGCTCCGAGGGCACAGAACCCAAACTGGGGAGCGCACTTGGGTTTTGTAAGCTCCCACATGTGCATATGTCCATTATGGATGTGTTCTCTATGTTCATGCTCATTCGGGAGCCTTCAGATCATAAATGACCCCCTTGAGCAAGATTAGCATGGTCTTCACTGAGTAAAACCCTAGTTACTGAGATGGCACAATAGCACCATTTTCGAACCATCGAGGCACGGTGTGGGGGATCCCATAGATGAAACCTGGGGTTATGAATCCATCAAAACAAATGGATCCGCAATCGGAGTCACAATTTTGGTGCTACGGGCATTTTTTTCAGGCATCCCGTGGCCATTCAAGGGCACTTTTAGGATTTTATCCGGGGGGCACGGAACCCAAACCGGTGATTAGACTTGGGTTCCATCAACTCCCACAAGTTCATGTGGCCATTGTGGATGTGTTCTCGATGGACACGCTCAATCAGGAGCCTTTGGATCATAAATGACCCCCTTGAGCAAGATTGGCATGGCCTTCACTGAGCAAAATGCTAGTTACGAGATGGCACAATAGAATCGTTTCTGAGCATTGGAGGCACAGTGTAGGGGGGGGGGGGTAGCTAAAACCCAATGTCTCGAATCCATCGGAATTGACGGATTCGTGATCAGAGTCACGGCTTTGGCTTTACGGGCATTTTTTCTAGGCACCCCATGGCCATTCAGGGACACTTTGAAGATTTGGTCCGGGGGTACAGAATCCAAACCGGCGAGTGAACTTGGGTTCTGCAACTCCCACACGTGCATGTGGATATTGTGGATGTGTTCACTATGGCCATGCTTCGCAAGGATCGTTTGGATCAGAAATGACTCCCTTTTGCAAGATTTGCATGGCCTTCACTAAGAAAAACCCTAGTTAATGAGATGGAACAATAACACCATTTTCGAGCCTTCGAGGAATGGTGTGGGGGGGGGGGGGGGGCTAGCTGAAACCCAAGGTTCTGAATCCATTGGAATTGATGGATTTGTGATTGGATTCACGATTTTGGTGCTACAGTAAGTTTTTCCATGCACCCCGTGGTCATTCAGGGACACTTTGAGGTTTTGCTCTGGTGGCACGGAACCCAAACCGGCGAGCAGAGGAGGGTCCTGTCAGCTCCCAAATGTACATATGGCCATTTTGGATGTGTTCGGGATGGCCACGCTCTCCCAGGAGCCTTTGGATCATAAATGACCCCCTTGAGCAAGATTGGCATGGCCTTCTGCAAGCTAGGGTTTATTTATTGTGTATGTGCATGATCTTATGTGTGTATGTATGTGTAGATATTTGTATATGTGCATGTTTTTTATATAGAAATTCACACAATCAAGTTTTTGTGCTTGATTGTGTCAATTACCCATATTTAGAAGGACCAGATGCAATAAGAACTCAACAAAACATGAAGAGACAATTGTAAAAAACATTAGAAAATTTGTATTTGAGCTTCTAGGGATTGATGACCATGCACAAGGTATTGGACCATAACACTTGGCATCTACTAGGTGCATTTTTTTCTCTATGTGGGAATATAAGAGGATTAGGTTAACCACTGGGAATTAAGGTAATTTAGAGACCTAGGAGTTATTCCCTAAATGCACAAACTTAGCGATCACGGGAAATAAAGTAGCTTTCAAACTACCATATAGGACATGTCTTAGGGTTGTTTGGCTCCCAAGTATTGATACATACTTCATTAAGAGAACATGTATGCAACTAGATTACCTTCAAGAAGAAGAACATGTATGCAACTATTACTATGGTTTCCTTTGTCCTTACATCCGCTTTTAGCACAATTTCATTTATAAGTTTGAATATGCCTCACCCTAACCCTAATTCTAATTACCTTACTTGATGATCCACTATTGTTGGTATTAATAGAGATAATAGAGCTCAATTTTACCCAAGTGATGCACCGCTATCATCGCGTCTTTTAAATTGCTTCTTACACTTTCCTTTTGGAGTCACCAAGTGAAAAATACTTGAAATACATATTTGTGGAATTAAATGTGACATGCAATATTTGGTCTTAATATTTCACATGTGAGTGGAAGAATTTTCAAAATGATTGCTTCGAAGTGTTCTTTGATATAACTCTATTTTATTATAAAAAAAAAAGAATGAACATTGCAAAAGTCAATGAGAAGAAAATGGGAATTGGAAAAGTTTATTTATTCAAATAGTTTATTGCATTTTGTCATATATACATATCTAAGCATATTATGCATATCACATGCCAATATCTAGACTCTTGAACGATCATCCAAAAGAAAACATATCTGGATGGTCCAATCCATAGCATCACACAAGAGCAGTCTCTCCAAGAATATCCAAAATTATGAAATTTCATTTCTTTGTGCAAAAATTCCAATGCCTCTCAATGGAGATGGTGACAACATGGGCATGATGAGGATGAAGGTTATATTGATGGTAGCAATGGGAATGGTGTTGATGGTGACAACATGGGCATGAGGAGGATGGCGGTGACATTGATGGTGGTAATGGGCATGGTGTTTATGAATCATGATGGTCATGGCGCAATGAGAATGGGGATGGTGACTATGAACATGGGGATGGCGTTATGGTGAAAATGACCTAAATGTCCTATAGAGTCTAGAAAATTTCAAGCTACAACAAATAATTACATATCAAAATCCTTTCCTATATTGGGATCCTATTTATAAATAGCACCATGTGCCCCCTCCTCCAGGATTTATCCCCCTCCTCTACCTTGAATCTCAAAGGTATTCCTCCGAGGACATTAGTCATTACTCTACGATTTGATGAAACTTCCTAATGCAAGTGTTAAAATAAGGTATAAAAATATTCCCATGCCTAATAAGTGGTTTTGCTTAAGTGAGGGTTACATTTTTTGTATGGTCATGATAAAGGAGTTCAACATTAATCCCATAAAGCTAGACCCTAGAGCCCAGCCTAGAAACTCCAGAGCCTAGCCTAAAAACCCTAGTTTTGAATCCAAATAATTATGCACTTATATGCAAAGTTTCTAAGATGTATATAGCAAGGGTGCATACAACTAAAAACAAATCAAGTGCAATCCATATCTGACCCAAAATACATAAACGAGGAGGCTAAATAGCCTAGAATCCAATGAGTATGATGGCGACAATGGTGACAATGAGCACAATGATGATGATGGTGATAATGGGCATGAAGATAGGGATGGTGACGGTGACAATGAGACAATGTGCATTAGGTTGATGGTGGATGACAGATGATTGATGGGGATGAGGATGGTGGCACCATGAGCAAGAGAATGACAAGGCTTGATGGTGATTGTGGTAGTGGGCACGGTGTTGGTGACAATGATGTCATGATAGTGGAGTTCAACATTAAGCTAGTAACCCTAGAGCTTGTAGCCTAGCCTAGAAACACGAGATCCTAGCCTAAAAACCCTAGTTGGTAAATGTAAATCCTAGTTTTTATTATAATAACAATGAAACCATATTATGTAGCCTAATCCCTTGACTAAATTATAATACATATACAAATTAAATCATTTTCATTGTACATATATATTCATGTGCATAAATTTGAATCCAAATCATTATACATATATATGCATAGTTTCTCATGTATATAGAAAGGGTGCATACAACTAGAAAAACATTGTACCTAGCACCAGAAACCTAATTTAGAAACCTAATTATTTATTAGATGATTGAAATGTTGTTATGGCCTGGTTGATAATTTTGTTGCAAATGATCGTGGTTGATTCTAGGACCATAACTAGTATTTATTGTAGATAATTGATTTGGTCGAGTTGTAAAGGGATTTGATAAGTGTTGGTGTAAAAACTTTCCTTGTAAAGAGGAGCGTAGAAATTTTGGTTATTCTGAAAGTGTTTACAACATGTTCAGGGTGCCTCATGAGATTTATGGTGCATGGTGTATGTTCATCCCCTGCATGGTTTGAAATTGATTGTAGCATGAAATTTTTTATATGATTGATATGTACACTTGTGACAACCTTCTCAATGGATGGAAAGCCTAATATGATCATAACATTAGTAAATCTTAGGCCAACATGTACATTCTACCATATTGCCAAATCCATTAGATAAAACCATAGTACATTCTCTCAATCCATTTATTTTTACATTCAAGACCTCCCATAGTTTATATCCTTTTACAAAATGTTGCATTATTGTATGCCTAGTAAAATAGCAAATTGAAGATAACAAATTTATCGAATGAATGCATTTCAATGTGCCACCTCATAACAATAGATAAATCTCAATATGCTTCTTGAGGTAAATCTATCTAGAATTTGTTATCGGGAAACATGTTAACTATTTCCATCGCTTAGCATTCCAAGGGGTTGGTTTAAAGATGCCACAAATTGATGTAAATAATTTTTTTTTGCGGGAAAGTGTATGAATGGCCCCATAAAATTTCTCCAATAACTACTCAATGTGTTGAATTTTACCATCGAACTTTTATCCTTGCATTGTGATGTATACAAACTAGTTGGATCTTATTAGGATGACATTTTACAATCAAAATACATTTCATAATATAAACCAATTGAAATAATATTCATTATGTCAATTCTAAATATAAAGTCACACTTAAAACTAAACGAAGGAAATCATATCAAAATCCATTCAAACTCAACAATTTGTTTTAAAAGCATTATGTTGTTTATTAGGAAACTACACACAACATGAGACAACAAGATACAAATATAGAAAACATCAATATAAATCACATAACTGAAAGTCCATGTACATCAAGGCTACAAAACTCATCCAACATATAAATTTTCTGGAAAATAATGGAACATGGTTCCCAATGTACATATGATGGAAACTCATGCCCTATACAAAATCCAGCAACTTGTGCAGTAGATCCAAAATGCATGGAAACTCGTGTCGTAGATACCAAGTACATGGAGACCGGTGCCCAAAAGTTCCACATCGTGGTTAATGTACATAACATGATGTGTCAATCATTGTGACCACCCCTGTCACTCCCAGGCGCATCTCCAAAATCGATCTTCCTCTTCTTGGAGCTACTGGTATCTCGGGTCTTCTTCCATCTAGGAGTAGACCGTCTCTCCAGGCTCTGAAACAAATGATATAAGATACCATCATTTTCAAGCATTTGTAACATTTACCACATTTATAAAATGAATTTAGAATTCAAATCTTAAATAACTCACCACTGATGCGAGTGGGAAACGTGAGGCAGGTGTCCTGGATCTGTTGAGCCTCTCAACAATTTTAACCTGCAACATTTACGACAATCATTTCATTGAAAAATAATAATTGCTTAAATTAATTTTCGTTAATGCATCAAAATATTTTCATAAATTAACTTGATTCTCACTGTGAACAACTCTGAAAATGGACATGACTAGGCTTCAGGGATGGCAGGTGGAGCAGTTGGTTGGACAACCTGCTCCGATGCAGTCATGGGGGGGTCGCAAATGTAGTTGCAGCAACTATGGGTGCAACCACTGTAGATACATGGGCGGATAGTGGAAGAGTATTTTCCACAATAGTGGCGTGAACTGGAGAAGATATGGTGGAAGAGGACATGGTGGTATGGGGTGGAGGAGGACGTTGTGGACGATGAACCCCTACCGGTTGTATGATAGGGGGTATCGACCCAAAATGGCTAGGGGGATGTTGAGGGATGGTGAATGATGGACAGGGGATGATGGACGAAGGGGGGAGTTTGTACGGAGATGGGAGGTTGGATGGAAGAGAGGGGTATAGATGGAAGCGAGGGGGGCGACTCATGAGAGAGGGTGAAAACATGGGACTAAAGTGGGTATGGGGAACTGTGTCACCTGCAACTGTTGGTGGCCTCTACATATATATTTGTAATATCATAGTTTAGTAAACAAAAATCAAATTAAACCATAGTAATTTGTAAAAATTCAAATTAAAAGCATGCTTTTAACTACACATTGTACCTGTGTATATGGTGAACTATCAATCTCTAGCGGAGATGGTTTATCATCATAGTCTAGGCATACCCGTGGACACCAAAATGCATGCACGTTATGGACATATTAAACAAGTAATTATTTAGGCAATCAAAATATTCAAAAATATTGTACGAACTATCATCATGTATGTCATAAATATAAATACATAAATAATAGAAATTCCATAAGTAATAACAATATTGTGTGAGGTGCCGCAATTTCAATTGTAGCTGCCATTGCTGCGTCCAGGTTGGGATATCCTACGTTCTCCCATGATAGCACCTCAGCTCTAAATAATTGTACATTGAAATAATAGTTTAAGCCAAACACAAATACTTTAAAAATACTTTACAAATTATCAAGTGATCTGATTGAAAACACATTAAAAAAAGTGCTAACCTACTCCATATAGCAGCCCTCGATCGGGCCAGGGAAAGTGTGCCCGCAATGGGGACTAAGATGTGGCATTTTCCCCGTCAAACTAGAATTCCCAATATGGATACCACCAGTCACAGGTCTATCCCAACTCTTTCATGAAGGCCTTGCACCTGTGTTTCTATCAGGGTCAACCTGTCTCTCCATTGTAGTCATTGCTACAAAGGTGGTGTGTTTAAGGAGTCCACATGCAACACTCCTCATCACCCCCTCGATCTGATCAAGTTTGTGGGGTAATTGAGGTGGCTGTGGAGAGCGGTTGGGATCGCGCCTAGGAGAAGGTGGACCTCTCAATGGGTTCCTCTAGGAAGCAGGTCGATCTTGGGAAGAGCCACGCCCAACACCCTGGACCTTGGTTATGTCAAAATAGTTGACATGTAAACCGAGCACAAACACATCCCACAGTTGCCGAAGGAAGTACTGTGGAACCTACCTATTATTGCAGGGAGGTTTATCATAGACCATGAACCACCTATGCATCCAATTGTCCCTCCATGGTTAGAAATGACATCAATCCATGCAGACACATGGATTTCTAATGTCTGGTGGTTGTTGTGTTCTTGGATCCGTGAACATGTTGTATAATTGGGCCTTTTTAATATTCAATGCTTTTGCTTACTCCTAGGAAATGCCTGTGGAATAATACTCCCACATCCTAGCTCTATATGCAGTCATGTCAGTCAATTGGCAATGTGCATGGATGAGGGAGTCAATTGAGGTGGCAAGGAAAACTCGAGATGGTTCCCCTATGTTTCTTAGTTCTCAAGTGTGCACTCTCATTTCATTTATGTAATGGTTCAAGTCGTCTTGGTCGAAATTTTGTTGGGGGATTTGATTTTGTTGGGCATTTTGATTTTGTTGGGGGATTTGATTTTGTTGGGCATTTTGATTTTGTTGAGGGTTTTCATTGCTTCCAAGATTTGTGTTTTCTTGTGTTCCACTAGACTCCATGTTAACATTTTTTTCATTCATTATATAGGTTTAGACTCTGCAATTGAAAAATTCTCTATTATTTTACTAATTTGGGAATTTTGATCACTTGGTGGATGGATTGAGGGAGTTTTTGAGTGCAATAGGTGAAAATGGTGGTCTCTTGCTCCATGTACGCAATGGGTGAGTGAGGCTCGGACAATTGGAAGGAAATAGAAATCCTTTGCCCTGTTTTTTTTGCTTAACAGGAGTGCGTGCGTGCTTTTGAGAACGTATGCACTAAAAACGCGCACATTCCTTGATTTGGTACCGAAACTAATAGCATGTGCTCGCTTCCTTAGGTGCGTGCATGCCCTCATTTTATCCCCGCTAGCGTGGCCCCGTTGCAATACTTTTGGGGAGCAAATTTGTGCACCCACCCTTCAATCTCCCTCATATATTGTATCTTATCTTCTAATAACCCTTCTAACATGGAAAGAATAAACATTGGTTTATAACCCTACAACAATATTCCCATAGAAACATTATCTCAATATATCTAGTTTTCTTACAACAATGTCCGCATAGAAACATTGTCTCAATATATCTAGTTTTCTTACCTAACAAGAGGCAGGCATAATCCTAAAACGAATGTCATCAACATAAAAAATATAAGGAACTCATTATCGTAAGGGATATTCAACCATTTAAACATCCTTAAGGAACATGAGATTGCTTTTTAGACAAAATATTAATTTCAACATTAAATTGACAATAAACATAACAAGCGAGAAAGTTGCATTGCAGCTAAGTCCATGCCAAAGGGATGGTGAAGGATGGGAAGGAATGTGAGGGCTCAGGTTTCACATGGTAGTGGCCCGGAAATTCAGAGCAAAAGGGGGGCAACATAGCCATAAGGCTCTGACGGTGAAAAAGAAGGAAAGAAAAATTATGGAAGTGGGCTAGGTGGGCCAAGTGGCAGCAGGATAGAATGTATGAGTATAACCGTCAGGGCTATAATGCATAAAGCTATGATCCTTACAACCCCCAATTCTGGAAACCGATGAGGCTTGTTTGCTGCAATGATGGTGGTTCATAGCTTTATGTATTTTCCATAACATGCATTTAGTAATTTCTTTTCTAAATTCCAACTCTACACCATTCACTTTATCATGAATATGTCTTACAAAGGTCTTGCACAACTTCAAATGGCCTCTATTACAATGAGGGTACACAATAAGGAACATGCACTCTCAAATCTCTCTACAGTTCCCAACACCCAGATGGATGCAGTCTACAACAATCTTAGGAAGCACTTCTCCTACTTTGATCCAAGAAAACATCTTCCAATATTCATGGAGAATGTATGGGTAAGCCAGTGCCCCAATATGGTGATAGATTCCTTGGGTAAGCCAGTGCCCCAATATGGTGATTGATTCTACCCATAAATGCATGAAAACGTTTGTAAATGGTGATGAATTTGGAGAGGCTGCATTTGGGCCTTCAAGTTCACAACTCTTTGAAACTCTCAACCATTATTATGCCATTGTTCTCAAGGAAGGAGATGAAGTGATTGCGAATGAGGCTAATCATGAAGCAAATATTTTCCCATGGATTAAATTGCAAAGTAGAGAAGCCTCACTCTCAAGTTTTGGAAGGTGAATGAGGACTTCAGCTTAAGCTTGGAATATCTTGGTGGGATCTTATCCACTAAGACTATAATTGCAACAGTATCCCAATCTCTTGGTGGGATCTTATCCTCTAAGACTAGAATTGTACCAGTATCCCATGTTTCCAACATCTTGGGGGAGATCCTTGATTTTGAAAGAGTGATCAAATTTTTCTAGGATGAGAAGGGTTGCAAGAGATCTAGAGTGATTATGGATGGAGTCTCCTTCTCTCCTCACTGCGCAATCTATGTAGCAAAATGGAGTGTGGAATGGTATGCTTTTATCACTTATAAGGCATGTGGCCCTCACATGGCTATTATGTTCAGTTCCCATGACACTTTTAATGAAATCAAGGATGGAATGCCCAACTTTTATTTCATTACCAGTCATCCTTTTAGTAGCAAGTTTGAGCTTGGATGCCTTAATCATGAGGGTTGTGCAGGAGTTCTAGCCCTTCAAGTGTACCTAGAACAATTGGCACGGGAAGAGAAGTTGGCCTTAAATTTGGGTATTGATGGGGAACAACAAGGTGACTTGGTTAAAGAGATCAAGAAGTATGTTTCTTCTTTGAAAGTGGGGAATTATTCTAAGTTTGACAGAGAGCTCATTGAATCCACATATCGAATTGCTAAAATGTTGGAGAAGCCCCTACAAATGGCATTAATCAACTATCTTAAGTCAAGACCAAATGTCAAAATAATAGGACCTGCTAATGCAGATGGAGAACACAAGTTTCTCACCATCAGTTTTGTGACTTTGTCCACATGAATAAGAAATCCTCTGACATTGCTCAAGCTCTTTACAAAAGGGGTTTTGTAGTTAGGAATGGTCATATGTATTCTTACAGGCTCATCTCAACTATGAGATCTTAGTTGTTTTAAGTTTGATTGAAAAGCTTGCATTTTTTCTGGAAGAGTTTTCTTTTGTAATTACCATAATAGATACATTAACTATGATATTTCGTTGGACAGCTTATAAGACAAGAAGCTCCCAATTTTGCATGGGCTCTTATAGCCTATTAATTAGTGTGAATTATCTTGTTTAGAGCACGAATAGAATTTAGATTTTCAAAATAATTGTCAAAATTTAAACAAAGGTGTTTAAATCTTATGATTTTGACAAAAAAAAGTTAACAAATTTGTGTGAAGCATTGTTAGTTTACTTGCATCTTGTGATCTTCAAAATTGTTTTTACTTCTGAACTTTAGTTCTTAATTTTTGAAATACATTTTTTTTTACAGTAAAGGTTTATAAGTTAGTGTTCGAATGTTTGTCAGAGACTTATCAGTTATAACCTAAACTATAACTGATAAGCCTCTAAATGATTAACCCATAAGGTGGAGGCTTATAAGTTAGATGTCTGTCAAAGGCATATCAGTTATAACCTCGACTATAACTAATAAGCCTCTTGATAGCTAACTCATAAGCCTCTGCAGCCAAGCAGATTCTAACTTCTGATTTTTCAACTTTGAATGTAGAAAATTACAGGAAATTCTCCTCTAAAAAGCCTCAATTTTTCAATTACTATATGTCCCAATTGTGTTCCGTCTTTGGGTCCGCATTTGAAAGCAAGAAGAGCATATAATTATCTTGACATGCTATACTAGCGTTTTTGTGCAAGAATCTGCGTAGTAGAATGTGCCAGACATCTTTTTTCCGGAGGAGAAAAAGTTTGAAGGATTTGTATAAATTTTTAGATGTAATGTCTTGAATTTGGAGATTTTCTTAAATGGAACGTTTAGCTTAGAGCGAGCTTTAACCGAAGGATATTTGGGCTTAGATACCTCTAAATTTGGAGGTGTACATTTATGGATGAATGAGAAGTTTGTTAATATAAATAAGTAATCGTATGAATGGATTTCATCGGTCTGTTATGGCTTATTGCCTGGCCTGTGCAGCGTATCATGCCAATGTCTCTATCGGAGGGTTATAGCTCACTACCTCTGAAGATTTTATTGGACAATTAACCAGACCTTCTTAACTCGTCGCTCTCACTGTTATTTTTGTGCCAACAATTAATTTCTCGATTAAGGCTTCTCATCATATCCAACACTAATCCATTTCGATCGTTCTGCATCCCTCATCATTAATATCATCACCATAGTCTGCGAACAAAATATTGGCTAGAAAGTCTAGAACGCTTGCATCATACAATGAACCGTTGCTTCTATTGCAGGTATGGTTGGGTGGATTTTCATCCTCGTAACCGTCTTCTTGATTTTGATGGTTAATTATATATATGTGTGAGATGGCCGATGATGATAGAGAGACATGTTAATAATTGTTTTTTAAATTAAAGTTAGGTAATAAAAAACACGTAGTTAATATAAGTACAAGTACATATGGTAAATTGATCTATAATCAGCATAGATCTATCTTAAACTCGTAGCACGGAGAGGGATCCAATTTCTTGAGGTGTATTTTTTTTTTAAATTTAAACTCAAGAAATTTGATCTATCTTCATTGATAGATCTGGGTTTAAGTTTTAAGTTTTTATTTTATAAAGGAACATCTATTTTTTAATTACTTTTTCATAATATTTTATTTCATAAATCAACATGGATTTTTTTTAAATACTTTACATAATTTTTTATTTTATGAGCCCACATGAATTTTTTCAATTATTTTGTTAGTAACAAACATTACATCACAAACGTTACAACATCTCCCCTGTACTTACTTTACTTTACTTTACTTCTTTTTACTTACTTTACTTCTTTTTAATTTAATGTTACAAACGTTATTAATGTTACATCAGGTTACAAGATCTCTCCCATAATATTCACTATCACTATTACTTTACTTCTTTTTACTTTAATGTTACAAACGTTATTAATGTTATATCACTTTACAAGATCTCTCCCATAATATTCACTATCACTATTCACTATCAATATTCACGGTTTTTTCTCTTTGTGAAGTTATCAACGCTAGCAATAACTTTTGCATCCTCTATGCAAACACGATGTTTAGAGGTTTGCGAGTGTTCTGCTAGGGCTGAACTCCTTGTCCTACTATGAATAATGTCATCAAGTTGTGTTCTTTTAGTCTAATGTGAATCGAGCGGCCCGTCTCCGCAATGTATAGTTTGTGACAGTCACATGGTATCAAAAAAACTCCTTTCATTTTCTTTGGATCTATCTTGTCTTCGTGTGCTCTAGAATTTTTCCTAAGGAATTTTTCAAAGAGAAGACGACCCTAATGCCATGCTTGCGTAGGATTCGAGATAATTTATCCGTGGTCCCTCGGATGTAGGGGAGGCTAATTGTTTTGAGTAGGCCCTCTTCCTTGGGATTTTTATGTTTCTCATCTTGTGACCTCTTAACTGTTTTACGGATTTGTTTTTCTTCATAGCCATTTCCTTTGAAGACCTCAACTAGATGATCAAGTTCTTGAGGTAAATGAAATGATGTGTCTGAGATACGCTTGGCTCTTATTGCTAGAGTGTTTATAATACCTATTTTCTGAGCTGGATGATGATGAGAGTTTGCCTGGATGTATTTATCAGTGTGGGTTTTTTTATAGTAAACTTCATACGATAGAGTGCCATCATTGTTTTTTTTAGGAGGACGTCCAAGAAAGGGAGTTTCCCATTGTCCTCTCTTTCCATTGTGAACTGTATGTTTTTTGATAGGCTATTCATATGAACTAGAAATTCATTAATCTTATCAATCCCGTGTGTCCATATGAATGGTGTATCATCCACATATCTTTTCCATTGTTCTGGATTCATTGGAGACATATTGATGCCTTTGTTTTCAAAGTTTTCCATGTAGGGTTTGGATACAATGGGGGAGAGTGGGGATCCCATTGCCACACCTTTTTTTTCTCATAAAATTTCCCACAAAAATTGAAGTAGGTAGACCTCAAGCAAACTTCCACTAAATGTGCAGCTCCATCATCTGTTAGTTCCCTTATGACCTTAATGGCTTCATCTACTGGTATTTTGGTATATAATGAAACAATATCAAAACTAACTAGCTAATCATTCTCCTTTAGTTTTGTTGATTTAAGGTTTTCCACAAAATGTCAAGAGTCCTTAATGAAAGACGAGGAGTGACCAACAAAGGGCTTGAGTCTCTTGGCGAGAACCTTGGATAGGCCATATGAGGGTGAACCAATGGTGTTAACAATTGGTTTGAGTGGACATTCCTTCTTGCGGATATTGGGTAAACCATAAATGTGTGGGACTACAAGGTTCTTAGGAATGATCTTCTTCTTGATACTCTCGTCTAGGGAGGAGTTCTTTATTGCCAAAGTGATATCTCTTATTACTCTATTGCTTGGATCTTTACTTACCTTGTTTATTATTATAAACAAAATATAACCAAATAAAAATTTTAAATTGAATAATGATTCAAAATGGGTGAGTGAATGTTTTGTGTAAACCCATTTACTAGGGTTATTTTTGCACATTTGATTGTTGCCCAAATAATACTAGTACAGCCACTTAACTTGTGTTCAGTGAACACTAATAGGTCACAAGTTTTATCTGTTACGTATTCTCCATGCTTAATTGTAATAACCTATTGTCTATACCTCAGCTACCACTTACCTTCTTTAGTTAAATGGGTTCCATGTCACTATTGTTAACCATGCATGAGCTCATTTATTTGTGCATTAGCTACCCATTAATTTTTATAATTCTTTTTTCTATAATTGTTTATTTCCAATATTGAACGGCGCCCATAAAATAAGTATGGACAGTACACTTGTCCCATTCTCCTTCAATCTAGGAAAAGCATAGATGGTAAACCACCCCAAATTCTAAGATATAAACACCTATAGATGTAAAAATAGGTAAAATCTAGTTTGGTAAGCACTTATTACATTTATTTGTCCCACTCAAAATATAACTAGCGGAGAATGATGGAGTAGTTTAGTTTGAACTGGTCTCTCTCCATAAATAAGCAATACACTATTTGTAGTGTTCCTAACATCAAGTGGGTGTAAAACCATGCGAACTTGACCTTTCCTTGTTGCTATCTAGTTAATTCGACTTTTCGTTATGCTTCTGGGTGTCCTTTTGGGCCTCATCCAACTCTCTGGTGTTAACAAAACTTTACAAATTTGCAAATATGCTGGTAAGGTTCACAATTCGATAAATAGGTGAGTGACTTGCAGGTTGGAAGTGAAACATATGATCACTAGTGTTTCATAATTGTTCGAATTACAAGCTCAGTTTTGCATGTTGAAATTGCATTATGACAATGAGAATGGGATAAAACTAATAAAAATAGACAAAAGATCCATCTCATTGATGTTCTTTTATTTCGCAGATAGACTCATTCGTTATTTCTCAATGGCCACCTGTGATAGCCATTTTTACCTCCAAAGTTAGTTGGGAAAATTCCAGAGATTTTTTTTCAATCCTTGGTAGGGTTTAATTAAAATAAAATTACGTAACATGACATTTCTTGAGATAAAAAGGTAAATAAAAACAAGATCATATTTAATCTACTTTTGCAACTTGAATTTTTGTTTTATTCTATGGACATAGTTACCTAAAGGGCGTACATTTTTGCAAAATAGCCATCAATGTCGTCCTTCCTTCACAAAGTTCAAAGCTCATCGTGTGCGTTTAAACATAAGAACTTCCAAAATTGAGAATTGAGCACTCGCTTGTGTTTGTGTTTTCGCAAATGATCCCTCTTTTGTAAATTATTGATATTATTTATAGCTATGAAGAGTCAGGGTTTAGGTCTGGAGGTCAGTTGGGAAAAACCACCTTTCCTCAAATGAGATTTAGGATTCGATACGTATTTTATTATCAAATGTTCATTGTTAGTTTAAAAAAAGCAAATAATTTCGACCATACAATGTTTTTCAAATTTTAATTTTAATTGAAAATTTGGATTTTAAAATATTATGAAAGTTATTTTATTTATTAAATATTTCAATGATTATTAGTTTTAAAAGAAAACTAAGTAATTTTTCATAAAGTTGGATTATGTTATACTATTTTTTTTTAATTTTAATCAAAAATGTTTTTTAAATTCCATTTCAATCTAAATATGTGGGATTTAAATCCAAATATTACCCATCCTATTTTTCTTGATATTCACCTTATTTTGAATTTACTTTAACAAGATGGTCATTCTCCTCCTAAGTAGAAATATGTATTAAAGATTTTTGGGTGTGTGCAAGCTAATGAGGGTCTTTTTTGACATGTTAGATGCAATAGAAAACTAAAAAACAGTCATCCATCAACTTACATGGATGTTTTGAGACACATGCACAATGAATATTGTGATGAGTAAAAAAGATGAAACGTAGGAAATTGAATGACATTTCTGAATATATAATTTTTTTCTATTGAAAATGTTCTTAACTATCTAAAGTTTGATCTTTTTTAATAGACACTTTTTTTTTTGGACAAATTATAAGGTATATGTTTTTGTGGCTCCAGCCTTTGAGTGCCTAAATGATGGAATCAAGTTACAAAAACTAGTAGACATATAAAGAACATCTAGTACTAGTGAACCGTTATTTTTCCAAAAAATATATATATATTTTTAATTATCTAAGTGATCAAACCTCGAAAATAGTGTACGCCAAGTGTGGGTGCATCCTTTGAAGGTCTTAATGCAATTATTTCGAAACGGTTTTTTATAGCATGTAGAGGTCGGTGTCCTTTAGTGCACCATACAATTTTTTTTCAAAATGGTTGAGAAACAAAAGAGTTATATGGACGAAACACTAACAATGCTTTTTTTAGTTAAGGAGTCATGACACAAGAAAAATAAGAAAAAAATAGAAAATATATATATATATTCTTTTTAAAAATTACATATTTGGAATCTATAGAAAAATGCTACTTGTGTCTAAAATTTTATAAAAGTGATGGTGTGCAGGATACTGTAACCAGCGGCTAAACACGGGCATATTGAGAAAAAAGGTGAGATGTCTAATTAGCTATGGTTTACCATATTCCATACCACAGGTTTGGTTAACCCGAAGCTAATTCCGAAGTAAAAACATAGGAAGAGTGATGACACCCAGAAAGATGACAAGGCTTGGTCTTAGTGCTAAGAAACGCGAGAGCGTTTACTTTAAATTCAAATTTTCCTTTCCCTCCTATCTGGGTACCATGAAAACCAAAATGCGCACATGTTTTAGCTCTATAAAAAATACTCGCATTTTGTAGAGCTAAAACACTTGTTCTAGTAAAAATCAAATTTACCATAGGGGTAAGGGGGAGGATGGGGGTTGGGGGGGTATGGGTTTAGGGAGGATTAGGGTATTTAGAGGGATGAAGGTATATGGGGTTGGGGTAGAGAGAGATATGGGGAGGTGGTAAGTGGTAGGGGGAGGGAGATTACGAGAGACAAAGAGGGATAGGGGTAAGGGTAGGGGTAGGGGGAGTAGGAGAGATAGAGAGAGATGGGTAGGGCTAGGGGAAGTAGGAGAGAGCAATAGAGTGTCGGAGGGTGTGGTTATGGTTAGGGAGAGTAGGAGAGGGGGGTAGGGAGAGAGAGGGAGTTTTAGGGGTAACAAGAGTGAGAGAGAGAGGCGAGGGTGTTGGTGTAGGTGGAGGAGTAATTGTAATGCCCCATTTTCACATTACTACCTAAACTACTATTATATGTTGTATTTGCTTGATTGTGAGACTTCGTCGGTTTGACGACACTGTGGACATGTGGTTCTATTATTTTGCAAATATGTATATGTGTGTGTATGCGATGTTAGTATTAGGGTACGTAGTCATGTTGGATATGTATCATGTGTTAGTTAAGTCTCAGCTATGAAAGTTAATGAATGATCGGTACATAGATACCATTAAAGTTATTTGTTGAACAAATGAATGTTATACCAGGTGCATGGTGAATATAATGAATTGATTATTGTTGTTATGTTATGACGAAATGTATGTGTACATGATGAGGAATTGTGCATGATATTCTAGATTGTATGTTGAGGATTGACTTACAGGTTAAAATGGCTAAGTGATAGCTGGATCCTACGAGGTGGGAGAGCCTCGGGGACATGGACTCCGAAAAATTAATGGTATGCGAGTGATGCATTATTTACTTTTGCATGATTATTATGCTATTTATTATGATGTATGGGTGGGGTAGGGTTTCACAAAACTCAACCGCCCAGATTGGTTATACAATGACAAACTAAGTACAACTGCAAACCAGTTATTATGTCGGTTAGACATAGTCTTTTGTTCCATTAGGAGGTGGAGGCATTACCCACCGTTTAACCCCGAAACCCAAAGTCATGGTAGGGTTGTGCTACGGCGTGCTCCCCAAGGTGTGTAATGATGACTGTGGTTTCCTGCTGGGGAAGCTTGGTCGATGTAGTCGACACTTTCGCTTACGGGTTCTAGCTGGAGCTGGTCATGGCTTGACACTTCAGGGTAGTGCAGCAGCGGAAAGGATAGCATGCGGAAGTTAGTTGTGATTAGGTAGATGATGTAGGTAGATAGGTGTAGCTTGAAGCCAGGAAGAAAACGCGACCTAACTGTGTTTGTTGGAAAACCTTTGATTGATTAAGTGTCATAACTCAGTAATGTATGAATTGACATAACTTGATAAGATCGTAGTTAGGTAAAGGATTGTACCTTACAAACTATGTTTAAACTTGCGTTAGTAAACAATATGTCATGTGTTTATGATTGATGTGTGTGATTTATTATTGTTAGTGTACTTACGCGAGGTATGTAAGCAGTACCTACGCTTATATAACTCGCCTACATATTTATAAATTGCATGAAATAAAACTGAACTATAATGTTTAGCCATTAATTACATTATTACTACTTATTTAACTAGGAGACTAAATTAATATGTTGAGTTAGTAAATTTTGGTTTAAATAACTGAATAGGATATTATAGTGAATTAGGTGGTAATGAAAGACGATTAAGTATTAATGTTACATATTGTCGATTAATGTTAGTAATATTTATTAATGTTAGTCATGATTGATTAATGTTAATAATGTTGATTAATGTTGAATATTGTCGATTAATGTTATTAATATTGATTAATGTTAGTCATGGTTGATTAATGTCAATAATGTCGATTAATGTTAATGGTTGTCGATTAATGTTAGTAATATTGATTGTTAGTCATGATTGATTAATGTTAATAATGTTGATTAATGTTGAATATTGTCGATTAATGTTAGTAATATTGATTAATGTTAGTCATGGTTGATTAATGTCGATAATATTGATTAATGTTAATTGTTGTCCAATAATGTTAGTGATGTTGATTAATGTTAATTATTGACGATTAATGTTAATATTGATGACTAATGTTAATAAGTGTAAATAGTATATGCTAGTTTAATTACCTCGTTATCATAGGTTAATTGTGTTAATAATATTAATTAAAAATATTATTAACTCGATTCCTTAAATTAACTAAGTGTTAATAATGTCAATTAATATTAATGAGACTATTATTTTCTTAAGTAATAATTGTTAAATAGTTTAATAATAACCTAAGGTATAATATGGTATTAGGTGGAAGAGTTTGATTAAATATTAGATTATATTATTTAACCAATATGATAATATATTGATAAAATTTAAGTGTAAATAATAGTGATTGTGTGAACAGGTTAGTTGTAGTGTGGAATATACTTATTCACCGTACTTTAAATAAATTTTACTAAATAACAATGTGATAAAGTAAGTTTTTGAGTTAATTAACCAAATGGTAAAATAAATTATGAATTATTAAATAAAATATTATATTTTGAAATAATGAAAGAATATTAAAATAATGCAAGTTAATGTTTTGAGCCAAAGGTTAAGGGCTCGAGGACTGAAATTGGGGTCAAAAACATTTAAGATAGAGATAAGGGTATTAATGGTATGAAAAGAGTCGGCAAAGAAAATGGGGAATAAGTTCGAGAAGAGGGGAGGGAGAAGGGATCTTCTTCACCCTTGGATATTTTGGAAAATTTGAGCAGAGATAGAAATTTGGAGAGTAGAAAAGAAGGGGGGTTCTTGTCGAAGAGTTTGCAGAAGGTAAATACTGGTTGGCTTGTACTCAATTTGGGCTTGGGGGTCCAAAGGGGTACCTTTGGAGCTGGGTGGTCAACGAGACCTCGCCATTTGGCAGGGTGACATACTTGTTTGGTCGATTGAGTTTCAAGGGTTTGGGAAAGATAATGGTTGCAGGGCATACATCAAAGCAAAAGGAGCAACAAAGGGGATCTACTAGCTAAATTTACAGGTATTTTCCCCACAGGTATAAACACCCATTTCTATCTCTGTCAATATTCATTACTTCATGTTATAACGGAAATTAAATTTGAGTAAGTAAATGCATTTATATATACACTGTTACACCTGCACAAAGGTAGTAAATGTTAGAAATAAATTCGACCTGAAAATGAAAATGTGTTATATTTTTTTACATGCATGAAATTAAACCAAATTAGAAAATGGAAACAAAATAGAGATATGAAACACTATGTAAACAATGTTAGGAAGATCTTTATTTAAGAACTTAGATTAACTAGGACCGGGGTCCTACATATGGCATCAGAGCCATGGTTCCAAATCTGGAACCAGAGGGCCCACTACATAGAGAAGACTTGTAGTAAAAAAAAAAAAACAATTAAGGAGGGATTTACCCCACCTTATGCAAATTGCTAATTTGCACAAAATTGAAAAAATGATGACCGGAAAATTCTTAAGTGTAAAAGCGTGAAAATAGGTGTTGAGCAACTTCCGGGCAGAAGTCTTGGACCGGTTTTTACGCCTATAAAAGAAGAGGACATTAGAATTAGTGAACCATTTGGAACGGAGTAAAAATTTAGAAATTTAGAAATTTATATATATGTAAAAAAAAAGATGAAAAGATAATATATAGAGCAAACTTAATTTACGAATATAAAGGAAATTATATGTATGAACCTAATGTTAATTTGAATTTAATTTAATTTAAATTTTAACTAAGACAAGACATTTTTTTTATATGTATGAACCGACATTGTTGGGTTATATTAAAAAATAGAGAAGAAGGTTTATCTACATTTAATACTTTTAAAATTTAGTATTGTCTAAATTTAATATTATGTAAATGTAAATTTAAACAAAAATAAATAAAACAACGAAATGAAACAAGATTATATATATATATATATAGATATATAGATATAGATATATGTATACAAAAATAATATGTAATAAAATTTAAATATATATTTTAAAACAAAGCTAAACATATCTACATTTAGTATAAAGGAAATATTGTTAAAAAAAAACTATTACTCGAAAATAAGACCGTCATGAAGAAGGGAGGAGAGTTAGGAATTTATATTTATTTATAAAATAATTGCATCAATATTTACACAAACATGTAATTACAATATTATAAAGAAACTAAATCCCTATGTACATGAATACAAAATATAGAATACGGCATTATGTATATTTAGGGCAAATTATCCTCATTTCTGCAAACGAATTGAATGAGGAACAACTTAAGAGTATTTTTTTTAATTTTTCGGAGAGAGGAGAGAAAAGAATGAGAATATATATATATGGCAAACTATATTATCTATAGATATAAAGGTAAAATTTTATATATATAACCATTTTTTTAATATATATAATTATAAAAAAAATGAGATTTTGTTAAAATTCTCGGGACCAAGTCTAACTATATATATATATATATAACATGTATCTAAAATATGAATCGTATATATAAAAAAAAATTTAGGTTCAATTTGAATTTAAAATTGACAAAAAAAAGAGTATATATATCTATTATATTTTTATATATGCATATATAAACAAAGAATTTTTTTTATAAAATAGAAAAAAATATATATATATATCTCGAACTATATTAAAATGACAAAAAAAAAGCTTTTTTACACTATACCAAACAAAAAAAAAGAAATAAAAATTAGTTATTTATAAAATAAATAAACGAATTATATATAAGAAATTTCTTTTAAAAAAAAACTATATAAAAAAAAATTTCCATGGTTTAAAAATATATATATTTATATATTTATATATACTTTTTTACGTTGAATGTTTTTTTTCATGGTCGCAACCCTGTGGCGGCCATGGGCCAGCTAGGGTGCAGACCATGTGGCGGGCCATGAGCCAACAAGGCGCAGCCGGCGTCCATGGGCCAGCCAGGGCGTAGCCCCTGTGGCGGCCATGGTCTAGCCAGGGTGCAACCCTGTGGTGGACATGGGCTAGCCTGGGCGTGCAGCTCGACGGCCATGGGTCGGCTTGGGCATGGAGCCTGCCACAAAAAAAAGAGTTTTTAAATAAATAAACCTCGTCTAATTTGTGGAGGAGAGGGAGATGGAGGGTGTGCAGCTCTGCGGCCACTCCACTCCAAAAAAAGGGTACAATACATTACAAAAAAATATAGGGTGCAGACCCTGTGGCAGCCATATGCCAGCCAGGGAATAGCTCCTATGGTGGCCATGAGCTAGCGAGGGTGTCGTCGGTGGCCATGGTCCAGCCAGGGCGCTGCCCCTGTGGAGGCCATGGGCCAGCCAGGGCACAACTGACGGCCATGGGCCAGCCAGGGCACAGCCCCTGTGGCGGCCATGGGCCATACAGGGCGCGACCCTGTGGCGGCCATGGGCCAGCCTGGGCGTGCAGCTCGGCGGCCATGGGCCAACCTGGGCATGCAGCCTGCCACAAAACAAAATTTGTTTTTTGAAATAATAATAATAATAAAACTCATCTAATTTGTGGAGGAGAGGGATATGGAGGGCATGCAGCACTGCGGCCACTCCACTCCAGCAAAAACAAAAATAAATAATTAAAAACTACAAAAAAAGGGTACAATAAATTACAAAATATATATATATATATATAAGTTAAAATATTATTTTTTCTATGGCCAGCGTAGCCATATGCAGGAAAGGCCCCAAAATTTTGCAGGGAGAAGGAGGGGGCGCTCAGCTGGGTTGCCATCGCTCTGAAATGTAACATACCCTTTTTGCTGAAAACCATTTTATGCTGAAAACATTTTGTTAACTTTTATTGTAAAGTTTTATATTGGACAAGTGTCCAAGGATGACTGTAATTGCACAATATTTGATTATTTAATAAATTAAATAGGAGATAAACACCTAAGGGGACTATTGAAAGAGAGTTCATTGACCCACTAGGTGGAATGGAATTTGGGGTAGAAGGCAATGGAAAAGTGGCAGCATCATGATGCAACTAACTAGCTATTGGTATGGGAAAACTCCCTTGAAATGTGGTCCTAGTGCCCTGGAAGGTGGGACTAGAGCTTGAGGCTCATTTATTCAAAACTGACCACTAAAGACCTAGGTAGTCTATATAAGAGCCATCGAATTATGAACTGGGGTTGATCACTTTTCCTGACGAGGAAATTTACCTTGGGTTTTTGCTGTGCTTGCACCCAAGAGATTCGATGAGGGGATACGTTGAGTTTTTATCATGATGTAAGTCTGCCTATTTACTACTGAGTGCAGAATTTATATTGCTGAGTGCAAAAGGCATATTTTGAGTGCAGAAGTTATATTACTGAGTGCCTTGCTTCTATACAGATTCCATCTACTTAGTGGTTTAGTAAGAAAGATCAGGGGACAAAGGAAGCAAGTAGTTTTGGCTGCTTCTTCTGGAAAAGGTTGGGAGGAATAGGCCTCCTTGGGTGTTTGTCGGCCCTATCTTCATTTACAGGTTCTACTTGTCTTTTCTAATTCTAAGTAGTTTAAATTTCTATCTGCAATTATTGATTTACTGTTGTCAAGGGTATTATTAAGCAAATATAATTATTTTAGTTTCTGATCTAATTAGTATTTTGTATAGCAATGATTATGTAAGATGAAATGAATAAAATATTTCTCTGCATTTTTCCCCATGCTAATGGAGTTGCATCGTACTCTAGTACAAAGAAGAAAATAAGGTAGATAAATTGATAGGCAGATTGCCATATGAATGAGAAGACCAATACTGTTGTATTTTACTAGTTTTTCCTACCATTAATATTCTGTATCAAATAACATAATTATATGTCTTTCTCTTGTCATTCTTTTCATTAGTTAAATGCTTCAGGTTCACTGTATTTCTTTCATCAGGATGTAGTGAATTTAACAGCTGCAAAAACATTTATTTCCTAAGTATACAGTACTGTTATCCCTTACTGTTAGCAAGTATATTTATCATGAAAATAAACAGTTTTCATATCTAAGTATAAAAATTATCTTTCTGTTATACAGTATTTAGCAAATCATAACAGCTGCAAATTTAATAGCATCAACAAGCATTATATTACATTTCCTTTTCAAACAGTGCATAATTGTTAAGTACTAATCTTTACGCACAGTTTTCATTTCTGTTATACTATTTATTCATTTAAAACAAAGAATCATTATGTTATACAAATAGAGTATTGTTTACAAAACTAAGATTTATGACAGGTTTGTACCGTTCACTTATCAAACCCTAGAAATATCAACTTGAAGAGCTTAGTTAAGTTTCAAATAGAACAAGGGAATGATCATGATTCACTACATAACTGAAAGTAGAACATTAGATTTTGGCTCACTGCCTTCACAAAAATCGACAAAAAAGAATAACAAAAAGAAGCCCACGACTCCATACACTTAGGCACAAAAGCAATTATCATTTACATTCTTAAAGATTGGAATCAAGGACATCTCAGCAGCATCATGAGTCTACATTATCACATTCAATCGAAAACTATTAAACAGTAACCATGCAAATTGCTTGAATTAGATATCTAAATTCAGTATTTAAAACATTGTTATCTTAACAATAGAACATTTCCGAGAACCCACTTTAGGGTTTGACCATTTTATTACAGAGCTAAACCCTTAGCCATCAAGCTTTTCTTAAAGTACGATACTGGCAAAACATTTAAACATCAAAGGCATACAAACTGGAGCCCTGCTCTTGAACACAAACACAAACACGATAAAGTGGGAAAACAAGCTATCGTATTATCAATTACACAGTAGATTACAAACATTAAGCCTCGTTCCTTTTACATAAAATAGCTCATAGTATCATCAACACGAACACAGGTTGAACGAAACATAAATCCTTTGTTGACTAAATCGCGAACTCACAGTTGACAGGGGTCCACCGACTGTCGACCCATGCCACAGTCTCCCTGGGCACCGACTCGGGTAGGTTTGAGCCCACCCAGTAACACCCGCAAAGCGGATGAGGTCTCACTGGAGGCATCCAGGAAGAGCAGACTGAACCATTTTTCTGCCGAGGGAGGAGGCAAGTTGTAGCAATATGACACTAACAGCAATTCGAATCATTCATCATGAAGTTCTAGAACATCGTAGCATTTAACATTACCAAAAACAGAGATCGCACATTACTTTAATCGCAGCATTTTCACAGATAACACATTATTGCAGCATTCACATTATAGCAACAGAAAACAGATAACTGCATTAAGAAAAGGAAATAACATAGGCATCGAGCAAAATTACACGCAGACTGCACCAAATCATCATCCTTATATTACTGTGGAAAACCAAAAGCAGTACATAAGTCTTTCTGCAACACCCACATTATCTCTGTTAATCTCCGCATATAGCTCTACCTCTAGTTCTTATCCATCGACTTCTATCCTCCCTCTAACACTTACAATTCTCCTTTATTTATAGGCTTTCGCCACTTAAAATACTTGTCCACTTTCCTAACTGACACCTATGGACAATCTACTAACTGACTTGGTCTAATGACCCAAAAACCCGCATACTGTGGTACAATGACTCGATATTACAAAATACATGGCCCAAAACCTGTCAACTGCAGTATACTTGACTCAATATTACAAGATACATGGTCCAAGTGACCCAAAACCCGCCAAGTGCGGTATCCTTTGGCCTAAGATACTCCTTTCGTGCCTTCATCCAACATGTCGCGGCGTCAGTAGTACCGTGATCTTTCCTCATCAAACCGCCTGCCAATAGGCCCCCAACACAATCTTGTGGCTTGCCCTCGAGCCACATCAACTGCATCTATTCTTGCTGTCTGGATCACAAATTGTTGTCTCCTTCGTTCGACTGTACAGATCCTCAGCTACCAATTCTGTAATCCCTCCACAAGAATAGGAAACCCCCAACCTGTTGTCAGGTACATCACGAACTCATCCTCCAGTCACATTGAATAGTGCAGACTGAAAAGAAAAGAGGACGAACAGTACCAAGGGGTGAGATCAGCGGACGACTCTGGCACATCTGTTCCATGTCGTCTCCCGTCATCTACTGAGGTCAGGGAGTTACCACCCCAACCAACGTTCTAATAAAAAATGGCACGACTCTTTGAACAACTACTGCATACTGAATCATGCAGGACCGGCCAGGGGTCCATCTCACTGTCAACGCGTATCGCAGTCGCCCTGGCGCCGGCCAGGGCGTAGACAGCGTAAGTGCCCCACTGTATCAAGACACTCAGGGACACTCGTCGTTCGGGCTCGCAGGGCCCCTAAGGTGCTACCATGGGAAACAAGGCGAAGCATTTCCACAACCTCCTTGGAATTCCTCACAACTCAACTCACACAGGGATCAAACAACACAACCACTCTTGGTCAGAACAACTTCTGGATGGCGAACTATTAACTTCCTTGGGTACTTATAGCCGGACCCTCCTTTTTCATGACGGGGGGAATGATGCCCCAGTACCTTTCATCTGTGTGTATGAGTCGGCCGATGGTCACAGTGGTGGAGGAGACCATGCTTCCAACACAACTCCCACGTACCACCATGTGAACAACCTTATTGATCATCCCGGTCGATCATGCAAAACATATCGTAGTCATGTGTGAACTCCACGAAATTAGTCAGTGGCAATCATGTGTAGAGAGGGTGGCCAGTAATCACATCACATTACCGTACCCTCCCAAATTCGTCATACAAAATCCATTGGAAAGCATGAGTGTAACATCATCACAAGTCCCTGACTAGCCGCACAAGCCTCTCCTGCTTGCGCATATCCTCTTCTATTGGTGCACCATCTGCCACCAAGCAACCTGCAACAATCATCATCATCCATTTCATCATTTTTTTTTTTTACAATGCGACTCAGACATCGCACTGCTCTAAGCCCGCGCGATAGGGCTTCAACCGGTGACCATTTACCAGCTTAGGGAGCATCCCCCCATCCAATCTCTACAACTGAACCACTCCTCCTAAAGTAATACTAATGATGCGGTAGGGACCCAGCCAATGCATCTGCAACTTGCCTGGATGTTTCATAAACTTACTGTCATACAATAGCACCAAGTCACCTTGCTGAAACTGCTTGTTTTTTATGTGGCAATCATGCCATGCATTCTGGCGATCCTTCTCCACTCCTTGATGAAAGCCAATGATAAATCGATCTTCTTCGAGTTCCACCAATTGTGCTAGACGCTCGTCTAATGCGGCAACATCATCCATGCTTGTAACAATAATGTACTCCATAAGCATAATCGCTTCCTTCCCATATACTAGCTTGAAAGGTGTCTGACCAGTCAACCTTTTACATGTGGTGCGATAAGCCCACAACACCGCTGGAACTTTCAAATCCCAGTCGTCGCGGTTGGAATTGCACACTTTTTTTAATGCATACTCCAATACTTTATTAAACGCCTCTACCGTCCCATTCTCCTGTGGGTGATAGGGTGTACTCTTCTTGTGCTAAATCTGCAATTCCTCCGTCAATATGCTCATAGTGCGATTGAGAAAATAGTTGCCTTGATCACTCAGCAAAATCTTGGGGCAGCCGAACCGAGTGATAATGTGATCGAACAAGAACTAGGCAGCCATTGCTGTAGAACAATCAACTACAGGTGCCCCCTCCACCCATCGGGTCAAATAATCTGTCACTGTGATAATATACCATGCACCTGTACATTTCTCTTGTGGATTGATCGGCCCTACAAAATCCACAGCCCATTTCTCAAAAGGTTGTAGTGTTAATTGAGGTAGTAAAGGCATCTCATCGCATCTGGATGGTTTTCGAGTTTGTTGACAAACATCACAAGACCGTGCATAGTCTGTCGCATCGTTATGTAATGTGGGCCACCAAATCCCTACACGCAATACCTTCTGGGTAGTCGCCCAACCTCCATAATGTCCTCCTGCGACTCCGCCATGTGCTTCAGCCAATATCTACACCTACTCATGTGGCAAGACACATCTGTGCAATATCTCATCAACACCCAATTTATACAACTCTCCCGCAATCAGTTGAAAGTCAGTAGCTTTGATGACCAATTGCTTCTTCTGAGCAGTGGTAAAGTCATCGTGCGCTGTGCCAGTCACCAAGAACCGAAGGATGTCATCAAAATAGCAATCAATAGCGGCAACATGGAACAGCTGGGCATCCGACAATCCGTCTTCGATATTAGTCCGTTCCTCCCCTGTGTCAATCCGTGACAAATGATCTGGTCCAGCATTCAACCGTCCCGGTTTCATAATGAATTCGAAATCAAATTCCTAAAAAAAAAGTAGCCATCGACAGATCTTCCCCCTCAACACAGGCTTATTGACCAAGTATTTCAATGCAGAATGATCAGTAAACAGTTTAAAGTGGCCACCTACCAAATAATGCCTGAATTTCTGCAGCGCGTAAACCATGGCCAGACCTTCGCATTCTGTGGTAGTGTAGTTGCATTCTGCAGAAGACAGCTTCCGACTGGCAAAAGCAATGGGATGATCAATGTCGCCTTCGCCTAGTTGAGCCAATACAACCCCTAATGCAATCGATGAAGCATCAATGTGGACATGGAATTCCTTGCTCTAGTCCAGAAAAACCAAAATTGGTGCCGATGCCATCTTCGCTTTGAGTGTTTTGAAACTTTCCTGACATTCTGGATTCCACTGAAATGCTGCATCCTTTTTCAACTTCTCCATAGGGGCAGTAATTGCAGCACATCCCCTAATGAACTTGCGATAATATCCTATGTGACCCAAAGTTGCACGTAACTTCTTAACAGTGGTCGGCGGTTGCAACCCCAAATTAAGCGCAATCTTGGTTGGATCGACCAACAATCCCTGTTTACACACAATATGACCCAGCAATATCCCAAACGGAGCACAAAAAATACATTTCTTCAAGTTCAACGATATCTGGTGCTATCGGCATTGCTCAAGCATCAATTGCAGATTGGCCAAATGATCACAAATCAACCCATAAACAGTCAAATTATCCATATATACCTGCAGAAACTTCTGAATAAAATATTTGAACGCAGCAACAACGACCCGGGAAAATATCGCAGGTGCATTCTTCAAATGGAACGGCATGACCATGTACTGAAAGCGGCCCCATTCAGTAACAAAGGTTGTCTTGTGGTGATCTTCCTTAGCAATGCAAATCTGATGGTAGCCAGAGAATCCATCAGTGAAAGAGTACATCTCCTGGCCACCCACTCCTTCAAGTACTTCAGCAGTAAACGGGGTCGGAAAGGGGTCATGCAAGCAGGAATCGTTCAAGTTCCACAAATCAACACAAATACGCACTTCACTTGTTTTCTTGTCCTGTACCACCATAGGACTGATCCATTCTGACTCTTCCACAGGTTCGATAATACTAGCATCCAGCATCCAATCAAGTTCCACCTTGACCTTTTCTTTATGGCATGGATTTAGCCGATAAGGTCGTTGTCAGACTTGCTTAGCGTCTGGTTTCAATGGAATCCTCATCTCTCCTAAATCACCCAAGATTCCCTTCATTTCAGAAAATTTCATGGGAAACATGTCCTGAAACTCATGCAATAACTCAATAACCTTACTCATCATCTCCTCATCCCAATAATCCCCAACATTAGAAAACTTGGGAGTAGCCTCAGTGCCGATATTTATTTTGCGAAGCTGCAACGATTGGTTGAACGGATTACTTGGCGCAATAGGTGGTACCACATCACGACTTCCTTCAGATTCGGGAATGTTGATATTTTGGGGATCATCATCGTCCTCTGGCCCTCCACTGACATTGAAGCACTCCATGAGAGACTGCATCTAACTGTGGGTGTGCAGGTCAACAGGGCAGGTCACCGGAACAACCTGAAATATCACATCGCGGATGAGCTGCGGGGCGTTATGGACATCAGGGTTGGCATCCGCAAATGTGAAGGTATGATTGAAACAGATCGTCAACTCCCCCCATGTTGTAATGTCACGCTGTAACTCGGCTGTTGTGTACCACGAGCATGGTATCTCCTTCAAAGTATGGACAAAAGCATGAACCCACTCATCTTTGGGTCGCGCTACCCATAATCATTGACACTCCATCACATGATCACCAGGATCAGTTCGACCATCATACTTGCTAGTGTGATAAACCTCAGTATTGCCAAATCGAACCATCATCAACCTTCGATACTGCGACCAATCTTTAATAAATTTCTTATGTGTCTCCCACCAGCGTGCTGGAGCAGCCTTTAGTGCTTCCTCCAAGGCTAGCAGTTGCTGTGGTTCTGGAATGTGGTCTTCAAATTATGCTACAAAGGTGTCTAAGCTAGGAAACCCCTCATAGATAGGCAGTGTGATCATTTCTGTTGCAACACGACATAAAGATTGCGTAACTAAACAACACTTCCAGACTGATACTTCATGCATGCGATTCTGCCAATGTTCCAATGCATCATCAGAATCAAAAGACGCAGAACTCTCGCTGCGCCACTCCAGCTCACTGTGGATAGTGGGATGAATGCAATCCTCAGAAATATTGAATGCATGATCCTAACTAGTGTGATCGCCGTCTTTGACAGGCTCAACATATCGGCGTCCTTCAGCCGGATCCAACGGAGCGATAACTCGAAAATCGCGGTTCTCAAAAGTCATCATGCGCTTCTTGAAGTTGATTACAGCTCCACTATCATTAGCCCATCCTATCCCCAATAGTGCAGGATAGGAGCTTCCTCCATCAACTACCTCAATGACGTCGAAGTCGACATAAGTCTTCATGCCCTCAATATCAATTATGAGCCGCGGAACTTGCCCAATAGGTGTAACCTTCGCATGGTTAGCCAACCAGAGCTGCACAGGAGACCAGCTCAGTGGGGGACTCCCCATTTTCTTCCATGCCTGCTTGGTTAAGATGTTAACATCCGAACCAAGATCAAGAATCACAGAGTCAACATCATAATCACCGATCTAAATATTCATTCACATTTTCTTGCCAATCTTCCACTGCTATAAAGAGTTGACTACCGACTCTTGCCGTCCCTTTGGAAGTCACTGCAACCATCCCTCAATCTCAACTAGGGCAATCAGGTCTCGTTCCAATGATAGACAGCTTTCAAGGAACTTCTGCAATATCCCTGGTGGTGGTCGATTGGCGTCTAATGTAGCATCAAATATAGGCGACATATCATAAACAACAGCCTTACCGCAGTCTTTCTCCAAAGTGTGACGTGCCTCTAGGAACGTTTCCCGCTCCATATCAATGTCGAAAGGTACCGTCTTATGACCAGGTAACCGAATTAGTGGTTGCGAACCATATTCCGCAGTCGTCTTACCTCCACAAGTGACAACAGCCATCGATGCATCTTGTGGTTGCGGTTCTACAGAAATAGTCGCAATATTAGCACCTTGTGTCTGATTCTGCTGTAGATTCCCTGATTGATTTACATTTGGATTAGCATTCGGCGGTGGTCGTGGGGGCTGGTTCTGCACTGGTTGCTGCACCGGGTTATGCACTGGTTGTTGTACTGGGTTCTGTAGCTGCGGAGTGTTCCCAGCCTGCCATCTTGCAATCAACTGTGGACAATTCTCGACCGTATGATCATTACTAGAGCAAAATGTACACTGATTCTGGAGCAGTGGGTAGTCACACTGATAGTGCCCCCATACCGTACAGTGGTAACATTGAACAGGTCCATGACCACCTCCGCCTCCGCCTCGACCAAATCCACCACCACGTCCGCCCCTGTAGCCTCCCCGACAACCACCCTGCTGTGGATACTGAGGTTGGTTAAACTGCTGCTGCATGGGTGTTGGCCGCATCCCTTGCCCTTGTGATGCATACTGCAGTTGTTGCATGTACTGAGGCTGCGGGGGTTTCACCGATGTACATTGTGGTACTAAATGCTGCAGTTGCTACTACTGCGGTACAAACTGTAATTATGGTTGAGGTATCAGTTGAGCTACCTGCAGCTGTAGCGTTGCAACACGCTGATCATCTTTGACATAGAATGCATCACACATTCTCTCCTGTAGTACCCCATATGCATGAAAATCCTTGTCATCATGTCCTACCGACTTATAGAAGGTGCAATACAGATTTCGCGAGGTTGTGACCATTTTCTGCATATACGGACAATTATCATGACCATGTCCAAACACCTGGCAGAAACAACACCACGACATACTTACACCATTTAGCGGATTGGGCACACCTGAGACTAAATAGTTACAAAAATCTGGGCAATCTTTTGCATGTCCCTCTCGTCGACATCGCATACACCATACTTCATCGCGTTGTTCTTTGTTCTTATTTAAATATTGCAATTGTATAGTCAGGTTAGCGAGTTGTGTCTATATCTGCGACATCCCAGCTGTATTATCTCCAATCGGTGATGCCTCCAATCACATTGCGATCTCTAGAGCTTCGCTAGGCGTCGATATGTTTTGCTACATCAGCGGCAGCCGAATGAGGGGTAGCAGTGCCGCGATGAACCATTCTTTATGTTGGACAACACTCATATCAAAACTAACCTTTTCCATCAGTGTCTTGAATCGCTGGTCGAAATCCCATACCGTCTTGTTGGGATACTGCTTAATTTCCTTCAATTCAGTAATATACTGGGCCTTCGACTTAGGCTGTCTAAATTGAACAATCAACCCCTCCCGAATCTCATTCAATGACTTATTTGGGGCCCTCGTAGGGACTGAGACAAATTTCATGAACCAATCTAATGCACGACCTCGTAGAGTCGTGGCCAACTATCCTTTATTAACGTCATCATCAGTGATCTATTTCACGGTCCATATCGCTTCACACAAAAACCAATATTGTTCTAGGTTGTCTATCACACTGCCATGGAACAGTGGTAGATTAACATCATCACTCGCCATCTTGGGCTTCCTTCCTCTTGTCACTGTACTACTACCAATTAACTTTTGTGGTGTCGACGTACTCGGCGATGTCGAAGTAGTTTTTCTTGTTGGTTGAGAGCTGGTGAGTGGAGGTGTGGGCACGTTGGTGCAGGGGTTCGGTCCTTCCTCTATCCTGGGCATATCTTGGTCGTTCCTATCAGCACAATGAGGTCGCTTCATCTCATGTGGCCTTCCTTCATGGTCTTGTAGTCTGATCACAGCAGGACCTTCTCCTATCCTCTGCCTCTTTTCCTGTTGGAACCTTGCTCCTGCCGTCGTAAGGCCACTTTCTTCCTCGGCTTCGCTCACAGTCTCCTCATGGTCTGCACCCATCTACCCCTTCACCATTTCATACACCATTCCCCAACAGTCGCGGTACCCACGGCCTCCACCCACCAAGCTGTCTACTGATCAAGGTGCATCTTTAATATACCTTTCTCACAAATTAGCATCTTAATCGACAGTTGGAGCGATAGCAAAAACCTTCCCCTCGGTCCGTCAAAGAAATATCTTTCAGCTTCACTATAGGATTTCTTCATATCAACTGCAAATTTTGTAATATATCCTTCCAAAATGCTATCAAGCCAAACTTCGACAGCCCGTGATGCCTTATTATCGACTTCCTGCAATTCCTGAATCAACTCCGGGGTCCAAGTGGTCGGCTTACCACCCTGGAAGTTCCTCTTCTGGAATGTCAGTTTCGATAACCATTCATACAAAATGATTGGGAATTCATAGAAAAACCATTCATGTGGACCATCGTGAATATATCTTCCTACCCAGTGATCTACCATTAGCCGCGTGTTTCGACTTTCTTCTTCATCGAAATCTTGTAACTTCTGCTTAAACCATTTCTGTATCTCCGGATTCATCGGGTGCCACAACATGACCTCCTTCTACTCTACACACGGTCCCGACAACGGAACCATTTGTTGACCGAATCGTGACCTCACAGTCGATAGGGGTCCACCGACTGTCGACCCATGCCACAATCTCCCTGGGAACCGGCCCGGGCAGGTTTGAGCCCAACCAGCAACACCTGCAGAGCGGATGAGGTATCACCTAAGGCATCCAGGAAGAGCAGACGGAACCATGTTTCCACCGAGGGAGGAGGCAAGTTGCAACAATATGACACTAACAGCAATTCCAATCATTCACCATGAAATTCTAGCACATCGCAGCATTTAACATTACCAAAAACAGAGATCGCACATTACTTTCATCGCAGCATTTTCACAGATAACACATTATTGCGGCATTCACATTATAGCAACAAAAAATAGATAACTACATTAAGAACAGGAAATAACATAGGCATCGAGCAACATTACATGCAGATTGCACCAAATCATCATCCTTATATTACTGTGGCAAACCAAAAGCAGTACATAAGTCTTTCTACAACACCCACATTATCTTTGTTAATCTTCGCATATAGCTCTACCTCTAGTTCTTATCCATCGACTTCTATCCTCCCTCTAACACTTACAATTATCCTTTATTTATAGGCTTTTTCCACTTACAATACTTGTCCACTTTCCTAACCGGCACCTATGGACAGTCTACTAACTGACTTGGTCTAATGACCCAAAAACCTGCATACCGCAGTAAATGAATCGATATTACAAAATACATGGCCCAAAACCTGCCAACTACAGTATACTTGACTCAATATTACAAGATACATGGTCCAAGTGACCCAAAACCCACCAAGTGCGGTATCCTTTGGCCGAAGATAGTCCTTTCGCGCCTTCATCCAACGTGTCACGGCATCAACAGTACTGCGATCTTTCCTCATCAAACTGCCTGCCAACATCCTTTCATTACTGAGAACAGCAGAAGGGTGGAACCCTTTCCTAAGTATTTTCCTTATGGGTTTTACAATGGAAAACAAGTACTACTGAAAACAACGATGAATGGGTCGAGGGTTTCATCTCCCCAAACTATCAAAACAGTTCACAAATATTTCGACGAAGGTCACACTCAGAGCTCAATAAAACACAAAGTCTCAGCATAGAACACAGTGAAGGTTCATTAGTCATCTAACCGGAGTAGCGAATAACCACCAAGGCTTACCGGTCTATTTAGCAGTTGCCAGCTACCAAAACCTAAGCTGAGAAGCCATCGACGAAGGTACCTTCCATTCAGACACAACAGTGGTCAAAATGAGTTTTTAAAAGATCATTGCATGCGAAAATAACAATAGCTGAACTCTCAAAAAAAAATGGAAGAATCAGGGATCGAACCAAGAACCTTTATCTTCTTAAGTTATCGCTAGAGCAGAACGCCAAGACAGTGCAAACTATAACCTTTACTCCACCTCCAAATGTAAAGAAAGATGAAAAACAACTCTGGAAAACTACCACTGGACAGGCATGGAAAGCCGAGTATCGAACCAAACTACCACAAAGAAATTATCACTCACCCTAGAACTGTTATTACAAGATGCTACTGTAAAAACACCACGAATTCCTCGGCTCTTAAGCTATCAACAGGTCATAGTTTCGAACCGCGGGCACTTCACCAAAAACCTGCTAACAAAAACCCTGAAGGCTCTCGGCCTGTCGGCCTCTCCTTAGAGCCACTACGCCGAATTCCAAGGAAACAATAACTCTGTGAACATAGTGGAGGTAGGGTTAGATCCCAACAACCAAAACCCTTGCTAGATCAACAATGGAGATCATCGAAGGGTTTTCACGTAACCCAAGCAAACAACCATATTAATTGACGCCATTATTACCATAGCCACCGACGAAGACAACTCAGATAACTCTC